>CM044394.1:20480000-21682500 GCA_024322285.1 Musa beccarii | reverse complement strand
AAAAGACTCGATGTTGCCATTTGTTAATCTGCTTAGAATTATATTTTAATTTCATAGTTAACACATAATTAGGATAAAGATTAGGTAATAATCTTTATTAATCTTAGTAGAGGCCAACTAGGCCTTATGTAGACTGAATTGGGCCAGATTCAGGGCCCATTAAGTAGTGCTGAACTAGGTTTGGCTGTGGCACCGTCAAATTGGGGCGGTGCCACGGCCAGACTGGGGCGATGGCACTACCCGATGGCACTACCTCGGGAACAACTTCCCAGATGGTCTAGGCGGTGGTATCGCCTTAGGTCAACGGTGGTACTATTGGTAGTTATTACCTGCCAGCGGTGGTATCGCTTGACAAGCGATGGTACCACCAGTCCACAGAACCCGAGGACTCCGTCAGGCAGTGGTACTATCAGTCTGGGTGGTGGCATCGCCCAGTACACTCATAGAGCAGAGTGAACAGACCGGTGGTATCACCAGTACCCGAAAATCTAGGATATAATTTTTTTTGCTTCATTTTTAAAAGCCAATTGAGTCTATAAATACCCCTCTTTTTTCTGCTAGTAAAGCACCTTTTGAGAAGTTGGAAACCGAGTTAAAGCTTTAGCAAAATCTTATTTCAATAGCTTGAGTGTTCACCTCCCTCTTTTTCCTTGTCAAAAATCTATAAGAGTATAAACCACTTTTAAAAATTTGTAAGACGAGTGTTTGGTCCTTCCCCTTCAAAGAGGTTTGATAGTGGAAGTTGGGAGCCTCATCGGAGGAGACTCGGAAGTGGACGTAAGTTATTTGACCGAACCACTATACATCGTTGCGTACTTTGAATGTGTGAGTTTTTACATTTCTGCATTTTACCTTTACTTCACTGCAAATCATTCGGTCTTCTTCTCCCTACTCTCATTTGCATTCACTCGAAACATTTTAGCTAAAACCTCTTTTGTCAAATCGAACTTTCTATACGAACCAACTATCTCCGAAATTGGTTTCAAATTTACGAGTTTTAATCCACTGCACTAAGTCACCCCCCCCTTTTAGTACCGCTCAGATCATAACAATTAGTATTAGAGCTTGGTCACTCTCATCTGGTTTAAAACCTAAGAGAGATGGCTTATTCTGACATACAAGAGGGTCATTCCATTACACGTCTGCCTATGTTTAATGGGTCGGATTACACCTATTGGAAGACTCGTATGAGGATTTTTTTAATTTCTATAGATTTTGAGCTTTAGAATATCGTAGAAAATAGATTTTAAAAATCTTCTCTTCTGATGAATGAATGGAATGAATCAGAGAAGAAGATTTTTGCACTTAATGCAAAGGCTATGAATGTCTTTTTTGTGCACTTGATAAAAATGAGTTTAATCTTGTTTCGATTTGTGAATCGACTTTTGACATTTGGCACACTCTTGAAATTACTCATGAAGGCACTAGCCGAGTGAAAGAGTCCAAAAACAATCTTCTCGTGCATACTTACAAACTTTTTCGAATGAAACCAAGTGAGTCCATCGGAGACATATACACCTATTTCACGGATGTCGTTAATGGACTCAAAGCACTTGGTAAAGGTTTTTCTAATTTTGAACTTATAATAAAAATTTTAAGATCCCTTCTAAAGAGTTGGGATCCGAAAGTTATGGCCATTCAAGAGGCCAAGGACCTTAAAAATTTTCCTCTTGAAGAACTCATTGGGTCTTTGATGACTTATAAAATAACATGCCATGCTCATGATGAGCTAGAGAACCCCCTTAGAAAGAACAGGAAGAATATGTCATTGAGAACACAAGAAAATCACTTGAAGGAAGTTTCAAGTGATGAGGACCTTGATGATGAACTTGCACTTCTAACTCAGAAATTCAAAAAATTTATAAGAAAGAATAAATTTAAAAATAACATTAAAAATAAACTTGAACTAAAGAAGGACCAAGTCATATGTTATGAATGTAAGAAGCCGGGGCACTTCAAAAGTGAATGCTCCCAAGCCAAGAAGAAGCTACCAAAGAGAAAGAAAGCTCTAAAGGTAACGTGGGATGACTCAAGTTGCTCTGAAGATGAAGAAGCAAGCAATAAAGAGGAGGCCAACTTCGCATTGATGGCTTTAGGAGAAAAGGTGAGTTATTTAATGAAGATTTATCTTTCGATAAACTTTCAATTGCTTTCTATGAATTGTTTGATGAATGTATAACTATTACTAAAAAGTTTAATTTATTAAAAAAGGAGCATACTTTCTTACTAGATAAACTTGAAAGTCTTAAACATAATATTCCTTCTTTACCCCCATGCTCTAAGTGTGAACACTTATAGGTAATTAAAAATAAAAACTTGCTACTTTAAGAGACCCTAAATAAGTTTAAGTTCGGTAGCAAGAGTCTAGACATGATCCTTGCAAACAAGGGTCACGTTGGAAATAGAAGTAGAATTGGATTCGTGAGTGGATCTCACCGAACTCAAACCACCTTCATTAAAGGACCCATACTACACGTATCATCTCACTTGAAATGTAATTTTTATTGTAAATCTGGACATGTTACTTACAAATATCCATATAAGAAGCTTAGCCCACATAGATTGATATGAGTTCCTAAAGGAACGATTAGGAACTCAATGATTAATGACAAGTTTAGTAGATCAATTTTTGAGGCACTCAAGTTCAAATGGATATATAAAAATCATCCTTTTTTATAGACACATTCACCCACATAAGCTAGGAGCAAGAGATGGTACCATGATAGTGAATGCTCAAGGCACATGACTGGAGATCCATCTCAATTCTCTAAGCTTATTAGCCAAGACGAAGGATACGATACCTTCGGAGATAACAAGGGTAAAATCATTGATAAGGGAACTATAGGTAACAAATCAAGTTTTTCAATTGATAATGTGTCATTAGTAGATGGTTTAAGACACAATCTTTTAAGCATCAGTTAATTATATGAAAATGGATATATTGTGAAATTTGAATCTAATGCTTGCATCATTGAAAAACCACACAATAACACATCTATGATTACACTAAAACAAAATAATATCTACACCATAAACATTAATGATCTTAGTAATAAAATGTGTTTTTCGATCTTGAATAATGATGCTTGGCTTTGGCATAGGAGATTAGGTCATGCGAGCATGAAACTAATCACTCAAATCATATCTAAAGAACTAGTAAGAGGTATTCCCAATATGAAGTTTATTAAAGACAAAGTATGTGATGCATGTTAACTAGGAAAGCAAATAAAAACTAACTTCAAACCAAAAAATCAAATAAGCACCTCTAGACTATTACAATTGATCCATATAGATTTATTTGGATCGATTGATACAATGAGTCTAGGAGGTAGCAAATATGCATTTGTCATTATAGATAACTATAATAGATACACTTGGACCTATTTTTTGGCTCACAAAAGTGATTGCTTTAAATATTTTTCTAAATTTTGTAAGCATACTCAAAACGAAAAGGGTTTTATGATTTTATCGATTAGGAGTGATCATAGTGGTGAATTCCAAAACCATGACTTCCAAAATTTTTGTGAATCTAATGGATATAATCATAACGTTTTCACTCTAAGAAATCCTCAATAAAATAGAGTAGTAGAAAGAAATAATAGAAATTTATAAGAAATGACAAGAACCATGTTAAATGAACATAGTTTAACCAAATACTTATGGGCCGAAGCTATTAATACGACTTGCTATATCATGAATAGGATTCTAATAAGACCATATCTATCCAAAACCCCTTATGAATTGTGGAATAATAAAAAATCAAATGTCTCTTATTTTAAAGTTTTTGGTTGCAAATGCTTTATCTTAAATGAAAAGGATCCCTTAGGAAAATTCGATGCCAAATCGGATGAAGGCATCTTTTTTGGCTACTCTTCCATTTTTAAAGCTTTTCATATTTTTAACAAAAGAACCTTGATTATAGAAGAGCCTATTCATGTAGTTTTTAATGAAATTTTTAAATTTAAGAAAAAGATTTTGATGATGATCTTGGTTTTGATGGTTTGAATTTAAATGAACCATCTCCTCAAAATAGCAACTTGGATGTATCTTCTTTCCAAATTTTCTTATATAAGGAATGGAAGTATGTAGATACCTATCCAAAGGAGCTAATTATAGGAGACATCAAAAGAGGTTCAAACTCATTCCTCTTTTAAGAATTTTTGTGCCAATGCCACTTTTCTTTCTCAAATTGAACCTAAGTGCATTGCTAAAGCCTTGAAAGATGATTCTTGGGTTAACACAATGCAAGAGGAATTGAACCAATTTGAGAGGAATGAGGTGTGGAAGCTTGTTCCTAGACCAAATGACCATTTAGTTATAGGTACTAAATGGGTTTTTAGAAACAAGCATGATGAATTTGGTATTGTGATTAGAAACAAGGCTAGATTAGTGGCCAAAGGTTTCAAACAAGAAGAAGGTATCGATTATGAAGAGACCTTCGCTTTTATTGCAAGATTAGAATCCATTAGGATGCTCCTTGCCTATGCTAGTAGTAATAATTTTAAGTTGTTTCAAATAGATGTCAAAAGTGCTTTCTTAAATGGTTTTATTTTTGAAGAAGTATTGATTGAACAACCACATGGTTTTGAAAATACTTTTTTTCCTAATCATGTGTTTAAATTGACTAAGGCTCTCTATGGGTTAAAACAAGCCCCAAGGGCTTAGTATGAGAGATTTAGTTTATTTCTAATTTTAAATAATTTTACTAAAGGCAAGGTTGATACTACATTGTTTGTTAAACATTTTGAAAATAATTTTCGTATTTTTTAAATTTATATTGATGATATTATTTTTGGTTCTACTAATGAATCATTATGTGAATCATTTGCCAAGTGTATGAGTCATGAATTTGAAATAAGTCTAATGGGTGAACTAACATTCTTTCTAGGATTACAAATTAAACAACTTAGTGATGATATATTTCTTAATCAATCTAAATATATATTAGAATTGTTAAAATGATTTAACATGGATGGTTCAAAAGCTATAAACACTCATATGAGTACTTCCACTAAGTTAGACTTAGATGAAAATGGAGAAAATTTTGATCAAAAAACATATAGGGGAATGATAGGTAGTTTACTTTACCTCATCGCAACTAGACCGGATATCATGTTTAGTGTAGGACTTTGTATAAGATTTCAAGCTTATCCTAAGTTGTCTCACTTTAAAACCATTAAAAGAATTCTTAGATATCTTAAAGGAACTCCTAACCTAGGACTATGGTATTCAAAATTCGATGACTTTGATTTAGAAGCCTATGCGGATGTAGATTTTGGCGGCTGTAGAATAGATAGAAAAACCACATTTGGAACATGCCAATTTTTAGGACATGCACTTGTTTCTTGGACTTCCAAGAAACAAAACTCGGTTGCACTATCTACGGTCGAAGTCGAATACATAGCAACGAGTGCATGTTGTGCATATGTTGTTTAGATGAAAAATACTTTAGAAGACTATGGAATTCATTTGAAAAATGTTCCCATAAAATGTGACAACACAAGTGCTATTTTCCTAATCAAAAATCTCATTCAACACTCTAGAATGAAGCATATTGACATAAGGCATCACTTTATACGAGATCATGTCAATAATAATGATGTCATTCTAGAATTTATTGATACAAAATATCAATTAGTGGATATCTTCACAAAACCTCTAAATGAAGAACAATTTGACTTCATTAGAAGAGAATTAGGCATGTTAAATTGTCCTAATGCATGAAGAACTTTGGCTTTTGATAGTCTCACGTTGATATTATCATTTCAGATTTTTGATGACATCTTTATATCATTTATTAATGAAGCTCTCAATTTTGTCCTTAGATCATAAATATTTTAATAAAGCTATCATTTTCGATCGTAATATTTTTAATCTTGATGAAGCCTTCATGATGTTGTAATATTTTGGATGATTTGGCATCATGATGTTGTTCTCCTCCTCCTTCGAATGATAGATCTTAATGATATAGTAAAATTGATTTTATACTCCCTCCACCTCCTTTAAACATGATTAAAGAAATTTCATAACTTGCATTTCATATGAAGCCTAACATATGCATAAATTAATGTCATGAATTTTGCTTAAAAATTAAGCACTTAAATGTTCATTTCGGATTTTTATTCTTGTGCTAATCTCTATAATTCGAGCTTTTAAGACTTAATATTTTTCACCTCATGTTTTCTATAAGAATGCCAATGTTGAATCTTTTTATGAAATTTTTGGTGTTCATAAATTTGTAAATGTCAAGTTGAAGCTTTATGAATTTTGACATCTCTTTCTCACATATTTTACCTTAAAATTGATATGAGATGTTTGATGGCTTTAATGATCTATCCTTCTACTTTATAATTTTATTCTTGAATTTTCAAATTACAATCTTAAGCCTTTCATCCTATTTCATGTGTGAATCTTTCATAGCTTGATAAATGATGATTGATCATTTTTCGGATTTCATGAACATGAATTAAAATGATGATCAAAACATTTTTGAATTTATCAATCTAGGGTGACATATTTTGCATTATAATTTCTAGGCAAATATTAGTCTCATGTATCATATGTGTTTGATATGCTTGATAAATGACTATTCTTGCATTTTTTTCATGTGATATGATACCTTATGATGACTACTTCACCTCCTTTTTTGTTGATGATAAAGGGGGAGAAGAATATGCAAATAAATTAATGACATATGCAAATGACTTGATAAAATATCTTGCATGCATCGTATTGAGAAGAATATGACAAATAAATGACGTATGTGTATCATATCGAATCGCAATGACTTATATGTTGTGTATTGCAATATGATAAAATAAAAAATGTCTTATATGCTTTAAATTGCAATATGATTGTCTTTGCCATGCTTTATAATCAAAAATTGGTTGATATCTTTAAAAGTATCGTAATAAAATTTGTATCGTATCGCAATATATCGCAATGTATCACAAATGCTTAACCTTTTTGAAAAATTGTTCTCATATCATATTTAAAATTTGGTATCATTTATTGATATAATAAGATATAATCTCATTTGATGATGTATCAAAAATGATATCATGCCTTGCATTTGTGCTCTTTATATCGATATCATTTGATCCATGTTGTATTTCAAATTATAATTGGTATCTCTTGTTAAAGTGATAAATGTTGGGCTGAGAGCCCAGTTCAGCCCATATGGGCTTTAGCAGCCCATAGCCCTCTTGTTAACCCTAAACCCTAACCTAAACCTAATTATATATAGGGGCTAATGGTGGCTACGAATTAGGTAGATTAAACATCACAGCAAAAGGCAGAATCTTCGCAGTGACATTAGGGATTCAAAGAGAGGAGAAAAGGGTAGAAAAATAAGAGAAAAAGAAAGGGAAGAAGATAAGGAAAACACAGAAATTGTTCTCACTCATCCAAACAGTTTCTCATCTCAGGTTAGATCAGATCTTCAATGAATTCTTTTGTGATTGCTTGAGGAGGTTTTGGATATTGTGCACAGTGACATGATCCTTGTATCCCAATTATTCTCTTGTGATTGTTGCTTAGGTTTTGGGCAAGAGATTCGAGAATTGTACATTCATTATTTCTATAGTGGATTTTCTCTGGTTTGCCTTGTGGTTTTTACCCTTCACGTTGAAGGGGTTTTCCACATAAATCTCGGTGTTCTATTTGATTGTGATTTCTGTTTAATTCCGCTGTGTGTTACAGCCTACTTGTATTTGTTCATATACAAAAGTTATTGTTTATTGCCTATCCTCCTTTTTATATTTCCCCCATCAACTGGTATCAGAGCAAGGTTTTGGTGATTTAATTTTTGTGTTTGAACATGGAGGCTGGTAATGTTTCTCGCATGATTAGTTTGAACGGAAATAATTGGATGATATGGAAACCAAGAATGGAAGATCTCTTGTATTGCAAAGATTTATATGGACCTTTGCAAGGGGATAGTGAAAAACCCACAACTATGACAGATGATGAGTGGAAGAGATTAGATTGAAAAACGGTTAGGTTTATTCGATAGTAGCTCGATGATAGTGTCTTTCACCATGTTTCTACTGAAAGTTCTGCATATTCTCTTTGGAAAAAGTTGGAAGGTCTCTATGAAAGAAAAACCGCTGGCAACAAAGCTTTTTTTATCAGAAAACTTGTGAACCTAAAATATAAAGAGGGTGCTTCTATTGCTGAGCATTTGAATGAAATACAGAGTATTACTAACCAGTTATCTTCTATGAAAATATCTCTTCTTTGATGAGTTGCGGCATTGTTACTTCTCGATTCATTGCCGAAAAGTTGGGAGACACTAGTAGTTTCCCTTAGTAATTCTCGCCAGATGGTATTGTTACCATGAGTCAAGTAACAAGCGATTTGTTGAATGAGGAGTTGAGAAGAAAGAACTCAACAAAGATATCTCAGATTGATTCATAGGCACTTATCTCAGAGAACAGAGGAAGGTCAAGGTGTAAAGATAGAAGCAGTTCACGTATAGGTAGAAGCAAGTCAAGATCAAGGAAAGATATTGTTTGCTATAACTGTGGTGAGAAAGGATATTATAAGAATCAGTGTAAGCAACCTAAGAAGAGCAAGAAAAAGGGAAAAGAAGTAGAGTCTACTGAGTCAAAAGAGAATACCACGGCTACAGTGCAGGTTGGTGATTATTTGATTTTGTCCCCTTCTGATGATATTTTTTCTTGTGTGTGTCAGGATCTCGAGTGAATAATTAACACAGGAGCTTCTTATCATGCTACACCATGGAGGGAGTTTTTTGCTACATACAGGTCTGAAAATTTTGGTGTTGTCAAGATGGGCAACCATGGTACAGCAGACATCATTGGCATGGGTGACATCCACATAAAGACCAATCTTGGATGCAAATTAGTGCTTAAGGATGTGAGGCATGTGGTTGACTTGAGGTTGAATCTAATTTCAGTTGGAAGATTAGATGATGAAGACTATGATAGCAGGTTTTACAGAGGGCAATGGAAACTCAGTAAGGGTTCTCTTGTTATAGCTAATGGAAAGAAATGTCACACTTTATACAGGTTGCAGGCCAAAGCTTGTGGTAAACAGTTAAATGCTACAGAGAAAGACTTCAGCATGGAGTTATGGCATAAGCGATTAGGACACATGAGCGAGAATGGACTGCAAGCTCTTTCCAAGAGAGAGGTATTGCCTGACCTCAGAGGTATATGTTTGAACCCTTGTATTGATTGTTTAGCTAGTAAACAACATAGAGTTTCTTTTGCTAGTCCTGCTTTATCTAGAAAAATGCATGCCTTGGACCGTGTTTATACAGATGTATGTGGTCCTTTGAGGACAAAAACTCCTAATGGTTCTATTAATGTTCCTGGTATCAGTGGTGCACTTTACTTTGTTACTTTTATAGATGACTTTTCTAGGAAAGTTTGGGCTTATGCTTTGAAGACCAAGGATCAGGTTATTGGTATCTTCAAAGAGTTTCATGCCAGAGTTGAAAGGGAGACAGAAAGACAGTTGAAATGCATAAGATCAGATAATGGTGGTGAGTATACAGGATTGTTTGATGATTATTGCAGGTCACATGGCATCTAGCATGAGATGATAGTTCCTGGTACACCTCAGCATAATGCAATTGCAGAGAGGATGAACCGCACCATCATGGAAAAGATCAGATGTATGCTTTCACAAGCAAAGCTATCCAAAAGGTTTTGGGATGAGGCTTTGAGGACTGCAGTTGATGTGATCAACTTATCTCCCTGTACAGCCCTAGATGCTGATATTGCAGAGCATGTTTGGTCAGGAAAAGATGTTTCCTATAAGCATTTGAGAGTATTTGGTTATCGTGCATTTGCACATATTCCAGATAATGAAAGGTCTAAGCTGGATGGTAAGACAAAAGAATGTATTTTTCTTGGCTACTCACATGATCAATTTGGTTACAGGCTTTGGGATCTAATAAAGTAGAAGGTGTTTAGAAGCAGAGATGTGGTCTTCTTTGAGGATCAAACTCTTGAGGATTTGAAGAAGGAGGCACCAGCCAATACTTCTGCAGAAGGATTAGCAGATTGTGACCCAGTTGTTCCTCCAGTATATCAGGGTGATGGGGGAGATGTGTAGGAAGATGGTGTAGAGCCAGATATTAATCTACCTGCAGGACATGTTGAGCAAGAAGAAGTTGAGGAGCAGCTTCCCGCAGAACCTCAATTGAGAAGATCTTCTAGACAACGTCAGCCTTCCAGAAGATACTCTGCAGATGAGTATGTGATGCTTATGATACAGGTGAACCAGAGAGTTACCAGGAAGTAGTTGAAAGTGAGCATAACAAAATGTGGCTAGTTGCTATGCAGGAAGAGATGGATGCTCTACAGATGAATTATACATATGATTTGATGCAACTTCCACAGGGAATGAATGCCTCGAAGAACAAATGGGTTTTCAGGTTGAAGACTCATGAATATTGTTCTCAACCAAAGTACATAGCCAGATTGGTTGTGAAAGGCTTTGGTCAAAAGAAAGGTATTGACTTTGAAGAAATTTTTTCTCCTGTTGTTAAAATGTCTTCTATTCGTGTTGCTCTAGGTATTGCTGCTAGCCAAGACTTGGAGGTGGAGTAGTTAGATGTGAAGACAGCTTTCCTTCATGGTGATTTGGAGGAGGAAATTTATATGGAGCAACCAGAAGGTTTCAAAGTCAAAGGTAAAGAAAATTTTGTCTGCAAGTTAAGAAAGAGTTTGTATGGATTGAAGCAAGCTCCAAGACAGTGGTACAGAAAGTTTGATTCATTTATGATTGAAAATGGATACAAAAGAACAGCTTCAGATCATTGTGTGTACATCAAATGGTTTGGTGAGGATTTTATTATTCTCTTACTTTATGTTGATGATATGCTTATCCTTGGGAAAGATATGCATACAATTGACAGGTTGAAGAAGGAACTGAGTGAGTCCTTTGCAATGAAGGACATGAGGCCAGCAAAGTAAATACTGGGTATGCAGATTTCTCGTGACAGGAAAAATAAGAAGATTTGGTTGTCACTAGAGAAATACATCGAGAAGGTATTAGAAAGGTTCAGTATGAGCAATGCAAAGCCAGTTGGTTCTCCTCTTTCAGGTCACTTCAATTGTGCTCAGAACAGAGTCCGTCAAGTGATGAGGAGAAGGAGAAAATACAAAAGGTTCCTTATGCTTCAGCAGTTGGAAGTTTAATGTATGCAATGGTATATACGAGGCCGGACATCGCATATGCAGTGGGTGTTACTAGCAGATTTCTTGCAAATCCAAGCAAAGAGCACTGGGCAGCAGTGAAGTGGATCTTGAGATATCTCAAAGGAAGCTCTAAGATTTGTTTAAGCTTTGGAGGTAGACCACCTGTGCTAGTGGGTTACACAGATGCAGATATGGCCAGAGATATTGATACAAGGAAATCTACATCAGGTTTTGTACTTACTTTTGCAGGGGGAGCTATGTCATGGCAATCCAGATTGCAAAGGTGTATTGCTCTCTCCACCACAGAGGCAAAATATATTACTGCTACAGAGGTTTGCAAAGAAATATTATGGATGAAAGAATTCTTATAAGAATTGGGGTTGAAATAGGAAAACTATGTGGTGTATTGTGACAACCAGAGTGCCATCCATTTATGTAAGAACCCAGTTTTTCATTCCAAGTCAAAGCATATAGATGTCAGATATCACTAGATTCGAAATGTACTTGAAGAAAGCGATTTGCAACTTGAGAAAATTCATACTGATGATAATGGAGCGAGACATATTGACAAAGACCTTACCAAAAGAGAGGCAGGAGATGTGTCGACAGTTGGTCGGCATGGATTTACACTGAGACATGGGACAGCCTCCCTTGTGGGCTGAAGGGGGAGGTTATTGGGCTAAGAGCCCAATTCAGCCCATATGGGCTTTAGCAGCCCATAGCCCTCTTGTTAACCCTAAACCCTAACCTAAACCTAATTATATATAGGGGCTAATGGTGGCTGCGAATTAGGTAGATTAAATATCGCAGCAAAGGGTAGAATCTTCACAGCGACATTAGGGATTCAAAGAGAGGAGAAAAGGGCAGAAAAATAAGAGAAAAAGAAAGGAAAGAAGACAAGGAAAATACAGAAATTGTTCTCACTCATCCAAATAGTTTCTCATCTCAGGTTAGATCAGATCTTCAGTGAATTCTTCTGTGATTGCTTGAGGAGGTTTTGGATATTGTGCACAGTGACGTGATCCTTATATCCCAGTTATTCTCTTGTGATTGTTGCTTGGGTTTTGGGCAAGAGATTCGAGAATTGTACATTCATTATTTCTATAGTGGATTTTCTCTGGTTTGCCCCGTGGTTTTTACCCTTCACGTTGAAGGGGTTTTCCACGTAAATCTTAGTGTTCTATTTTATTGTGATTTCTGTTTATTTCCGCTGTGTGTTACAGCCTGCTAGTATTTGTTCATATATAAAAGTTATTGTTTATTGCCTATCCTCCTTTTATATTTTCCCCATCAATAAATGTCCATCATTCAACTTGAAAATAGGTGTCATGCTTTGACATTGTGTAAAATATGAAGTTTCATATTTATGGATGAAAGATCATGCTTGTTAAGCATGATGATAAGTTCATCGGATGGAACTTATCGGTTTTGGCTTGAATTCAAGGAAATTGAATTCAAGTATTTTCTTTCTCATAATATGGCATATAGATAGGGGGAGTTAAGATTAACTCTGTCATCAATTGATTATTATCATAAAAAAAGAAGAGATTATTGAATCTCAGATTTTGATGATGAAGTCAATTGATAGGTTATTTGATCTAATCCATATTATTGAGATAAGTGTGTAGTATTAACTACGATAGCTTGAAGACATAAAGCAAATTATTGGAGTCAAGTTGTTGAGAGTTTGAGAGTCCACCAGAAGTCCGAAGGATCGTCAGAAGTGCTGCCGAAACCAACCGAGAAAGAATCGGGGACTTACCGAAGGTTTCGAAAGTTCATCAGAAAGATCGTCAGAGGTTCACGGAGCTCACCAAGAAGGTTCAGAAGCTTGCCAAAGATTCGTCGAACTCGCCATAATTCTGGGAGTCTGTTGTGAGTCCGTCGGAAGAAGCCCGAAAGTGTGTCAAAAATTCTTCGAAAGTTCGCTAGAAGAAGACTCGACGTTGTCAGTCATTAATTCATTTAGAATTATATTTTAATTTTATAGTTAGCATATAATTAGGGTAAGGATTAAGTAATAATCCTTATTAACCTTATTAGGGGCTAACTAGGCCTTATGTGGATTGAATTGGGCTGGATTCAGGGCCCATTCAGTAGTGCTTAACCAAGTCTAGCGGTGGCACCACCAGACTGAGTGGTGGCACTGGCTCAGGAACAACTTCCCAGATGGTCTGAGCGGTGGTACCGCCCCAGGTCAGTGGTGGTACCGTTGGCAGTTATTGCCTGCCAACGATGGTACCGCTAGTCCACAGAGCCCGAGGACTCTGTAAGGTGGTGGTATCACCAATCTGGGTGATGGTACAACCCAGTACACTGACAGAGCAGAGTGAACAGGCTATAGTACAACTAGTGCTAGGTGGTGGTACCGCTAGTACCCGAAAATCCAAGATGTGACTCTTATTGGCTTTATTTTTTAAAGCTAATTGAGTCTATAAATACCTCTCTTTTCTCTACTAGTAAAGCATCTTTTGATAAGTTGAAAACTGAGTCAAAGCTTTAGCAAAATCTTGTTTCAATAGCTTGAGTGTTCACCTCTCTCTTTTTCCTTGTCAAAAATCTATAAGAGTGTGAACCACTTATAAAAGTTTGTAAGAGGGATGTTTGGTCCTTCCCCTTCAAAGAGATTTGATAGTGAAAGTTGGGAGCCTCATCAGAGGAGGTTTCGAAAGTAGACGTAGGTCATTTGACTGAACCACTATACATCGCTGCGTACTTTGGATGTGTGAGTTTTTACATTTCTGCATCTTACCTTTACTTCACTGCAAATCGTTCAGTCTTCTTCTCCCTACTTTCATTTGCATTAACTTGAATAATTTTAGCTAAAACCTCTTTCATCAAATCGAACTTTCTATATGAATCTACTATCTCCGAAATCAGTTTCAAGTTTACGAGTTTTAATTTTAGAATAATTATCTGTTTATAATTTTTATTTTGCATCCTAACAGCAGATACATGCTTTTTTATTTTGGAATAATTAACTATTTATAAATTTTCAAGAAGAGAATTAAATAATTTTAATCCATACAGATTGAAGAATAGAAAAACAAACTGTCTTATGTTGGTTGCATCAAACATTCAAGTAACATAGATTTTCTTTTGAGAGAACAAAAACTCTTCCTAGCTTTTGAAGAGAAAAGTTTTTTAAATATTATTTTCATAATTGATGCAGCCACTTAATCATTCGTGAAAATACGAATCGATCTCACTAATTTCATCGTTAATAAAGTATGACATAGCCTAAAAGGTGGACCTTGCCCGAATGAGCTATATAAATAAGGAAGCCTCAAAATTATGTGAATAATCCTCTAAAGTATCAGTCTATGATAATTTTAAAAGAGAAAAAAAGGGTATAATAAGATTAAAGTTGATGTGAGAGTTTCTTTAATCCCTAAAAGGCCCTTGTATAGTATTAAAAAATTTTAATCATTAAGATGTATTATTTTTTGCTCTAACTTGGGATAGGATATATTAAAAATCTAATTAATTTCTGATTTAAAAAAATTTAAAAGATAACTTTGATGATAGAGAATCATATAATTATCTTTATCTAGATTATTTATGCTAGTCATATGTGTCCTACAAGCCAATCACATGAGTGATGGCACTTGTGACTTAATATGCACTTTATCTCTTTGCTTATTATTAGGCGTTTTATCACTTTATCTTACGTGTTACATATACTGTGATGTCCTTGGATCTGTGTAATGAGAATCAGATCGTGATAAGATCACGGTAATAAGACCGATTCACCTTTAAACACAGACCCTAAATTATCCTGGTTATAGGTTACTCGAGGACATCGAGATAACCGGATAGACTGGTGTGTTATATACCCGTTCATATGATGGAGGTAGCTAATCTCATAGCTACTCATATGGGGACTCTAAGGTTACAGTGCAGGTGCTCATTGGAGAATGAGTTCACTGATTGATCCTCCTACGGAATGTTGGATGGTTATTGATACCTCATGTCAGACAGCGATTTCGTAGTCCTAGTAGTGTATCTGGTCCTTAGACTTGAGACACCAAGGATGTCCTGTATGAGTACTCCACTCTTTGATACCGAACTTATAGGTTTGGAAAGTTTCAGATCTAGTACAGCCGATCATTGGGAGTGGTAGCCAACCTTACGAGGGCTATTGAGTGTCAATAGAGGATCATCCGCTCTCGGTATCATGAGAGGAATATCCCATGTATTCTTGCTCAAACAAATTCTTGGCCAAGGTTATTCGGATTGAGAGAGAAAGGGTTCTCCGGGAGAATCCGACAAGAGCAAGACTCGAGGAGAGACCGTATGAGCCTGACAGCACCATGCCCGGTATAGGGTCTCTGGGATACTAGATAGATGAGAGATTATAGATACATGGTAACTAAGGACAAATAGGTCCAAAGGATTGGATTCCCCTGTATCGTCTAGGGCCGCGGCGTAGTGGCCTGGTACATCCACAGTCGATGAGTTGGGTGAATTATTATAGAGATAATAATTCACTAAGTCAGAAGGAGTTCTGACAAGTATGACTCATGGCCAGCTCAAAATTGGGCCTAGAGGGTCACACATATATGGTAGGTGTTGTGATGAGTAGAGGTTCAGATATGAGATATCCGCTGAACCCCATATCTTATTGGATATCCATTAAGCCCCTAAATTATTGGATCTTGAGATGAGATTTAATAATTGCTAATAAGAGATTATTGGATAGAGACCCACTAATCCAAAAGGCTTAGGTAATTGGATGAAGATCCAATACCCAATAGGGCAAAAGATCCATTAGGGTTTTCAGGGGGCCTCTATAAATAGGAGGGAACCAAAGCTCTATAGGTTGAGGGTTTTTGGTAGCCACCTCCTGTTCTCCTCTCTCTAGAGAGAGGTGCATTGTTGTAATCCCTGCCGTGTGGATACCGCTAGAGAGGAGGACGCTTGACCTCCTTCATCCTCTCCCACAGATCTATAGGAATTCAGGGATATACGATCTCCCTAGGTATCTTCTTTTACACGTGTAGTTTTACGGATTTATTTTTGACGCATCGATCTTCGTACGACGACGGAAACTTTCTTCAGGAAATCTAGGGTTTTATTTTCTGTTCTTTCGCTATGCATGTGATGTCGCTCCCTATGATGGATTTCCCAACAGTGGTATCAGAGCCAGGTTGTTCGTGCGAAGATCTGATCTTAAACTGCATGTGTTGTATTTTGGATCTGCTTTTGACGCCAAAATCATTGGTGCAAAAGGGCCAGGAAAGGCAGCAATTATTGCTGCCCATGCTGCGCTCGTGCAGCGGCCGCAAGGCTGCTTACAGCCTTACTGCCTGCACAAGTAGTAGCCACCGACTGGCGGGTTATTGGTCGCAGGCAGACTGCTTGCGCTTGCGGCCTGCGGCCCACCCGTAAGGGCACCGGCGAGCGTTGTGCCCACGCGTAGAGGCATCGGCGCTTGCGGGCGCTGCGCCTGCGGGCCAGCGTTGCAGAGGCGCCGGTGCTAGGCGCTCGCGTCCATGGGCCAGCACCGCCATTGAGTGCCCGTGCCCGCAGGTCAGTGCTACAGAGGCGTCGGCGTTGGGCGCCCGTGCCCGCGGGGCAGCGACGGCGCTATCGCCCTCCCGACGCGCAAGGGGTTCCGCCGGTAAGGTGGCGGCGGTCGCAAGCACAGTAAGGGTGAGGGATTAGGGTTTTAGGACAAAAGATGATTTTACCCCTCGGAATTTCAGAAATTCCAAATTCTATCTGTTTTAATAGAATTACTAAAATACCCTTTAAAATTTTAGAAATTTTAGATTCTATCCCTTTTGATAGAATTACTAAAATACCCCTCAAAATTTTAGAAATTCGAGATTCTGTCCCTTTTGATAGAATTACCAAAATACCCTTTTGATCGAATTACCAAAATACCCTTGGGAATTCAAAAATTCCCTTTAGTCCTTGATTTCAGAAAAATAAATATGTTAATTAATAGTTTAATTAACTATTATTTTTTTATCTAGTAGTCCTATAAAATAATATATACATGTGATGTATGATGTGGACAGATGATCATGGACCTGTGATGTGATGTGTGTATATTGATTATTATTATTGGGGCTTGCGAGCCTCTATTCTTTTCTCATTTATTTTCGGGCCAGCGTGCCTATAATTATATTATAATTACATGAGGAGACGCAGCGATAGCGTGACTCACGAGGCTGAGACGGACGATCCAACGTATAAAGATGTGTTGAGATGCTAACGGAACCGACGAAGCGAGAAGGACGATCACAGGATATGGAGATGCGCCGAAGTACACATAGATCTTGATGTGAGTGATTGGGCACACTGGCTTGGGCCTGATCACATTAGGATGTGGTCCATGATCATCTGGTGTGATTGCTCATGTGATGTGTGATTAGTTATACACCTACTATATATATATATTTATTTATTTATATGCGATGCAAATATATATATATATATATATATATATTAAATACATATATGTATATGTGTGACACATTATATTAGGAGACTAAATAAAAAATCCTCTCCATTAATAATATTAAGTCGGTAAACATGAGACAATTAGATTAACCCACGTGGCCTTCCATCGTTATAGGTAGGAACCGATTCCCGGTGTAGGTTGAGTTGGTCGAGTCCCTCGAGACTCACCTATATCGCGTTTCTCTATCTTATCTACGACATAGAGATGTCATTGGTGACCTGAGGACATGGTATGCTTGGTCGAGTCCCTTGAGAGTATATCACCGAATCAGACTCATCTGGTAATGATGGTGATAACTTAACCGAACATCATGGTTGGTCGAGTCCCTCGAGGCCATAGTGGTTCGGAGGTCGAATAGGACGGGAATCACAAGGAGTTGTGATTGGTAAGAGTTGCCAACCTTTACAGGTTTAACGTGATTGGTCGAGTCCCTCAAGGTTACGTTAAGACGCCAATTGAATCCTGATCCACACTAGAGATCCGCTGGGGGTCTCCGATTCACATACCAGAGGGTGTTGTATGTCTCACGAAAAATTAGTGAGAATACATTAAGATAGAAGTCCTTATCTTAATTATTTAAATTTCTGCAAAGTCTACATGTTATTTATTTCTGCTACATCTTTTATTTCAGAAAAATGTCGCTTTCAAATCCTTTACGTGGCATACTTGATGCCAACCGCCTCACTGGTCCAAATTATATGGATTGGCTTCGTAATCTGAGAATCGTTCTCACGGTGGAGAAAATCATATATGTCCATGATACAGTGATCCCTACGTCCGACGAAGGGGCAAGCGAGGATAAGATCGCTCGTTATGTGAAGTACTTAGATGATTCCACTCTTGCTCAATGTTATATGTTGGCCTCTATGACTATTGAGTTACAGAGACATCATGAAAATATGGATGCTAATTCCATACTCCTGCATCTCTGCAAACTGTTTGAGGAACAGGGAAGAACTCAACGATATGAGATATTAAAGAGTCTTTTCCGTGCTAGGATGACTGAGGGGACACCGATTCAGAACCATGTCCTTAAGATGATTGAGTGGATTGAGAAACTCATAGGTCTAGGAATGGTCCTAGAGGATAACTTGTATGTGGATCTTGTGCTTCAGTCCCTACCAGATTCCTTTTCTCAGTTCATAATGAATTTTAATATGAATAAACTTAAGGTGACCCTCCCAGAGCTCCTCAATATGTTGAGAGAAGCAGAGAGCACCATTAAGAAAGAGAAGCCAATTCTCTATACGGGTGAGACCAAAAAGAAAAGAAAGGCTGAGAAGACCCTTAAGAAGAGCAAGGGCAAGGGCAAGGGCAATGATTGCTAAGAAAGACCCAACAAAGGAAAAGGCCAGTGCTTCCACTACGGTAAAGATGGGCACTAGAAGAGGAACTGCAAAGAGTACCTTACAGAGAGGGCGAAACAGAAGCTTGCAGAAGCTTCAGGTACATTCATGATCAGTCTCCATTTGTCAGAATCTTATGATAACACATGGGTATTGGATACCAGGAGTGTTTATCATATCTACAATTCGTTGCAGATTATGGCAGAACCTAGGAGATTGAACACAAGTTAGATGGACCTTAAGATGGGCAATGGAGCAAAGGTTGCTGTAGTGGCTGTTGGCAAGGTCACCTTACATTTGCATGGTGGAGCTATTATTGCATTAGATGCATGCTATTATGTTCCTTCTATTATCAAAAATATTATTTCTATTTTATATTTGATAGTTATTAGATATAAATTAGTTTTTGAGAACAATGGTTATTCAATAATATTAGATGATGAGATCATCACGAGAGGAACAATGCATAATGATTTATTTATGCTAAATACAGCTCCAGATATCATGAGTGTAAGTGAGTCTAAGAGGAAACGAGAAGAGGTGAACAATGCATATTTTTGGCATTGTAGGCTAGGTCACATCCACGAAGGAAGGATTCAAAAGTTGCTAAAAGATAGATATCTAGATCCATTTGACTATGAGTCATATGCGACATATGAACCTTGCCTTCGAGAAAAGATAACCAACTCTCCATTTAGTGGAACTAGAGAGAGAGCCACTAAGTTACTAAAACTCATACATAGTGATATATGTGGTCCCATGTCAACTCATGCCATAGGTGGTTACTCCTACTTTATTACTTTCACTGATGATTTCTCAAGATACGGACATGTGTACTTGATGAAGTACAAGTTTGAAGCTTTTGAGAAATTCAGGGAATATAAAAATGAAGTGGAGAACCAAACAGGAAAGAGTATTAAAACCCTTCGATCAGATCAAGGAGGTGAGTACTTGAGTACAGAGTTCACCAAGTTCCTCAAAGACTATGGGATCTTATCCCAATGGACATCTCCTTATACACCACAGCTTAATGGTATATCAGAAAGGAGGAATCACACACTATTAGACATGGAGCATTCCATGATATGTTTCATCGACCTACCCATCTCATTCTAGGGATATGCCCTAGAGACCGCAGCTTACATTCTGAACAGAATTCCAACTAAGTCAGTGATGTCTACTCCATATGAGATATGAAATGGGAAGATGCCTGATCTTAAGATTGTTAAGATTTGGGGCTGCCCTGCCCACGTTAAAAGACACAAACCTGACAAGTTGGAATCCAGAACGGAACGGTGTAAGTTCGTGGGATACCCCAAGGAAACTTGTGGGTATTATTTTTATCACCCTAAGGACCAAAAGGTCTTTGTAGCCAAGAGAGTAGTGTTCCTTGAGAAGGAATTCATTCTTGGTGAAGACAGTGGGAGCATGATAGAATTGAGTGAGGTTGGAGAACCTAGCTTAAGCACCATTCCATAGCTAGAGTCTGTTCAGATACCTAACACACAAGTTCCAACTTTACGTAGGTCCGATAGAGTATCTTATCCTCCTGAGAGATATGTGGGACATATCAGAAGAGAGGATATTGAGGATATTGATCCTCAGACCTACGAGGAGGCTATTATGAGCATAGACTCTAAGAAATGGTAAAAAGCCATGAATTCAGAAATGGATTCCATGTACTCCAACAAGGTTTAGAACCTAGTTAATGCACTCGAGGGTATTGTACCAATTGGTTGTAAGTGGATCTTCAAAAGGAAGATTAGAGTAGATGGAAAGGTAGAAACCTATAAAGCAATACTAGTGGCTAAGGGGTATCGTCAAAGGCAAGGTGTTGACTATGACAAAACTTTCTCACCTATAGCCATACTAAAATCCATTCGAATTCTATTGGTTATTGCAGTACACTATGATTATGAGATCTGACAGATGGACGTTAAAACTGCATTCCTCATAGTAACCTCGAGGAGGAGGTGTATATGATACAGCCTGAGGGATTCATGTCTAGGGATAACCCAGATAAGGTGTGCAGGTTGCTTAGGTCCATTTATGGATTGAAGCAAGCTTCCTAAAGTTGGAACATAAGATTTGATGATGCGATCAGATCTTATGACTTCGTTAAGAACGAAGATGAGCCTTGTGTGTATAGGAAAGTAAGTGGGAGCACTATCACCTTTTTGGTATTATATGTGGATGACATCCTGATCATTGGGAATGATATAGGAATGCTCTCCACAGTAAAGACTTGGTTATCTAGGCACTTCTCCATGAAGGATTTAGGGGAAGCATCCTGCATATTAGGGATACGGATCTATAGAGATAGATCCAAGAGGATGCTTGGCTTGTCCCAGTCTAGGTACATAGACACCATTATCAAAAGGTTTGGCATAAAAAATTCCAAGAGTTGTCTCATACCAATGAGACATGGAATATCACTTTCTAGGAGTATGTCCCTAAAGACTCCTAAAGAAAGGGCACACATGAATATGATACCATATGCATCAGCGATAGGATCTATCATGTATGCTATGCTATGTACCAGGCCTGACATAGCGCATGCTCTGAGTGTCACGAGCAGATATTAGGCAGATCCAAGCTTGGAGCACTGGAAAGTAGTAAAATATATCCTTAAGTACTTGAGAAGGACTAAAGATCTTTTACTGGTATATGGAGGTAGTAGCCTCAAGGTTGAGGGCTACACGGACTCGAGCTTCCAATCCGATGTCGATGATAGCAAGTCTAATTCAGGGTATGTGTTCACCTTGAATGGAGGAGCAGTATGCTGTAAGAGTTCCAAGCAAGACACTACTGCTGACTTAACTATAGAGGCGGAATACATTGCTGTGGCAGAGGCAGCAAAGGAGGGAGTCTGGATGAGGAAGTTTATCATAGATCTAGGAGTCGTCCTGAGCAGCGAGGAGCTGATTCCCTTATATTGTGACAACAATGGGGCAATTGCTCAAGCAAAGGAACCTAGGTCTCATTAGAAGTCAAAACACATTCTGAGAAAGTTCCACTTGATAAGAGAGTTTGTCACAAAAAAAGATGTAGTAATAGAAAGAGTTCCATCTGAAGATAACATTACAGATCCACTGACAAAGCCATTGACTCAGATTATCTTTGAGCGTCATAGAGGTCTGATGGGGATCAGACATATTGGTGATTGACTTTAGGTCAAGTGTGAGATTGTTAGTCATATGTGCCCTGTAAATCAATCACATAAGTGATGGCACTTGTGACTTAATATTCACTTTATCTCTTTACTTATTATTAGGCGTTTTATCACTTTATCTTGTGTATTGCATATACTGTGATGTCCTTGGATCTGTGCAATGAGAATCGGATCATGATGAGATCATGATAATAAGACCGATTCACCTTTAAACACAAACCCTAAATTATCTTAGTCATAGGTTACTCGAGAAGGACATCGAGATAACCGGATAAACTGGTGTGCTATATACCCGTTCATATGATGGAGGTAGCTAGTCTCATAGTTATTCGTGTGGGGACACTAAGGTTACAGTGCAGGTGCTCATTGGAGAATGAGTTTAATGATTGATCTGCCTACGGAATGCTGGATGGTTATTGATACCTCATGTCAGACAGCGATTCCGTAGTCCCAGTAGTATATTTGGTCCTTAGACTTGAGATACTAAGGATGTCCTGTATGAGTACTCCACTCTTTGATACCGGACTTATAGGTTTGGAAAGTTCTAGATCTAGTACAATAGGTCATTGGGAGTAGTAGCCAACCTTACGAGGGCTATTGAGTATCAATAGAGGATCATTCGCTCTCGATATTATGAGAGGAATATCCCATGTATTCTTGCTCGAATAAATCCTTGGCCAAGGTTATTCGGATTGAGAGAGAAAGGGTTCTCCAGGAGAATCTGACAAGAGCAAGACTCGAGGAGAGACCATATGAGCCTGATAGCACTATGCCCGGTATAGGGTCTCTGGGATACTAGATGGATGAGTGATTATAGATACATGGTAATTGATAGATAGGTCCAAAGGATTGGATTCTCCTATATCGTCTCGGGGTCGCGGCGTAGTGGCTTGGTACGTCCATAGTCGATGAGTTGGGTGAATTATTATAGAGATAATAATTCACTAAATTAGAAGGAGTTCTGACAAGTATGACTCACGACCAGCTCGATATTGGGCTTAGAGGGTCACACACATATGGTAGGTGTTGCGACGAGCATGACAAGTTGGACCTCCGATCTGATTACCACCAAATTTGGGTATGTGAAGACGACATCCCAAAAATAGCTTTCGACACTCATAACGGCCACTATGAATTCTTGATAATGCTTTTTGGACTCACTATTACTCTTTTAACCTTCCAAAATCTCATGAACAATATTTTTCAGAGCTTTCTTCGCAAATTTGTGCTAGTATTTTTCGATGATATTCTCATTTATAGCCCTTCTCTTGAGACTCACTTTCAGTACTTGCGGTCTGTTCTGACGATCCTTCGGGAGAATACTCTTTTTGTTAAACTATCAAAGTGCAGCTTTCTCTAGCAAAAAGTAGAGTACCTTGGGCACATAATATCAGAAGAAGGAGTAGCAGTAGACCTAATTAAAATTGAGACAATGTAGAGCTGGCCGAGACCTACAAATGTGAAATTATTGCGTGGGTTCCTTGGACTAATAGGCTACTATCGAAAATTCGTGAAGAACTATAGGAAGATCAGTGCACCCCTCACTTCTCTACTGAAAAAAGATGCATTCCAATGGTTGGATGAAGCCTATGCTGCCTTCGATAAACTTAAGGCAGCCATGACGACGACACCGGTGCTAGCATTACCAGATTTCAACTGACTCTTCATCATTGAGGCCGACGTATCTAGAGTCAGAATTGAAGCTGTTCTCATGTGAGAGGCTCGACTGCTCGCATATACCAGCAAGGCGTTGTCTCCTTCCCATCAAAAAATAATCTATCTATGAGAAGGAGATGCTCACCATTATGCACGCAGTAACAAAGTGGAGACACTACCTATCGACTGACGATTTCAGATTAAAACTGACCATAGAAGCCTCAAGTACTTTTTGGAGTAGAAGATATCATCTCCGGAGCAGCAAAAATGGGTAACCAAACTTTTAGGATTTGATTATGAAATTATTTACAAAAAGGGGAAAGAAAATATTGTTGCAGATGCCCTCTCACGGCTACCTAAGTAAGTTGAATTTTCAGCCATCTCTTTTCCTACCACCGGCTTCCTTGAGGACACTAGGGAGGAATGGAAGAAGGACCCAAAGACCAGTAACAACATTAAAAAACTAGAGGAGAATCCAAGCACAATAGCTCACTATACCTGGGATTCGAGGGATCTACGCTACAAATGCCGTATTGTGCTTACACCCGACTCCCCTTGCATCAAAGTCATTTTGCACGAAATGCACTTCACACCTTCAGCAGGACACTCTAGATTTCTGAGAACCTACAAAAGAGAAGCAAAAATTTTATTGGAGAGGGATAAAAAAATTTATTTCTGAATACGTGGCACAATGTGATATATGTCAATAGCAAAAGGGTGAAACAGTGGCGAGTCCAAGGAAACTACAACCGCTACCCATACTGGACTCAGTGTAGACTAACATCTCTATGGATTTCATTGAAGGGCTGCTACCTTCCAAAGGTAAAAGCACAATCCTCATGGTGGTTGATCGACTTACAAAATATACTTATTTTTATGCTGTATGAAATCCCTACATTGCTGCTAGCATTGCTTAGATTTTCATAAAAAATATTATTAAATTACATGGGATGCCAAGGTCCATTGTAAGTGATCGTGATAGGGTCTTCACCAGTAAACTTAAGATGTAAGTGATCGAGTTATTCCAATTGCAGGGCCCCAAACTTAAGATGAGCACAGCATATCATCCATAAACTAACGGCCAAACAGAGGTAGAGAATAGGTGTTTAGAGATATACCTTTGGTGTTTCACCAATGATCGACCGAAAGAGTGGACGAAATAGCTCCCCTAAGCCGAATGGTGGTATAATGCTACATATCATTCATCTACAAAAGGTACCCCATTTAAAGCATTGTATGGTCGATCGACTCCTGTGATTCCAAAGTATATAATTGGCTCAACCAAGATAGATCAAGTCGATCAAGATCTAATTAACAGGGATAAACTCCTACAACTGCTAAAGGATAATCTCTCTATCGCTCAAGCCAGAATGAAACAGCAAGCTGACACATGACGAAGCGAAAGGAAATTTTCAGTAAGAGATTGGGTTTATCTTCACTTACACCCATACAAGCAGTTCTCCATCAATACACGAGCCTCCATGAAGCTATCTCCATGTTTTTATGGGCCCTATCAGATCATAGAGCGTATTGGAGTTGTGGCATATAGACTTAAATTACGTAAAGATGTCAAAATTTACCTTGTCTTCCACATGTCATATCTGAAGCTCAAGTTGGGAGAACATGTGTCACCCTAGATCCAACTACCTAACATCACTGATTATGAAAATATTCAAGCCCAACCATAATCCATCCTCGACCGTAGAATCGTGATGCATCGTCGACGTCCCTCTACTGAAGTAATAGTGTATTGGACTAATTTATCACTCGAAGATGCCACATGGGAATCATACGAGGAGCTGAAGACCCGATTCCCTGAGTTCATGGAACCCCAACCTTGAGGACAAGGCTGATTTGAAGAGGGCGGACTTGATAGGACCCTAGCAGGGTTGGGTTCTACTCAACCATGTCGTAGCTAATAAAAACTCTATGAGAGTGTAATAAACCCCACTTAGCCGCCTCTATCTTATAAAGAAGAGAGGCTAAGGTTTATATTTGGGTCTTTGGGCTTCTTAGTCATCGCCTCCCTTGTTACTGGGCCGATCGGTTAAGATTGAGGGCAAATTGGGTAGTTCACTTAGGAAGTAGCCCTTAGGGCTAGGGTTTGGAGCTCTATATAAGCATGTAGCCTCCATTTCTTTGGAATAAGAAAAGATCAATCTACTTTGCAGCCACAAGGTCGACTACTTGGAGGATGGAACCCCTATAGTGTTCCAAGGGTTGATCCCCCTCAAAGATCAATCTATATAGAATTCTTCTAGGGTTCTATCAAGTCCTTATCACTTGAAGATTCCTTCAAGTGGTTTTCTTGTATTTTTAATGTCATATCCTTCTTGTTCTTTGGAACGGGCTTCTCTAGCTCACCATGAGTATGACATCTCATTTCGTAGGTCATTAAAGACCCAATGAGTTCTTCTAGAGGAAAAGTTTTAAGATCCTTAGCCTCTTGAATGATCGTAACTTTTGGATCCCAACTCTTTGGAAGGGATCTTAAAATTTTACTTACAAGTTTGAAATTAGAAAAACCTTTACCAAGTGCTTTGAGTCTATTGACAACATCCGTGAAACGAATATATATTTCTTCGATGGACTCACTTGGTTTCATCCGAAACAATTCGTAAGAATGCACCAAGAGATTGATTTTGGACTCTTTCACTCAGCTAGTGCCTTCTTGAGTGATTTCAAGAGTATGCCAACTATCAAAAGCCAATTCACAAATCAAAATAGGATTAAACTCATTTTTATCAAGTGCGCAAATCAAGGCATTCATAGCCTTTACATTAAGTGCAAAAACCTTCTTCTCTGATTCATTCCATTTGTTCATCGGAAGAGAAGATTTTTAAAATTCATTTTCAATGATATTCTAAAGTTCAAAATCCATGGAAATAAAAAAAAATATTTATACGAGTCTTCCAAAAAGTGTAATCCGACCCATTAAACATGGGTGGACGTATAATGGAATGACCCTCTTGCATGCTGGAGTAAGCCATCTCTCTTGGGTTTTAAATCAAATGAGAGTGACCAAGCTCTGATATCAATTATTATGATCTGAGCAGCACTAGGGGGGGTGAGGGGGGTGAATTAGTGCAGCGGATAAAACCCATAAATTTAAAATGATTTCGGAAAGAGTTGTTCGTTCAAAAATTTTGGTATGACGAAAGAGACTTGAGCAAAGTGATTCGAGTGAATGCGATTGAGAGTAGTGAGAAGGAGATCGAAAGATTTGCAGTTAAGTAAAGACAAGATACAGAAATTAAAACTCACACATTTAGAGTAGTACATAGTGATATATAGTGGTTCGGTCAAATGACCTACGTCCACTTTTGAAACGTCCTCCGATAAGGTTCCCAATTTCTGTTATCAAATCTTCTTGAATGGGAAGAACCAAGCACCCCTCTTACAAACTCTTACAAGTGGTTCACACTCTTATAGAACTTTGACAAAGAAAAAATGGGAGGTGAACACTCAAGTTATCGAACACGATTTTGCTATAGTTTTGACTCAGTTTTTATGACTTAAAATGTGTTTTACCAGTTGAAAAGAAAGGAGTATTTAAAGACTCAATTAGACTAAAAAATGGAGCAAAAAATATTTACATTCTGGATTTTCGGGTACTGGCGGTACCACCGCTTGACATAGTCCTCGGGCTCTATGGACTGGTAGTACCAGTGCCTCTCAAGCGGTACCACTGTTGGTAGGTAATAACTTCCAACGGTACCACCACTGACCTGGGGTGGTACCACTGCCCAGACTACGTAGGAACTGGTTCCTGGGGCGATGCCACCACCCTAGTCTGGCGGTGCTATCGCTAGACCTAGTTCAGCACTTCTGAATAGGCCTTGAATCTGGCCCAATTTAGTCCAAATAAAGCCTAGTTGACCCTATTAGTGTTAATCAAGATTATCACTAAATCTTGACCCTAATTACATGCTAACTATGAAACTAAAAATATATTCTAAATAAATTAACAACCGGCAACATCAAGTCTTCTTCCGGTGAGCTTTTCGATGAACTTCTGGTGGACTTCTGACACACCCTCGGATTTCTTCCGGCGGACTCTCAATAGCCTCCCGAACTTTATGACGAGTTCGATGAATATTTGGCAAGCTTCCAAACCTTCTCGATGAGCTCCGCGAACCTCCGACGATCTTTCGGTTGACTTCCGAAACCTTCGGCAAGTCCCCGATTCATCTTGGTTGGTTCCGATAACACTTTTGACGATTCTTCGGACTTCCAACGGATTCTCCAACTCTCAATAACTTGACTGTAGCAATTCACTTTATATCTTCATCGCTATCGTAGTTAATCCTACACACTTATCTCAATAATATAGATTATATCAAATAACCTATTCATTGATTTCATCATCAAAATTTGAGATTCAACAAAATTATCATAAATTATTAAAAAAATTAAATTGATTGATTATAGTAGTTTATTGAATTAATATTCGGATTATTATTATTATTCAGAATTAATCTTCGTCATGTGGTGCTTCCACCATACAATCAATTTGCAATGTGCCCTTACACTTAAATGTTAGTTTTATGTATCATTCTCCATCTATAAGTTTCTTCCTCTGAGCTTGCCTACTCACGAGTGATGTAAGGTACATACAGGAGAAACTAAGAATGACGTAAATAGGGGTGTTGCCCAGCTATGTCAACAGTGCTATCATGGTTGATAGTTTGTTGATCATTGGTGATGCAAAGAAGGGGGCAACCTACTGTTGCTAGACCTATTGGGGTCTGATGGCACTATTGTGCACGATGATGTGGTTGCTATTATCAATAGCAACGTAGCGGAGGGTGGCAACCTACTGTGGTCACCGACCTTGTCGAAGGTAGCAACACAACATGTGGCCATTTCTATTAAGGGCGGTGATTGTTCAAGTATCGAGGAAGAGACTTGCAACAATAAGACTAGGCATCGTAGATAGGTCATGATGGTGAAACTCGATTGCTTGCTTGGCTGAGGCTGATGGATTCATCAATGGAAGCATGGCCCATAGGTGATGTTGGCTGAAGCAATTGCTTAGACAGTTAGATACGATTGTGTAATGTCGCATGCAACATCATTAAGGGTTGCCAACATCGCAAAGTTGCCGACGATGATGATTTTGGGTGTCGTTTTTAGGTGGTCGTGAATGACGAGCAGCACTAGTATGCTATCCATGGTGAAGATCCATGGCACGACAATTGCTTTTCGTTCGACAAATGATGACGGCACACAAATGGTTATGTGGATGATGGTAGAAAGGATGTCGGGCTAATGAGGAGTGGCAAGGATGTTGGGTTCTTCCTCTGGGTGCATAAACGACAGATGACAACATTATTAGGTAGAGGTAAGGTCATTGATCCGGTGAGATGGGCCACCATGCATGGCCAGAAAAATCCTGTGGAAAATTAGTCATCATCGTCGATGAGGAAGTCGTGCACAAGCCATTGTAAGATGTTGCGTGCGTGATTGAGGTGGCATACCTCCATGACCTAACTTAGTTAAAACCTTAATTTTGACCAAAATTTACCCTAAGATTAAATTTTGAATAATTTTGACCTAAGGTCTAAATTTTTACTTAGGCTCAAACAATAAGTTAGTTACGGCCCAATTCGAGTAGCCAAATTCTCTGTTACTCAATTAAATATGATTGTTTGAACCCAATTTAAAGTCCTTTATAGAATTAAAAAGTTATAAATTATATATTTATCATAGTTTTCTTATATGATATAAAATATTAACAAAATTTTTATTAATAAAATATTTATCTATTTATTACTTATGATATTTAAACTTTTAATTATTATTTTTGGATAATTATATGATTATTAAAATACATAAACATTTGATTAAAAATATAAAATAATGGTTATTCATAAAAACAATAAGATTTTTTATTTTATTGTTGTCATTACATGAGTTTTCATTTATGTTGATGAAACTTTATATTCAATAGCTGAAGATTTTTTATTGAATAAATTTCTATAGTACCAATATTTAAAAAAGTTAGTAAAAATTATTTGTTAATTATATATTTTATGTTTATCTAATTAGTAGCTAGCAAAATAGCCTAAAATGATAAGTTTATTAAGTGTAAATTATGATAAATATTTATCATTCTCAAGATATTTTAAATATATTTAGATTTATGATAAATTTAGATAACTAAAATTTTCTTTTTTTTTTTGGGGAGGGGGAGAGTGTAACATCTCTTGTATATCTCGTATAAGAATTTAATTATAATGTTAGTACTCATTTAAATTCTATAAAAGAGTTTAAATATAAACCTGAGAACCTATTTATAATATCTGAGAATCTATTTGTAAAAATATGAGGACCTAATTATAAAAGTAAATAATACAAGGACTAAATTATAAAATACATAAAATAACAAATTCCACCACCCTTGATTAGTCCCATAGTCTCATATCGGAAGTGGACAAGATTAAGATTGGTTTATATGGGTCTAATGAGTGTATTATTAATATTCTTATCTTAAGCATTTTGGCCAATGGTTGGGCCAAAACGAAGTTGATAGGCTAATTAGCTTATTAGGCCCGGGTTGTGACATTTGGTATTAGAGTCAAACTAGTATTTGGGTATAGTAATGGGGCTCGAGTAGGAAAGAGCTACCCGTGGATGGAGTCAAAGAACTCGTCATGATTATAGAGTCACTACTGGGCTACACCTTACATGCACTATACTAGGATTTGATTTGGGATATATCGGGCTTTGATGAGGATGTCAAGCCATTTAAGTACAGAAGATTGAAGAGAGAAAGAAGAAGAAAAAAAGATGAGAAAATTAGGGGCTTAGGGTCTTTTTACTCAAAACTTTTCATTTGGGATAAAAAATTCTCAAAGACAAGTATTTTTAATCCTTTTCTACTATAATTCTAATATCTACTTTTGCCCTGAGTTTGAAAATTTTGAATAGTTCTAGTCATGTAGCTAATATCTCTCTTGTTAGATATATTTATTGGAATCTAGAAAATTTATAAGATTCTAACATTTCTGTATTGCTCTAGCCATAACTTTCTACACCAAATTTTGATTTGGGAAAAACCTAGTTCATCCAAAATAGATCATAGATTTTTATTTTAATACTATGATTGAAAATTTAGAGTTAATTTTCTAACCTAAACATTTAATTGAATAGACCCTATGAATTTGGTAAAATATATACTAATATTTCTGACCTTTTATCACTAATTTGCTTATAACTCTTTGTTTGAAATTCTGATTTATGCAAAACTTAATTTTTAGAATTGAGACTCATAGATCTTTTTTTTGATACCTAGATTGAAAGATTTAGAGTCTAAATTATTGCTCAGATTTCTATTACTATTGACCCTATATATTCTATAGGATAGGGACCGTAATTGCTAACCTTTTGATACTAAACTATTTATAATTCCCTATTAAGATCTCTGATTTAAGCAAAACATATTTTGTTAAAAACTAGACATATAGATATTTCTGTAGATATCTAGATTGAAAGATTTGGAGTAAAAGTACTTATCTAGTCATTAATTGAATTTGATCCTATAGATTCTACAAAACAAAGATTTTGATCCCTGACCTTTGGTTGCTAAATCATTTGTAACACTTTGATAGAAACTTCAATTTGTATGAAACTTATTTTATCTAAAAGTAGATTGATTTAGATTTCTAATGACACCTTCTTGAGTAATTTAGAGTACAACTTGTTATCCAAATAATTCATGCACCATGCCTCTCAATTTCTACCAAAATCAAGCTTTTATTGGTTCTACCTATTCATATTTCATCCTTTTGGAAATTGATTTCAGCTAAAATTCTTTCTTCAATTGAGCTTTATATTATTACTTCAAATACTTATATGCTCTTGATTTTATTTTCTTTCAAATTTAAATATATTCATGAAAGAATATATTTACATCATATTGACTCATAAAGGTACATATACGTTTCATTATTCTGTATGTGCTTTCGATATGTGTTAATTTTATTACTCACATATCCTTTTATACTCTAATATTTATAGGATAATTTGGATCTTTACCAGAAATGATAAAAAGATAATTTGGACCTTTACTAGAAATGGTAAAGAGATTATTTAGATCTTTGCTAGAAATGATAAAGGGTATCTGCTTATAGCCCGTGATACTTTGTCGATCCCCTCTGGCTTCATCTAGACATGGATGGATGATGCTCCCAAACATGAGAGATTATGTCTGGGTTCCCACTTCACCCTCTGTGCTTTTGATATAATATCCAAAGCTTTGGTTATGTGCTTCTATATGTGCTTTGGATGAGAATGAAATAAATATAATATTAAATATGATATTTGATCTTCTATTTTTTATTTATTACATTAATATGCTCCTAAATATTTCATATACCTCTGATATGCTTGGAAATATTTCATACATTATTGATATGCTCCGAAATATTTCAAATGCTAATGATATATTCTGAAACATTTCATATGCTATTTATATGCTCCGAAATATTTCATATACCCTTGATATACCTCGAAACATTTTATACAACATTAATATGTTCCAAAATATTTCATATGTTATTGATATGTTCCAAAACATTTCTTCTTAGGTCTCGAATTTTGATGATGAAACTAATTGATTGTGGTTTATTATCTAATCGTGTTTTGAGTGATGCAGGTCTACTCGATCAGGATTAGACAGTTGACGCAGGAGGAATTGATGTTGCATAGGAGAAAATTACGTTAGGATATTGGACGTCGAGCCGGAGGTCCGGTCGACAATCGACAGAAGGCTTTGGACATCGGGCATCGGGCTAAGAAGAGTGGTGTTGCGCCAAGGATATCGGGTTACGGAGGTCAACCGCTGATTGGGCAATAGGCCACAAGAGAGGACGATGAACCGAAGAAGCAGATGAAGCACCGACCAATGACGTGTCGGGCAATAGAATGTCAATTCACGTTGTAATAACTGACTAGATCGAAGTAGAGTTAATTTTTATGTATACAGGATTAACTACGATAATGATGAAGATATAAAACAAAATAAAGTGCCAGAGTCAAGTACGTTGGAATCATTAGGAGTTTGAGAGTTCGATAGAAGTCCAAAGATTCATCGAAGTGCTATCGGAACTGGCTGAGAATGAGTAGGGAGCTTGCCGAAGGGTTTTTCGGAAGCTCGCCGGAAGGTTCATCAGAAGTTCATGGAGCTCACCGAGAAAGATCGAAGCTTGCCAAAGAAGCTCGTCGAAACTTGCCAAGATCAATCGTGAAGTCCAGGAGCTTGCCTGGAGTCCATAGAATGGTATCTGAGGGTTTGTCGGAAGACCACCAGAAGTTCGCCGGAAAAAGTCTTGACTTTTCGGACTTTGTAATAGCTTAGGAAATGTCTTTAATTTTATAGGTAGCACATAATTAGGGTTAGGATTAGGTGTTAATCCTTTAACCCTGTTAGGGGTCAATTGGGCCCAGTATTAGATCGGTTTGGGTCGGGTTTGTTGGAAAATCCTTCAGGGGAGCGACATCACATGTGCAGCGGAAGAACAGAAAACAAAACCCCAGATGTCCCATAGAAAGTTTCCATCGTCGTGCAAAGATCGGTGTATCAAAAACAAATCCGCAAAACTGCACGTGTAAAAGAAGATACCTAGGGAGATCGTATATCCCTGAATTCCTACAGATCTATGGGAGAGGATGAAGGAGGTTAAGCGTCCTTCTCTCTAGCGGTATCCATACGGCAGGGATTGCGACGATGCACGTCTCTCTCTAAGGAGAGGAGAATAAGAGGTGACTACCAAAAGAAACCCTCAACCTATAGAGCTTTGGTTCCCTCCTATTTATAGAGGCCCCCTGAAAACCCTAATGGATCTTTTACCCTATTGGGTATTGGATCTCCAACCAATTACCCAAGCCTCTTGGATTAGTGGGTCTTTATCCAATAATCTCTTATTAGCAATTATTGGATCTCATCTCAAGATCCAATAATTCAAGGGCTTAATGGATATCCAATAAGATAGGGGGTTCAGCGGATATCTCATATCCGAACCTCTACTCGTCGCAACACCTACCATATGTGTATGACCCTCTTGGCCCAATATCGAGCTGGTCGTGAGTCAGACTTGTCAGAACTCCTTCTGACTTAGTGAATTATTATCTCTATAATAATTCACCCAACTCATCGACTGCGGACATACCAAGCCACTACGCTGCGGCCCCTAGATGATACAGGGGAATCTAATCCTTTAGACCTATCTGTCCTCAGTTACCATGTATCTATAGTCCCTCATTCATCCAATATCGCAGAGACCCTATACCGGCCATGGTACTGTCAGGCCCATATGGTCTCTCCTCGAGTCTTGCTCTTGTCGGATTCTCCCGGAGAACTCTTTCTCTCTCAATCCGAATAACCTTGGCCAAGGATTTGTTTAAGCAAGAACACATGGGATATTCCTCTCATGATACCGAGAGTGGATGATCCTCTATTGACACTCAATAGCCCTCGTAAGGTTGGCTACCACTCCCAATGACCGACTGTACTAGATCTGGAACTTTCCAAACCTATAAGTTAGGTATTAAAGAGTGGAGTACTCATATAGGACATCCTTGGTGTCTCAAGTCTAAGGACTAGATACACTATTGGGACTACGGAATCGTTGTCTAACATGAGGTATCAATAATCATCCAGCATTTCATAGGCGGATCAATTAGTGAACTCATTCTCCAATGAGCACCTGCACTGTACCCTTAGTGTCCCCACACGAGTAGCTATGAGACCAACTACCTCCATCATATGAATGGGTATATAGCACACTAGTCTATCCAGTTATCTCGATGTCCTCCTCGAGTAACCTATGACCAGGATAATTTAGGGTCTATATTTAAAGGTGAATCGGTCTCATTATCGTGATCTCATCATGATCCGATTCATATTGCACAGATCCAAGGACATCACAGTATATGCAACATGCAAGATAAAGTGATAAAACGCCTAATAATAAGCAAAGAGAAAAAGTGCATATCAAGTCACAAGTGCCATCACTCATGTGATTAGCTTGCAGGGTACATATGACTAGCAATCTCCCACTTGACCTAAAGCCAATCACCAACATGTCTGATCTCTATCAGACCTCTGTGATGCTCAAAGACAATCTGAGTCAATGGCTTTGTTAGTTGATCTACAATGTTATCTTCGGATGGAACTCTTTCCACCATAACATCTTTTCGGGCCACGATCTATCTAATAAGTTGGAACCTCCTCAGAATACTTCTGATGAGACCTGGGTTCCCTTATTTAAGTAATCGCCCCGTAGTTATCGCAATATAGGGGAATCAGCTTTTCGCTACTCGACATGACTCCCTAATCTGTGATGAACTTCTTCATCTAGACTCCCTCCTTTATTGCCTCTACCGCAGTAATGTATTCCGCCTCTGTGATTGAGTCAGCAGTAGTGTCTTGCTTGGAACTCTTCCAGCATACTGCTCCTCCATTCAGGGTGAACACATACCCTGAATTAGACTTGCTATCATCGACATCGGACTGGAAGCTCGAGTCCGTGTAGCCCTCAACCTTGAGGCTACTACCTCCATATACCAGTAAAAGATCCTTAGTCCTTCTCAAGTACTTAAGGATACTTTTTACTGCTTTCCAGTGCTCCAAGCCTGGATCTACCTGATATCTGCTCATGACACTCAGAGCATGCGCTATATTAGGCCTGGTACATAGCATAGCATACATGATAGATCCTATCGCTAATGCATATGGTATTATATTCATGTGTGCCCTTTCTTTAGGAGTCTTTGGGGACATATTCTTAGAAAGTAATATTCCATGTCTCATTGGTATGAGACCTCTTTTGGAATTTTTCATGTCAAAACCTTTTGACAATGGTGTCTATATACCTGGACTGGGACAAGCCATGCATCCTCTTGGATCTATCTCTATAGATCTGTACCCCCAATATGCAGGATGCTTCCCCTAAGTCCTTCATGGAGAAATGTCTAGATAACCAAGTCTTTACTGTGAAGAGCATTCCTACTTCATTCCCAATGATCAGGATGTCATCCACATATAATACCAAAAAGGTGATAGTGCTCCCACTTAATTTCCTGTACACACAAGGTTCATCTTCGTTCTTAACGAAGTCATAAGATCTGATTGCCTCATCAAATTTTATGTTCCAACTTCGGGAAGCTTGCTTCAATCCATAAATGGACCTAAGCAACCTGCACACCTTATCTGGTTATCCTCGACACGAATCCTCAGTCATATACATATACACCTCCTCCTCGAGGTTGCCATTGAGGAATATGGCTTTGACGTCCATCTGCTAGATCTCATAATCATAGTATGCTGCAATAGTCAATAGAATTCGAATGGATTTTAGCATAGCTACAGGTGAGAAAGTTTCATCATAGTCAACGCCTTGCCTTTGATGATATCCCTTAGCCACTAGCCTTACTTTATAGGTCTCTACGTTTCTATCTACTCCAATCTTCTTTTTGAAGATCCACTTGCAACCAATGGGTATAATACCCTCGGGTGCATCAACTAGGTTCCAAACCTTGTTGGAGTACATGGGATCCATTTCTAAATTCATGACTTCTTGCCATTTCCCGGAGTCTATGCTCATAATAGCCTCTCGTAGGTCTGAGGATCAATATCCTTAACATCCTCTCCTCTGATATGTCCCACATATCTCTCAGTAGGATGAGATACTCTATCGGACCTACGTAAAATTTGAATTTGTGTGTTAAGTATCTGAACAGATTCTGGAATGGTACTTGAGCTAGGTTCTCCAACCTCGCTCAACTCTATCATGCTCCCACTGTCTTCACCAAGAATGTGTTCCTTCCCAAGGAACACTGCTCTCTTGGCTACAGAAACCTTTTGGTTCTCAGGGTGATAGAAATAATACCCACAAGTTTCCTTGGGGTATCCCACGAACTTGCACCATTCTGTCCTAGATTCCAACTTATCAAGGTTGTGTCTCTTAACATGGGCAGGGCAGCCCCAAATCTTAATAATCTTAAGATCGGGTTTCTTCCCATTCCATATCTCATATGGAGTAGATATCACTAACTTAGTTGGAATTCTGTTTAGAAGGTAAGCTACGATTTCTAGGACATATCCCCAGAATAAGATGGGTAGGTCGGTGAAACACATCATGGAACGCACCATATCTAATAGTGCGCGATTCTTCCTTTTTGATACACCATTAAGCTGCGGTGTATAAGGAGGTGCCCATTAGGATAAAATCCCATAGTCTTTGAGGGACTGTATGAACTCTGTACTCAAGTACTTACCTCCTCGATCTGATTGAAGGGTTTTAATACTCTTTCCTGTTTGGTTCTCCACTTCTCATTTCCTCTTAGACTCACTTACACTCATGATATATGGAGTTGTATCTAGCATAAATAAACCATTATGCAATGTTCCTCTCATGATGATCTGATCATCTAATATTATTGAACAACCATTGTTCTCAAAAACTAATTTATATCCACTAACTGTTAAATATGAAATGAAAATAATATTTTTGATAATAGAAGGAACATAATAGCATGCATCTAATACAATAATAGCTCTACCAAGTAGATGTAAAGTGACCTTGCCAATAGCCACTATAGCAACCTTTGCTCCATTGCCCATCTTAAGGTCCATCTCGCCTTTGTTCAATCTCCTAAGTTCTGCTAGAACCTGCAACGACTTACAGATATGATAAACACTCTCGGTATCCAATACTCATATATTATCATAAGATTCTGACAAATGGAGACTGATCATGAATGTACCTGAAGCTTCTGCAAGCTTCTGTTTAGCCCTTTCTGTAAGGTATTTCCAGTTCCTCTTCCAGTGCCCATCTATGCCGTAGTGGAAGCACTGGCCTTTATCCTTTGTTGGGTCTTTCTTGGCAACCTTTGCCTTACTCATTTTGCCCTTGCCCTTGCCCTTCTTAAGGGTCTTCTCAGCCTTCCTTTTCTTTCTAGTCTCATTAGTGTAGAGAACTGGCTTCTCTTTCTCGATGGTGATCTCTGCTTCTCTCAACATATTAAGGAGCTCTGGGAGGGTCACCTCAAGTTTGTTCATATTAAAATTCATTATGAACTGAGAAAAGAAATCTGGTAAGGATTGAAGCACAGATCCACACACAGGTTATCCTCTAGGACTATTCCTAGACTTGTGAGTTTCTCGATCCACTCAATCATCTTAAGGACACGGTTCTGAACTGGTGTCCCCTCAGTCATCCTGGCATGAAAAGACTCTTTGATATCTCATATCGCTGAGTTCTTCCCTATTCCTCAAACAGTTTGCAGAGATGCAAGACTATGGAATTAGCATCCATATTTTCATGCTATCTCTATAACTCAATAGTCATAAAGGCCAACATATAACACTAAGCAAGAGTGGTAGATAAAAAAAATAATAGTTAATTAAATTATTTAATTAACATATTTAATTTTCTGAAATTAGGGACATAGAAGGAATTTTTTGAATTCCTAGGGGTATTTTGGTAATTCAGACAAAAGCATATTAAAAGGGATAGAATTTGGAATTTCTAAAATTCTGAGGGGTATTTTGGTAATTCATTCAAAGGGGACAGAATCTGAAATTTTTGAAATACCGAGGGGCAAAATTGTTTTTTGCTCTAAAACCCTAATCCCTCACCCTTAGTGTGCCTGCGGCCGCCGCCACCCTGCCAACGGTGTCGTCGCTACCTCGCGCATAGCGTCGGTGCCCCGCGGTGCTGTCCCGCGGGCACAGCGCCGGCGAAGCGCCCCTACGAGCTGGCCCGCGGGTGCAACCCCCGTAGGTGCTGCCCCGTTTGCAGCGCCGGTGCCCCTGTGGTCAAGCCGCCGACGTAGGCAGCCTGCTTGCTGCCTGCTTGCGGCCTGCAGCCCACCGGGCGACGGCTGCTGCTTGTGCAGGCAGCAAGGCTGCAAGCAGCCTTGCGGCCGTTGCACGAGCGCAGCAAGGGCAACAACAGTTGCTACCCTTCCTGGCCCTTTTGCACCAACGAGTTTGGCATCAAAAGCAGATTCAAAACCCAACATATGCAGTTTAAGATCCGATCTTTGCACGAACAACCTGGCTCTGATACCACTGTTGAGAAATCCTTCAGGGGAGCGACATCACATGCGCAACGGAAGAACAGAAAACCAAACCCCAGATTTCTCGTAGAAAGTTTCCGTCGTCGTGTGAAGATCGGTGCGTCAAAATACAAATCCGCAAAACTGCACGTGTAAAAGAAGATAACTAGGGAGATCGTAAATCCCTGAATTCCTACAGATCTATGGGAGAGGATGAAGGTCAAGCGTCCTCCTCTCTAGTGGTATCCACACGGCAGGGATGGCGACGATGCACCTCTCTCTTTGGGGAGAGGAGAATAGGAGGTGGCTACTAAAAGAAACCCTCAGCCTATAGAGCTTTGGTTCCCTCCTATTTATAGAGGCCCCCTGAAAACCCTAATGGATCTTTAACCCTATTGGGTATTGGATCTCCATCCAATTACCCAAGCCTCTTGGATTAGTGGGTCTCTACCCAATAATCTCTTATTAGCAATTATTAGATCTCATCTCAGGATCCAATAATTCAGGGGCTTAATGGATATCCAACAAGATAGGGGGTTCAGCAAATATCTTATATCCGAACCTCTACTCGTCGCAACACCTACAATATGTGTGTGACCCTCTAGGCCCAATATCGAGCTAGCCATGAGTCATACTTATCAGAACTCCTTCTGACTTAATGAATTATTATCTCTATAATAATTCACCCAACTCCTCGACTGCAGACGTACCAGGCCACTACGCCACGGCTCCCAAACGATACAGGGGAATCCAATCCTTTGGACCTATCTGTCCTCAGTTACCATGTATCTATAGTCCCTCATCCATCCAATATCCCAAAGACCCTATACCGGGCATGGTGTTGTCAGGCCCATACGGTCTCTCCTTGAGTCTTGCTCTTGTCTGATTCTCCCGGAGAGCTCCTTCTCTCTCAATCCGAATAACCTTGGCTAAGGATTTATTCGAGCAAGAACACATGAGATATTCCTCTCATGATACCGAAAGTGGATGATCATCTATTGACACTCAATAACCCTCGTAAGGTTAGCTTCCACTCCCAATGACCGGTTGTACTAGATCTGAAATTTTTCAAACCTATAAGTTCGGTATCAAAGAGTGGAGTACTCATACAGGACATCCTTGATGTCTCAAGTCTAAGGACCAGATACACTATTGGGACTACGGAATTGCTGTCTGATGTGAGGTATCAATAACCATCCAACATTCCATAGGCGGATCAATCAGTGAACTCAATCTCCAATGAGCACCTGCACTGTACCCTTAGTGTCCTCACACGAGTAGCTATGAGACCAGCTACCTCCATCATATGAACGGGTATATAGCACACCAGTCTATTCGATTATCTCGATGTCCTTCTCGAGTGACCTATGACCACGATAATTTAGGGTCTGTGTTTAAAGGTGAATCGGTCTCATTATCGTGATCTCATCACAATTCAATTCTCATTGCATAGATCCAAGGACATTACAGTATATGCAACACGTAAGATAAAGTGATAAAACACCTAATAATAAGCAAAGAAAAAAAGTGCATATCAAGTCATAAGTGTCATCACTCATGTGATTGGCTTGCAGGGCACATATGACTAGCAGGGTTTAAGGCCAACCAGGAGTGCTGGACACTATATGGTGGTGGCACTGCCCAGGTCTAGCTTCCCAGGTAGTCTAGGGAGGTGGTATAGCCCAGACTGGGTGGTGGTACCACCCTAGGGCAGAGTGCCTGAGCGGTGGTACCGCCCATTACACTGACCGTGTCAATGTGTTAAGCGGTGGTACCGCTAGACTGAGTTGTGGTACCACCCAATGTCAGAGTTAGACTGGTGGTGGTACTACCAATGACAAGCAGTGGTATTGCTAGAACCCGGTAGGCCCAGGATAGGATGGTTTTTGGCTCCAAGTCTGAATCAAATTGAAGCCTATAAATACCCCTCTCATCCCTAGTTAGAACACACAAGCACACTGAACTTAAAAGAGAGAAAACGCTGTAGAATTCTCATTAGAAATCCCTCCTCTAACTCTCATTAGTTTTCAGCCTAAAGAGGAGTGAGTGCTTATAAGGGTTTCCTCCTAAGCCCGTCAAAAGGAGAGTGCTGTAATGGAGTTAGTCCTCACCCCTTGGAAGGAAGATAGCTATTAGAAAAGCCGGTGGCTTCAAGTGAAGAGGAATTGGGAGTGGACGTAGGTCGTATGACTGAACCACTATAAATCGGTTTGTATTTACTTCTTGCAATTTACTTTACTGTAAACCATATTCACTTTATTGCCTTATTTACTTGACTTCCTCTTCATCTTCTTACATACACTTTCAATGCAATCAAATCAGTTTTATCATATGAAGTTTTCGAAAGTATTTTTAAATCACCAAAATTTTTCGTTCTTAACCACTGCACTAATTCACCCCCCCCTCTTAGTGCCACTCTCGATCTCAACAATTGATATCAGATCCTTGTTATTTCTCATTCAGATTCACACCCGTGAGAAATGGCTCTTCACGGCTTTCAAGAGGGTTTTTCAATTGTTTGTCCCCCATTCTTTAATGGTTCGGATTACACATATTGGAAAACTCGAATGAGAGTTTTCTTAATTTCTCTCGATTTAAATTTATGGAATATCATTGAAAATAGCTTTCAACTTCCCTCTAAATCGACGAATGAATGGTCAGATTTGGAGAAGAAATATTTTTCTTTAAATGTAAAGGCTATGAATACCTTATTTTGTACTCTAGATAAAACTAAATTTAATTAGATTTCAACATGCGAAACCGCTTTTGATATTTGGAACAAACTTGAAGTCACACACGAAGGAATGAGCAGAGTCAAAGACTCGAAAGTTAATATTTTGATATACGATTTTGAGATTTTTTGAATGAAACTAAGTTAGACTATATGTGACATGTACACCCGTTTCACGGATGTCGTCAATAGTCTAAGAGCACTTAGTAAATATTTTTCAAAATTTGAACTTGTTAACAAGATTTTACATTCGCTTTCGAAAAATTAGGATTCTAAAGTAATCGCTATACAAGAAGCTAAAAATTTAAATGATTTACCTATTGAAGAACTAATTGGGTCTTTGATGACCTATGAAATGACACTCTTGGAACATATTGGATATGATGAACATTTGAACCACCTTCCAAAGAATAGGAATGATTTAAAATTTCGGACAAATGAATACCACTTGAGTGATGACTCAAGTGATAAGGACAATGATGAACTTGAACTTCGAACACCAAAATTTAATAAGTTTATTAAATAAAAATTTAAAATAAAAAATAAACTTGAACGAAGAAAGAGGCCAAAGAAGAAGAAGGCTCGCCAAGAAGAATCAAGTAAAGAAGAGACATATTGTGCTTTGACAGTTTTCGACAATGAGGTAAGAAACTCACCCAAGTTGCTTTTACCTTATTTTGAAATTACATGACCTTTTCATGAGTGCTTAATTTATTTGGTAGGAAATAAAATATTATTTTTAAAAATTATATTATGCTTCTCTTCTTAGTAATTTTGAAAAATAAAAAATTGATTATGAAAATTATATTGTTAAAGTTTTATGCATGTTATGATTCAAAATTATGAATGATGATTAAATGATTTGTAGTAGCGATTGTACATCAAATACATATCTATATATGTTATTATGGGAAGTGTCTTAATGAAAATGTTTGTATCATACTTGACATTACCATTTGATATGCAATAATGTATTTTCGGCTTTGACATAATTTGTTTCAGATTTATAAATGTCTTTATGAAATCAATTGTAAGACTAAAAGACCAAATCTACAAATTTTCTAAATGAAAGAAAAGTAGTTTTGATGTTGTCTTATGTCACATTTGGTCTTGATGGCTTTATGATGAAACTTATGTCTTGTTTTTTAAATGTTGATAAATGAATCTAGTAGAAAAAGACAAGAGCATCCTTACATGTAAACCATCTCCGTTACTCTTAATAAAATTTTCGAATGACAGATTTTGATGCATTTGTTTTGATGATCTTTATGATGAAATTATATTCAAACAAGATGCATCATTTTGGCATAAAAAATTAATTATCATGACTTTTTGTTTGATGTTGCTTGATGGTTTTTCGGATTTATAAAATGATGCATCGTTTTAGCAAATATTTGAGTTTGATTCTAGATATCTCACACCAAGTTTGAATCATGTAAGATGGTAAACATCTTGTTATAACTAACTAATGAAAGAAATAATTAAAATGATTTTGATGATTTATTTTGTAAAATTGAATAAGCTAAATAATAACAAATGTCTTAGCAATGAAAGCTTGTATAATGCTTGATGAACTCACATCTTAAAGCTGTGCATGATGAATCATATGTCTTGTTATATATGTTTTTGATCTAAATCATTTTTATGATGTTTTTGCCTTTACATCTTGAACTTCCATGCTTATCTCTATTTGACATTAAAAGAGAAAAACCTGGTTATAAAAAGCAAATCGAATATAAAAACGAAATGCAATCCTTTATCTCAATCTTATCGATTTTTCTATAGGAAATTCATGAATCCATGCTTATCATGTATGAATTTATTGAATATGATTTTGAGAATGATTCCAGATTTGACAAATGTTTGATTCGTATTTATGATATAAGATACATTTTAAATATGAATCATGCTTCAATCATGTTAAATGCCTCAATCATGCTCTATCTCCCTTAATTCATTTTGTTCTTTTTTTTATTTACCAAAGAGGAGAACCTTCTAAATGATTTATGAAATTGATGAATTGATAATAAGTGTTTATCAAAAATCTATTTATCATTTTGCAATCTCTAAAAAGTTGATAATCACTTTATTCATGTTATGAATCTCACAAATGATTTTGATTTGATTATGAGTTTCGAGTTGACAAAATGAGTTTGAATGATTTTATGACTCCTCTCTTGATCACTTGAAATCATGAGTTTGAATTCTTGACTTGAGATATTTTTGCGTATCCAAATATTTTCCTCTATGATTGCTTCTTTTTATCATTTACCAAAGAGGAGAACAATTCAAGTTTATGTCAATTTATGAATCTCGTAAACTATGTTAATGATTTTGATGATTCAAATTGAATGAGCTTTATCACAATCCAAGTCTTGATATCTTGATATTTGATACTTGAAATTCCTATGCATGAATCAAGTGGTTTTGCACTCCAATGAATCACTTATCGACATTTACGATTGTGATATATTTTATCCTTCAAATGTGATCTTGTTGGCTTGAAATACTTTTTGAAATTTTTGACATGATTTTTCTTTGCCTTGTATGCCTTATGTGATGATTGAAAATTGATTTATTCTTTTTTATCATTGCTTGAAAATGAATGTAAAGAAAATATGTTTAGAATTTATTTTAAAATCATGATCTTGATCATGCAAAAATTTACCATGAATGATATCTCTTGATCTTGATCTTTCTAAAAACCTGATTTTTTGGCCATGTATGCATCATGTGATAACTAATGTATATTTTGATGCAAATGTATTTAAAAGAGGATGTAAAGAAAATCTTTGTATTTGATCCTTCCTTTCTTTTTTACTTTGACAAAGGGGGAGAAGGGTTTTGCTAGCTTGCATATTGCACATAAATGTAAAATTCTTAGCATGCAAAAGAAGCAAAACTTGTAAGCTTGCACTTCTCAAAAAGAGAAGAAAGATCTTGCCTATCGAAAAAAGCAAAAAGTGCAAAACTTAGAAAATTTGTAATCTTATACTTGTCATGCTTCTATCCTTGTATGTTGAATGAAAATTTAGCTTGCATGTTTGAAGTGATGAAAATTTTATAAAATTACTAGCTCATTGCAAACAAGAAGTTGCTAGCTTAAGGCAAATGCTTGCTAGCTTATGCATCACAAAAGAAAGAAGTTTGCTAGAACAAGCAAAAATTACTTGCATCTTAAAAGAGTACCTTAAGTGTTAGCTTAAATTGGTATTCTTAACTTGATTTTGATGATAGAATTCTTAACTTGGGCTTCATAAATTGATTTTGAATCATGAATGTAAATTTTTAATACTCTTGATAAATATATATATCTTTGTTGATTGTCAAAATTTTAAAATTCATATAAAGGTAAAAGAATTGTATTCTTTCCTTATTTTTGACAAAAAAAACAAAGGGGGAGAGTTTTTGCTAGCTTGCACACCTAAATGAAAAAATTTGTTAGCTCGAAAGAATATGCTATGATGTATATCTTGATAGCTAGTATGATTATAAAACTTGCATATCATGAGAAAGTTGCCAAGATTGAATGTTTGAATATTGAATATTGATGAAAATATAGCTAGTATAATTGTAAAACTTACATATCTTTTAAACTAGCTGTAATATTACCTCTCCTTTTTGTTGATGATATAGGAGGAGAAGTAGATTGATGACTTTATGTATTGTATTGAATATTTTATTTGCATGATGGTTTTGAAATTTTTTCTCATAACATATGATGAATGTTACTTGGATTTGGAATAATCCAAGGTTTCTATCAATGATATATTGATAGGGGGAGTTTGTTCAAACTCCGAGGAGTTATGGTTAACTCCGTCAGTCATTAATTAGTTATCATCATCACAAAGGGGGAGACTGTTAGATCTCAGATTTTGATGATGAAACTAACTGATTGTAGTTTATTGTCTAACTATATTTTGAGTGACACAGGTCTACTCGATCAGGATTAGACAATTGACGTAGGAGGAATTGATGTTGCACTAGAGGAAATCATGTCAAGATATTGGACGTCGAGTTGGAGGTCCGGTCGACAATTGATAGAAGGCTTTGGACGTTGAGCATCGGGCCAAGAAGAGTGGTATTGCACCAAGGATATCGAGGTTGTGGAGGTCAACCATTGATTGGACAATAGGCCACAAGAAAGGATGATGCACCGAAGAAGCGGACGAAGCACCGACCATGACATGCCAAGCAACATAATGTCAATTCGTATTATAATAACTAATTAGATCGAAGTAGAGTTAAGTTTTATGTATGCAGGAATAAGTATGATAATGATAAAGACATAAAGCAAAACAAAGTGCCGGAGTCAAGTACGATGAAATCATTGGGAGTTCGAGAGTTCGATGGAAGTCCGAAGATTCATCGGAGTGCTGCCGGAACTGGTCGAGAATGAGTAGGGAGCTTGCCGAAGGATTTTCGGAAGCTCACCGGAAGGTTTGTTAGAAGTTCATGAAGCTTGCCAAGAAAGATCGGAACTTGCTAAAGAAGCTCATCGGAACTCGCTATGATCAATCGTGAAGTCTAGGAGCTTGCCGGGAGTCTGCAGAATGGTATCTGAGGGTTCATCGGAAGACCGTCGGAAGTTCGTCGAAAGAAGTCTTGACTTTCTAGACTTTGTAATAACTTAGGAAATATCTTTAATTTCATAGTTAGCATATAATTAGGGTTAGGATTAGGTGTTAATCTTTTAATCCTATTAGGGGCTAATTGGGCCTAGTATTGGATCGGTTTGGGCCTGGTTTAAGGCCCAACCAAGAGTGCTGGACACTGTTTGGCAATGACACCATTAGACTAGGGCGATGGCACTGTTAGACTAGGGCAGTGGCACCGCACAGGTCCAACTTCCCAGGTAGCTTGGGGCGGTGGTACCACTGGCTGGGCGGTGATACCACCCAGTACATTAACCATATCAATGTGTCAGGCAGTGGTATCACTAGATTAAGCGATGGTACTACCCAGTGTCAGAGTCAGACTAGTAGTGGTACCGCTAGTGACAAGCGATGGTACCGCCATAACCTGATAGACCCGGGATGAGATGGTTTTTGGTTCCAAGTCTGAATCAAATTGGAGCATATAAATACCCCTCTCATCCCTAGTTAGAACACACAAGCACACTGAACTTAAAAGAGAGAAAATGCTATAGAATTCTCTTTAGAAATCCCTCCTCTAACTCTTATTAGTTTTCAACCTAAATAGGAGTGAGTACTTGTAAGGGTTTCCTCCTAAGCCCGTCAAAAGGAGAGTGCTGTAAGGGAGTTGGTCCTCGCCCGTTAGAAGGAGGATAGCTAGTGAAAAAGCCGATGGCCTCAAGTGAAGAAGAATCGGGAGTAGACGTAGGTCATATGACCGAACCACTATAAATCGATTTTCATTTACTTCTTGTATTTTATTTTATTGCAAAGCATCTTCACTTTGCTACCTTACTTGACTTCCTCTTCATCTTATTACATACGCTTTCAACGTAATCGAATCAGTTTTATCATACGAAGTTTTTGAAAGCATTTTTAAATCATCGAAATTTTTCGTTCTTAACCGTTATGCTAATTCACCCCCCCCCTCTTAGTGCCGCTCTCGATCCCAACATTTCTTACATCATTAATATGTTTTGAAATGTTTCATATGCCATTGATATGATTTAAAACATTTCATGCATCATTGATATGTTTCAAAATGTTTCATTTGCTATTGATATATTTCAAAACATTTGGTATGCCACTAATATGCTCTGAAATATCCTATTTGCCATTGATATACTTTGAAATGTCTTATGCACTATTGATATTGAAAGGATCAAAAGGCACTAAGAGGGGGGGTGAATTAGTGCAGCGGATTAAACTCGTATTCTTGAAACCGATTTCGCAAAGAAACACAAGTTCGTAGGAAGATTTCGATTCGACGAAAGAGAACTTGAAAGTAATTGCTTGTGAAAAGGAACTAACTATGAACTTGCAGCCAAGAAATGAAATGATTCAAAAATATAAACACTCACACATTTAAGGACACAATGATGTATAGTGGTTCGGTCAAATGACCTACATCCACTCTTGAAGCCTTTGCGATGAGGCTCCGCTCTTCCACTAGCAAGTCCTTTGAAGGGGAAGGATCAAACCACCCTTTTTACAACCCTTTACAAGATGTTCACACTTGTACAAGATCTCTCAAGAAGAAGAAGAAGGTGAACACTTAGCAAAGAAAACAACACTTTTCAAAACTCTTCAAAAGCTCAAGACTCAAACTTTTTCTTGCTCAAAAGGGTGCCCTTTCAGTTGAGAAAAGGGGGGTATTTATAGATCCAAAGTGGATTCAAAATTGGGCTCCAAATTCCAAGTGAATTTGGAGTTCCCATGTTCAGTGGTCAAGCGGTGCCACGCTTGTCGGCGGCGTGCCACCGCCTATGTCGATCTTTGATTGATCGACGTCGAAGCGTGCCACGCTTGAGCAAAGGCGTGCCACCGCTCAAAGACGCAGCGGCGGTGCTACGCTCGATCCGGATCAAGGCGGTGCCACGCTTGCACCAGGTTCTACCGCCGTCGATGTATGGGCGGTGCTACTCGCTTGCATGACAAAGCGATTCCACCGCTTTGTGTGTGTGTCTTGGCGGTGCTACGCCCGTGGCGGTTCCACCGCCCAGGCTTGGCGGTTCCATCGCTTGCCCCCATTCGACAGAGCCGAATGGGGCCTGCTTAGATCTCAACTTGACACAAGAGTGGCCCGGTTGGCTCCTCTGAATTTTGGGCAGGATTTATTTCTTAAATCCTTGCTCTACTCATGTGCAAATTACGAACATAACTTAACGTGATTTGATCGGACACCCTTCAAGTCGACTTCCGGCGAGTTCTACGGCGAGATTCCGGAGCCTCCGATGCTTCCCTCGATTGCTACCGTGGTCTCCCAAAGATACTCCGGCGAGCTCAACTAGTCTTCGGCTGGTTTCGAATCTTCCCTAAGTTCCGCGAACCTTCAACAATCTTTGAAATGGACTTTCAAAACTTCGACAAGTCCCCGATTTGATCTTGGATGGTTCCTAAGAACTCTTCCGAAAATCTCTGGACTTAGATGAACTCTTGAACCCCGATGACTTGGCCTCGGTAAATCACGTTATGTTTTCTTTCCATCGTAGTTATTCCTGCACACTCATCTAAACAAAGAGATTAGTACAAATATTTCACCAATTGATTTCATCATCAAAATCCGAGATTTAACAATCTCCCCCTTTTTGATGATGACAATCAATTGGTGATGGAGTTATTCTTAACTCCCCCTATGTATATGCCATAAAGAAAAATTGCTTGAATTCAATTTTTGAATTCAACACAATTAATTTTAATTTCAAGATTTCAAAATAGATATCAAAGATATCAATGAAGTATACATAATAAAAAAAACATGATATCAAGAACCCAACTAAGTTTATGTTAGACAACGCATATCATATGGCAATACACATATCATTTCTCCCCCTTTGTCATCAACAAAAAGGAAACGAGGGAATCATAACAATAAGGAGGGTCGGAAAACATCACAAATGTGGAAAAGGAAATCAGAAAACCGAAAACCATTCCACAGTGGCCGAAAAGATGTAAGATAACACAACATGAAGTTAAGACAACATAGATGTCAACAAGAAGATGTCACGATGTAAGGAAAACAACATAAATGTCAACATACAACACAAGTTTACATCGTTCAAAAAGAAAACACAGCAAGCTACTCCTCAGGAGGAATGCCAAGATGCCTATACATGTGATTGATCTTTAAGTTCATCTTCCGCATTTCCTTCAAAATTTCAATTTGCTATAGTTTTACTTCATTTAACTCTCTCATGATCGGATCAGTAGAAGATGGAGCAGAAAATGTCACTGATGTAGCTGCAACAAAAGGATTAGGAGGAGGAGATTCATTTCCCCTAAGGACTGGTGTTTCAGGATGGTCTACGGCTGGGGGAGGTATATCACATCTCCTAGGTTGCCTAACCCCTATTCCATGCTCGAAAGTACATCTAAGTCGTCTAAGTAGTTTAACGTCAATAATATTAAATCTTTCGACTTGTATTGCTTCTTCATCTGGTGGAATGCAGATGTTATGGGCATGCAATAGTCTAGTTATTAAACCTCCATATGGTAACATTGATCCTTTAGAAAGGACCTCTATCATGTGTCTTTGCTGATTAGGTAACCAAAACAGAAATGTTGTCTAGTCATGATCCAATATAAGGTACCTAATTCATGAAACCATCTCATCATGATGAAACTGCTTAGGAATAACAATGCTTATTAGAATGTGATGCAAAATTTTAGAGTTAAAAGGTAATAAATGTTCACAACTCTTGGGAATTATTCCTAAATTTGGGTTTGCAAACACAATTTCTAAAGCTTCAGAGTGAGTGGCACCAACTGTGTCCATATCCCATTTTCCTCGAAAATAACACCCTCGCTCTCTTTCAACAATTCCAATTAATGAGCATATTGTTGAATCTCGGATTTTGATGATGAAGTCAATTGGTGGTTATTTGATCTAATCCATTTTTGAGATAAGTGTGCAGGATTAACTATGATAGAACAACTTACCAAAGTCAAGTTGCTGGAAGTTCAAGAGTCCACCAAATATCTGAAGGATCATCGGAAGTGCTACCGGAGTCAACCGAGATGAAATCGGGGACTTGCCGAAGGTTTCGGAAGTTCGCCAGAAAGATCGTCGGAGGTTCGCGGAGACAACCGAAAAGGTTCGGAAGATTGGGAAAGACTCGTTGAACTCGCCATAGAATTCGGGAGCCACCGGGAGTCCACGGAAGGAATCCAAGGGATTGCTTGGGAAGTCCGCGGAAGATCGCCGGAAAGCTCTTCGAAAGATAACTTGATGGTGTTGGTATAATTTATCTTTAGAAGATCATAGTTAGCACTTAATTAGGGTATAGAATAGGTGTTAAACCTATCTAGACCTTTATTGGGCCAATTGGGCCTTTAGTGGGCTGTATTGGGCCAAAGGTTAGGCCCATACAGTTTCTGGTAAGGGTCGGCGGTGGCACCGCTTGTTGACCGAACACCGGCGGTGGAACTCGCTTGCCTGAAGCGTAGCACCGCCCTGACACACACACAAAGCGGTGGAACCTGTCTGCAAAAGCGAGCACCGCCTCAGACAATCGACGGCGGTGAACCGCTGGTGGCGGTGGCACCGCCTTCAGATCCACGGATCGAGCGGTAGCACCGCTTTGCTCGGGCGGTGGCATCGCCCTCAGACGTCGATCAAAGATCGACACAGTGTGGCACCGCTTTGACAATGACGGTGGCACCGCCTTGACCACTGTGAACATGGGAACTCCAAATTCACTTGGAATTTGGAGCCCAATTTTGAATCCACTTTGGATCTATAAATACCCCCTTTCTCACTGAAAGGGCACCCTTTTGAGCAAGAAAAAGTTTGAGTCTTGAGCTTTTGAAGAGTTTTGAAAAGTGTTGTTTTCTTTGCTAAGTGTTCACCTTCTTCTTCTTCTTGAGAGATCTTGTACAAGTGTGAACATCTTGTAAAGGGTTGTAAAAGGGGTGTTTGATCCTTCCCCTTCAAAGGACTTGCTAGTGGAAGAGCGGAGCCTCATCGCAAAGGCTTCAAGAGTGGATGTAGGTCATTTGACCGAACCACTATACATCATTGTGTCCTTAAATGTGTGAGTGTTTATATTTCTGAATCATTTCATTTCTTGGCTGCAAGTTCATAGTTAGTTCCTTTTCACAAGCAATTACTTTCAAGTTCTCTTTCGTCGAATCGAAATCTTCCTACTGAACTTGTGTTTCTTTACTGAAATCGGTTTCAAGAATACAAGTTTAATCCGCTGCACTAATTCACCCCCCTCTTAGTGCCTTTTGATCCTTTCAATTTGTATCGAGCAAGGTTTGCTCTCATATTGGTTTAAAACCCAAGAGAGATGGCCTACTCCGGTATGCAAGAGGGTCTCTCCATTACTCGTCCACCTATGTTCAATGGGTCGGATTATACGTATTGGAAGACTCGTATGAGGATTTTTCTTATTTCCATGTACTTCGAACTTTGGAACATTGTCGAAAATGGCTTCACAAAATCTTCTCTTCCGATGAGTGAATGGAATGAGTCGGAGAGGAAGATTTTCGCTCTCAATGCAAAGGCTATGAATGCCTTATTTTGTGCACTTGATAAGAATGAGTTTAATCGGGTTTCCGTTTGTGAATCGGCTTTTGATATTTGGCGCACTCTTGAAATCACTCATGAAGGCACTAGCCGAGTGAAGGAGTCCAAAATCAACATTCTTGTGCATTCCTACGAACTTTTTCGGATGAAACCAAATGAGTCCATTGGAGACATGTACACCCGCTTTACGGATGTCATCAATGGACTTAAAGCTCTTGGTAAAGGCTTTTCGAATTTTGAATTGGTAACTAAGATTTTAAGATCCCTTCCAAAGTGTTGGGATCCAAAGGTCACGCCATTCAAGAGGCCAAGGATCTTAAAGTATTTCCCATTGAAGAACTTATTGGATCTCTAATGACTTACGAGATGACGTGCCATGCTCATGAAGAGCTTGAGAACCCCCTTCCAAAGAACAGGAAGGATATGGCACTTAGAACACAAGAAGACCACTTGAAAGGAACATCAAGTGATGAGGATAGTGACAATGACATTGCACTTCTAACTCGAAAGTTTAAGAAATTCATAAGAAAGAACAAATTCAAAAATGACACAAAAAGCAAATTTGAACACAAAAAGGACCAAGTCATTTGCTACGAATGCAAGAAGCCGGGACACTTCAAGAATGAATGCCCTCAAGCCAAGAAGAAGCAATTCAAGAAGAAAAAAAGCCTTGAAGGCCACGTGGGATGATTCAAGTGACTCCGAGGTTGAAGAGGCTAGCAACAAAGAGGAGGCAAACTTCGCTCTAATGGCATTTGGAGAAGAGGTTAGTGAGTTACTTAATGAAGAGTTATCTTTCAATGAACTTTCTATGGCTTTTCATGAGTTGTTTGATGAATGTAGAACTATTAGTAAGAAGTTCAATTTGCTTAAGAAAGAGCATGCTTTATTACAAAGTAAATTCAATAGTCTTCAAAACCCTTCTCTACCCCCATGCTCTAAGTGTGAAGACTTAGATGCAACAAAAAGGGAGAACTTGTTACTCAAAGAGACCCTAAACAAGTTTAAGATCGGTAGCAAGGGCTTAGACATGATTCTTGCTAACAAAGGTCATGTCGAAATAGAAGTGGTATCGGATTTGTGAGAGGTTCTCACCAAAATCCCACCACCTTTGTTAAAGGGCCTACATTGCATGTATCACCCCATTTGAAATGTAATTTTGTTGCAAAATGGGACATGTTACCTACAAATGTCCATTCAAGAAAATTAGTCCACAAAAGTTGATATGGGTTCCTAAAGGAACCATAAACAATTCAATGATAAATTACAAAGTAAGTAGATCAATTTGTAAGGCACCCAAAATCAAATGGGTACCTAAAAAAATCCTCTTTTGTAGACAAACTCACAAGCTAGGAGCAAGAAATGGTATCTTGATAGTGAATGCTCAAGGCACATGACCGGAGATCCATCTCATTTCTCTATGCTCTCTAGCAAAGAAGAAGGATATGTCACTTTCGGAGACAACAACAAGGGTAAAATCATTGGCAAGGGAACCATAGGTAACAAATCGAGTTTTTCAATTGATGATGTGTTACTAGTTGATGGTTTAAAACATAATCTTTTAAGTATTAGTCAACTATGTGATAAAGGTTATGTTGTTAGATTTGAATCCAATGTTTGCATTATTGAAAAACCCAACAACAACATATCCATGATTGCTTTAAAACAAAACAATGTCTACACCATAAATATTGATAAATTAAGTAATGAAATGTGTTTTTCGATTTTGAATGATGACGCTTGGCTTTGGCATAGGAGGCTAGGCCATGCAAGCATGAAACTAATCTCTAAGATTTCATCTAGAGATTTAGTAAGAGGTATCCCAAACACGAAATTTGTTAAGGATAAGGTATGTGATGCATGTCAACTAGAAAACAAATAAAGACTAGTTTCAAATCAAAAATCATATTAGCACCACTAGACCATTGTAATTGATCCACTTGGACTTATTTGGACTAATTGACATAACAAGCCTAGGAGGTAGCAAATATGCCTTTGTAATTGTGGATGACTATAGTAGATACACTTGGACCTATTTTTGGCTCATAAAAGTGATTGCTTCAAATGTTTCTCTAAATTTTGTAAACTCACTCAAAATGAAAAGGCTTTATGATCTCATCAATTCAAGTGATCATGGAGGTGAATTTCAAAATCATGACTTCCAAAATTTTTGTGAAACAAACGGATACAATCACAACTTCTCTACTCCAAGAAATCCACAACAAAATGGAGTAGTAGAAAGGAAAAATAGAAGTTTGCAAGAAATGGCTAGAACCATGTTAAATGAATATAATTTACCAAAATATTTTTAAATGGGCCGTGAATACGGCTTGCTATGTGATGAATAGAGTTCTAGTGAGACCATCCCTATCCAAAACTCCATATGAATTATGGAATGATAAAAACCCAATGTTTCTTACTTTAAAGTTTTTGGTTGCAAATGCTTTATTTTGAATGAAAAGGATGCCTTAGGAAAATTCGATGCAAAATCCAATGAAGGCATATTTCTTGGTTATTCTTCCGTTTCTAAGGCTTTTCGTGTTTTCAACAAGAGAACCTTACTTATAGAAGAATCTATTCATGTGGTTTTTAATGAAGTTTTCGAATTTAAGAAAAAGATTTTGATGATGATTTTGGTCTTGATGATTTGAATTTGAATGAACCCTCTCCTCAAAATAACATCTTGGATGCATCTTTCTTCCCAAACTTCCTTACCAAAGGAATGGAAGTATGTAGATGCTCATCCCAAGGAGTTAATTATAGGAGATGCATCGAAAGGGGTTCAAACTCGCTCTTCTTTCAAAAATTTTTGTGCCCATGCTGCCTTTCTTTCTCAAGTTGAACCAAAATACATTGTTGATGCCCTAAAAGATGATTCTTGGGTTATCGCAATGCAAGAAGAATTGAATCAATTTGAGAGGAATGAGGTATGGAAGCTTGTTCCTAGACCTAATGACCACTTAGTTATTGGTACTAAGTGGGTCTTTAGAAACAAGCAAGATGAATGCGGTATCGTGGTTAGAAACAAGGCTAGACTAGTGGCCAAAGGTTTCAACCAAGAAGAAGGTATCGATTATGAAGAAACCTTTGCTCCGGTGGCAAGATTGGAAGCCATTAGGATGCTCCTTGCCTATGCTAGTAGTAAAGATTTTAAATTATTTCAAATGGATGTCTAAAGTGCATTCTTAAATGGTTTTATTTCCGAAGAAGTTTATGTTGAACAACCACCCGGATTCGAAAACTCTCTATTTCCTAACCATGTGTTTAAGCTAACTAAGGCCTTATATGGTCTTAAACAAGCCCCTAGGGCTTGGTATGAGAGGCTTAGTTCTTTCTTGATTTCAAATAATTTCACTAAAGGCAAGGTTGATACTACATTGTTTATTAAACATTTTGAAAACAATTTTCTTATTGTTCAAATTTATGTTGATGATATTATTTTTGGATCTTGTAATAAATCACTATGTGAATTATTTGCTAAGGATATAAGTGATGAATTTGAGATGAGCCTAATGGGAGAACTAAATTTCTTTTTAGGACTTCAAATCAAGCAACTAAGTGATGGCATATTTCTAAATCAATCAAAATACACATTGGAATTGTTAAAATGATTTAATATGGATGGATCAAAAGAAATTAGCACTCCTATGAGCACCTCCACTAAATTAGATATGGATGAAAATGGAGAAAGTTTTGATCAAAAACTTATAGGGGCATGATAGGTAGCTTTACTTTATCTCACTAAACAAGACCGACATCATGTTCAGTGTAGGGCTATATGCAAGATTCCAAGCTAATCCTAAGCTATCTCACTTGAAAGCTGTCAAGAGGATTCTTAGATATCTTAAAGGGACCCCTAATCTTGGATTATGGTATCCAAAATCTGAAAATTTTAGTTTGAAAGCTTATGCAGATGCGGATTTTGGTGGATGTAAAATAGATAGAAAAAGCACATCCGGAACATGCCAATTTCTAGGACATGCACTTGTTTCTTGGACTTCCAAGAAACAAAATTGATTTGCACTATCTACGAAAGGTTTAATATATAGCTGCTAGTGCATGCTGTGCACAAGTTATCTGGATGAAAAATACACTAGAGGACTATGGAATCTACTTAAAAAATATTCCTATAAAGTGTGATAACACGAGTGCAATTTGTCTAACTAAAAATCCAATCCAACACTCTCGCACTAAGCACATTGACATCAGCATCACTTTATACGTGATCATGTAAGTAGTAAAATGTCACTTTGATTTTGTTGATACAAATCATCAATTAGCGGACATTTTACAAACCTTTAAATGAGGAACAATTTGATTTTATTATAAGGGAATTAGGCATGCTAAATCTGTCCAAGTAAGTTTTTTTTTTATGATGTCTTTTCTTGAAATTATGTTTAAACTATGATTTCCATCGATTTGATTCGGATTTTCCCATGGATTTATTCCTTTTGACTTCATCCCATCTTGAGATTTTTTTTTAAAAAAAGGAAAAACATGAAATCCTTTGTTTTTGTGCTAATGATTAGCACCGCCAATCTCGGTGGAACCGCCTGGTAGTCAGCCCATTGATTGGTGGAATTCGCCTTCTTCATGGTAGTCAGCCCGAACACCCTGCTATAAAGTGTGTTAGGGCAAAGGGGTAGAACCGCCTCCCTAATCTGTGAACCGCCTTCTCCTCACTCTTCCAAACTCTTCCAAACTTCAAATTGGTGTCATTTCTTCCCATCTAGAAGCCTAAGGAGGAGATTTTATCTTGATTCAAGCTTCCTACATCTCAAAGAACCAATCTAAGGTAAAAACAGAATTATTTCTCTTTCCTTTTCTTGTGAAGTTTCATTCCTTTCTTCAATTGATTTTTGATCATTCCTGAATAGAAATGGCTCCTAGAAGAACATCAAGAGACAAAGGAAAAAGGATGGAGGTAGATTCATTTGACCAATCCTTGTTTAAATCACAAGAAGCCTCCCTTAGATTTTCTGAATTTGGTTCTAGACCCATTCATAAAGGAAAGTATGTCAATTTGAATCAATTAGGAAACTTAGAACCTATCATGTGGTTTGCAGACTTAGAGGCTTTACCTATTCTTCAAATTATTGAACCTATTTATCCACGCTTAGTTAAGTTGTTCTATGCTAATTTAAACTGTTGAATGATGATGGCTTATCAACTTATCTTCTAGGAATGAATGATTCAAATATGTGATAATACTATATGTGAAAGGATCAAAAGGCACTAAGAGGGGGGGTGAATTAGTGCATGGATTAAACTCGTATTCTTGAAACCGATTTTTGAAAGAAAAGTTCGTAGGAAGATTTCGATTCGATAAAGAGAACTTGAAAGTAATTGCTTGTAAAAAAGAACTAATTATGAACTTGCAGCCAAGAAATGAAATGATTCAGAAATATAAACACTCACACATTTAAGGACACAATGATGTATAGTGGTTCGGTCAAATGACCTACATCCACTCTTGAAGCCTTTGGATGAGGCTCCGCTCTTCCACTAGCAAGTCCTTTGAAGGGGAAGGATCAAACACCCCTTTTACAACCCTTTACAAGATGTTCACACTTGTACAAGATCTCTCAAGAAGAAGAAGAAGGTGAACACTTAGCAAAGAAAACAACACTTTTCAAAACTCTTCAAAAGCTCAAGACTCAAACTTTTCTTGCTCAAAGGGTGCCCTTTTCAGGTGAGAAAGGGGTATTTATAGATCCAAAGTGGATTCAAAATTGGGCTCCAAATTCCAAGTGAATTTGGAGTTCCCATGTTTCTGTGGTCAAGGCGTGCCCATCACTGTCGGCGGTTACCGCTGTGTCGATCTTTGGCACCGACGTGCAGGTGGTGCCACCGCCCCAGAGCAGGCGGTGCTACCGCTCGATCCGGTGACTAGGCGGTGCCACCGCCTGCACACACACAGCGGTTCCACCGCCGTCGATTGTCTGGCGGTGCTACCGCCAGACAAAGCGGTTCCACCGCTCAGTGTGTGTGTGTATGCGGCGGTGCTACCTGCGAGCGTAGCACCGCCGCTCAAGCGGTTCCACCCACCGTGCGGTGTTCAAAGATCAACAAGCGGTGCACACCGCCGGTCGCGGTGCCACCGCCGACCACTGTAAACTGTATGGGCCTAACCTTTGGCCCAATACATTTAAATGCCCAATTGGCCCAATAAAGGTCTAGATAGGTTTAACACCTATTTTATACCCTAATTAAGTACTAACTATGATCTTCTAAAGACAAATTATACCAACACCATCAAGTTATCTTTCAAGAGCTTCTTCCTTCTTGAGATCTTCCAAGTGGACTTCCTTGTAAATCCTTGGATTCCTTCCGGTGGACTCCCACTGGCTCCCGAATTCTATGGCGAGTTCAACGAGTCTTTCCCAATCTTCCGAACCTTTTCGGTTGTCTCCGCGAACCTCCGACGATCTTTCCGTGAACTTCCTTAAACCTTCGGCAAGTCCCCGATTTCATCTCGGTTGACTCCTGAAAGCACTTCCGATGATCCTTGGATATTTGGTGGACTCTTGAACTTCCAATTAACTTGACTTTGGTAAGTTGTTCTATCATAGTTAATCTGCACACTTATCTCAAAAATGGATTAGATCAAATAACCACCAATTGACTTCATCATCAAAATCCGAGATTCAACAATCTCCCCTTTTGATGATGATAATCAATTGATGATGGAGTTATTCTTAACTCCCCTATCTATATGCCATATAATGAGAAGGTAAAGACATTTGAATTCATTCTCTTGAATTAACCAAAACGATAAGTTACTTACGTTGAACTTATCATCTAAATCAACATGAGGTTTCATTCGTAAACAATATCAAAGCATGACATTTAATATCAAGTCGAAGGATGGAAACCATTTATCATTTCGACACAAGATATCAAAATTTGAGATTACAACAGGGATCTCATGATTGAAAAGCGTGACAACATAACAGATAAATCATGAGATGAAAATTATCATTTCAATCAAAAGATGCCATTTGATAGATATTTATAGTAGGAATTTTTTTTCTATGAAATTTCAATTTGATGTATTGCATTATTCATTTGCAATGCTTTTCAAGGATTGCAACCTGTTTTTGACACTAAGCAGAGCAAAAAATTCTTATGACACATTTCTCATTTCATTTCACTGTATAAGTCATTTTCAATACAATGCATGAGTTGTTTATCAAAATATTTCGTTCTGAAAAGCCACACTTAACAAATCATCAATTTCATATTTTTCTCCCCCTTTGTCATCAACAAAAAGGAGATGAAAACTGAAAAGCATGATCACAAGGCTAAAGAATACATCGTTAAACTCAATCAATAATGAGAGAGATCAAAATTCATGAAGAGATTCAAAAATAATCATTAAAAAGAAACATCATGAAGGTAATATCATAAAAACCTTTCGATCGAAAGATGAGTTTTTTACAATATATAATGATCAATAAAATGATAGTTTCATATATCACTAAAGGTATAAAGACGAAACAATCAAAGATTAAATGTTTTGAAGGACATGTAATATTTAAACATTAGGGCAGATTTAGCATGCCTAATTCTCTTCTAATGAAGTCAAATTGTTCTTCATTTAGGGGTTTTATGAAAATGTCCGCTAATTGGTGCTTTGTATCAATAAATTCTAAAGTGACATCATTATTAGCAACATGATCTCGTATAAAGTGATGCCTAATATTAATGTGTTTAGTTCTTGAGTGTTGAATGGGATTTTTTGTTAGACAAATAGCACTTGTGTTATCGCATTTTATTGGAATGTTTTTCAAATTAATTCCATAATCTTCTAAAGTATTTTTCATCCACATAACTTGTGCACAACATGCACTAGCAGCTATATATTCGGCTTCCGCCGTAGATAGTGCAATAGAATTTTGTTTCTTGGAAGTCCAAGAAACAAGTGCATGTCCTAAGAATTGACATGTTCCAGATGTGCTTTTTCTATCAATTCTACATCCGCCAAAATCGGCATCCACATAAGCTTTTAGATCAAAGTTATCAGATTTTGGATACCATAATCCTAGATTTATAGTTCCTTTAAGATACCTAAGGATTCTTTTAACAGCTTTAAGGTGAGATAACTTAGGATTCACTTGGAATCTTGCACATAGACCTACACTAAACATGATATCAGGTCTTGTTATAGTGAGATAGAGTAAACTACCTATCATTCCCCTATATGTTTTTTGATCAAAGTTTTCTCCATGTTCATCCAAGTCTAATTTAGTGGAGGTGCTCATAGGAGTGCTAATTTCTTTTGATCCATCCATATTAAATCGTTTTAACAATTCCAATGTGTATTTTGATTGATTTAGAAATATGCCATCACTTAGTTGCTTGATTTGAAGTCCTAAAAAGAAATTTAGTTCTCCCATTAGGCTCATCTCAAATTCATCACTCATATCCTTAGCAAATAATTCACATAGTGATTTATTACAAGATCCGAAAATAATATCATCAACATAAATTTGAACAATAAGAAAATTGTTTTCAAAATGTTTAATAAACAATGTAGTATCAACCTTGCCTTTAGTGAAATTATTTGAAATCAAGAAAGAACTAAGCCTCTCATACCAAGCCCTAGGGGCTTGTTTAAGACCATATAAGGCCTTAGTTAGCTTAAACACATGGTTAGGAAATAGAGAGTTTTCGAATCCGGGTGGTTGTTCAACATAAACTTCTTCGGAAATAAAACCATTTAAGAATGCACTTTAGACATCCATTTGAAATAATTTAAAATCTTTACTACTAGCATAGGCAAGGAGCATCCTAATGGCTTCCAATCTTGCCACCGGAGCAAAGGTTTCTTCATAATCGATACCTTCTTCTTGGTTGAAACCTTTGGCCACTAGTCTAGCCTTGTTTCTAACCACGATACCGCATTCATCTTGCTTGTTTCTAAAGACCCACTTAGTACCAATAACTAAGTGGTCATTAGGTCTAGGAACAAGCTTCCATACCTCATTCCTCTCAAATTGATTCAATTCTTCTTGCATTGCGATAACCCAAGAATCATCTTTTAGGGCATCAACAATGTATTTTGGTTCAACTTGAGAAAGAAAGGCAGCATGGGCACAAAAATTTTTGAAAGAAGAGCGAGTTTGAACCCCTTTCGATGCATCTCCTATAATTAACTCCTTGGGATGAGCATCTACATACTTCCATTCCTTTGGTAAGGAAGTTTGGGAAGAAGATGCATCCAAGATGTTATTTTGAGGAGAGGGTTCATTCAAATTCAAATCATCAAGACCAAAATCATCATCAAAATCTTTTTTCTTAAATTCGAAAACTTCATTAAAAACCACATGAATAGATTCTTCTATAAGTAAGGTTCTCTTGTTGAAAACACGAAAAGCCTTAGAAACGGAAGAATAACCAAGAAATATGCCTTCATTGGATTTTGCATCGAATTTTCCTAAGGCATCCTTTTCATTCAAAATAAAGCATTTGCAACCAAAAACTTTAAAGTAAGAAACATTGGGTTTTTTATCATTCCATAATTCATATGGAGTTTTGGATAGGGATGGTCTCACTAGAACTCTATTCATCACATAGCAAGCCGTATTCACGGCTTCGCCCAAAAATATTTTGGTAAATTATATTCATTTAACATGGTTCTAGCCATTTCTTGCAAACTTCTATTTTTCCTTTCTACTACTCCATTTTGTTGTGGATTTCTTGGAGTAGAGAAGTTGTGATTGTATCCGTTTGTTTCACAAAAATTTTGGAAGTCATGATTTTGAAATTCACCTCCATGATCACTTCGAATTGATGAGATCATAAAGCCTTTTTCATTTTGAGTGAGTTTACAAAATTTAGAGAAACATTTGAAGCAATCACTTTTATGAGCCAAAAAATAGGTCCAAGTGTATCTACTATAGTCATCCACAATTACAAAGGCATATTTGCTACCTCCTAGGCTTGTTATGTCAATTAGTCCAAATAAGTCCAAGTGGATCAATTACAATGGTCTAGTGGTGCTAATATGATTTTTTGATTTGAAACTAGTCTTTATTTGTTTTTCTAGTTGACATGCATCACATACCTTATCCTTAACAAATTTCGTGTTTGGGATACCTCTTACTAAATCTCTAGATGAAATCTTAGAGATTAGTTTCATGCTTGCATGGCCTAGCCTCCTATGCCAAAGCCAAGCGTCATCATTCAAAATCGAAAAACACATTTCATTACTTAATTTATCAATATTTATGGTGTAGACATTGTTTTGTTTTAAAGCAATCATGGATATGTTGTTGTTGGGTTTTTCAATAATGCAAACATTGGATTCAAATCTAACAACATAACCTTTATCACATAGTTGACTAATACTTAAAAGATTATGTTTTAAACCATCAACTAGTAACACATCATCAATTGAAAAACTCGATTTGTTACCTATGGTTCCCTTGCCAATGATTTTACCCTTGTTGTTGTCTCCGAAAGTGACATATCCTTCTTCTTTGCTAGAGAGCATAGAGAAATGAGATGGATCTCCGGTCATGTGCCTTGAGCATTCACTATCAAGATACCATTTCTTGCTCCTAGCTTGTGAGTTTGTCTACAAAAGAGGATTGTTTTTAGGTACCCATTTGATTTTGGGTGCCTTACAAATTGATCTACTTACTTTGTAATTTATCATTGAATTGTTTATGGTTCCTTTAGGAACCCATATCAACTTTTGTGGACTAATTTTCTTGAATGGACATTTGTAGGTAACATGTCCCATTTTGCAACAAAAATTACATTTCAAATGGGGTGATACATGCAATGTAGGCCCTTTAACAAAGGTGGTGGGATTTTGGTGAGAACCTCTCACAAATCCGATACCACTTCTATTTCTGACATGACCTTTGTTAGCAAGAATCATGTCTAAGCCCTTGCTACCGATCTTAAACTTGTTTAGGGTCTCTTTGAGTAGCAAGTTCTCCCTTTTTGTTGCATCTAAGTCTTCACACTTAGAGCATGGGGGTAGAGAAGGGTTTTGAAGACTATTGAATTTACTTTGTAATAAAGCATGCTCTTTCTTAAGCAAATTGAACTTCTTACTAATAGTTCTACATTCATCAAACAACTCATGAAAAGCCATAGAAAGTTCATCGAAAGATAACTCTTCATTAAGTAACTCACTAACCTCTTCTCCAAATGCCATTAGAGCGAAGTTTGCCTCCTCTTTGTTGCTAGCCTCTTCAACCTCGGAGTCACTTGAATCATCCCACGTGGCCTTCAAGGCTTTTTCTTCTTGAATTGCTTCTTCTTGGCTTGAGGGCATTCATTCTTGAAGTGTCCCGGCTTCTTGCATTCGTAGCAAATGACTTGGTCCTTTTGTGTTCAAATTTGCTTTTGTGTCATTTTGAATTTGTTCTTTCTTATGAATTTCTTAAACTTTTGAGTTAGAAGTGCAATGTCATTGTCACTATCCTCATCACTTGATGTTCCTTTCAAGTGGTCTTCTTGTGTTCTAAGTGCCATATCCTTCCTGTTCTTTGGAAGGGAGTTCTCAAGCTCTTCATGAGCATGGCACGTCATCTCGTAAGTCATTAGAGATCCAATAAGTTCTTCAATGGGAAATACTTTAAGATCCTTGGCCTCTTGAATGGCCGTGACCTTTGGATCCCAACACTTTGGAAGGGATCTTAAAATCTTAGTTACCAATTCAAAATTCAAAAGCCTTTACCAAGAGCTTTAAGTCCATTGATGACATCCGTAAAGCGGGTGTACATGTCTCCAATGGACTCATTTGGTTTCATCCGAAAAGTTCGTAGGAATGCACAAGAATGTTGATTTTGGACTCCTTCACTCGGCTAGTGCCTTCATGAGTGATTTCAAGAGTGCGCCAAATATCAAAAGCCGATTCACAAACGGAAACCCGATTAAACTCATTCTTATCAAGTGCACAAAATAAGGCATTCATAGCCTTTGCATTGAGAGCGAAAATCTTCCTCTCCGACTCATTCCATTCACTCATCGGAAGAGAAGATTTTGTGAAGCCATTTTCGACAATGTTCCAAAGTTCGAAGTACATGGAAATAAGAAAAATCCTCATACGAGTCTTCCAATACGTATAATCCGACCCATTGAACATAGGTGGACGAGTAATGGAGAGACCCTCTTGCATACCGGAGTAGGCCATCTCTCTTGGGTTTTAAACCAATATGAGAGCAAACCTTGCTCTGATACAAATTGAAAGGATCAAAAGGCACTAAGAGGGGGTGAATTAGTGCAGCGGATTAAACTTGTATTCTTGAAACCGATTTATAAAGAAACACAAGTTCAGTAGGAAGATTTCGATTCGACGAAAGAGAACTTGAAAGTAATTGCTTGTGAAAAGGAACTAACTATGAACTTGCAGCCAAGAAATGAAATGATTCAGAAATATAAACACTCACACATTTAAGGACACAATGATGTATAGTGGTTCGGTCAAATGACCTACATCCACTCTTGAAGCCTTTGCGATGAGGCTCCGCTCTTCCACTAGCAAGTCCTTTGAAGGGGAAGGATCAAACACCCCTTTTACAACCCTTTACAAGATGTTCACACTTGTACAAGATCTCTCAAGAAGAAGAAGAAGGTGAACACTTAGCAAAGAAAACAACACTTTTCAAAACTCTTCAAAAGCTCAAGACTCAAACTTTTTCTTGCTCAAAAGGGTGCCCTTTCAGCTGAGAAAGGGGTATTTATAGATCCAAAGTGGATTCAAATTGGGCTCCAAATTCCAAGTGAATTTGGAGTTCCCATATGTTTCTGTGGTCAAGGCGGTGCCACCGTCACTTGTCAAAGCGGTGCCACGCTGTCATGTCGATCTTTGATCGACGTCTGGGCAATGCCACCGCCCAGGCGGCGGTGCTACGCTCATCCGGTGATCAGGGGCGGTGCCACCGCTTCACCAGGCGTTCCACCGCCGTCGATTCTGGCGGTGCTACAGCTTGAGACAAGCGATTTCCACTTTGTGTGTGTGTGTGGCGGTGCTACCGCCTTGAGTGGCGGTTCCACCGCCGGTGTTCGGTCAACAAGCGGTGCCACCGCCGACCCTTACCAGAAACTATATGGGCCTAACCTTTGGCCCAATACAGCCCACTAAAGGCCCAATTGGCCCAATAAAGGTCTAGATAGGTTTAACACCTATTCTATACCCTAATTAAGTGCTAACTATGATCTTCTAAAGATAAATTATACCAACACCATCAAGTTATCTTTCAAGAGCTTTCCGCGATCTTCCGCGGACTTCCGGCAATCCTTGATTCCTTCCGGCGGACTCCCACTGGCTCCCGAATTCTATGGCGAGTTCAACGAGTCTTTCCCAATCTTCCGAACCTTTTCGATTGTCTCCGCGAACCTCCGACGATCTTTCTGGCGAACTTAAAAACCTTCGGCAAGTCCCGATTTCATCTCGGTTGACTCCTGTAGCACTTCCGATGATCCTTGGATATTTGGTGGACTCTTGAACTTCCAGCAACTTGACTTTGGTAAGTTGTTCTATCATAGTTAATCCTGCACACTTATCTCAAAAATGGATTAGATCAAATAACCACCAATTGACTTCATCATCAAAATCCGAGATTCAACAATATGCTCATTAATTGGAATTGTTGAAAGAGAGCGAGGGTGTTATTTTCGAGAAAAATGGGATATGGACACAGTTGGTGCCACTCACAGCATGGCACGTCATCTCGTAAGTCATTAGAGATCCAATAAGTTCTTCAATGGGAAATACTTTAAGATCCTTGGCCTCTTGAATGGCCGTGACCTTTGGATCCCAACACTTTGGAAGGGATCTTAAAATCTTAGTTACCAATTCAAAATTCAAAAGCCTTTACCAAGAGCTTTAAGTCCATTGATGACATTCGTAGAAGCGGGTGTACATGTCTCCAATGGACTCATTTGGTTTCATCCAAAAAAAGTTCGTAGGAATGCACAAGAATGTTGATTTTAGACTCCTTCACTCGGCTAGTGCCTTCATGAGTGATTTCAAGAGTGCGCCAAATATCAAAAGCCGATTCACAAACGGAAACCCGATTAAACTCATTCTTATCAAGTGCACAAAATAAGGCATTCATAGCCTTTGCATTGAGAGCGAAAATCTTCCTCTCCGACTCATTCCATTCACTCATCGGAAGAGAAGATTTTGCGAAGCCATTTTCGACAATGTTCCAAAGTTCGAAGTCCATGGAAATAAGAAAAATCCTCATACGAGTCTTCCAATACGTATAATCCGACCCATTGAACATAGGTGGATGAGTAATGGAGAGACCCTCTTGCATACCGGAGTAGGCCATCTCTCTTGGGTTTTAAACCAATATGAGAGCAAACCTTGCTCTGATACCAATTGAAAGGATCAAAAGGCACTAAGAGGGGGGGTGAATTAGTGCAGCGGATTAAACTCGTATTCTTGAAACCGATTTCGCAAAGAAACACAAGTTCATAGGAAGATTTCGATTCGACGAAAGAGAACTTGAAAGTAATTGCTTGTGAAAAGGAACTAACTATGAACTTGCAGCCAAGAAATGAAATGATTCAGAAATATAAACACTCACACATTTAAGGACACAATGATGTATAGTGGTTCGGTCAAATGACCTACATCCACTCTTGAAGCCTTTGCGATGAGGCTCCGCTCTTCCACTAGCAAGTCCTTTGAAGGAAGGATCAAACACCCTTTTACAACCCTTTACAAGATGTTCACACTTGTACAAGATCTCTCAAGAAGAAGAAGAAGGTGAACACTTAGCAAAGAAAACAACACTTTTCAAAACTCTTCAAAAGCTCAAGACTCAAACTTTTTCTTGCTCAAAAGGGTGCCCTTTCAGCCGAGAAAGGGGGTATTTATAGATCCAAAGTGGATTCAAAATTGGGCTCTAAATTCCAAGTAAATTTCGAGTTCCCATGTTTCTGTGGTCAAGGCGGTGCCACTTACCGTCGGCAGTGCCACCGCTTCGTGTCGATCTTTGATCGACGTGCGAAGCGTGCCACCGCCTAGCAGGCGTGCTACCGCTCTAGTCCGGTGGATCAAGGCGGTCCCACCGCTTGCCTAAGCGGTTCCACCGCCATCGATGTCTGGGCGGTGCTACGCTTAAACAGCGTTCCACCGCTTTGTGTGTGTGCAGCGGCGTGCTACCGCCCAGTAAGGCGGTTCCACGCTTGCCCCATTCGGACAAAGCCGAATGGGGCTGTTTAGATCTCAACTTGACACAAGAGTGGCCCTGGTTGGCTCCTACTGAATTTTGGGCAGGATTTATTTCTTAAATCCTTGCTCTACTCATGTGCAAATTACGAACATAACTTAACGTGATTTGATCGGACACCCTTCAAGTCGACTTCCCGTGAGTTCTACGGCGAGATTCCTGCGGCCTCCGATGCTTCCCTCGGATTGCTACTAGTGGTCTCCCAAATACTCAAGCGAGCTCAACTAGTCTTACTGTTTCTGAATCTTCCTAAGTTCCGCGAACCTTCGACGATCTTTAAAATGGACTTTCAAAACTTCACAAGTCCCCGATTTGATCTTGGATGGTTCCGGCAACTCTTCCGAAAATCTCTCGGACTTAGATGAACTCTTGAACCCCGATGCAGGACTTGGCCTCGGTAAATCACGTTATGTTTTCTTTCCATCGTAGTTATTCCTGCACACTCATCTCAACAAAGAGATTAGTACAAATATTTCACCAATTGATTTCATCATCAAAATCCGAGATTTAACAGATATACCCTAAAATACTTCTTATGTCATTGATATGCTCTAATTACTCTTTATTTTATTTATTATGAACCAAATATGTTTTAATTAAATGAAATGACATTTGTGATTTTGTATCTAATGAGATGATATTCATGAATTATTGTATCCTGCCTTGCATTTTGATACCAAGTTTGTTTGAAGCTATTCTCCTTCTGTCCTGGATATATTTGTCATTTGTTGAGCTTTGTAGCTTGCTTCGTTGTTATATATTCTTTTTTTCAGATTAGCTTGTCACTCATTGAAGTGTTAGAATTGGGCTGAGGCAGTAGAAAGCTATTCAGGTTATGGGCAAGTCTTATTGGTTGATATATTGTTATTGTTGTATAAATGTATTTTGTATGTAATGAAATATTGTTTATAGATTTGAATTGATATATCATGTAAAAGCTTTAAAAGACCTCCCACGTTCAGAATTTTGGAATATTAAGTTTAGTTTATAATGATATGAATTTATAATAAATGGTTAGAGTTTTTATTGTATAAATTCTTATACTTGAGGACTTATAAGTGTAGTTAATGTTTTGTTAAATTGGCTTAGGATTTCATAAATGTTTAAGTGATGTGATGTATGACTATAAACTGCATAGGTTTTATGGATGTGAATTTTTATATTTGAATGTTTCTCAGTGTCCTTAAATTGTAGTTTGGATTCTGAGATTGGATTGTTGTTAAATTATAATATTATCAATTTAAGATATAGTCACACCTCTTAAATGTGATAATTCTAGGAAGCGTGACAGAGGTGGTATCAGAGCATGATTTGAGGATCACAGAGATATTGATATGTTTGATATATAAAATATATTGAGGTTTGGTAAATTATATAGAGATTGATGAAAATTGTCTTTAGGAATCTAGGATGTTGAGGACATCTAGTCCTTTTGCTTCACTCCTTCCGAGTAATTGAGTGGGATGAAAAGCTTGATCAGGGGTATTAAATTAGAATAGACTAGGAATAAAATAATTTAAGGAGCTTAGTTTTTTTTGTTCCTGTGGTGAACATAATCCATTGGGGGCAAAATGATTGATGATGCTAATGGAGAATATATTTGATGTACTAAATTATTCTAATGAATCAGAAGATTTCTTTTGCCACCTTTATGTTTTGCAAGAGAGACTAAATACTAATGAAAAATCATAAAATGAATTTTCGGATATCAAGAGCAGGAATAGCAAGGACAAGTTTATCAATAAAAAGAAGAGAAGAAATGAATAAAAAAGAAGCCATTGTAGAGGACTCAATCATATGCAAAATGTGGTTTAAATCATGGAACAAGTCTATGTTTTTGAGTGACTAGAGTTTGTTTAGCTTATGAGAAGTTGGATCATAATTTAAAAGACTGCTCTTTTGAACAAGAAGAAAGAGTCACTACCTCCTAAATCATCAGCCCATGCTAGAGTGCATTATTGAATCTTGGATTTTGATGATGAAACTAATTTATTATGTTTTATGATCTAATTATATTTTGAGACACGTAGGTCTACTCTCGATCAGGATTAGATAATTGAAGTAGGAAGAATCAATGTTGCACCGGAGGAAAATATGTCAAAAGATTGGACGTCGAGTCGGAGGTCTGGTTGATGTATCGGCAAAAGGCTTCGGACAAGGAATTCGAGCATCGGACCAAGAAGAATGGAGTTGTGCCAAGGAGATCAGCGTTGTAGAGGTTAACTGCTGATTGGGCAATATGCCACAAAAGAGGACGATACGCTAAAGAATCAGATGAAGCATCGATGGACCAATGACGTGCCAGGCAATAGAATATTGATTCACTTTGTAATAATTATCTAGATCAAAGTATGATTAGGCTTAATTAGGTTGGAATTAGGTCAACCTAATTAGGAGCTAATTGGGCTCATACCTAGATAGGTTTGGGCTGGACTCAAGGCCTAAATAGTGTTACTAAACCCTGCTTAATGATGGCACCACCAGATTAGGGTGGTGGTACCACCCAAGGTTCAGTTTGCCAATGGTATAGGCGGTGGTACTACCTAATGTCAATATGCTTAGGCAGTGATACTATAGACTGGGTGATGGTACCACTCAGTACATTGACAAACTAATGTGCCCAGGTGGTGGTACCACCAGACTGGGCGGTGGTACCGCCCAATGTCAGAACCCATTGGTGGTGGCACCGCCAGTACCTAGAAAACCCGAGATGGGATGTATTTTAACTCCAAGTTTAAATCTATTTAGAGCCTATAAATATCCCTTTCATCCTTGGGTAGAACACACAAGCACAGAGAATTTAAAAGAAGCAAAACTCTATAAAAATCACTTCAAAATATCCATCCGTTAGCCTTAGATTTTAGCCTAAAGAGAAGAGTGTGTGCTTGTAAGAGGTTGATCTCCTCAGCCTATAAAAAGGAAAAAGCACTATAAGGGAGTTAATCCTCACCCATTAGAAGGAAGACTAATAGTCAAAGCTGGTGGCCTCAAGTGAAGAGGAATCGGGAGTGGACATAGGCCAGATGATTGAACCACTATAAAAATCTGGTTTGCATTTCTGATCTTACTATTTATCTTTTTGCAAACCATCTTTACTTGTTATTCCACTTCTTCATCACCTTCTTGCTAGTCATATGTGCCCTGCAAGCCAATCACATGAGTGATGACACTTGTAACTTAATATATACTCTTTCTCTTTATTTATTATTAAGTATTTTATCACTTTATCTTGCGTGTTGGATATATTGTGATGTCCTTGGATCTATGCAATGGGAATCGGATCGTGATGAGATCATGATAATGAGACCGATTCACCTTTAAACACAGACCCTAAATAATCCTGGTCATAGGTTACTCGAGAGGGACATCGAGACAACCGGATAAACTGGTGTGCTGTATACCCATCCATATGATGGAGGTGGCTGGTCTTATAGCTACTCGTGTGGGGACACTAAGGGTACAGTGTAGGTGCTCATTGGGGAATGAGTTCATTGATTGATCCACCTACGGAATGTTGGATGGTTATTGATACCTCACGTCAGACAACGATTCCGTAGTCCTAGTAGTGTATCTGGTCCTTAGACTTGAGACACCAAGGATGTCCTATATGAGTACTCCACTCTTTGATACCAGACTTATAGGTTTGGAAAGTTTCAGATCTAGTACAGCCGGTTATTGAGAGTGGTAGCCAACCTTATGAGGGCTATTGAGTGTCAATAGAGGATCATCCGCTCTCGGTATCATGAGAGGAATATCCCATGTATTCTTGCTTGAACAAATCCTTGGCCAAGTTTATTCGGATTGAGAGAGAAAGAGTTCTCCAAGAGAATCGGACAAGAGCAAGACTCAAGGAGAGACCGTATGGGCCTGACAGCACCATGCCCGATATAGGGTCTCTGGGATATTAATTGGATGAAGGACTATAGATACATGGTAAATAAGGATAGATAGGTCCAAAGGATTGGATTCCCCTATATCGTCTGAGGGCTACGACATAGTAGCCTAGTATGCCCATAGTCAATGAGTTGGGTGAATTATTATAGAGATAATAATTTACTAAGTCAGAAGGAGTTTTGACAAGTATGACTTATGGCCAGCTCGATATTGGGCCTAGAGGGTCACACACATATGGTAGGTGTTGCAACGAGTAGAGGTTCGGATATGAGATATCCGTTGGAGCCCCTATCTTATTGGATATCCATTAAGCCCCTGAATTATTGGATCCTAAGATGAGATCCAATAATTGCTAATAAGAGATTATTTGGTATAGACCTACAAATCCAAGATGTTTGGATAATTGGATGGAGATCCAATACCCAATAGGGCAAGATCCATTAGGGTTTACAAGGGGCCTCTATAAATAGGAGGGAATCAAAGCTCTATAGGCTGGAAGTTCTTTTTGGTAGCCACCTCCTGTTCTCCTCTCCCAAGAGAGGTGCATCGTCGCAGTTCCTACCGTGTGGATACTGCTAGAGAGGAGGACACTTGACCTCCTTTATCATTCCTACAGATCTGCAAGGATTCAGGGATATACGATCTCCCTATGCACTTTCTTTTACACATACAGTTTTCGCGAAATTATTTTTAACGTATTGATTTCGCACGATGATGTCGCACGACGATGGAACCTTTCGTGGAAATCTAAGGTTTTTTATTTTTCTATTTTTCCACTGCATTTGAGATGTCGCCCCTTGTGGATTTCCCAAGAGTGGTATTAGAGCTAGATTATTCGTGAGAAGATTAGATCTTAAACTGATGTGTTGTGATTTAGAACAATTTTATCATCAAAATAGTTGGCGCAAAAGTGGTGAGGAAGGGCAACAACTGTTGTTGCCCTTGCTGCGCTCGCAGAACAGCCAAAGGCTGCTTGCAGCCATGGCTGTGTGTGTAGGGGCTGCCGGTGGCCGACGTTGGCTGCCAAGTAGGCAACACCTATAGGCTGCCTGCGTAAGCGCCCTGCCTGTAAGGGGTGGGCGGCGCCTGCAAGGGTCACCGCCACTGCCCGCAACCAAGCAGACAACGCTTGCAGCCACCTGCAGGGGTGGTCCACGTAGGGGGCAAGGCTGCCTGAGGAGGCGGCGACGCTAGCGGGGCAGCGCCTAGCGGGCGCTGCGCCCGCATGTAGCGGCGTCGCGCCCCCCATAAGCACGAGAGGCGCCCCCTTCCCACGCGGCACCCCGTGCTCATGGCCGCCGCCAGTAGGGTGGTGGTGGCCGTAGCCACAGCACTGTAGAGGAGGGATTAGGGTTTTTTCTGGGAAAAGATAGTTTTGCCCCTCTGAATTTTAAAAATTTCAATTTCTGTCCCTTTAACAAAATTACCAAAATACCCATCATAATTTCAAAAATTCTAATTTTATCCTTTTGGTCGGATGATCAAAATACCCTTCAAAATTTAGAAAATTCTCTTTATGTCCCTGATTTCAGAAAATATTAGTTAATTAAAATGTTTAATGAACTATTATTATTTATCTAGTAGTCCTATATAATAACATATACATGTGATTTATGATGTGGATAGATAATCATGGACCGTGTGATGTGATGTATGTACATGTGATTATTATTATTGGGCCTACGAGCCTATATTTTTCTCATTTATTATCGGGCCTGTGTGCCTATAATTATGTTATAATTATATGTGGAGGCACAGCAGTAGCGAGACCCACGAGGTCGAGACGGATGATTCGACACATGGAGATACGTTGAGATGCCGTCGGAACCGACGTAATGAGAAGGATGATCACAGGGCATGGAGATGCGCCAAAGCACACATAGATCTTGATGTGAGTGATTGGGCCCACTAGCTCGAGCCTAATCACATTAAGATGTGGTCCATGATCATATGATGTGATTGCTCATGTGATGTGTGATTGATTATACACCTACTAGATATGTATATATATTTGCATGCAATATAGATATATATTAAATATGCATGTGTGTGACACATTTTGTTAGGAGACCAAATCAAAATCCTCTCTATTAATAATATTAAGTTGGTAAAATGTAGACAATTAGATTGACCCACGTGGCCTTCCATCGTTATAGGTAGGAACCGATTCCCGATGTAGGTTTAGTTGATTGAGTCCCTCGAGACTCACCTATATCGCATTTCGCTATCTTATCTATGACATAGAGATGTCACCGGTGACCTGAGGACATGGTATGCTTGGTCGAGTCCCTCGAAAGTATATCATCTTGTAACGACGGTGATGACTTAACCGAACATCATGGTTGGTCAAGTCCCTCGAGGCCATAGTGGTTCAGAGGCCGAACAGGACGGGAATCACAAGGAGTTATAATTGGCAAGAGTTGTCTACCTTTATGGGCTTAACATGATTAGTCGAGTCCCTCGAGGTTACGTTAAGATGCCAATTAGATCTCGATCCCCACTAGAGATCCGTCGAGGGTCTCTGATTCACATACCGAAGGGTGTTGTATGTCTCATGAAAAATTAGTGGGAGAACATTAAGATAGAAGTCCTTATCTTAACTATTTAATTTTTTACAAAGTTTGTATGTTATTTATTTTTGCTACATCTTTATTTTCAGAAAAATATTGCTTTTAAATCCTTTACGTGACATATTTGATGCCAACCGCCTCATTGGTCTAAATTATATGGATTGGCTTCACAATCTGAGAATCGTTCTCACGGTGGAGAAAATCACGTACGTCCTTGATACAGTGATCCCTACGCTCGACGAAGGGGCAAGCGAGGATGAGATTGCTCGTTATGTGAATTACATAGATGATTCTGCTTTTGCTCAGTGTTATATGTTGGCCTCTATGACTACTGTGTTACAGAGACAGCATGAAAATATGGATGCTTATTCCATACTCATACATCTTCGCAAACTGTTTGAGGAACAGGGAAGAACTCAACGATATGAGAAATCAAAGAGTCTTTTCGTGTTAAGATGATTGAGGGGACACCGATTTAGAACCATATCCTTAAGATGATTAAGTGGATTAAGAAACTCACAGGGTCTAGGAATAGTCCTAGAGGATAACTTGCGTGTGGATCTTGTGCTTCAGTCCCTACCAGATTCCTTTTCTTAGTTCATAATAAATTTTAATATGAACAAACTTGAGGTGACTCTCCTCGAGCTCCTCAATATGTTGAGAGAAGTAAAGAGCGCTATCAAGAAAGAGAAGCCAGTTCTCTATGCTAGTGAGACTAGAAAGAAAAGGAAGGCTGAGAAGTCCCTTAAGAAGGGCTAGGGTAAGGGCAAAATGGGTAAGGCAAAAGTTGCCAAGAAAGACCCAACAAAGGACAAAGGCCAATGCTTCTACTACGACAAAGATGGGCACTAGAAGAGGAACTGCAAAGAGTACCTTATAGGGAGAGCGAAACAGAAGCTTGGAGAAGCTTCAGGTACATTCATGATCATTCTTCATTTGTTAGAATCTTATGATAACATATAGGTATTGGATACCAGGAGTGCTTATCATATCTGCAATTCATTACATGTTCTAGCAGGACCTAGGAGATTGAACAAAGGTGAGATGGACCTTAAGATGGGCAATGGAGCAAAGGTTGCTACAATGGTTGTTGGCAAGGTCATCTTACATCTGCCTGGTGGAGATATTATTGCATTAGATGCATGCTATTATGTTCCTTCTATTATCAAAAACATGATTTCTATTTCATGTTTGATAGTTAGTGGATATAAATTAGTTTTTGAGAATAATGGTTGTTCAATAATATTAGATGATGAGATCATCACGAGAGGAACATTGCATAATGGTTTATTTATGCTAGATATAACTCCACACATCATGAGTGTGAATCTAAGAGGAAATGAGAAGAGGTGAATAATGCATATCTGTGGCATAGTAGGCTAGCTCACATCCATGAGGAAAGGATTCAAAAGTTGCTGAAGAATGAATATCTAGATCCATTTGACTATGAGTCATATGTGACTTACGAACCTTACCTTCGGGGAAAGATGACCAACTCTCTATTTAGTGGAACTAGAGAAAGAGCCACTGAGTTATTGGAACTCATACATAGTGATGTATGTGGTCCCATGTCGATTCATGCCATAGGTGGTTATTTCTACTTCATTACTTTCACTAATGATTTCTCAAGATACGGACATGTGTACTTGATGAATTACAAGTCTGAGGCTTTTGAGAAATTCAGGAAATATAAGAATGAAATGAAAAATCAAACAGAAAAGAGTATTAAAACCCTTCGATCAGATCGAGGAGGTGAGTACTTGAGTATAGAGTTCACCTATTTCCTCAAAGACCATAGGATTTTATCCCAATGGACGTCTCTTTATACACCGCAGCTTAATGGTGTATCAGAAAGGAGGAATCACACACTGTTAGACATGGTGCATTCCATGATGAGTTTCGCTGACCTACCCATCTCATTCTAGGGATATGCCCTAGAGACCGCAACTTACATTCTGAATAGAATTCCAACTAAGTTAGTAGGGTCTATTCTATATGAGATATAGAATGGGAAGAAGCCTAATCTTAAGGTTGTTAAGATTTGGGGCTGCCCTGCCCACGTCAAGAGACACAACCCCGATAAGTTGGAATCTAGGACAGAATGGTGCAAGTTCATGGGATACCCCAAGGAAACTTGTGGGTATTATTTCTATCACCCTGAGGACCAAAACGTCTTTGTAGCCACGAGAGCAGTGTTCCTTGAGAAGGAACACATTCTTGGTGGAGATAGTGGGAGCATGATAGAGTTGAGCAAGGTTGGAGAACCTAGCTCAAGCACCATTCCATAGCCAGAATTTATTCAGATACCTAGCACACAAGTTCCAACTTTACATAGATCTGGTAGAGTATCCCATCCTCCTGAGAGATATGTGGGACATATCAGAGGAAAGGATGTTAAGGATATTGATTCTCAGACCTACGAGGAGGCTATTATGAGCATAGACTCCAGGAAATGGCAAGAAGCCATAAATTCATAAATGGATTTCATGTACTCCAACAAGGTTTGGAACCTAGTTGTTGCACTCGAGGGTATTGTACCCATTGGCTGTAAGTGGATCTTCAAAAAGAAGATTGGAGTAGATGGAAAGGTAAAGACTTATAAAGCAAGGCTAGTGGCTAAAGGGAATCGTCAAAGGCAAGGTGTTGACTATGATGAAACTCTCACCTATAGCTATGCTAAAATCTATTCGAATTCTATTGGCTATTGTAGCATACTATGATTATGAGATCTAGCAGATGGATGTCAAAATCGTATTCCTCAATGGCAACCTCGAGGAAGAGGTGTATATGATACAGCCTTAGGGATTCGTATCCAGTGATAACCTAGATAAGGTGTGCAGGTTGCTTAGGTCCATTTATGGACTGAAGCAAGCTTCCCAAAGTTAGAATATAAGATTCGATGAGGCAATCAGATCTTATGACTTCGTTAAGAATGAAGATGAGCCTTGTGTGTACAGGAAGGTAAGTGAGAGCATTATTACCTTTTTGGTATTATATGTGGATGACATCTTGATCATTAGGAATGATGTAGGAATGCTCTCCACAGTAAAGGCTTATCTATCTAGGCACTTCTCCATAAAGGACTTAAGGGAAGCATCCTGCATATTGGGGATATGGATCTATAGAGATAGATCCAAAAGGATGCTTGACTTATCCTAGTCTAGGTATATAGACACCATTGTCAAAAGGTTTGGCATGAAAAATTTCAAGAGAGGTCTCATACCAATGAGACATGGAATATCACTTTCTAGGAGTATATCCCCAAAAACTCCTAAAGAAAAGGCACACATGGATATGATACTATATGCATCAATAATAGGATCTATCATGTATATTATGCTATGTACCAGGCCATGGAATATCACTTTCTAGGAGTATGTCCCCAAAGACTCCTGAAGAAAGTGTACACATAGATATAATACCATATGCCTCAGTGATAGGATCTATCATATATGCTATACTATGTACCAGGCCTGATATAGCGCATGCTTTGAGTATCACGAGCAGGTATCAGGCAGATCTAGGCTTGGAGCACTAGAAAATAGTAAAATATATCCTTAAGTATTTGAGAAGGACTAAGGATCTTTTACTGGTATATGGAGAAAGTAGCCTCAGGGTTGAGAGTTATACGGACTTGAGCTTCCAGTCCGATGTCGATGATAGCAAGTCTAATTCAAAGTATGTGTTCATCCTGAATAGAGGAGTAGTATGCTAGAAGAGTTTCAAGTAAGACATTACTGCTAACTCGACCATAAAGGCGAAATACATTGCTGCGATAGAGGCAACAAAGGAGGGAGTCTGTTGAATAATTTCATCAAAGACTTGGGAGTAATGTCAAGTAGCGAGGATCTGATTCCCTTATATTATGACAACTACGGGGTGATTAATCAAATAAGAGAATTCGGGTCTCATTAGAAGTGTTCTGAGGAGGTTCTAGCTTATTAGAGAGATCGTGGCCCGAAGAGATGTAGTAGTAGAAAGAGTTCCATCCGAAGATAACATTGCAGATCCACTGACAAAGCCATTAACTCAGATTATCTTTGAGCGTCACAGAAGTCTGATAGGGATTAGATATGTTGGTGATTAGCTTTAGGTCAAGTGGGAGATTACTAGTCATATGTGCCCTGCAAGCTAATCACATGAGTGATGACACTTGTGAGTTGATATGAACTCTTTCTCTTTACTTATTATTAGGCATTTTATTATTTTATCTTGCGTGTTGTATATATTGGATGTCCTTCGATCTGTGCAATGGGAATCGGATCGTGATGAGATCACGATAATGAGACTGATTCACCTTTAAACATAAACCCTAAATAATCCTTGTCATAGGTTACTTGAGAGGGATATTGAGACAACCGGATAGACTGATGTGCTGTATACCCATCTATATGATGGAGGTGGCTGGTCTATAGCTACTCATGTAGGGACACTAAGGGTACAGTGCAGGTGCTCATTGGGGAATGAGTTTAATAATTGTTCCGCGTACGGAATGCTGGATGGTTATTGATACCTCACGTCAGACAACGATTCCGTAGTCCCAATAGTATATATGGTCCTTAGACTTGAGACACCAAGGATGTCCTATATGAGTACTCCACTCTTTGATACTAAACTTATAGGTTTGGAAAGTTCTAGATCTAGTACAGTCGGTTATTGAGAGTGGTAGCCAACCTTATGAGGGCTATTGAGTGTCAATAGAGGAATATTTGCTTTCGGTATCATGAGAGGAATATCCGCCCTCGATATCATGAGAGGAATATCCCATGTATTCTTACTTGAATAAATCCTTGGCCAAGGTTATTCGGATTGAGAGAGAAAGAGTTCATCGGGAGAATCCGACAAGAGCAAGACTCGAGGAGAGACCGTATGGGCCTGATAGCACCATGCCTGATATAGGGTCTCTGGGATATTAGTTGGATGAGGGACTACAGATACATGGTAACTGAGGACAGATAGGTCCAAAGGATTGGATTCCCCTATATCGTTTAGGGGCAGTGGCATAGTGGCTTAGTACGTCCGTAGTTAATGAGTTGGTAAATTATTATAGAGATAATAATTCACTAAATCAGAAGGTGTTACGATGAGTAGAGGTTTGGATATGAGATATCCATTGGAGCCCCTATCTTATTGGATATCTATTAAGCCCCTGAATTATTGGATCCTAAGATGAGAGCCAAAAATTGCTAATAAGAGATTATTGGATATAGACCCACTAATCCAAGTGGCTTGGGTAATTGGATGGAGATCCAATATCCAACAGGGTAAGATCCATTAGGGTTTACAATGGGCCTCTACAAATAGGAGGGAACCAAAGCTCCATAGGTTGGGAGTTCTTTTTGGTAGCCACCTCCTGTTCTCCTCTCTCAAGAGAGGTGCATCGTCGCAGTCCTTGCCATATAGATATCGCTAGAGAGGAGGACGCTTGACCTCCTTCATCCTTTCTATAGATCTATAGAGATTCAGGGATATACGATCTCCCTAGGTACTTTCGTTTACACATGCAGTTTTCGTGGATTTGTTTTTGATGCACCAATCTTCGCACGACAATGGAACCTTTCGTGAAAATCTAAGGTTTTTTATTATTCTGTTCTTCTGCCGTGCATGAGATGCCACCCCCTGTGGATTTCCCAACACTTCTTTCAATTAGCTTCAAGTTTAACATCTTTCCGATACACTTGCTATAGAAATCGACTTTTATCATACGGGATTTTTTAAAATCACCGTTTAAATCATTCACTTTAACCGCTACACTAATTCACCCCCCCCCCATCTTAGTTCTATTCTTGATCCTAACAATTGGTATCAGAGTCCGGTATTTCTCATTTGGATTTACACTAAAGAAAAATAGCTCTTTTTAGATTTCAAGAGAACTTTTCTATCGTTCGTTCTTCCTTGTTCAATGGGATGGACTACACCTATTAGAAAACTTGAATAAGAGTTTTCTTACTTTCTTTGAATTTGGATTTATAGAATATAGTTAAAAATGGTTTGCAACAACCTTTGAAACCTATGAATGAATGGAATGAAATTGAGAAAAAATCATTTTCTTTAAATGCAAAGGCTATGAATGCCTTATTTTGTGCATTAGATAAAAATGAGTTTAATCAGATTTTGACTTATGAAATGACTTTTGACATTTGGCACATACTTGAAATCACACGTGAAGGCATAAGTAGAGTCAAAGACTCAAAAGTAAATATTTTGGTGCATGATTTTGAACTTTTCCGAATGGCACCAAGCGAAACTATTGGTGACATATACACCCATTTCACGGATGTCATCAATAGTTTGAAAAACCTTGGTAAATATTTTTCAAGTTTTAAACTTATAAATAAGATTCTAAGATCCCTTCCAAGAAGGTGGGATCCTAAAGTAATCGTGATAGGACCCTAGCAAGGTTGGGTCCTACTTAACTAAGTAGCAGCTAATAAAAACCCTATGAAATTGTAATAAACTACCTAGCCGCCTCTCTCCTATAAAGAAGAGGGCTGGAGTTTATATTTGAGCCTTTGGGCTTCCTAGCCGCCGCCCCCCTTTTGTTGGCTGGTCGATTAGGGTTGAGGGCAAAAGGGATATTTTACTTAGGAAGCAGCCACTAGGGCTAGGGTTTGGAGTCCTATATAAGCATATAGCCTCCATTTCTTTTTAACAAGAAAAGATCAATCTACTTTGCAGCCACAAGGCTGACTACTTGGAGGGTGGAACCCCTATAACGTTCCAAGGGTTGATCCCCCTCAAAGATCAATCTACATAGAATTCCACTAGGGTTCTATCAAACCGTAATACAAGAAATAAAAGATTTAAATAATTTTTTTATTGAAGAACTCATGGACTCATTGATGACATATAAAATGAGTTTCTTGGAACATGATGAACATGTGAACCATCTTCCAAAGAACAGGAAGATAATTGCACATAGAACGAAGAAGACCTCTTGAGTGATAACTCAAGCGATGGTGAAGAGGACATTGAACTTTTGATATTAAAATTTAAAAAAAATTATAAAACAAGAATTAAAGAACAAAAATGAACTTGAAAAGAAGAGGCCAAAGAAGAAGAATGAACTCAAGGATAAATCGATGACATCCAAAGATGAAGACGCAAACTACGCTTTGACGATCTTCTACTGCAAGGTAAGCAACTCAACCAAAACCCCCTTGCTTTATGAAATTACTTGATGTTCTTCATGAGATTGCTTAATTTAATTTGTAGGAAATATTTTTTTTAAAATTATCATGCTTCTCTTTCTAGCGTTTTTTAAAAAAATTAAAAATTTGATCATGAAAATTATATGTTTTATAATAAAGAAGTATGATGATGATCTTAAAGTTTCATGCATGTTATGATTTAAAATTTTGAATGATGTATGCAACATTATAAATGATAATTACATAATTTGTGATAATACATGTACACCTAACACGATCAATTCCATGTATGGTTTTCGTATCGGTTTTTGTTTTTAAACATGATGCATATCTATGTATGTTATGAATTTCTTGAAAGTGTTTTGATGATTTGTTAATAGATACTTGTATCATACTTGTGATTTAAAATCTTCTATTTTGGATTAATGGTCTTAATCATTTTTATGATGAAATTTTTAGATGACATGTCACATTATTTTTATATATAATGAAACTTGTGTTTCGATTTTAAACTTGACACACATCTTTTATACAAAAGGATTTGAGTATGTTTACATGTAATCAATCTATGTTGCTCTTAATAAAATTCCCGAATGAAAGATTTTGAAGATAATTTTGGATTTATATGATGATTCATGGCTTTCGAATGAAAATTTTGAACATACCTTATGAAATCATCCTTGATAATGATGAAATAAAAATATTTGTATCATGCTTGATTTTATGATTTGAAATCTTGTATTTTGGATTTTTATGATGAAACTTGTGAATTGATTTTAAACATTGATATATGTTTCTATTTGATTTGGCATAAAAGACAAAGGCATGCTTATACAAAATGAATCACTCAAAAAGAAAATACATTTCCTATCTTATCGAGATTAATGAATTCATTTCATGATATTTTATGAATCTCGTAAATCTCTAGAAAGTGATTTTGATGATTTGAATGAATTTTTTTTTTCAAGAAAATCATGAACTTTCTTTTAATTTCTTGACATGAGATATCTTTTATGCGAATCCAAATCTTTTACTAAAGAGAAAAACAATCCAAATCATGATCTTGATATCTCGATATTTGATACTTGAAATTTTTGAAATGTGATCTTGATGAGATGTCTTATACTTGAATTGAAAGTTTTTCTCCTATGTTTCTACTTCTCATTTACTAAAAGAAGGAGAACCTTCTAAATGAATCTTGATCTTGATCTTGCTAAAAAGAATATTTATGGACTATGAATGATATCTTTTGGTATTCACGAATTGATCCTTGTTGATTTTTAATATTGATATCTTTTATGACATGATTTCTTTGCATTTATGGCTTGTATGCCTTATGTGATGATTGAATTATTGATCTATTATTTTTATCATGAGTTGATTTTTCATTCTTCCCCTCTCTTTTTATTTTTCATTTAATGACAAAAATGGGGAAGAAAAAATGCTAGCATTGGTATTCATGACTTGAATTTGATAATTGAAACATTGTATCCTTAAATTGATTCTTATCCTATATTTCAATACTTTTTTGTATGCATCATGTTATGATTGAAATATTGATTGATGCAATTTTAATTGATGTGAAAAGTTGTTGTAAAAAGGAAGAAAACTATGTCATTGTAATCCTCTATTTCTTTTTGACAATGATAAAGGGGGAGTTAGCTTGTTAGCTTATGCATCACAAGAGAAAGATTGCTAGCTTGCTTAATACAAATGAAGAAAAAATTGCTAAGCTTGCTAGGCAAAACTTGCTTACACTTCTCAAAAGAGAAGTAAGAACTTGCTATCATAAACACTATAAATATTGCAATATCAAGAGAAGCAAAGTGCCATCTTGCCTATCTTAAGAAGCAAAAGTGCAAACTTACACATTTGAAAAAACAAGTGATAAATTGCTACGTTTGCATATCTTTAAAACTTGCTATGATTGAATGTTGTAAAGTGATGTAAATCTAGCTTGTAAGTTGTAAAATTTGCATATCTTCAAACACTTGCTAGATGTAACTTCTCCTTTTTGTTGATGACAAAGGGGGAGAAGTATGATGGTCGTGCATTGTATGTTGTATCAAACTTGCAAGTTTTTGCATGATGATTCATGATTTTAAAATTTTATCAATATGGCATATTGATAGGGAGACTTTGTTTAAACTCCAGGAGTTAAGGTTAACTCCGTCAATAATTAGTTGTCATCATCAAAAAGGAAGAGATTGTTGAATCTCAGATTTTGATGATGAAACTAATTGATTATGTTTTGTGATCTAACTGTGTTTTGAGTCACGCAGGTCTACTCTTAATCAGGATTAGACAATTGAAGCAAGAAGAATCGACGTTGCACTAGAGGAAAACACGTCAGAAGATTGGACGTCAAGCCGGAGGTCTGGTCGACATATCAACAGAAGGCTTCAAATAAGGAATTCGAGTATCGGGCCAAGAAGAGCAGAGTTATGCCAAGGAGATTGAGATTGCAGTGGTGAATTACTGATTGAGCAACAGGCCACAAGAGAGGACGATGCACCAAAGAACCAGACAAAGCGCCAATGGACCAATGACATGCTGGGCAACTGAATATTGATTCACCTTGTAATAATTATTTAAATCAAAGTATGATTAGGCTTAATTGGGTTAGAATTGTGCCAACCCAGTTAGGGGCCAATTGGGCTCATACCTAAATAGGTTTAGGCCAGACTCAAGGCCCAAACAGTGTTGCTGAACCCTATCTAGCAGTGGTATCGTCAGACTGGGGTGGTGGTACCGCCTAGGGTTCAGTCTCCCAAGTGGTCTGGGTAGTGGTACCATCCAATATCAGTGTGCTTGGGTGCTAGTACCACAGATTGGGTGGTGGTATTGCCCAGTATACTGACATACTAGTGTGCCCAAGCGGTGGTACCACCAAACTGGGCGGTGGTACCACCTAGTGTTAGAACCCACTAGTAGTGGTACCATCATCACTGGTGGTGGCACTGCTAGTACCCAGTAAACCCGGGCTAGGATGGATTTTGGCTTCCAGTTTGAATCCATTTGGAGCTTATAAATACCACTCTCATCCTTGGGTCGAACACACAAGCACAGAGAATTTGAAAGAAGCAAAACGCTATAAAAATCACTTCAAAACATCCCTCCTCTAGCCTTAGATAGATTTCAAATTAAATAGAGGAGTGTCAGAGGTTGATATCCTAAGATTGTAAAAAGGAGAAAGCATTGTAAGAGAGTTAGTCTTCGCCCGTTGGAAGGAAGTCTACTATTGAAACCTGGTGGCCTCAAGTGAAGAGGAATTGGGAGTGGATGTAGGTCAGATGACCAAACCACTATAAAAATCTGGTTTGCATTTCTGTTCATGCTATTTATCTTTCTGCAAACCATCTTTACTTGCTGCTCTACTTCTTCATCACCTTCTATCAATCAGCTTCAAGTTTAACATCATTCTGATGCACTTGCTATCGTAATCAGCTTTTATCATATAGGGTTTTCCAAAATTATCGAAGTGTTTGCTTTAATTGCTACACTAATTCACCCCCTCCCTTCTTAGTGTCGTTCTTAATCCTAACATGCATGCTATCACTGAATAATATTCCAAAGCTTTTGAATTAGTGGTCGAATGTATTATTCATGCTTCTGATAGAATGCAAAAAAATTTATTTGACTATGGTTCCAATCTTTATTTTGTTTTATAATATTTTACTTATCACTTGGGCAATTCGACCTAGACCATTAGGGTATATGTATTAGAGAACACGGCTATTAGGGATTCTTTGACAATAAACTTAATCTGGTCATCTTCTCTGATTTTTATTGAAGAACATGAACTTCTTACTGATTTAGTTCTCCTAAAAATTTGGAGTTTTGATATTATACTTGGTATAGAAAGGCTATCCTTTTATCATGCCAATATAGATTGTTATACAAAAATGATCACTTTTTGCATACTAGATCAATCTATCTTCTGCTTTGAGGGTATTAGGTATGATTTACCTCCTTGCCTGATACCGACATTTCAAACTCATTGCCCTATGCATAAGGGCTATTTTTGTTATCTTGTATATATAAAGGAGCAAATCAGATAAAGAAACTAATCTAGATAAAAATTCTTGTAGTCAAAGAGTTCCCTAATATATTCTAGGATGGCTTGCCTAGATTTCCTCCAAACAGGGATGGTGAATTTGCTATTGATTTGGTCCTCAGGGCAATCTCTAATATCTAAACCTCCCTATAGAATGACACCATTTGAGCTAGTGGAATCGAAGAAGCAAATACATGAATTGTTAGATAAGGGTTTCATTTGACCCAACATCTCTCTGTGAGGTACTTCGATACTATTAGTTAAGAAGAATGATGGAACATTGAGGCTTTGTATTGATTATAGATAGTTAAATTAGGTGACCATCAAAAATAAGTTTCCTCTACCCAGAATTGATAATTTGTTTGATTAATTGAAGGGTGCACAAGTATTCTCCAAGATTGATCTAAGGTTAGATTACTATTAGTTGAAGATCAAGAAGGAGGATATTCCAAAAATAATCTTTAGAACTCGATATTGTCACTATGAATTCTTAGTAATGCCTTTTGGTTTAACTAACACCCCTGTAGATTTTGTGGAACTGATGAATAGGATATTTCAGCCACTCTTGGATGATTGTGTAATTATATTCATTGGTGACATATTAGTGTATTCAAGGAGTAATTAGGATCATAAGGAATACTTGAGAAATATATTATTCATACTAAGAGAAAAGAAATTGTATGCAAAGTTCAATAAATGTGAATTTTAGTTGAAAGAAATTACTTTTCATAACCATGTGCTTTCAGGAAAAGGCATATCGGTTGATCCAAAGAAAGTGGAAGCAGTAGTTAATTGGGAAGTACTAACAAATGTGGCAAAAGTTAGAAGCTTCTTGGGCATGGTAGGTTGTTACAAGAGATTTGTGGACAATTCTCTCAAATTGCTCATCCTCTCACCGTACTAACTCAAAAAATGTAAAATTTGAATGGGGTAATGATTGTGAGCAAAGTTTTTCAAGAACTAAAAAGAAGATTGACTAGTACCCCTGTTCTTACTATTCTAAGTGATAATGAGAGATTTATAATTTATATCGATGCTTCGAAAAAGGGCCTTGGATGTCTTTTGATGTAAGAAGAGAAAGTAATTACTTACACTTCTAGATAACTAAAGAGTTACGAATTGAATTATCCAACTCATGATTTAGAATTGGCAACAATCATTTTTGCCCTAAAGATTTGGAGACATTACTTGTATAGGCTGACATTTAAAATTTTTACCGATCACAAGAGTTTTAAGTATATTTTTACTCATAAAGAGTTAAACATAAGGCAACGAAGACAGATAGAACTTCTAAAGGATTATAATTGTACTATCCACTATCACTTAGGTAAAGCTAATGTTGTAGCTAATGCATTTAGTAGAAAATCTATAAGTTTTACGACTGGTCTGATTATGAGACAATGGAAGTTATTAGAAGAAAATTATGATTTAAATATTATGAAGAAAGGGCAAAATTCAATGATGTTGATGGCCTTTATCCAAGTGCAATATAATCTCATTTAATAAATTAAAGGACAACCGTGAGATCCTCATTTTTTCCATCGGTAGAGGTATGATAAATTTAGAGAACTAAAATTTTCTTTTAAGGGAGGGAGAGTGTAACATCCCTCGCATCCCTCGTTTTTAAATTTTTATATAAGAATTTAATTATAATGTTAGTACCCATTTTTAATTCTATAAAAGAGTTTAAATATAAACTTGAGAACCTATTTATAAAATCTATAGAACTATTTGTAAAAATCTAAGGACCTATTTGTAAAATCTAAGGACCTAATCATAAAAATAAATAATACGATGACTAAACTATAAAATATATAAAATAAAAAATTCAATTGCCTAAGCCTCTCTACCTTCATTCCTAAGGAACCTAAGAAGGTAGCTCATGTTGGAGAAGAGAGGAAGAGAGAAAGAAGAAGAAAAAAAAGAAAAGAGGAGAAAATTGGGGCTTATAGTCTTTTTGCTTAAAACTTTTTATTTAAGATAAAAAATTCTTAAAGTCAAGTGTTCTAATCCTTTTCTACTATAACTTTAATCTCGACTTTTATCTTAAATATGAAGGATTTGAATAGTTCTAGCCTTGCAGCTGATATCTCTCTCGTTAGATATATGATTGGAATCTGAAAAATTTTTAAGATTCTAACCATTCTATATTGCTCTAGCCATAACTTTCTACACCAAACTTTGATTTGAGAAAAACCTAGTTTATCTGAAAATAGAATCATAGCTCTTTCTTTTGATACTAAGATTGAAAGATTTAGATAATTTGTCTACCCAAACATATAATTGAATATACCTTATGAATTCGGTAAAATGGAGATTAATATTTCTGACCTTTTGTTACTAATTTACTTATAGCTCTCTATTGGAAACTCTTATTTATGTAAAACTTAATTTATTAGAATTTAGACTCAAAGATACTTTTTTTTATGCTTAGATTGAATGATTTGGAGTCCAATCGGCTTTCCAGATTTATGTTTTAATTGACCTTATGGATTCTATAAAATAGGGACTATAATTGCTGATCTTTTAATACTAAACTACTTATAACTCCTTATTGAAAACTCTGATTTGAGAAAAATTTAGAAACTAGATATATAGGTCTTTCTATAGATATCTAGATTGAATGATTTGGAGCATAAATTCTTACCCAGTCATTTGTTGAATTCGATCAGATAGATTCTGTAAAATAGAGATTTTGTTCCTTGACCTTTGGTTACCAAATCATTTGTAACTCTTTGATAGAAACTTTAATTTATATGAAACTTATTTTATCTAAAAGTAAATTGATTTAGCTTTCCAATAACACTTTTCTTGAGTACTTTTGAGTACAATTGGTTTCAAGATAATTAATGCACTGTGCCTCTCAATTTTTGCCAAAATCAAGCTTTTGTCGATTGTGCCTATTCTTGTTTCATCCTTTTGGAAATTGATTTACATAAAATCCTTTCTTCTTTTGAGCTTTATATTATTGCTTCAAATCCTTATATGCTCTTGCTTTTATTTTCTTTCAAATTTGAATGTATTTGTGAAATAATACGTTTACATCGTATTGACTCATAAAGGTACATGTACGTTTTGTTATTCTGCATATGCTTCCGATATGTGCCAATTTTATTGCTCACATGTTATTTTATACTCTAGTATTTATGGTATAATTTGGACCTTTACCAAAAATGATAAAAGGATTATTTGGACTTTTGCCAGAAATGGTAAAGAGATTATTTAAACCTTTATCAAAAATGATAAAAGATATATGCTTAGAGCCCGCGATGCTTTGTCGGCCCCCTCTGGCTTCATCCAGACATGGATGGATGACACTCCCAGATGTGGGAGATTATGTTTGGGATCCCACTTCACCCTCTATGTTTTTGATATGATATCCAAAGCTTTGGTTATGTGCTTCTATATATGCTTTGGATGAGAATGAAATGAATATAATGCCAAATATGACATTTGAGTTTCTATTTCTTATTTGTTATATTGATATGCTCTGAAATATTTTATATGCCCGTGATATGCTTCAAAACATTTTATACATCATCGATATGCTCCGAAATATTTCATATGCCATTGATATGTTCCGAAACATTTCATATGCCATTGATATGCTCCGAAATATTTCATATGCCCTTGATATGCCTCGAAACATTTTAGACATTATTAATATATTCTGAAATATTTTATATGCTATTGATGTGCTTCGAAATATTTCATACGTCATTGATATGTTCCAAAATGTTTCATATGTCGTTGATATGCTTTAAAACATTTCATACATCATTGATATGTTCCAAAATATTTCATTTGCCATTGATATATTTTAGAACATTTCGTATGCCATTGATATGCTTTGAAATATCCTATGTGCCATTGATATGCTCTAAAATGTCTTATGCATCATTGATATGCTCTGAAATACTTCTTATATTATTGATATGCTCCAGTTACTCTTTATTTTATTTGTTATTAACCAAATATGTTTAAAATATAATGATATTTGTGATTTTGTATCCAATGAGATGATATTCATGAATTATTGTATCCTGCCTTACATTTTGATACCAAGTTTATTTGAAGCTATTCTCCTCTTGTCCTAGATATGTTTGCCACTTACTGAGCTTTGTAGCTCACTCCATTGCTATATAACCTTTTTTTTCAGGTTAGTTTGTCACTTACTAAAGTGTTAGAATTGGGCTGAGGCAGTAGAGTGCTATTCAGGTTGTGGGCAAGTCTTATTGGTTAATATATTGTTATTGTTGTATAAATGTATTTTGTATGTAATGAAATGTTATCGACAGATTTGAATTGATGTATCATGTAAAAGCTTTAAAAGACCTATCACGTTTGGAATTTTGGAATATTAAGTTTAGTTTACGATGATATAAATTTATGATAAATGATTAGAGATTTGATTGTATAAATTCTTACACTTGAGGACTTATAAGTGTGGTTAATGTTTTATTGAGTTATCTTGGGATTTAATGAATGTTTGAGTGATATATGTATGATTATAAACTATACAGGTTTTATGGATGTAAGTTTTGATGTTTGAATGTTTCTCAATATCCTCAAATGTTAGTTTGGATTCTGAGATTGGATTATTGTTGAATTATAATATTATCAATTTAAGATAGGGTCACATCTCAATGCTTCCACTATGACAAAGATGGGCACTAAAAGATAAAGTGCAAAAAGAATCTTGTAGAGAGGGTAAAACAGAAGCTTGGAGAATTTCAGGTACATTCATGATCAGTCTCCATTGTTAGAATCTTATAATAAAATATGAGTATTGGATACCAGTAGTGCTTATCATATCTATAATTCGTAGCAAGTTTTGGCAAGACCTAAGAGATTGACGAGAGACGAGATGGATCTCATGATAAGTAATGGAGCAAAAGTTACTACAGTGGCTATTAGCGAGGTCACCCTACATCTACTTGGTAGAGCTATTATTACATTAGATGCTTATTATTTTGTTCCTTCTATTATCAAAAATATTATTTTCATTTCATGTTTGACTGTTAGTAAATATAAATTAGTTTTTGGCAACAATGATTGTTCAATATTATTAGATGATAAGATCATCACGAGAAGAATATTACATAATGGTTTATTTATGCTAGATACAACTTCACACATCATGAGTGTAAATGAGTCTAAGAGGAAATGAGATAAGGTGAACAATGCATATATGTGACATTATAGGCTAGGCCACATCCATGAGAGAAGGATTCAAAAGTTGCTAATGAACGGATACCTAGATCCATTCGACTATGAGTCATATACGACTTATAAACCTTGCCTTCGTAGAAAGATAACCAACTCTCTATTTAGTGGAACTGGAGAGGGAGCCATTGAGTTGTTGGAACTCATACATAGTGACATGTGATCCCATGTCAACTCATGTCATAGGTGGTTACTTCTATTTTATTATTTTTATTAATGATTTCCCAAGGTATGGACATGTGTGCTTGATTAAGTACAACTCCGAGACCTTCGAGAAATTTAGGGAGTATGAGAATAAAAAGGAGAACCAAATTGGAAAGAGTATCAAGACTCTTTGATCAGACCATGGAGGTGAGTACTTGAGTACAGAATTCACCCAACTATTCAAGGACCATGGGATTCTGTTCCAATGGACACCTCTCCTTATACACCTCAACTCAATAGTGTATTCAAAAGGAGGAATCACACACTATTAGACATGGTACAGTCCATGATAAGTTTCATCAACCTATCCATCTCATTTTGGGGATATGCCATAGAGACCGCAACTTACCTTTTAAATAGAATTCTAACTAAGTCGGTGGTGTCTACTTCATATGAGATATGGAAAGGGAAGAAGCTCGATCTTAGGTTGTTAAGATTTAGGGCTATGTTACCTATGTTAAGAGACACAACCCTGACAAGTTGGAATCCAGAACGGAACGATGCAAATTCATGGGATACCCCAAGGAAATTTATGGATATTATTTCTATCACTCTAATGACCAAAAGGTTTTTATAGTCAAGAGAATAGAGTTCCTTGAGAAGGAACACATTCTTGGTGGAGATAGTGGGAGCATGATAGAATTGAGCAAGGTTGGAGAACCTAGCTCAAGCACTATTCTATAACCAGAGTTTATTTAGGTACATAGTACACAAGTTTTGACTTTACATAGGTTCAGTAAAGTATCCCATCCTCCTAAGATATATGTGGGATAAATCAGAGGAGAAGATGTTGAGGATATAGATCCTCAGACCTACGAGGAGGCTATTACAAGTATAGATTCTAGGAAGTGGCAAAAAGCTATGAATTCAAAGATGGATTACATGTACTCCAACAAGGTTTGGAACCTAGTTGATGCACCTACGGTATCATACCCATTGGCTACAAGTGGATCTTCAAGAAGAAGATCAGAGTAGATGAAAAGATAGAGACCTGTAAAGCAAGGCTAGTGGCTAAGGGGTATCATTAAAGGCAATGTATTGACTATAACGAAACATTCTCACCCGTAGCCATGCTAAAAATTTAATTAGCTATTACAGCATACTATGATTATGAGATCTAGTAGATGGACATGAAAATCACATTCCTCAATGGTAACCTCAAGGAGGAGATGTATATGATACAACCCGAGGGATTTGTATCCAAGGATAGTCTAGATAAGATATACAAATTGCTTAGGTCCAGCTATGGACTGAAGTAAGCTTTCCAAAGTTAGAACATAAGATTTGATGATGCGTTAAATCTTATGACTTTGTTAAGAATGAAGATGAGCCTTGTGTGTACAAGACGGTGAGTGGAAGCGCTATTACCTTTTTGGTGCTATATGTGAATAACATTATAATCATTGGGAATGATGTAGGAATGCTCTCCATAGTAAAGGCTTAGCTATCTAGACATTTCTCTATGAAGGACATAGGGGAAGCATCCTATATACTAGGGATTCGGATCTCTAGAGATAGATCCAAGAGGATGCTTGGCTTGTCCTAGTTTAGGTACATAAATACTATTGTCAAAAGGTTTGGCATAGAAAATTCTAAGAGAGGTCTCGTATCGATGAGACATGGGATATCACTTTCTAGGAGTATGTCCCAAAAACTCCTAAAGAAAGGACACACATGGATAGGATATTCTATGCCTCAGTAATAGGGTTTATCATATATGCTATGCTATGTACTAGGTCTGATATAATGCATGCTTTGAATGTCACGAGCAGGTATTAGGCGGATCTAGGCTTGGAGCACTAGAAAGTAGTAAAGTATATCCTTAAGTACTTGAGAAGGACTAAGGATGTTTTATTGGTATATGAAGGAAGTAGTCTCAAGGTTGAGGACTACAAAGACTCGAGCTTCCAGTCCAATATTGATGATAGCAAGTCTTATTTATTATATGTGTTCATTCTGAATCGAAGAGAAATGTATTGGAAGAGTTCTAAACAAGACACTACTATTGACTTGACCACAACGGTAGAGTACATTGTTATGGCAGAGGCAACAAAGGAGGGAGTCTAGATAAAGAAGTTCATCATAGTCATACCGAGTACCAATGAGCCAATTCCCTTATATTATGACAACTATAACATAATTGCTCAAATGATAGAACCTGGGTCTCATCATAAGTGCTCTAAATCAAGCAACTCATGAAAAGATCAAGTAATTTCATAATAATGTAAAAACATTTTGGGTGAGTTACTTATCTTTTTGTCGAAAGTCGTCAAAGCATAGTTCACAACTTCATCTTCGGATGTACTCAATTCTTCTTTGTATTCTTTCTTCTTCTTTTCAAGTTCATCTTTGTTCTTTAATTCTTGTTTTATAAATTTTTAAATTTTATTATTATAAGTTCAAGGTCATCATCACTTGAGCTTTCTCTCGAGTGGTCTTCTATAGTTCGAAGTCCCAAATTCTTCCTATTCTTTGAAAGGTGGTTCTCATGTTTATTATATTCTAAGAAGCTCATTTCATATGTCATCAATGAGCCAATGAGTTCTTCAATAGGAAAATTATTTAAATCTTTAGTTTCCTATATCGCCATTACTTTTGGATCCTACCTTTTTGAAAGGAATCTTAAAATCTTGTTAATGAGATCAAAACTCAAAAAACTTTTACCAGGACTTTTCAAATTATTGATGACATCCGTAAAACGAGTATATATACCACCAATAGTTTCACTTAGTGCCATTCAAAAAACCTCAAAATTATGAGGGGACACTGATTCAGAATCATGTCCTTAATATGATTGAGTGGATCGAGAAACTCACAGATTTAAGAATAGTCCTCGAGGATAACCTGTGTGTGGATCTTATGCTTCAGTCCCTGCCAGATTCCTTTTCTCAGTTCATAATGAATTTTAATTTGAACAAACTTGAGGTGACCCTCCCAAAGCTCCTCAATATATTGAGAGAAGCAGAGAGCACCATCAAGAAAGAGAAGCTAGTTCTCTATGCTGGTGAGACCAGAAAGAAAAGGAAAGTTGAGAAGACCCTTAAGAAGGGCAAGGGCAAGGGCAAAATGGATAAGGTAAAGGTTGCCAAGAAAGACCCAACAAAGGACAAAGGCCAGTGCTTCCACTACGGCAAAGATGGGCACTGGAAGAGGAACTGCAAAGAGTACCTTGCAGAGAGAGCGAAATAGAAGCTTGCAAAAGCTTCAAGTACATTCATGATCAGTCTCCATTTGTCAGAATCTTTTGATAACACATGGGTATTGGATACCGGGAGTGATTATCATATCTACAATTCGTTGCAGGTTCTGGCAGGACCTAGGAGATTGAACAAAGGCAAGATGGACCTTAAGATGGGCAATGGAGTAAAGGTTGCTGCAGTGGCTATTGGCAAGATCACTTTACATCTGCCTGGTGGAGCTATTATTGCATTAGATATATGCTATTATGTTCCTTCTATTAAATATTATTTTCATTTCATGTTTGACAGTTAGTGGATATAAATTAGTTTTTGAGAACAATGGTTGTTCAATAATATTAGATGATCAGATCATCACGAGAGGAATATTGCATAATGGTTTATTTATGCTAGATACAGCTCCACATATCATGAGTATAAGTGAGTCTAAGAGGAAACGAGAAGAGGTGAACAATGCATATCTTTGGCATTGTAGGCTAGGTCACATCCACTAGGGAAGGATTCAAAAGTTACTAAAAGATGGATATCTAGATCCATTTGACTATAAGTCATATGTGACATGTGAGCCTTGCCTTCGGGGAAAGATGACCAACTCTCCATTTAGTAGAATTGGAGAGAGAACCACTGAGTTACTAGAACATAGTGATGTATGCGGTCCCATGTCGACTCATGCCATAGGTGGTTACTTCTACTTCATTACTTTCACTGATGATTTCTCAAAATACGGACATGTGTACTTGATAAAGTACAAGTCTGAAGCTTTTGAGAAATTTAGGGAATATAAAAATAAAGTGAAGAACCAAACAGGAAAGAGTATTAAAACTCTTCGATCAGATCGAGGAGGTAAGTACTTGAGTACAAAGTTCACCCAGTTCCTCAAAGACTATGGGATTTTATCCCAATGGACACCTCCTTATACACCACAGCTTAATGGTGTTTCAGAAAGGAGGAATCACACACTGTTAGACATGGTGCGTTCCATGATGTGTTTTGCCAACCTACCCATCTCATTCTAGGGATATGCCCTAGAGATCACAGCTTACCTTCTGAATAGAATTCCAACTAAGTCAGTGATGTCTACTCCATATGAGATATGAGATGGGAAGATGTCTGATCTTAAGATTGTTAAGATTTAGGGCTGCCCTGCCCACGTTAAGAGACACAACCCTGATAAGTTGGAACCCAGAATAGAACGGTGCAAGTTCGTGGGATACCCCAAGAAAACTTGTGGGTATTATTTCTATCACCTTGAGGACCAAAAGGTCTTTGTAGCCAAGAGAGCAGTGTTCCTTGAGAAGGAACACATTCTTGGTGAAGACAGTAGGAGCATGATAGAATTGAGTGAGGTTGGAGAACCTAGCTCAAGCATCATTCCACAGCCAGAGTCTGTTCAGATACCTAACATATAAGTTCTAACTTTACATAGGTCCGATAGAGTATCCCATTCTCTTGAGAGATATGTGGGACATATCAGAAGAAAGGATGTTAAGGATATTGATCCTCAGATCTACAAGGAGGCTATTATGAGTATAGACTCCGGGAAATAGTAAGAAGGCATGAATTCATAAATGGATTCCATGTACTCCAATAAGGTTTGGAACCTAGTTAATGCACCCGAGGGTATTGTACTCATTGGCTGCAAGTGGATCTTCAAAAAGAAGATTGGAGTAGATGGAAAAGTAGAGACCTATAAAGCAAGGCTAGTGGCTAAGGGGTATCGTCAAAGGCAAGGTGTTGACTATAACGATACTTTCTCACCTGTAGCCATGCTAAAATCCATTCGAATTCTATTGGCTATTGTAGCACACTATGATTATGAGATCTGGCAGATGGACATCAAAGCCGCATTCTACAATGGTAACCTCGAGGAGGAGGTATATATAATATAGCCTGAGGGATTCATATCCAGGGATAACCCAGATAAGGTTTGCAGGTTACTTAGGTCCATTTATGGATTGAAGCAACCTTCCCGGAGTTGGAACATAAGATTTGATAAGGCAATCAGATCTTATGACTTCGTTAAGAATGAAGATGACCCTTGTATGTACAGGAAAGTAAGTGAGAGCACTATCACCTTTTTGGTATTATATGTGGATGACATCTTGATCATTGGGAATGATATAGGAATGCTCTCCATAGTAAAGACTTGGTTATCTAGGCACTTCTCCATGAAGGACTTAGGGGAAGTATCCTGCATATTATGGATACGGATCTATAGAGATAGATCCAAGAGGATACTTGGCTTGTCCTAGTCAAGGTACATAGACACCATTGTCAAAAGGTTTAGCATGGAAAATTCAAAGAGAGGTCTCATACCAATGAAACATGGAATATCACTTTCTAGGAGTATGTCCCCAAAGACTCCTAAAGAAAGGGCACACATAGATATGATACCATATGCATCAGCAATAGGATCTATCATGAATGCTATGCTATATACCAGGCCTGATATAGCGCATGCTTTGAGTGTCACGAGCAGATATCAGACAGATCCAGGCTTGGAGTACTGGAAAGCAGTATAAAGTATCCTTAAGTACTTGAGAAGGACTAAGGATCTTTTACTGGTATATGGAGGTAGTAGCCTCAGGGTTGAGGGTTACACGGATTCGAGCTTCCAATCCGATGTCAATGATAGCAAGTCTAATTCAGGGTGTATGTTCACCCTGAATGGAGGAGCAATATACTAGAAGAGTTCCAAGCAAGACACTACTATTGACTCGACCACAGAGGCGAAATACGTTGCTGCGGTAGAGGCAACAAAAGAGGAAGTCTAGATGAAGAAGTTCATCACAGATCCAGGAGTCGTCCCGAGTAGCGAGGAGTCGATTCCCTTAAATTGTGATAAATACGGGGTGATTACTCAAATAAGGAAACTCGAGTCTCATCAGAAGTATTCTGAGGAGGTTCTAGCTTATTAGCGGGATCGTGGCCAGAAGAGATGTAGCAATGGAAAGAGTTCCATCCGAAGATAACATTGCAGATCCATTGACAAAGCCATTGACTCAGATTGTCTTTAAACGTCACAGAGGTCTGATGGGGATCAGACATGTTGGTGATTGGCTTTAAGTCAAGTGGGAGATTGCTAGTCATATGTGCCCTGCAAGCCAATCACATGAGTGATGACACTTGTGACTTGATATGCACTTTTTCTCTTTGCTTATTATTAGACATTTTATCACTTTATCTTGCGTGTTGCATATATTGTTCTATCCTTGGATCTATGCAATGGGAATCGGATCGTGATGAGATCACGATAATGAGACCAATTCACCTTTAAACATAAATCCTGAATTATCCTGGTCATAGGTTACACGAGAAAGACATCGAGATAACCGGATAGACTAGTGTGCTGTATACCCATCCATATGATGGAGGTAGCTAGTCTTATAGCTACTCGTGTGGGGACACTAAGGGTACAGTGCAGATGCTCATTGGGAAATGAGTTTATTGATTGATCCACCTATAGAATACTAGATGGTTATTGATACCTCACATCAGACAATGATTCTATAGTCCCGGTAGTGTATCTAGTACTTAGACTTGAGACACCAAGGATGTCCTGTATGAGTACTCCACTCTTTGATACCGGACTTATAGGTTTGGAAAGTTCCAGATCTAGCACAATCGGTTATTGGGAGTGGTAGCCAACCTTACGAGGGCTATTGAGTATCAATAGAGGATCATCCGCTCTCGGTATCATGAGAGAAATATCCCATGTGTTCTTGCTCAAACAAATCCTTGGCCAAGGTTATTCGGATTGAGAGAGAAAGAGTTCTCTGGGAGAATCCGACAAGAGCAAGACTCGAGGAGAGACCGTATGTGCTTGACAAGCACCGTGCCCGGTATAGGTCTCTGGGATATTAGATGGATGAGGGACTATAGATACATGGTAACTGAGGATAAATTGGTCCAAAGGATAGGATTCCCCTGTATCGTTTAGGGGCCGCGGCGTAGTGGCCTAGTACGTCCACAGTCGATAAGTTTGGTGAATTATTATAGAGATAATAATTCACTAAATCAGAAGGAATTCTAACAAGTATGACTCACGACCAGCTCGATATTGAGCCTAGAAGGTCACACACATATGGTAGGTGTTGTGACGAGTAGAGGTTCGGATATGAGATATCCGCTGAACCCCCTATCTTATTCGATATCGATTAAGCCCCTGAATTATTGGATCCTGAGATGAGATCTAATAATTGCTAATAAGAGATTATTGGGTAGAGACCCACTAATCCAAGAGGCTTGGGTAATTGGATGGAGATCCAATACCCAATAAGGCAAAAGATCTATTAGGGTTTTCAGGAGTCCTCTATAAATAGGAGGAAACCAAAGCTCTATAGACTGGGGGTTTCTTTTGGTAGCCACCTCCTGTTCTCCTCTCTCCAGAGAGAGAGAGGTGCATCGTTGCAATCCCTATCATGTGGATACTGCTAGAGAGGAGGATGCTTGACCTCCTTCATCCTCTCCCATAGATCTACAAGAATTCAGGGATATACGATCTCCCTAGGTATCTTCTTTTACACGTGCAGTTTTGTGAATTTGTTTTTGACGCACCGATCTTCGCATGATAATGGAAACTTTCTACGGAAAATCTAGGGTTTTGTTTTCTATTCTTTCGCTGCACATGTGATGTCACTCCCCTGAAGGATTTCCCAACACATACATGGAGATGTAGGGGAAGGAGTCACTTAGAGGAGCGGGTATCTAAGAATGACATTTAGAGGAATAGCCAACCCTTTGTGCAAGAGGCACCACAAGGACAAATAAGCTAAGAAAAATTGCATAGCGCACAAAGGTTGGGATGGCTGAGTTCGAGCAGTGGCTCGACGTTGGCAACCAAACTTGACGGTGCTCGAGATAAGCAAGGCGCTAAACCATGCAAGGTGGAGTAGATTGTTCAATGATCGAAAGAGTTGTGTAAAGCTCATAGAGGTGAGGTGTCACGCCCCCTGAATTTTTAATCTCATTTAGGAGGTGTGACCCTGTCTTAAAATCCATAACATTAAGATTTTAATAGCAATACAAATCCAGGATCCATTCTAACAATTTGGGGATACTAAGAACCATTTAAATCAATATTTAAACCCTTAAATTCATAATTCATAAACTTGTATAATTTCATAAATCATACTCCACTTCACTCATTGATTCATAAAGTCCAAAACTAACTCAACTAAACAACATCCATATCATAAATTTACAAGTGTAGGAATCCATACAATTACCAAACCAACATTTACCACATGTTCATATCATTATACAATTTAAACTTAACATTCCAAATCCTAACATAAGAGGTCCTTTAACTTTTATAAAACACATAAGTTCAGATTTATCGTCGACATTTTCTTAAATATAAAATATATTTATACAACAAAACATATCATTCATTAAAGCTCAAGCCAAAATCTTCTAGCATTCCCTTCCTCAACCCAATTTAAACATTCCAGAGACTGATAAGCTAGCCTGAAAAAAAAAGTTATAGTAATCAGAGTGAGCATAACAGAGCTCAACAAGTGACTAACATATCCATGGTGAAAAATAATAGTTTTAAAAAAAACATAGTAATCAAAATACAAAGTAAGATATAAGAAAACGTATTTATCATCTTATCAGATACTGAATCGAAAATACCCTCTTATTCAAACCTATTTGGTTCAATAACAGATGAAGTAAAGAGTAATTGGAACATATCAGAGGATGTAAATAGAATTTCGAAGCAAATCAAATGACATATAAGACATTACAAAGCATATCAATGGCATATGAAATGTTTTAGAGCAAATCAAAGCAAATGAAATATTTCGAAACATAACAATGACATAGGAAATGTTTCGATGCAGCCACAGCCACAAGCCCCTCTCTTCTTCCTCTCCTCTTCTTCCTTCCTCATCTTTTTCTTTCCAGCCACAGCTGCCACACAGCAGCCACAGCCTTCCTTCCTCTGCTTCTTTCCCAGCCACAATTGCGGTCACTAACGCATCCATAGCCATAGCCACAGCCACAGCCCTTGTTCCTCTTCCCTTCCTCCTCTTTTCCCTCTTCTTCTACTCCTCTTCTTCCCTTTTTCTTCTCCTTTCCTAGCTGCAGCTGCCACAGTCGCAACCACAACCGCAACCCTCTTTCCTCTCTTCTTCTTCTTCCCTCTCTTCTCCCTCTCCTTCTTCTCCTCTTCTTCCCTTCTTTTTCTTTCCCAACTGCAACTGCCACAATCGCAGCCACAACCCTCTTTCCTCTCTTCTTCTTCTTTCCTCTCTTCTCCCTCTCCTTCTTCTCCTCTTCTTCCCTTCTTCTTTTTCTTTCCCAGCTGCAGCTACCATAATCGCAGCCATAGCCATAGCCACGGCCACTACTACAGCCATCTTTCCTCTTCTTCTTCTCTTTTCTTCTTCCTCTCCTTCTCTTCTTCTTCTTTTCTTCCCTTCTCCTCCCTGACACACTACACCTCTTCTTCTCTGTTTCCTCCTGCGAAAAATAGAAGTGCACAGCCCTAGCTATAGCCACCTCCTTCCTCTCTTCTCCCTCTTCTTCTTCTTCTCCTTCTCTTCTCTTCTTCTTCTTTTCTTCTCTTCTTCTTCTCCTACGCATGACACCTGCCTCTCCTTTGTTTCCCAATGCACCACGTGGGAAATAGAGGTGCATGGGAGGGGCTGTGGGATAATTTAGACCTTTGCCAAAAATGGTAAAGGGTATATGAGGCACCCTTGATCCTTACCGATCCACACCAAGCGCCTCGCTTGCACACTCTGGGGGTAGGCAGGGTGGTCAGTCCATGACAAGGAAGTCATGTGATTGAGTGGGGAAAAAATGTAATGCCCACCCGCAGGCCCTTAGGGGGATAGGTGGGGTGCATTAGTCCCACATCAGGGGAGAATGTCATGCCAAGCACCCCGCTTGCACATTCTGGGGGAAGGCAGGGTGAGACTTATGTTTGATGGTCATCTAAAAATGGATAAACCATGTTATGAATATAATCCCACAACACCCTTTATGTTATTGATATGATATCCAAAGCTTTGGTTATGTACTTCTATTTGTGCTTTGGATAAAAATAAAATTAATGTGATTGCCAAATATGGCATTCGAGCTTCTATTTCTTATTTGTTATATTGCTATACTCTAAAACATTTCATATTCGATTGATATTATTTTGAAATGTTTCATTTACTCTTGATATGCTCTGAAACCATTTATACGTCATTGATATGTTTTCGAAATGTTTCCTTTCCTCTTGACATACTTCGAAACATTTCGTATATTATTGATATATTCCAAAATATTTCATATGCCTTTGATACCACTTCTGTCACACCCCCCGAATTTTTAATCTCGTTTAGGAGGTGTGACCCTGTCTTAAAATCTATAACATTAAGATTTTAATAGCAATACAAATCCAAGATCCATTCTAACAATTTGAGGATACTAAGAACCATTCAAATCAATATTTAAATCCTTAAATTCATAATTCATAAACCTGTACAATTTTATAAATCATACTCCACTTCATTCATTAATTCATAAAGTCTAAAACTAACTCAACTAAACAACATCCATATCATAAATTCACAAGTGTAGGAATCCATACAATTACCAAACCAACATTTACCACATGTTCATATTATTATATAATTTAAACTTAACATTCCAAATCCTAACATGAGAGGTCCTTTAACTTTTACAAAACACATAAGTTCATATTTATCGTCGACATTTCCTTAAATACAAAATATATTTATACAACAAAACATATCATCCATTACTTAAGCTAAAATCTTATAGCATTTCGTTCCTCAACCCAATTTAAACATTCCAAAGACTGATAAGCTAGCTTGAAAAAAAAGTTATAACAATCGAAGTGAGAATATCAGAGCTCAACAAGTGACTAACATATCTATGGTGAAAAATAATAGTTTAAAAAAAATATGGCAATCAAAATACAAAGCAAGATACAAGAAAGCGTATTTATCATCTTATCGGATACTGAATCGAAAATACCCTCTTATTCAAACCTATTTGGTTCAATAATAAATGAAGTAGAGAGTAATTGGAACATATCAGAGGATGTAAATAGTATTTTGGAGCAAATAAAATGTTATATAAGACATTACAGAGCATATCAATGGCATATGAAATGTTTTGGAGCAAATCAAAGCAAATGAAACATTTCGAAACATAACAATGACGTAGGAAATATTTCGATGCAAATCAAAAATAGATGAAACATTTTTGAACATATTAAATAGCATATGAAATAGTTTTAGAACATATTTCGAAGGATAACAATGGCATATGAGATATCTCAGAGCATATCAGAAGAACAAATCAGAAACATAAGCTCAAATGTCATATCTGACATGCATTCATTTCATTCTCATCCAAAGCGAACATATAAACATAAGCAATGCTTTGGATATCATATCAGAAACACAGAGGGTATAGTGGGATCTCAAACAAAATCTCTTACATCTGGGAGCATCATACATCCACGTCTGGATAAAGCCAGAGGGGTACGGTAGAGCATCGTAGGCTCTAAGCATACACCCTTTACCATTTCTGGAAAAGGTCCAAATAATCCCTTTACCATTTCTGGCAAAGGTCCAAATAATCCCACAAGACATCAGAGTACAAAAAGGTAGTATGAACAATAACATTAGCATATATCAAAAGCACATGCGAAACAACGAAAATATGCATGTGCCTTTACGAAACAAGGTAGTGCCAACATGAACATTACATAATAGATTTCAGGTATACAAACAATTTTAGGATGAATAATACAAAAATTTCAAAGGACCATTATAAATCTCAATTGAAGAAGAATTTAGCAGAAATCAAATTTCCAATAGGATGAGACTTGAATAGGCAAAACTCAATAAAATTTCAATTCTGGCAGAATTTGGGTGGTACATTTCATAAATTGTTTGAGTAACTAATTATACTCCAATTTACTCAAAATAGGTCTTATTGGAAAGCTGTATTAATCTATTTTTAGATGAACTTAGATTTGTAAATTTTTGAGTTCCTAACAGGAAGTTACAATAAATAGAGTAAAGCAGGGTCAGAATTTATCATCTCTGTTTTGTAGAATTGGTAGACTCAATTTAAACAGATGTTTTAGTAGGAAAATATGCTTCAAAATTTCCAAATCGGTGTTAAAATAAATATATATGAATCTAGTTTCAAAAAATAAAAATTTTCATAATTCAGAATATTCACTAGAGAGTTATGAATAATTTAGTAACAGAAGGTCAGAAGTTGTAGTATCTATTTTATTGAATTTATAAGGTCTATTCATTCATATTTTTGGGCAGGAAAACTAACTTCGAATCTTCCAATTTTTATATCAAATAAAATCTATGTAAGTCTAATTTCGTGTGAAAGAGGTTTTTCTTAAATCAGAATTTAGTGTAAAAAGTTATGGCCATAAGAGTACTGAAAGGTCAAAATCCAAAAAATTCCAGATTCAACATTTGATGTATAAACGGCATAGATATCTTACATGAAACCACAATCTTCTAATTTTCTCAGAATCAAGATGAAAACAAAAATTAAAATTTTCTCTAGGATATGGTTAGAATACTTGCCTTACAAAAGTTTGATTCCCAACTATGGAGAGTTGATGCAAAACCTTGAGTTAAGACAAAAATTCTTCTTCTCCTTCTCTTCTACGTTGGCAGCAAGTTTTCTCCTCTAATCACTTAGGTTTGGCTCATGCAAAGATTTACAAGATGACAAGCATGCATGAGGGAAGCTTGGGTGTCATCCATTGAATAAACACATGTGGCCCTTCATTAGGTTAGCTAATGACACATCTTTCTTTTTTTTCCTTTATTTTTTAACTTAATATAAATTTTCACAAATCACCTCCAATTACTAAGATTCACATTTTGGTCCCTAGCAATAACTTTCAATATAAAACTATTTAGTTCAAAAGAATTGTTAAACATTTCTCGTATTTACAAATAGGTCCTTAGAATTTTACAAACAAGTCCTCATATTTTATATATTAGATTTAAGGTTTATTTGGGCTCATCTACAGAATTTAAGATAGGTAGTAATATTATAATTAAACTCTTATACAAAATTTAGAAACGAGAAAAAAAAATGAGGGATGTTACACTCTCCTGAATGTCACGCCAAGCGCCCTACTTGCACACTCTAGGGGTAGGCAGGGTGAGATTTGTTGGATCTCGGATTTTGATGATAAAGTCAATTGATGGTTATTTGATATAATCTATTTTTGAGATAAGTGTGTAGGATTAACTATGATAGACCTAAAGTAAATTACCGGAGTTAAGTTGCTGGGAGTTCAAGAGTCCACCGGAAGTCCGAAGGTTCATCGGAAGTGCTGCCGGAGCCAACCGAGATGGAATCGGGGACTTGCCGAAGGTTTCGGAAGTTCACCGGAAAGATTGTTGGAGGTTTGCGGAGATCACCGAGAAGGTTCGGAGGGTTGCCAAAGACTCATTGAACCCACCATAGAATCCGGGAGCCTACTAGGAGTCCACCGGAAGAAATCCGAGGAAGTGTCGAAATTCCACAGGAAGGTTGCCGGAAAGCTCTTCGGAAAATGACTTGACGGTGTCAGTTTAATTTTATTTTAATTTCATTGTTAGCACTTGATTAGGGTAAAAACTAGGTATTAATCTTGTCTAGACCTGGTATAGGCCAATGGGCCTTAAAGGGGTTGTGTTGGGTCGAAATTAAGGCCCATACAGCTTCTGGGAAAGTCTGGCACCGCCCCAGTCAGCAGTGGTACTGCCAATGCCAGGCAGTGGTACTGCTTGACAAGTGGTTGCAACCACCTATGTTAGGCGGTAGGACTGCCAGTGCCAAGTGGTGGTACCGCCTGCACCCCGAAAATTCGGAATAGGACTCTTTTGAGCATCATTTTTGAATCCCAAAAGAGTCTATAAATACCCCTTTACTTCTTGCTGGTAGAGTACCTTTTGAAGTGCAAAAAATTGAGTCTAAACTATAGCAAATTCTTGCTTTCAATTGCTTAAGTGTTCACCCCTCTTCTTCTTGTAAAAAATCTAAAAAGAGAGTGAACCTCTTGTAAAAGGTTGTAAAGGGGTGTTTGGTCCTTCCCCTTCAAGAGACTTGGCAGTGGAAGTTGGGAGCCTCATTGGAGGAGGCTTCAAGAGTAGACGTAGGTTATTTGACCAAACCACTATACATCGTTGCATATATTGGTTGTGTGGGTGTTTAAATTTCTGCATCGTAAATTCCTTAGCTACAAATTGATCGGATTTCTTCTCCCTACTTCCTACTTCATTCACCTAAATCATTTCAAGTTAAAGTTTCTTTCGTTGAATCAAGTTCCTATATGAATCTCCAAAATCGGTTTTAAAAGTTCAAACTTTAATCCACTGCACTAATTCACCCCCTCTCTTAGTGCCACTCCGAACCTAACAATTGGTATCAGAGCAAGGTTCATTCTCATATTTGGTTTAAAACCCAAGAGAGATGGCTTATTCCGACATACAAGAGGGTCACTCCATTACTTGTCCACCTATATTTAATGGGTCGAATTACACGTATTGGAAGACTCGTATGAGGATCTTTCTTATTTCTATAGACTTTGAGCTTTGGAATATTATTGAAAATGGATTTCAAAAATCTTCTCTTCCGATAAGCGAATAGAATGAGTCGGAGAAGAAGGTTTTTTCTTTAAATGCAAAGGCTATGAATGCCTTGTTTTGTGCACTTGACAAAAAATGAATTTAATCGTGTATCGATTTGTGAATCGGCTTTTGATATTTGGCGTACTCTTGAGATCACTCATGAAGGCACTAGCCGAGTGAAAGAGTCCAAAATCAACATTCTTGTGCATTCTTACGAACTTTTCTGAATGAAACCAAGTGAGTCCATCGGAGACATGTACACCCGCTTCACGGATGTCATCAATGGACTCAAAGCTCTTGGTAAAGGTTTTTCTAATTTTGAACTTGTAACTAAAATTTTAAGATCCCTTCTAAAGAGTTGGGATCCAAAAGTTACGGCCATTCAAGAGGCCAAGGATCTTAAAACTTTTCCTCTCGAAGAACTTATTGGGTCTCTAATAACCTACGAAATGACGTGCTATGCTCATGAAGAGCTTAAGAACCCCCTTCCAAAGAACAGGAAGGATATGGCACTAAGAACATAAGAAGACCACTTGAAAGGAACATCAAGTGATAAGGACAGTGACAATGACATTGCACTTTTAACTCAAAATTTTAAAAAATTTATAAGAAAGAATAAATTTAAAAATGATACAAAAAACAAACTTAAACATAAAAAAGGGCCAAGTCATTTGCTACAAGTGCAAGAAGCCAGAGCACTTCAAATATGAATGCCCCTAAGCCAAGAAGAAGCAACTCAAGAAGAAGAAGAAGACATTAAAGGCTACATGGGATGACTCAAGTGACTCCGAGGATGAATAAGCAAGCAACAAAGAGGAGGCCAACTTCGCTCTAATGGCTTTGGGAGAAGAGGTAAGTAATTTATTAATGAAGATTTATCTTTCGATGAGCTTTCAATTGCTTTCCATGAATTGTTTGATGAATGTAGAACTATTACAAAAAGGTTCAATTTATTAAAAAAGGAACATACTTTATTGCTAGATAAATTTAAAAGTCTTGAGCATGATTCTCTCCCTCTACTCCCATGCTCTAAGTGTAACCACTTAGAAGAAATCCAAAAGGAGAACTTACTACTCAAAGAGACCCTAAATAAGTTTAAGGTCGGTAGCAAGAGCTTAGACATGATTCTTGCAAACAAGGGTCATATCAAAAATAGATGTGGAATTGGATTCGTGAATGGATCTCACCAAAATTCTACCACCTTCATTAAAGGACCCACACTACATCTATCATCTCACTTGAGATGTAATTTTTGTTGCAAACCCAGACATGTTATTTACAAATGTCTGTTTAAGAAAATTAGTCCACACAAATTGATATGGGTTCCTAAAGGAACCATGAATAGTTCAATGCTAAATGACAAATTTAGTAGATCAGTTTTTGAGGCACCCAAGTCAAAATGGGTACCTAAAAACCATCCTTTCTTGTAGATAAAAACACCCACACAAGCTAGGAGCAAGAGATGGTACCTTGATAGTGGATGCTCAAAGCACATGACCGGAGATCCATCTCAATTCTCTAAGCTCTCTAGCCAAGACGAAGGGTTTGTCACCTTCGGAGTCAACAACAAGGGTAAAATCATTGGCAAGGGTACTATAAGTAATAAATCAACCTTTTCAATTGATAATGTGTTATTAGTAGATGGTTTAAAACATAATCTTTTGAGCATTAGTCAATTATGTGATAATGGTTATATTGTAAAATTTGAATCTAATGCTTGTATCATCGAAAAACCACACAACAATACATCTATAATTGCAATCAATAAGAATAACGTTTACACTATTAACCTTAATGACCTTAGTAGTGAAATATTTTTTTTGACTTTGAATGATGATGCATGGCTTTGGCATAGAAGATTAGGTCATGCTAGCATGAAACTAATCTCTCAAATCACATCTAAAAACCTTGTAAGAGGCATTCCCAAGGTTAAGTTCATTAAAGATAAAGTATGTGATGCTTGTCAACTAGGAAAACAAATTAAAACTAGCTTCAAGCCAAAAAATCAAATAAGTATCTCTAGACCATTATAATTGATCCATATAGATTTATTTGGACTAATAAACACAACAAGCCTAGGAGGTAGCAAATATGCCTTTGTAATTGTAGATGACTATAGTAGATTCACGTGGACCTATTTCTTGGCTCACAAAAGTGATTGTTTTAAATATTTCTCTAAATTCTGTAAACTTACTCAAAATGAAAAGGGGTTCATGATTTCATCAATTCGGAGTGATCACGGTGGTGAATTCCAAAACCGTGACTTCTAAAATTTTTGTGAATCAAATGCGTACAACCATAACTTCTCTACTCCAAGGAATCCTCAACAAAATGGAGTAGTAGAAAGAAAGAATATAAATTTACAAGAAATGGCAAGAACCATGTTAAATGAACATAGTTTACCCAAATATTTTTGGGTCGAAGCCGTTAATACGACTTGCTATGTCATGAATAGGGTTTTAATAAGACCATCTCTATCCAAGACCCCTTATGAATTATGAAATAACAAAAAACCTAATGTTTCTTACTTTAAAGTTTTTGGTTGCAAATGCTTTATTTTAAATGAAAAGGATGACTTTGAAAAATTCGATGCTAAATCTAATGAAGGCATCTTTCTTGGCTACTCTTCTGTTTCTAAAGTTTTTCATATTTTTAACAAAAGAACCTTAGTTATAGAAGAGTCTATTCATGCGGTTTTTAATGAAGTTTTTGAAATTAAGAAAACTGATCTTGATGATGATCTTAGTTTTGATAATTTGAATTTAAATGAACCCTCTCCTCAAAATAATAACTTGGATGCATCTTCTTTCGAATTTTCCTTACCTAAGGAATGGAAGTATATAGATGCCCAGCCTAAGGAGCTAATTATAGGAGACACATCGAAAGGGGTTCAAACTCGTTCCTCTTTTAAAAATTTTTGTGCTCATACCACTTTTCTTTCTCAAATTGAGCCTAAGTGCATTGACGAAGCCTTGAAAGATAATTCTTGGGTTATCACAATGCAAGAGGAATTGAACCAATTTGAGAGGAATGAGGTGTAGAAGCTTGTTCCTAGATATAGTGATCATTTGGTTATTGGTACTAAATGGGTCTTTAGAAACAAGCAAGATGAATATGGTATCGTGGTTAGAAACAAGGCTAGATTAGTGGCCAAATGTTTCAACCAAGAAGAGGGTATCGATTATGAAGAAACATTTGCTCCTATGGTAAGATTTGAAGCCATTAGGATGCTCTTTGCCTATGCTAGTAGTAATAACTTTAAGCTTTTTCAAATGGATGTTAAAAATGCTTTTTAGAATGGCTTTATTTCCGAAGAAGTATATGTTGAACAACCACCTGGATTTGAAAACTCTCTTCTTCCCAATCATGTGTTTAAACTAACTAAGGCTCTCTATGGATTAAAACAAGCCCCTAGGGCTTGGTATGAAAGGTTTAGTTCTTTCTTAATTTCAAATAATTTTACTAAAGGTAAGGTTGATACTACATTGTTTATTAAATATTTTAAAAATAATTTTCTCATTGTTCAAATTTATGTTGATGATATTATTTTTGGTTCTTCGGATGAATCACAATGTGAATCATTTGCTAAGTGTATGAGTCATGAATTTGAAATAAGTCTAATGGGTGAATTAAACTTCTTTTTAGGATTACAAATTAAACAACTTAATGATGGTATATTTCTTAATCAAACAAAGTATACATTAGAATTGTTAAAACGATTCAACATGGATAGTTCAAAAGCCATCAACACTCCAATGAGTACTTCCACCAAGTTAGACTTGGATGAAAGTGGAGAAAATTTTGATCAAAAAACATATAGGGGAATGATAGGTAGCCTACTTTATCTCATCACAACTAGACCGGATATCATGTTTAGTATAGGTCTATGTGTAAGATTCCAAGCTAATCATAAGTTATCTCACCTTAAAGCTGTTAAAAGAATCCTTATGTATCTTAAAGGAACTCCTAACCTAGGATTATGGTATCCAAAATCTGATAACTTTGATTTAAAAGCTTATGCGGATGTCGATTTTAGCAGATATAGAATAGATAGAAAAAGCACATCCAGAACATGCCAATTTCTAGGATATGCACTAGTTTCTTGGACCTCTAAGAAACAAAATTCGGTTGCACTATCTACGGTGGAAGCTGAATACATAGCTACAAGTACATGTTGTGCACAAATTGTTTAGATGAAAAACACTTTAGAAGACTATGGAATTCATTTAAAAAACATTCCCATAAAATACGATAACACAAGTGCTATTTGTCTAACCAAAAACCTCATTCAACACTCTAAAACTAAGCATATTGATATTAGGCATCACTTTATACGAGATCATGTCAATAATAATGATGTCACTCTAGAATTTATTGATACAAAACACTAATTAGCGGACATCTTCAAAAACCCCTAAATGAAGAACAATTTGACTTTATTAGAAGAGAATTAGGAATGCTAAATTTGTCTTAATATTTAATGGTGTATGTATGTTTTCCAAAATGTTTAAACTTTGGTTTTGATAGTTTCTCCTTTATATTATCCATTCGGACTTTCAATAATATATGAAACTTTCATTTTTAATCATTGATTTGATTAAAGAATTCATTTTCATCCTTCGATCGAAATGTTTCAATAAATATTTCTGATGAAACCTTCATGATGTTGTTTTATTTTGAACGATTGAAAGTTTATAATGATGATTGAAATATTTCAATTTTGGTTTTAATATTCTCATTTTAATAAATTTTGTGTAACATCATGCCCTTCAATAAAGATCATGTCTTTTGATGATATATGTATAACATCATACTCTTCTTTGTGATGACTAAATGGATTATATAATATGAAAATTGACATATGCATAGATTAATGTCATGAATTCTGCATAAAAATCAAGCTCTTAAATGATTATTTCAGATTTTATTCATGTGCTAATCGTTATGACTCAACAATGGCATGTTGAATTGTCCTTGTGAATGAGCTTCATTGTATGTCTTTTTCGAAATTTTGGCTTTCATGGATTTGCCTTCCTCTTTTCGATTTTATATTTTAAAAAGTGATCTAAGACATCATCCTATCTTAAATCAACACATTAAAACTTCTGAAAACAAATTTTAAAAATAATAATAATAATAATAAAATAAAATATTTTTTGGTGCCATCGGTGGCACCGCCAGAACCAACGGTAGCACCACCTGGGTGCTTGACCCCCAGGCAGTGGCACCGCTCGGTTAGCGATGGCACCACCCGAACACCCCTATATTTAAGGGGTGGGTTAGGGTCGGCGGTGGAACTGCCCCCAACCCGAAAAACTTCTCTTCCTCCTCCTCCAAAGCTCTCTAATCCTCTCCACACCCCATTCTCTTCCTCTAAAAGCCTAAGAAAGAGTTTTCTCTTAAATCAAAATCTTCACTTCCCAAGGAAACTCAAAGAAGGTAAAATCTGAAATTTTCTCTTCTCTTCTCATTACTTTGTTTTTTCCTTAATGTTTCTTCTTGATCCATCATCATAAATAGATATGGCTCCTAAGAGATCATCAAGAGGCAAAGGGAAAAGGTTGGAAGGAGATTCCTATGACTCAATCCTTTTTAGATCTAATGAGGTAGCACTAAGGTATCCTAATTTTGAATCAAAAGCCATACATAAGGGAAAACATGTTGATCTAGGTGAACTAGGAAACCTAGAACCCATTAGATGGTTTGCCGATTTAGATGTCTTACCTATCTTGTAAATCAATGAACCGATCTACCCTAGGTTGGTTAAGTTATTTTGCGCAAACATGAGTGTTGAACATGATAGATTGACTACCTACCTTTTGGGAACCAAAATTCAAATTTTTGATCATATGATATGTGAGCTAATTGGAATTGAAGAAAAGAATAGAGGATGTTATTTCAAAGGCCAATGGGATATGGATGCAATCGGAGCAACCCACTCCGAAGTTTTAGAGATGATTTTTGCAAATCCTAACCTAGGCATTATTCCCAAAAGCTGCGAGCACTTGTTACCCTTCAATTCAAAAATACTTCATCACATCATTATAAGCATTCTTCTTCCTAAACAATTTCACCATGATGAGATTAGTATACTAGAATTAAGCACCATGTATTGGATCATGATCCGATAAAATAACTACTTTGGATACTTGATCAGACAACACATGATGGAAATTATCTCTAGAGACTTAATGTTATCGAATGGCGGGTTGATCACTAGATTAATAATTGCCGATGATATTTGTGTGTCACCCGATGAGGAAATAATACAAGTCGACAGATATAATACTATAAACAGAAATCTTCTGAAGAGACTTAGATGCACCTTTAGAAATGGTATATGGATTAGGCAACCTAGAAGGATTGATCTAGCTCTCCCACCAATAGAGTGACTTAAAACACCAATTATTAGGGGAAGTGAATCTCCTCCTCTTAGTCCCTTTAGTCCAGCACTATTTGAGCCAGCTCTTGCTCCATCCACTAAAGATCTAATCATGCTAGCATTAAATCAAATCAAATCATAGTAAAATCAAATCAACTTACAGCAAGCTAAAATTTTGAAGGAAGTACGATAGATGAACCGGAAGATAGATTACTTGTATAGGTATTTTGGAATTTCCCCCAAGGAATAGTTGTTGTCTTTAACTCTTGTTTTGTAAACCTTATGACTACTATGGATGATTACTTTGGATGATGTTGTATGATGTTTCTTTCATATCATCTACTCGGACTTTGAATGAATTTTTCGTTCGATCGTAACTTTTGGATGACGCTTTCATATACTTGTAACATTTTATATGGTTTGATATCTTCCTCGAATGATTTTATGCTCCCTCCACCTACTTTAAGCATGTTTTACTTCATGAATGCCAAGTTAATGATTAATCAAATTTTGACATCTCCTACTCATAACTTGATAAATGAAGAGCAATGCATGAATTCTTCACCTCTTATTTGTTGATGACAAAGGGGGAGAAAAATATGAAATTGATGACTTGTTGAAATTGATAAATATCATGCATTGTATTGAAAAATGACTTATATAGTGTAATGAAATGAAAAATGTCTCATAGGTTTTAATATTGCAATTCAATTGCTCTTGCCAGGCTTTATATCAAAAATAGGTTGCAATCCTTAAAAAGCATCGCAATGAACCTTTTAGTATTGCAATACATCACATATATCACAAATTGAAATTTATAAGATTCTTACCATATCATGTTAACAAATGGCATCTTTCAATTGATATGATAAGTTTTCATCTCATGATATCACGCTTTTCAATCATGAGATCCTTGTTGTAATTTTAAATTATTGGTATCTTTTATCAAAATGCTAAATGTTCATCATCCTTCGACTTGAAATTAATGTCATGCTTTGATTTTTTTTTTTTTGAAACCTCATGCTTGTTAAGCATGATGATAAGTTCAACGGATGAAACTTATCAGTTTTGGCTTGAATTCAAAAGATTGATTTCAAGTGTTTTTACTTTCTCATTATATGGCATATAGATAGGGGGAATTAAGAATAACTCCGTCATCAATTGATTGTCATCATAAAAAAGGGAGAGATTATTGGATCTCGGATTGTGATGATAAAGTCAATTGATAGTTATTTGATCTAATCCATTTTTGAGATAAGTGTGCAGGATTAACTATGATAGACCTAAAGCAAATTATCGGAGTTAAGTTGCTGGGAGTTCAAGAGTCCACCAAAAGTCCGAAGGATCATCGGAAGTGCTACCGAAGCCAACCGAGATGGAATTGGGGACTTGCCAAAGGTTTCGAAAGTTCGTCGGAGGTTCACGAAGATCACCGAGAAGGTTTGGAGGGTTGCCAAAGACTCGTTGAACTCGCCATAGAATCCGGGAGCCTACTGGGAGTCCGCCGGAAGAAATTCGAGGGAGTGTCGGAAGTCCACCGGAAGATCGCCGGAAAACTCTCCGAAAAATGACTTGACGGTGTCGGTTTAATTTTGTTTTAAGTTCATAGTTAGCACTTGATTAGGGTAAAGACTAGGTATTAATCCTGTCTAGACCTGGTATGGGCCAATTGGGCCTTAAAGGGGTTGTGTTGGGCCAAAATTAAGGCCCATACAGCTTCTAGGAAAGTCGAGCAGTGGCACTACCAGATGGCCGAGGGCCAGGCGGTGGCACCGCCCCAGTCAACGGTGGTACCGCCTGACAGGTGGTTGCAACCACCTATGTCAGACGGTGGTACCGCCAGTGCCAAGCGGTGGTACCACCTGACAGGTAGTTGTAACCACCTGTGTTAGGCGGTAGTACCGCCAGTGCCAGGCGATGGTACCGCATGCACCCCAAAAATTCGAGATGGGACTCTTTTGAGCACCATTTTTGAATCCCAAAAGAGTCTATAAATACTCCTTTACTTCTTACTGGTAGAGTACCTTTTGAAGTGCAAAAAATTGAGTCTAAGCTATAGCAAATTCTTACTTTCAATTGCTTAAGTGTTCACCTCCCTTCTTCTTCTTGTAAAAATTCTGAAAAGAGAGTGAACCTCTTGTAAAAGGTTGTAAATGGATGTTTGGTCCTTCCCCTTCAAGAGACTTGGTAGTGGAAGTTGGGAGCCTCATTGGAGGAGGCTTTAAGAGTGGACGTAGGTCATTTGACCGAACTGCTATACATCACTGCGTACATTAGTTGTGTGAGTCTTTAAATTTCTGCATCGTAAATTCCTTAGCTGCAAATTGATCGGATTTCCTCTCCCTACTTCCTACTTCATTCACCTGAATCATTTCAAGTTAAAGTTTCTTTCGTTGAATCAAGTTCCTATACAAATCTCCGAAATCGGTTTTAAAGGTTCAAACTTTAATCCGCTACACTAATTCACCCCCCCCCTCTCTTAGTGCCGCTCCGAACCTAACAAGACTTATGTTTGGTGGTCATCTAGAAATGGATGAACCATGGTATGAATGTGGTCCCACAACACCCTTTATGTTATTGATATGATACCCAAAGCTTTGGTTATATGCTTCTATTTGTGCTTTGGATAAAAATAAAATTAATATGATTGCCAAATATGGCATTCGAGCTTCTGTTTCTTATTTGTTATATTGCTATACTCTGAAACATTTCATATGCTATTGATATTATTTCGAAATATTTCATTTGCTCTTGATATGCTCCGAAACCATTTATACGTCATTGATATGTTTCCGAAATGTTTCCTTTGCTCTTGACATGCTTCAAAACATTTCATATATTATTGATATGTTCCAAAATGTTTCATATGCCTTTGACATACTCCAAAACCATTCATACGTCATTGATATGTTCTGAAATGTTTCCCATGCCCTTGATATGCTTCGAAACCATTTCGTGCTATGTTCTGAAACATTTCCCTTGCTCTTGATATGCTTCGAAACATTTTATACGTCCTTGCTATGTTCTAAAATATTTCATTTGTACTTGACATGCTCTAAAACATTCCCTATGACATCGATATGCTCCGAAATGTACTAAACGCCATTGATATGCTCCAAAATGTCCTATGTGTCATTTATATATTCCGAAATACTATTTACTTCATCTGATAAGTTCTAATTCCTTTTTACTGCCTTTATTATGAATCAAATATGTTTGATTGAAATGACATTTGTGATTCTACATCTAATGAGCTTATAACCATGAATTCATGTATCTGTGTCTTGCATTTGGATACCAAGTCTGTTTGAAGCTATTTTCCTCTTGTTCTAGATTTGTTTGCCACTTGCTGAGCTTTGTAGCTCACTCCATTGTTATATAATCTTTTTTTTCAGATTAGCTTGTCATACACTAAAATGTTAGAATTGAGCTGAGGCAGTGAGCAGCTATTCAAATTATGACAAACCATTGTGGATTGTTATGTTATCATTCTATAAATGTATTTTGTATCAAATAAGATGTTGTCGACAGATTGGGAATAATGTATTATGTAAAAGTTTTAAAAGACCTCACACGATTGAAAATTTTGGAATGTTGAGTTTAGTTTACGATGATATGAATTTATGGTAAATGGTTAGAATTCTACTTTGTATAATTCTTATGCTTATGGAATTATAAGTGAGGTTAATAATTTGTTAAGTTGGTTTGAGTTTTCATAAGGATTTGTGTGATGTGATGTATGATTATATCTGCATAGGTTTATGGATATAATTGTTATTTGAATCATTCATAAGGACTTATTTGTAAAAGTCAAGGACTTAATTGTCAAAATGAATGACCTACTTGTAAATATAGAAATTTCAGGGACTAAATTGTTAAGTTAAAAAAAAAGTAAATAAATAAATATCAGCCTCATCCCACAGCCCCTCCCATGCACCTCTATTTCCCATGTGGTGCATTGGGAAACAAAGGAGAGGCAGGTGTCATGCGTAGGAGAAGAAGAAGAGGAAGAAGAAGAAGAAGAAGAAGAAGAAGAAGAAGAGGGAGAAGAGAGGAAGGAGGTGGCTGCAACTAGGGCTACGCACTTCTGTTTTCCATAGGAGGAAACAGAGGAGAAGAGGTGTGGTGTGTCGGGGAGGAGAAGGGAAGAAAAGAAGAAGAAGAGAAGGAGACGAAGAAGAAAAGAGAAGAAGAAGAGGAAAGAGGGCTGCAGTAGTGGCTGTGGCTACGGCTGTGGCTGCGATTGTGGCAGCTACAGCTGGGAAAGAAAAAGAAGAAGGGAAGAAGAGGAGAAGAAGGAGAGGGAGAAGAGAGGAAAGAAGAAGAAGAGGGGAAAGAGGGTTGCAGCTATGGCTGCGATTGTGGCAGCTGCAATTGGGAAAGAAAAAGAAGGGAAGAAGAGAAGAAGGAGAGGGAGAAGAGAGGGAAGAAGAAGAAGAGAGGAAAGAGGGTTGCAGCTGTGGTTGTGATTATGGCAGCTACAGCTGGGAAAGAAGAAGAAAAAGGGAAGAAGAGGAGTAGAAGAGGAGGGACAAGAGGAGGAAGGGAAGAGGAACGAGGGCTATGGCTGTGGTTGCGGCTGTGGATGCGTTAGTGACCACAACTGTGGCTAGGAAAGAAGCAGAGGAAGGAAGGTTGTGGCTGCTGTGTGGCAACTGTGGCTGGAAAGAAAAAGATGAGGAAGGAAGAAGAGGAGAGGAAGAAGAGAGGGGGGCTTGTGGTTGTGGCTGCGGCAGCAGCCATGACTATGACTGTGGCAACTGCAACTGCGACAGCTATGGTTGGAAAAAAGAAAAGGAAAGTAGTTGACTGCGACCTCCTATGTTCTACACGAGCTACAGCTATGGAGAAAAAAAGAAGATAGGTGCAGAAAATCACACCGAGAGGAGATGAAGGAAAGGTAGAAGGATTTAGGCTTATACTTTCATTGGATCGAAATCTTCTAAAGGCAAGTGTTCTAACCCCATCCTAGAGAAAATTTTGATCCCTATTTTCATCTTGATTCTGAGAAAATTGGAAGATTGTGGCTTCATGTAAGATATCTATGCCGTTTATATATCAAATATTGAATCTGAAATTTTTTGGATTTTGGTCATAACTTTTTGTACCAAATTCTGATTGAGGAAAATCCTCTTTTATATGAAAGAAGACTTATAGAGATTTCATTTGATATAAAAACTAAAAGATTTGGAGTAAATTTGCCTATCCAAACATATGAATGAATAGACCTTATGTATTCGGTAAAATAGATACTACAGCTTCTGACCTTCTATTACTAAATTGCTCATAACTCTCTGGTGAAAAATCTGAATTATACAGAACTTGATTCTTTGGAAACTAGATTCATATATCTTTCTTTGACACATGATTTGGAAATTTTGAAGTATGTTTGCCTTCTGAAACATCTGTTTAAATTGATTCTACCAATTCTGTAAAACAGAGATGATCAATTCTGATCTTACTTTACTCTATTTGTTGTAACTTCCTGTTACGAACTCAAAAATTTACAAATCTAAGTTTATCTTAAAATAGATTGATACATCTTTCCAATGACTCATATTTTGAGTAAATTGGAGCATATATGATTACTCAAACAATTCAGGAAATATACTTCTCAAATTCTGCCAGAATTGAAACTTTGTTGAGTTTTGCCAATTCAAGTTTCATCCTATTGGAAATCAAATTTATACTAAATTCTTCTTCAATTTAGCTTTATATTAGTCCTTTAAAATTCTTGTATTATTCATCCTGAAATTTTTTTGTATATTTGAAATCTATTATGTAATGTTCATATTGGCACTACCTTGTTTCGTAAAGGCATATGCATATTTTCGTTGTTTCACATGTGCTTCCGATATGTGCCAATGTTATTGTTCATACTACCCTTTTATACTCTAGTGTCTTGTGGGATTATTTGGACCTTTGCCAGAAATGGCAAAGGGATTATTTGGACCTTTGCCAAAAATGGTAAAAGGATTATTTAGACCTTTGCCAGAAATAGTAAAGGGATTATTTGGACCTTTACCAGAAATGACAAATGGTATATGCTTAGAGCCTGCGATGCTCTGCCGGCCCCCTCTGGCTTCATCCAGACATGGATGTATAACACTCCCAAACGTGGGAGATTCTATTTGAGATCCTACTACACCCTCTGTATTTCTGATATGATATCCAAAGCATTGCTTGTGTTTATATATTCTCTTTGGATGAGAATGAAATGAACGCACATCAAATATGACATTTGAGCTTCTATTTCTAATTTATTCTTCTGATATGCTCTAAGATATCTCATATGCTATTGTTATCCTTCGAAATATGTTCTGAAACCATTTCATATGCTATTTAATATGTTCAGAAATGTTTCATCTGTTCTTGATTTGCATCGAAACATTTCCTACGTCATTGTTATGTTTCGAAATGTTTCATTTGCTTTGATTTGCTCTGAAACATTTCATATGCCATTGATATGCTCTGTAATGTCTTATATGTCATTTGATTTGCTCCAAAATACTATTTACATCCTCTAATATGTTCCAATTACTCTTTACTTCATTTGTTATTGAACCGAATAGGTTTGAATAAGAGGATATTTTTGATTCAGTATCCGATAAGATGATAAATATGTTTTCTTATATCTTGCTTTGTATTTTGATTACCATGTTTTTTTTAAATTATTATTTTTCACCATGGATATGTTAGTCACTTGCTGAGCTCTATTATGCTCACTCCAATTGCTATAACTTTTTTTTCAGGCTAGCTTATCAATCTTTGGAATGTTTAAATTGGGTTGAGGAAGGGAACGCTAGAAGATTTTGGCTTGAGCTTTAATGGATGATATGTTTTGTTGTATAAATATATTTTATGTTTAAGGAAATATCGACGATAAATTTGAACTTATGTGTTCTGTAAAAGTTAAAGGACCTCTCATGTTAGGATTTGGAATGTTAAGTTTAAATTGTATAATAATATGAACATGTGGTAAATATTGGTTTGGTAATTGTAAGGATTCCTATACTTGTGAATTTATGATATGGATGTTGTTTAGTTGAGTTAGTTTTGGACTTTATGAATCAATGAATGAAGTGGAGTATGATTTATGAAATTGTACAGGTTTACGAATTATGAATTTAAGGGTTTAAATATTGATTTGAATGGTTCTTAGTATCCTCAAATTGTTAGAATGGATCCTGGATTTGTATTGCTATTAAAATCTTAATGTTATGAATTTTAAGACAGGGTCACACCTCCTAAACGAGATTAAAAATTCGAGGGGCGTGACATGAGGAGTTGCAAACTCAAGGAATTCGATACTCATCCAAGTACTTATATGCAGACGATGGACTATCTGTGGCTATCCCAAGGTAGCCGAAGGTCGATGCCATTGAGCATTGAAACTTTCTCTTCGGCATGAGAAGGACATATCCATAAGAGGTTGAAGTGTGTAGTGGGTTCAACATGTTGCTAGACCTAGAGGAGTGCAGTGGGAGCTGTATTGGCGAAGAGTCGCAATCTAGCAAGTGCATTTGTTGAGGCAGAATAGTGCATAGTTTGTTCAATACGGTGGAGTAGTCCAAGGGGATAGTGGTCTTTGCAACTTCTAAAAGGAAGGATATGAAGAGAAAAGTTGCTCCAATGGGACAGATATCCAGGAGGGATAAGTCCCGGGTTCTCTAAAGGGAGAATCATGTGCAACGGACCACACATGTTGAGGAGAAGTACCTTAAGACAAAGCTCAATGGACCGAGAGATCGACGAAGAGTCATCACATGATCTCGCAATAAGCAATGCATTAGTGGATGCATAGCGAGATTGCTAATTATATGTGCCCTACAAGCCAATCACATGAGTGATTGCACCTGTAACACAGTGCATCAATCTCTTTGCTTATGATTATTGGCACTATCTCACATTATCTGGATGTATATTGTAATGTCCTTGGATCTATGCAATGGGAATCGGATCATGATGAGATCACGATAATGAGATCGATTCATCTTTAAACACAGACCCTAAATTATACTGGTCATAAGTTACTCGAGAGGGACATCGAGATAATCAGATGACTAGTGTACTGTATACCCGTTCATATGATGGAGGTGGCTAGTCTCATAACTACTCATCTGGGGACACTAAGGGTACAATGCAGGTGCTCATTGGAGAATGAGTTCACTGATTAATCCGCCTACGGAATACTAAATGGTTATTGATACCTCACGTTAGACAACGATTGCATAGTCCCAGTAGTGTATCTGGTCCTTAGACTTAATATTAGGGATCGAGCGGAACTAAGAGAGGGGGTGAATTAGTCAAGCGGATAAATACGATATACTTTGGCGATTTAAAACAACTTTCGAAAACTTCATACTATTGAAATCAACATTTTGTTTGAAACCATTTCGATTGTGTTTTAGCTTGAAAGTATACGTAAGAAGGAGACAACTGTTGGGAAATCCGTCATGGGAGAGCGACATCACATGCGCAGTGGAAGAACAGAAAATAAAACACTCCAGATTTCCCATAGAAAGTTTTTGTAGTCGTGCAAAGATCGGTGCGTCAAAAATAAATCCACAAAAACTGCATGTGTAAAAGAAGATACCTAGGGAGATCGTATATCCCTAAATTCCTACAGATCTATGGGAGAGGATGAAGGAGATCAAGCATCCTCCTCTCTAGTGGTATCCACACAGTAGGGATTGCGACGATGCACCTCTCTCTCTCTGGGGAGAGGCGAATAGGAGGTGGCTACCAAAAGAAAACCCTCAGCCTATAGAGCTTTGGTCCCCTCCTATTTATAGATGCCCCCCTTGAAAAACCCTAATGGATCTTTTGCCCTATGAGGTATTGGATCTCTATCCAATTACTCAAGCCTCTTGGATTAGTGGGCCTCTACCCAATAATCTCTTATTAGCAATTATTGGATCTCATCTCAAGATCCAATAATTCATGGGCTTAATGGATATCCAATAAGATAGGGGGTTCAGTGGATATCTCATATCCGAACCTCTACTCGTCGTAACACCTACCATATGTGTGTGACCCTCTAGGCCCAATATCGAGCTGATCGTGAGTTATACTTGTCAGAATTCCTTCTGACTTAGTGAATTATTACCTCTATAATAATTCACCCAACTCATCGACTGCGGATGTACCAGACCACTACGTCGCGGCCCCTAGACGATACAGGGGAATCTAATCCTTTGGACCTATTTGTCCTCAGTTACCATGTATCTATAATCTCTCATCCATCTAATGTCCCAAAGACCTTATACCGGGCATGGTGCTGTCAGGCCCATACGGTCTCTCCTCGAGTCTTGCTCTTGTCGGATTCTCCCGGAGAACTCTTTCTCTCTCAATCCAAATAACCTTGGCCAAGGATTTGTTCGAGCAAGAACATATGGGATATTTCTCTCATGATTCCGAGAGCGGATGATCTTCTATTAACACTCAATAGCCCTCATAAGGTTAGCTACCACTCCCAATGACCGACTGTACTAGATATGGAACTTTCCAAACCTATAAGTCCGGTATCAAAGAGTGGAGTACTCATACAGGACATCCTTGGTGTCTCAAGTCTAAGGACCAGATACACTACTGGGACTACGCAATCGTTGTCTGACATGAGGTATCAATAACCATCCAGCATTCCATAGGCGAATCAATCAATGAACTCATTCTCCAATGAGCACTTGCATTGTACCCTTAGTGTCCCCACACGAGTAGCTATGAGACCAGTTACCTCTATCATATGAACGGGTATACAGCACACCAGTCTATCCAGTTATCTCGATGTCCTTCTTGAGTAACCTATGACCAGGATAATTTAGGGTCTGTGTTTAAAGGTGAATCGGTCTCATTATCGTGATCTCATCACGATCCAATTCCCATTGCACAGATCCAAGGACATCACAATATACATCTAGATAATGTGAGATAATGTCAATAATCATAAGAGATTGACGCAGCGTGTTACAAATGCTATCACTCATGTGACTGGCTTATAGGGCACCTATAACTAGCAATCTCCTACTTGACCTAAAGCCAATCACCAACATGTCTGATCCCCATCAGACCTCTATGACACTCAAAGACAATCTGAGTCAATGGCTTTGTTAGTGGATCTACAATATTATCTTCGGATGGAACTCTTTCCATTGCTATATCTTTTCTGGCCACGATCTCTCTAATAAGTTGGAACCTCCTCAAAATGCTTCTGATGAGACCCGGGTTCCCTTATTTGAGTAATCGTCCTGTATTTGTCGCAATATAAAGGAATCATATCCTCGTTGCTCGACATGACTCCTAGGTCTGTGATGAACCTCTACATCCAGACTCTCTCCTTTGCTGCCTCTGTCACAGTAATGTATTCCACCTCTGTGGTCGAGTCAGCAGTAATGTCTTGCTTGGAACTCTTCCAGCATACTGCTCCTCCATTCAGGGTGAACACACACCCTAAATTAGACTTACTATCATCGACATCGGACTAGAAGCTCGAGTCCATGTAGCCCTCAACCTTGAGGCTACTACCTCCATATACCAATAAAAGATCCTTAATCCTTCTCAAGTACTTAAGGATACATTTTACTGCTTTTTAGTGCTCCAAGCCTGGATCTGCCTGATATCTACTCGTGACACTCAGAGCATGCGCTATATCAGGCCTGGTACATAGCATAGCATACATGATAGATCCTATCGCTGATGCATATGGCATCATATCCATGTGTGCCCTTTCTTCAGGAGTCTTTGGGAACATACCCCTAGAAAGTGATATTCCATGTCTCATTGGTATAAGACCTCTCTTGGAATTTTGCATGCCAAACCTTTTGACAATGGTATCTATGTACCTAGACTGAGACAAGCCAAGCATCCTCTTGGATCTATCTCTATAGATCTGTATCCCCAATATGTAGGATGTTTCTCCTAAGTCCTTCATGGAGAAGTGCCTAGATAGCCAAGTCTTTACTATGGAGAGCATTCTTACATCATTCCCAATGATCAAGATGTCATCCACATATAATACCAAAAAGGTGATAGTGCTCCCACTTAATTTCCTGTATACACAAGGTTCATCTTCGTTCTTAACGAAGTCATAAGATCTGATTGCCTCATCAAATCTTATGTTCCAACTTCGGGAAGCTTGCTTCAATCCATAAATGGATCTAAGCAACTTGCACACCTTATCTGGGTTATCCTTGGACATGAATCCTTCATGCTGTATCATATACACCTCCTCATCGAGGTTACCATTGAGGAAAGTGGTTTTGATGTCCATCTGCCAGATCTCATAATCATAGTATGTTGTAATAGCCAATAGAATTTGAATGGATTTTAGCATAGCTACAGGTGAGAAAGTTTCATCATATTCAACATCTTGCCTTTGACGATACCCCTTAGCAACTAGCCTTGCTTTATAGGTCTCTACCTTTCCATCTACTCCAATCTTCTTTTTGAAGATCCACTTGCAACCAATGGGTACAATACCCTCGGGTGCATCAACTAGGTTCCAAACCTTGTTGGAGTACATGGAATCCATTTCTGAATTCATGGCTTCTTACCATTTCCTAGAGTCTATGCTCATAATAGCCTCCTCATAGGTTTGAGGATCAATATCCTCAACATCCTCTCTTCTGATATGTCCCACATATCTCTCAGGAGGATGGGATATTCTATCTGACCTACGTAAAGTTGGAACTTGTGTGTTAGGTATCTGAACAGATTCTGGAATGGTGCTTGAGCTAGGTTCTTCAACCTCGCTCAACTCCATCATGCTCCCACTGTCTCCACCAAGAATGTGTTCCTTCTCAAGGAACACTGTTCTCTTAGCTACAAAGACCTTTCGGTCCTAATGGTGATAGAAATAATACGCACACGTTTCCTTGGGGTATCCCACAAACTTGCACCATTCCATCCTAGATTCCAACTTGTAAGGGTTGTGTCTCTTAACATGGGCAGGGCAGCCCTAAATCTTAACAATTTTAAGATCAGGCATCTTCCCATTTCATATCTCATATGGAGTAGACATCACTGATTTAGTTGAAATTCTTTTCAGAAGGTAAGCTGCGGTCTCTAAGGCATATCCCCAGAATGAGATGGGTAGGTCGACGAAACACATCATGGAACGCACCATGTCTAACAGTGTGCGATTCCTCCTTTCTAATACACCATTAAGCTGTGGTGTATAAGGAGATGTCCATTGGGATAATATCCCATAGTCTTTGAGGAATTGGGTGAACTCTGTACTCAAGCACTTACCTCCTCGATCTGATCGAAGGGTTTTAATACTGTTTCTTGTTTGGTTCTCCACTTCTCGTTTCCTCTTAGACTCACATACACTCATGATATGTGGAGCTATATCTAGCATAAATAAACCATTATGCACTATTCCTCTCATGATGATCTCATCATCTAATATTATTGAACAACCATTGTTCTCAAAAACTAATTTATATCCAATAATTGTCAAACATGAAATGAAAATAATGTTTTTGATAATAGAAGGAACATAATAGTATGCATCTAATGCAATAATAGCTCCACCAAGCAGATGTAAGGTGACCTTGCTAACAGCCACTACAGCAACCTTTGCTCCATTGCCCATCTTAAGGTCCATCTTGCCTCTGTTTAATCTCCTAGGTCCTACCAGAACCTGCAACGAAATGTAAATATGATAAGCACTCCCGGTATCTAATACCCATGTGTTATCATAAGATTCTGACAAATGAAGACTAATCATGAATGTACCTGAAGCTTCTGCAAGCTTCTATTTCACCCTCTCTGCAAGGTACTCTTTGTAGTTCCTCTTCCAGTGCCCATTTTTGCCACAGTGGAAGCACTGGCCTTTGTCCTTTGTCCTTTGTTGAGTCTTTCTTAGTAACCTTTGCCTTACCCATTTTGCCCTTGCCCTTGCCCTTCTTAAGAGTCTTCTCAGCCTTCTTTTTCTTTTTGGTCTCACTAGTGTAGAGAACCGGCTTCTCTTTCTTGATGGTGCTCTCTACTTCTCTCAACATATTAAGGAGCTCTGGGAGGGTCATCTTAAGTTTGTTCATATTAAAATTCATTATGAACTGAGAAAAGGAATCTGGTAGGGACTGAAGTATAAGATCTACACACAGGTTATCCTCTAGGACCATTCCTAGACCTGTGAGTTTCTCAATCCACTCAATCATCTTAAGGACATGGTTCTGAACCGGTGTCCCCTTAGTTATCCTAGCACGGAAAAGACTCTTTGATATCTCATATCGTTGAGTTCTTTCCTGTTCCTCAAACAGTTTGCGGAGATGTAGGAGTATGTAATTAGCATCCATATTTTCATGCTGTCTCTGTAACTCAGTAGTCATAGAGGCCAACATATAACACTGAGCAAGAGTGGAATCATCTAAGTACTTCACATAACGAGCGATCTCATCCTCGCTTGCCCCTTCGTCGGGCGTAGGGATCGCTGTATCAAGGACATATGCGATTTTCTCTGCCGTGAGAACGATTCTCAGATTGCGAAGCCAATCCGTATAATTTGGACCAGTGAGTCGGTTAGCATCAAGTATGCCACGTAAAGGATTTGAAAGCGACATTTTTCTGAAATAAAAGATGTAGCAGAAATAAATAACATGCTGACTTTGTAAAAATTTAAACAATTAAGATAAAAACTTTTATCTTAATGTATTCCTACTAATTTTTCGTGAGACATACAACACCCTCTGGTATGTGAATCGGAGACCCCCGGTGGATCTCTAGTGGGGATCAGGATCCAATCGGTACCTTAACGTAACCTCGAGGGACTCGACCAATCACGTTAAGCCCGTAAAGGCAGACAACTCTTGCCAATCACAACTCCTTATGATTCCCGTCCTGTTCGGCCTCCGAACCACCATGGCCTCGAGGGACTCGACCAACCATGATGTTCGGTTAAGTCATTAACATCGTTACCAGATGAGTCTAATTCGGTGATATACTCTCGAGGGACTCGACCAAGTATACCATATCCTCAGGTCACCTCTGGCATCTCTATGTCATAGATAAGATGGCGAGACATGATATAGGTGAGTCTCGAGGGACTCGACCAACTCAACCTATACCGGGAATCGGCTCCTAACTATAACGATGGAAGGCCACGTGGGTCAATCTAATTGCCTCACGTTTACCGACTTAATATTATTAATGGAGAGGATTTTTGATTTGATCTTCTAATATAATGTGTCACACACATACGTATTTAATATATATATATATATCTACATCGCATGCAAATATATATATATATATATATATCTATTAGGTGTATAACTAATCACACATCACATGAGCAATCACACCAGATGATCATGGACCATATCCTAATGCGATCAGGCCTGAGCTAGTGGGCCCAATCACTCACATCAAGATCTATGTGTACTTCGGCGCATCTCTATGCCTTGTGATCGTCCATCTCACTTCGTCGGATCCGTCGGCATCTCAACGCATCTCCATGCGTTAGATCGTCCGTTTTGGCCTCGTGAGTCACGCTACCGCTATGCCTCCTCTGATAATTATAACATAATTATAAGCACGCAGGCCCAACAATAAACGAGAAAAATAGAGGCTCGCAGACCCCAATAATAATAATCATATGTACACACATCACATCACAAGTCCATGATCATCTGTCCATATCATACATCACATGTATATGTTACTTTATATGACTACTAGATAAATAATAATAGTTAATTAAACTATTTAATTAACTAATATTTCTGAAAATAGGGACATAGAGGGAATTTTTTGAATTTCCAAGGGTATTTTGGTCATTCGACCAAAAGGGACAGAGATTGAAATTTCTCAAATTCTGAGGGTATTTTGGTAATTCTGTCAAAGGAGACAGAATCTGAAATTTCTGAAATTCCGAGGAGCAAAATCATCTTTTGCCCGAAAACCCTAACTCCTCTCCCTCTGTGGCACTGCGTTGCGACTGCGGCCGTCGCACCACCTGCGCGCGCGCCTTGCGCGGGAGGCGGCAGCGCCATCGCTGCCCAGCAGTACCTAGCGCCGCGCCTCTGCGCGCCGCGCAGCGCTGTCCTGTCGTGGGTGGCGCGCTCGCGCAAGCGCCACCGCGGCGCGCCCGCAACGACGTCTTTGCCGGCGGTGTAGCGTCTCTGGCGCCCTCGCCCAAGTGAGCAGTGCCGCGGTGGCACAACCCTGCGGGCGAGCTTGCGGCGCCGCTTCAGCGCAAGCGCCACCAATGGCGGCGCCCGCCAACGGCAGTCTTGCCGGCGGTGTAGCGTCTCCGGCGCCCTCGCCCAAGTAGGCACGGTGCGCCAGTGGCACCGACCCTTGCGGGCAGGCGCGCAGCTAGCGGCGCCGCCGCCCCTTGCGAGGCATGCTGCGGTCGCCAAAGCGAGGGCACTGCAGCATCTTTGCTGCTATGCTCACGACCGCCGACCGGCTTCCATTGCAGGCAACAAGGCTGCTGTGCGAGAGCAGCAAGGGCGGCAACAGTTGCTGCCCTTCCTCACCTTTTACGCCAATGATTTTAATGACAAAACCTATTCTAAATCACAATTCACACAATTTAAGATCTGATCTTCGCACGAACAACCTAGCTCTAATACCACTGTTGGGAAATCCGTCATGGGGGAGCGACATCACATGTGTAGCGGAAGAACAGAAAACAAAACACCCCAGATTTCCTGTAGAAAGTTTCCATCGTCGTGCGAAGATCGGTGCGTCAAAAATAAATCCGCAAAAACTGCATGTGTAAAAGAAGATACCTAGGGAGATCGTATATCCCTGAATTCCTACAGATCTATGGGAGAGGATGAAGGAGGTCAAGCGTCCTCCTCTTTAGCGGTATCCACATAGTAGGGATTGTGACGATGCACCTCTCTCTCTCTGGGGAGAGGCGAATAGGAGGTGGCTACCCAAAAAAAACCCTCAGCCTATAGAGCTTTGGTCCCCTCCTATTTATAGAGGCCCCCCCTAAAAAACCCTAATGGATCTTTTGCCCTATTGGGTATTGGATCTCTATCCAATTACCCAAGCCTCTTGGATTAGTGGGCCTCTACCCAATAATCTCTTATTAGCAATTATTGGATCTCATCTCAAGATCCAATAATTCAGGGGCCTAATGGATATCCAATAAGATAGGGGGTTCAGCGGATATCTCATATCCGAACCTCTACTCATCGCAACACCTACCATATGTGTGTGACCCTCTAGGCCCAATATCGAGCTGGCCATGAGTCATACTTGTCAGAACTCCTTCTGACTTAATGAATTATTATCTCTATAATAATTCACCAAACTCATCGACTGTGGACGTACCAGGCCACTACGCCACGGCCCCCAGACGATACAGGGGAATCCAATCCTTTGGACCTATTTGTCCTCAGTTACCATGTATCTATAATCTCTCATCCATCTAATGTCCTAGAGACCCTATACCGGGCATGGTGTTGTCAGGCCCATACGATCTCTCCTCGAGTCGTGCTCTTGTCGGATTCTCCCGGAGAACTCTCGATCCGAATAACCTTGGCCAAGGATTTGTTCGAGCAAGAACACATGGGATATTCCTCTCATGATACCGAGGGCGAATGATCCTCTATTGACACTCAATAGCCCTCGTAAGGTTGGCTACCACTCCCAATGACCGTTTGTACTAAATATGGAACTTTCCAAACCTATAAGTCTGGTATCAAAGAGTGGAGTACTCATATAAGACATCCTTGGTGTCTCAAGTCTAAGGACCTGATACACTATTGGGACTACGGAATCTCTATTTAATGTGAGGTATCAATAACCATCCAGCATTCCATAGGCGGATCAATCAGTGAACTCATTCTCCAATGAGCACCTATACTGTACCCTTAGTGTCCCCACACGAGTAGCTATGAGACCAGCTACCTCCATCATATGAACGGGTATACAGCACACCAGTCTATTCGGTTATCTCGATGTCCTTCTCGAGTAACCTATGACCAAAATAATTTAGGGTCTGTGTTTAAAGGTGAATCGATCTCATTATCGTGATATCATCACGATCCGATTCCCATTACACAGATCCAAGGACATCACAATATACATCTAGATAATGTGAGATAATGCCAATAATCATAAGTAAAGAGATTGACGCAGCGTGTTACAAATGCTATCACTCATGTGACTGGCTTGTAGGGCACCTATAACTAGCAACAACGAAGTAGAGCATCAAAGTGAAAATGGTTTGTAATAATGTAAATGACAATAAGATAAATGCAAACTGATTTATAGTGGTTCGGTCATACGACCTACATCCACTCTCGATTCCTCTTCGTTTGAGGCCATCGACTTTTCCACTAGCTATCCTCCTTCCAACGGGCAAGGATGAACTCCCTTACAGCACCTCTCCTTTTGATGGGCTTAGGAGATAACCCTTACAAGGCCTCTTACCCCTCTCTTGGACTAGAACACACTCAAAGCTTAGAGAAAAGATTTGACAAGAGTTTTTCCTATCTTTTCTCGGTTCTAGGCGTTTGAGAAAAATAAATCACCTTTTGCAGCCCTTCCTCGCCTTTTGCATCACATCTTGACACACTTTCAAGAGTCATCCAATCCTTCGGCACATCGTTCTCTCTTACGGATTGTTGCCCAATCGGTGGTTGATCTCCGCAACCCCGATATCCTTGGTGCAACTCCGCTCTTCTTAGCTCGATGCCCAATGTATGAAGCCTTCTACCGATTGTCGACCGAACCTCCGGCTCGACATCCAATTTCCTAACATGATCACCTAGTGCAACGTCAATTCCTCCAGCATCAACTATATAATCTTGATCGATAGTAGACCTGCGTAACTCAACACACAGTTAGATCATAAAACACAATCAATTAGTTTCATCATCAAAATCTGAGATTCAACAATCTCCCCCTTTTTGATGATGACAACTAATTGATGACTAACGGAGTTAACCATAACTCCCCAGAGTTTGTACAAACTCCCCCTATCAATATGCCATTGATAAAACACTTGGATTATCCCAAATCCAAGCAACATTCATACAAATTATGAGAATTAATCAAACCATCATGCAAATATATAAAATATTCAATTCAATGCATGAAGTCATCAATCTACTTCTCCCCCTATGTCATCAACAAAAAGAAGAAGTTGCATCATAGCTAGTTTTCAAGGATATGCAAATTTACAATCATACTAGATATCAATCAAGATATTCAACATACATCATGGCAAAATTTTTAAAGATGTCCAAGCATAGCAAATGAACACTTGCTTCTTGTGCAAGTTTGCACTTTGATTCCCTTAAATTTGCAAGATAGCAATTTTTGATATTTCAAGATAGCATGTTCTTTTCCTCTTTTGTAGGCAAGCAAGATAGCAATTTTCTTCCTCTTGAATAAGCTAGCAAAATTTTCATTTAAGGTGCAAGCTAGCAATATCCTTCTCCCCCTTTGTTTTTGTCAAAAAAGAATAGGAGGATCAAATACAAAGATTTTCTTTACATCCTCTTTTCATATCATTTATCAATAAAGATCTTCATCAATATTCAAAGCATGACATATATGAGAAGAAGTCATATAGGAGAAAAATTTTTGATTTATCACAATTCAAAAGTTCAAAGCGATGCAAAGAATTCATAAAAGATATCAATAAAGATTAATTCATGAATACCAAAGATATGATTCAAGGTTCATTAAAATTTTTCTTAACAAGATCAAGATGAAGATTCATGAGATAAAAAGAGCAATTTGAAACATTCTCATCAAGAACACATTTTAAAATATTCCAAATATCAAATATTAAAATACCAAATTTTGGATTGTTTTCTTCCTTTAACAACTTTTCACATCATTTAAATTTATATCGATCAATCATTCAATCATATCATGTAATGAAAGATATCAATATGAAAATCAACAAGGATCAAAAGGTATCATTCATGGTTCATAAATATTTCATTTGGGAAGTATCAATTCAATGATTCATCATAAATAAATTTCATCAATTTTCAATCATTAAAATTTAAGTCATGAATATAAATTTGACATTCAAGTTAACATGACAAGGAAGAGTAGATCTTGATTCATGTAAGAAAGATTTCAAGTCTATAAGTCCGAGAAATCAAGATTATTATCTACAAATTTTCTTTAGCATCAATTTTTAATTCATGATAAGGGGCATACAACTAAAAATCATGATACATAAAAACATAACATTCTCATAGATCAAGTCATGATTCTTGGATTCATCATAAAGTAAATTTTTTTATATCAATTTTCAATAATCACATAAGGTAAAGAAATCATGTCATTTCTAAGATATGATATCAAGGCTCAAGAAGAACATTATTCATTTGAGAATGGATAGCACAAAGAGCACCTTGATTCTTACATAAGATTTTTCATCGAGATCACATTTCATAAGAATTAAGATATCAAGATCACGAATTCATTGAATTCTGAGAAATCAAAAAATAAGATACATTTCATTTGAAGAATTCTCTTTTGATAACTAGAAGAAACATGATAAATAATCTTGATATATAAAGAACTCCATGTTAAAATCATCAATATCATGATTTCAATAAAATTTCCTTATACCAAAATGAAATCTTTTAGAACATGATTCAAGTATTATATATCTCAAAAAGTCATAAAATCATTCAAACTCATTTTGTCAACTCGAGATTCATAATCAAATCAAAATCATTTTCAAGATTCAAAATGCTAGTAATTTGCATTAATCATGACAAGTGATACATCAAAAATCTACATCAATATTTCAATCATCAAGTCATGAAGCATACTAAGTGGTATTAAAACATGAGAGAAAATTTCAAATTACACATGTAATGTTTCAACATTCAAAACACATTTTCTCAAGTTGAGTATCGATAAGTCAAGAGAAAATAACTTATGATTCATTTGAATTTCTCTTCAATGACATAGGAGAATCATAGTATAAAATAAGAGGTCTTGAAAAAACTCAACTTATCAAGATCTCGATATAAACAAAACTCATTCTAGTTCAATTTATCAACTCATAATCAATTCATCGAAATCACTTTTATAATTTATGAGATTCTTAAGATACTATGAAATCATTAATCTCGATAAGATGAGAAAAGCATGAAATCAAAATCTTGTTCATAATTTAAGTGATTCACAAAATATCATTAATGAATTTATCACTTGTATTTCATGAAAAATCGAAAACTTTAGAGAAAGAGAGATGTTCAAGAAACATGCATTTCTCTTTTAGTGATTTTCATTTATTTTATATAAACATACCTTTGTCTTTTTATGCCAAATCAAAATAAGTATTTAAAAGCGAAAGGCAACCTTCATTATAAAAATTATCAAGACAAAAATATAACACATTATTTTAAAATATGAGATTCAATTTATCATGATAATGTGCTTCATTTTAAGTTGTTTATTTCATATAAGTGTACTCATGTTTCAAAAGATGAGTATCAAATTTTAAAACCAAAACATGAGTTTGTCATCAAGATATAACAACTTCAAGTTCTCATGATATCATAAAATTTATTAAGCATGACAATAAACTTTTAACATTTTCATTTTATCATTATCAATGATGATTTTATAAGATATGTTCAAATATTTATATGGATGTCATCATTTTATAAATTCAAAATACAAGTTTGTCATTAAACCCATTAAGATCAAATGCATCAAACATCATGATAGTGCATTTGATCTTTCATAAGAATATTCAAATTTTTCATATGAAAATGTCATGCATCATATTCAAAAATGAAAACATCATCAAAATTATTTTAATTCTTTCTTACATTAATTATAACAAGATGATCGATGCTCAAATTTTTAGTAAAATCATGCATCATTTTATAAATCTAAAAATTAATTTTTATCATGAAAATCATCAAATCCAAATGTAATACAAGGCAACATTAAAATCACATTTTTTTTCATTTGGAAAATTTGTGGGTTAGGTCTTTTGATTTTATGAAGACAAGTATCATCTAAAAAATTTATCAAAAAGAAAAAGGTTAAGACCCATTAATCTAAGATAGAATTTTTCAAAAACTCATGCATGATATAAAATCATTAAGCATCATGTTTAGAGACAATGTAAACCATCAAGAGACACATGCATTGGTTGATCCTATGAGGTGTACAAATATTATCACAAATCATACAATCATCATTTATATTTTTACTTTTCAAAAATACTAGAAGGAAAAGCATAATATAATTTTTTTTAAAATATTTTTTTATTTCTAAAAACACAAGAAAAGTATGAAAAAATTCTTATTAACTAAGTTAAGCATTCATGGAAAGCATCATGTAATTTCAAAATAATTCAAGGGAGTTAAGTTACTTACCTTATAGTCGAAGCCCATCAAAGCCCAATTCGTCGTTTCGTCACTTAATTCTTTCTTGGGTATCTTCATCTTCTTTGGCCTCTTCCTCCGTTCAAGTTCATTGTTCATTTTAGATTTTTATTTAATGAACTTATTAAGATTTAGTGTTCGAAGTTCAAAGTTCTCATTGTCCTCATCACTTGAGTCATCACTCAAGTGGCATTTCATAGTTTGAAGTTCCAAATCTTTCTTGTCCTTTAGAAGATGGTTCATGTATTCATCTAGTTCAAAATATTCTAAGAGTGTCATTTCATATGTCATTAGTGAGCCAATGAGTTCTTCAATAGGAAGATCATTTAGATTTTTAGCTTCTTGTATTGCGGTTACTTTAGGATCCCACCCTTTTGGAAGGGATCTTAAAATCTTGCTTATGTGTTCAAAATCTAAAAAACATTTACCAAGAGCTTTTAGACTATTGATGACATCCGAGAAACGGGAGAACATGTCATCGATAGTCTCACTTGGTGCCATTCGGAAAATCTCAAAATCGTGCATCAAAATATTAACTTTTGAGTCTTTGACTCTACTCATTCCTTCGTGCGTGATTTCAAAAGTTCGTCAAATGTCAAAAGCCATTTCGCACATAGAAATCCGATTAAACTCATTTTTGTCTAAAGCATAAAATAAGGCATTCATAGCCTTTGCATTTAAAGAAAACGATCTTTTCTCCAAATCCGACCATTCGTTCGTTGGTTTAGAGGGAAGTGGAAATCCATTTTCAACAATGTTCCATAAGTTTAAATCAAGAAAAATTAAGAAAACTCTCATTTGAGTTTTCCAATATGTGTAGTCCGAACTGTTAAAGAACGGTGGACGAAAAATCGAAAAGCCCTCTTGAAAGCCATGAAGAGCCATTTCATATGGGTGTAAATCCAAATGAGAAATAACGTGGCTCTAGTACCAATTATTAGGGATCGAGCGGTACTAAGAGGGGGGTGAATTAGTGCAGCGGCAAAGAACGATAGATTTTTGGTGATTAAAACAAGTTTTGAAAACTTCGTACGATGAAAGCAACGTTTCGTTTAAAACCGATTCGATTGTATTTTAACTTTAAAGCATATATAAGAAGATGAAGAGAAAGTTGAGTAAGTAAGGCAGCAAATGAAGGTGGTCTGCAGCAAAATAAGTTGCAAGAAAGTAAATGCAAACCGATTTATAGTGGTTCGGCCATGCGACCTACGTCCACTCCCGATTCCTCTTCACTTGAGACCATCGGCTTCTCCACTAGCTATCCTCCTTCCAACGGGTGAGGATGAACTCCCTTATAGCACCTCTCCTTTTGATGGGTTTAGGAGATAACCCTTACAAGCACTCTTACCCCTCTCTTGGACTAGAACACTCTTAAAACTTAGAGAGAAGATTTGACACACTTTTAATAGAGTTTTCCCCTTCTTTTTTTCAGTTCTAGACACCCTCAAAACTCTGAATGAGTGGGATATTTATAGGCCTCAAGAGAATTCAAATTTGGAGCCCAAATTTGAAGTGCCTCGATTTTCCCGATTCTGGTGGTACCGGGCGGTGCCACCGCTGGTGCCCTCGGGTGCTGGGCAGTACCAGCGCTAGCTTGGGGCGGTTCCATCGCCCAAGGTTCGGCCACTGGGTGGTGCCACCGCCCAGGTCATTTCAGCACAATGGTTTGGGTCGAAAACTCGGCCAAAATCGGTCTAACTGAAGTATGAATTGGACCAAATTTGGTTTATAGGATTAACACCTAATCCTAAACCAAATTATGTGCTAACTATGAATTTTAAAGACATTTTCTAAGCTATTACAAAGTCCATAAGATAAGACTTCTTTCGGTGAGCTTTCGACGATCTTCCGATGAACCCTCGAAAACCATTCTACGGACTCCCGGCAAGCTCCCGAACTACACAATGATCTTGGCAAGTTCCAACGAGCTTCATTGGCAAGCTCCGTGAACTTCTGAAAAACCTTTTGGTGAACTTCCGAAAACCCTTCGGCAAGCTCCCTACTCATTCTCGGCCGATTCCGGCAACACTCCCAACGAATCTTTGGACTCCCGTCGAACTCTCGAACTCCCAACGATCTATTACACTTGTCTTCCGACACTTTGTTTTACATTACATCTTCATCACTATCATAGTTAATCCTACACACACACAAACAAACACTCTACTTCGATCTAGATAGTTATTACAACGCGAATTGATATTCAGTTGCCCGGCACGTCATTGGTCGGCACTTCGTCTAATCCTTCGGCACATCGTTCTCTCTTGCGGATTGTTGCCCAATCGGTGGTTGACCTCCGCAACCCCGATATCCTTAGCGCAACTCCGCTCTTCTTGGCCCGATGCCCGACGTATGAAGCCTTCTACTGATTATTAACCGAACCTCCAACTCGACATCCAATATCCTGACGTGATCACTCGGAGCAATGTCAATTCCTCCAGCGTCAACTATCTAATCCTGATCGATAGTAGACCTGCATAACTCAACATGTAGTTAGATCATAAAACACAATCAATTAGTTTCATCATCAAAATCCGAGATTCAACAGCCTACCTTTACAGGCTTAACGTGATTGGTCAAGTCCCTCGAGGTTATGTTAAGACATCGATTGGATCCCGATCCCCACTAAAGATCCGTCGGGGGTCTCCGATTCACATACTGGAGGGTATTGTGTGTCTTACAAAAAATTAGTGGGAATATATTAAGATAGAAGTTCTTATCTTAATGCAAAGTCTGCATATTATTTATTTTTGCTACATCTTTAATTTTAGAAAAATATCACTTTCAAATCCTTTACGTGGCATACTTAATGCCAACCACCTCATTGGTCCAAATTATACAGATTGGCTTCACAATATGAGAATCATTCTCATGGCGGAGAAAATCGCATATGTCCTTGATACAGTGATCCATACACCTGACGAAGGGGCAAGCGAGGATGAGATCGCTCGTTTTGTGAAGTACATAGATGATTTCGCTCTTACTCAATGTTATATGTTAGCCTCTATGATTATTGAGTTACAGAGATAGCATGAAAATATGGATGCTAATTCCATACTCCTGCATCTCTGCAAACTGTTTAAGGAATAAGGAAGAACTCAATGATATGAGATATCAAAGAGTCTTTTCCGTGTCAGGATGATTGAGGGGACACCGGTTCAAAACCATGTCCTTAAGATTATTGAGTGAATCAATAAACTCACAGGTCTAGGAATGGTCCTCGAGGATAACTTGTGTGTGGATCTTGTGCTTCAGCCTCTACCAGATTCCTTTTCTCAGTTTATAATGAATTTTAATATGAACAAACTTAAGGTGACCCTCCCAGAGCTCCTTAATATGTTGAGAGAAGCAGAGAGCACCATCAAGAAAGAGAAACTAATTCTCTATGCTGGTGAGACCAGAAAGAAAAGAAAGGTTGAGAAGACCCTTAAGAAGGGCAAGGGCAAGGGCAAAATAGGTAAGACAAAGGTTACCAAGAAAGACCCAATAAAGGATAAAGGCCAGTGCTTCCACTATGGCAAAGATGGGCACTAGAAGAGGAACTACAAAGAGTACCTTGCAGAGAGGGCGAAACAGAAGCTTAGAGAAGCTTCAGGTACATTCATAATCAGTCTCCATTTGTCAGAATCTTATGATAACATATAGGTATTGGATACCGGGAGTATTTATCATATCTGTAATTCGTTGTAGGTTCTAGTAGGACCTAGGAGATTGAACAAAGGCGAGATGGAAAATAAGATGGGCAACGGAGCAAAGGTTGCTACAATAGCTGTTGGCAAGGTCACATTACATCTGCCTAGTAGAGCTATTATTGCATTAGATGCATGTTATTATGTTCATTCTATTATCAAAAATATTATTTCTATTTCATGTTTGATAGTTAGTGGATATAAATTAGTTTTTGAGAACAATAGTTGTTCAATAATATTAGATGATCAGATCATCACGAGAGGAACATTGCATAATAGTTTATTTATGCTAGATACAACTCCACATATCATGAGTGTAAGTGAGTCTAAGAGGAAATGAGAAGATGTGAACAATGCATATCTGTGGCATTGTAGGCTAGGTCACATCCATGAGGGAAGGATTCAAAAGTTGCTGAAGAATGAATATATAGATTCATTTGACTATGAGTCATATGCGACTTATGAACCTTGCCTTCGGGGAAAGATGACCAACTCTCCATTTAGTGGAACTGGAGAGAGAGCCACTGAGTTAATAGAACTCATACATAGTGATGTATGCGGTCCCATGTCGATGCATGCCATAGGTGGTTACTCCTACTTCATTACTTTCACTGATGATTTCTCAAGATACGGATATGTATACTTGATGAAGTATAAGTCTAAGGCTTTTGAGAAATTCAGGGAATATAAAAATAAAGTGAAAAACCAGATAGGAAAGAGTATTAAAGCCCTTTGATCAGATCGAGGAGGTGAGTACTTGAGTACAGAGTTCACCCAATTCCATAAAGACCATAGGATTTTATCCCAATAGACACCTCCTTATACACCATAGCTTAATGGTGTATCAGAAAGGAGAAATTGCACACTGTTAGACATGGTGCGTTCCATGATGTGTTTCGCCGACCTACCCATCTCATTCTAGGGATATGCCCTAGAGACCGTAGCTTACCTTCTGAATAGAATTCCAACTAAGTCAGGAATGTCTACTCTATATGAGATATGAAATGAGAAAAAGACCGATCTTAAGGTTGTTAAGATTTGGGGCTGCCCTGCCCACGTTAAGATACACATCCCCGACAAGTTGGAATCCAGGACGAAACAGTGCAAGTTCGTATGATACCCCAAGAAAACTTATGGGTATTATTTCTATCACCCTGAAGACCAAAAGGTCTTTGTAGCCAAGAGAGCAATGTTCCTTGAGAAAGAACACATTCTTGGTGGAGACAGTAGGAGCATGATAGAGTTGAGCGAGGTTGGAGAACCTAGCTCAAGCACCATTCTACAGCTAGAGTCTGTTTAGGTACCTAGCACACAAGTTCTAACTTTACGTAGGTCCGATAGAGTATCTCATCCTCCTAAGAGATATGTGGGACATATTAGAGGAGAGGATATTGAGGATATTGATCCTCAGACCTATGAGGAGGCTATTATGAGCATAGACTCTGGAAAATGGCAAGAAGCCATGAATTTAGAAATGGATTCCATATACTCTAACAAGGTTTGGAACCTGGTTATTGCACCCGAGGGTATTGTACCCATTGGCTGTAAGTGGATCTTTAAAAAGAAGATTGGAGTAGATTGAAAGGTAAAGACCTATAAAGCAAAGCTAGTGGCTAAAGGGTATCGTCAAAGGTAAGATGTTGACTATGACGAAACTTTCTCACCTATAGCCATGCTAAAATCCATTCAAATTCTATTGGCTATTGCAACACACTATGATTATGAGATCTGATAGATGGATGTCAAAACCGTAATCCTCAATGGCAACCTCAAGGAGGAGGTGTATATGATACAGCTTGAAGAATTTATGTCCAGTGATAACCCAGATAAGGTGTGTATGTTGCTTAGATCAATTTATGGACTGAAGCAAACTTCCCGAAGTTGGAATATAAGATTTGATGAGACGATCAGATCTTATAACTTCGTTAAGAACGAAGATGAGCCTTGTGTGTATAGGAAAGTAAGTGGGAGCACTATCACCTTTTTGGTATTATATGTGGATGACATCCTGATCATTGGGAATGATGTAAGAATGCTCTCCACAGTAAAGACTTGGTTATCTAAGCACTTCTCCATAAAGGACTTAGGCGAAGCATCTTGCATATTGGGGATACGGATCTATAGAGATAGATTCAAGAGGATGCTTGGCTTATCCCAATCCAGGTACATAGACACTATTATCAAAAGGTTTAACATAGAAAATTGCAAGAGATGTCTCATACCAATGAGACATGGAATATCACTTTCTAGGAGTATGTCCCCAAAGCCTCCTAAAGAAAGGGCACATATGGATATGATACCTTATGCCTCAGTGATAGGATCTATCATGTATACTATACTATGTACCAGGCCTGATATAGCATATGCTCTGAGTGTCATGAGTAGATATCAGGCAAATCTAAGCTTGGAGCACTAGAAAGTAGTAAAATGTATCCTTAAGTACTTGAGGACTAAGGATCTTTTACTAGTATATGAAGGTAGTAACCTCAGGGTTGAGGGTTACACGGACTCGAGCTTCCAGTCTGATATCGATGATAGCAAATCTAATTCAGGGTATGTGTTCACCCTAAATGGAGGAGCAGCATACTGGAAGAGTTCCAAGCAAGATACTACTACTGACTCGACCATAGAGATGGAATACATTACTGTGGCAAAGGTAGCAAAGGTGGGAGTTTGGATAAAGAAGTTCATCATAGATCTAGGAGTCGTCCCGAGTAGCGAGGAGCTGATTCCCTTATATTACGACAAATACGGAGCGATTACTCAAATAAGGGAACCCAAGTCTCATCAAAAGTATTCTGAGGAGATTCTAGCTTATTAGAGAGATCGTAGCCCGAAAAGATGTAGTAGTGGAAAGAGTTCCATCCGAAGATAACATTGTAGATTCACTGACAAAGCCTTTGACTCAAATTATTTTTGAGCGTCACAAAGGTCAGATGGGGATCAAACATATTGGTGATTGATTTTAGGTCAAGTGGGAGATTGCTAGTTATAGGTGGTACCCTATAAGCCAATCACATGAGTGATTGCACCTGTAACACGCTTCGTCAATCTCTTTGCTTATAATTACTGGCATTATCTCACATTATCTGGATGTATATTGTAATGTCCTTAGATCTGTGCAATGAGAATTAGATCGTGATGAGATCATGATAATGAGATCGATTCACCTTTAAACATAGACCCTAAATTATCCTAGTCATAGGTTACTCGAGAGGGACATCGAGATAACCGGATATACTGGTGTATTATATACCTGTCCATATGATGGAGGTGGCTGGTCTCATAGCTACTCGTGTGGGGATACTAAGGGTACAGTGCAGGTGCTCATTGGGAAATGAGTTCACTAATTGATCCGCCTATGGAATGTTGGATGATTTTTGATATCTCATGTCAAACAGCGATTTCGTAGTCTTAGTAGTGTATCTGGTCCTTAGACTTGAGACACCAAGGATGTCCTGTATAAGTACTCCACTCTTTGATATCAGACTTATAGGTTTGGAAAGTTCCAGATCTAGTACAACTAGTTATTAGAAGTGGTAGCCAATCTTACGAGGGCTATTGAGTATCAATAGAGGATCATCCGCTCTTGGTATCATGAGAGGAATATCCCATGTATTCTTGCTCGAACAAATCCTTGGCCAAGGTTATTCGGATTGAGAGAGAAAGAGTTTTCCGGGAGAATCCGACAAGAGCAAGACTCGAGGAGAGACCGTATGAGCCTGACAGCACCGTGCCCGGTATAGGATCTTTGGGATACTAGATGGATGAGGGACTATAAATACATGATAACTAAGGACAGATAGGTCTAAAGGATTGGATTCCCCTGTATCGTCTAGGGGCTACGGTGTAGTGGCCTGGTATATCCGCAGTCTAAGAGTTGGGTGAATTATTATAGAGATAATAATTCACTAAGTCAGAAAGAATTCTGACAAGTATGACTCACGGCCAGCTCGATATTGGACCTAGAGGGTCACACATATATAGTAGGTGTTGCGACAAGTAGAGGTTCAGATATGAGATATCCACTGAAACCCCTATCTTATTGGATATCCAATAAGCCCCTGAATTATTGGATCCTAAGATGATATCCAATAATTGCTAATAAGAGATTATTGGGTAGAGACCCACTAATCCAAGAGGCTTGGGTAATTGGATGAAGATTCAATACCCAATAGGGTAAGATCCATTAGAGTTTACAGGGGGCCTCTATAAATAGGAGGGAACCAAAGCTCTATAGGCTGAGGGTTTTTTTTGGTAGCCACCTTCTATTCTCCTCTCCCTAAAGAGGTGCATCATCGTAGTCCCTACTATATGGATACCGCTAGAGAGGAGGACACTTGACCTCCTTCATCCTCTCCTACAGATCTGCATGGATTCAGAGATATTTGATCTCCCTAGGTATTTTCTTTCACACATATAGTTTTTTGCGGATTTGTTTTGACACACCGATCTTCACACGATGATGGAAACTTTCTACTAGAAATCTGGGGTTTTGTTTTCTATTCTTCCGTTGTGCATGTGATATCGCTCTCCTGAAGGATTTCCTAATAGAGATTAAGTGGGGGAGCAACCCAAAGCAACATAAAGTGAAGACACATTTGGAGCTGATAGGGAGATCGGACTCAACACAAGGCTGACTCGTGGAATGGTAGGCGCGAGGACCACCATTAACTCAATACAAATCAAGAAGCGAAGCAACTTAAGGGTAATTTGGTGATGTACCCAAGCTGCATGAAGATAGTTGACATAGAAGATGGAACATGGAGCGGAGGCTTGGAGCTTTCCTTAGATAGAGGTCAAGGACATGGACTCTTATAGAGGTAGGAGTAGGATCATGTCATTCCATGGGTTCTTTATTCTGATAAAGTAGACTCATCTCGCATGGTGCCAAGGATGGAGGGAGCTTCGAGGCACATGCACCTTATCTTGATGAAACATTTGACGGAGGAACTAAGGTGACACAACTTGTAGAGGTGAAGTTGGTATCAGGAGGCCTTGGCACGGGACAAGAGGACACAAAGGTGGGCACTCTTAAAGAATATGCTACAGTGTTGCTAGTCGAGTTGTCATGAGGAAAGTGGTGCACAACAGAGATTGTGCTGGTAGGGGCAGAGACCCATGATCCAAATAATGATACACCAATTTCAGTGAAGTCAGTAGACTTTAGAGGAGCTACTAGGCGATGGATTGTCCTAGAGCTATGCTTCGTCTGGGTGTGACCCAAGAGCGGGTGGACGAAGGTCGATTGGCAAAGGAGTGAACAGAATCGAAGGTGGCAAAGGCCCTGCGATGTGTTAGTGGAGGCCACACATGAAAATATCACAGTTTGAGTTCATACCACAAGGATCAGAATGTAAGAAGATGTCACCAGGAGGCAACATGGTGCAGCAAATCATGGTGAAGAATAGTTCGAGGCAATGTGACATATACAAGACTTGTCCCGTGAGGGACAAGGTCATACGGAGGTATGATCGGGAGCACGACTGGGAGCTCTACTTTAGTTAGCAACATGATGGCAAAAAGGGCTATGGATTCAAGGAGGGAATGTCATGATACCGTAGAGGCGGGTCTTCTATGCGTGCATCGAATGTTGCATTGAATGAAAGCCTTAGGCATCAACTTATGAGGGTTGTGCACCACCGAGGTAGAAGTTCAGATGTAAGTAACAGTGAGTCCCATGGGGGGGACTGGATCATGTAGAGGTATGATTGGAGTGGTTGAAGAGTTGGACTGCTTCAGAGCTCACATTCACTTAAGGGAGCCCAGCAAGTCAGAGGACAAGGCCGAGTAAGTGAATATTACGATCAATGAAGCTAAGGAGAACAGAAGCGGTGCAAGTCCTACAACATGATGGCAGAGGTTATGCATGGGAGTTGCAGTTTATCTTTCCATCGACCAAGAGGAACTGCTCAGAGAACACAGAGGTATTAAAGTAGGTGGTCGAAAAAGAGCGATGAAGCAATTACAAGTCCAGAGGGACTCAATTACCTAAAATCGAGCATCAGTTAGAATAAAGGTGGACTCAGAGAAGTGTCGTAGTGCTATAGAGGCGGATCTACCAATTGCAAAGAAGGGATGCAGATGCGAAGCAATAGATAGTAGTGCCATAGGCATGGTTGCACCATGGTATCGTAGAGGCAAGACTTTCGTGGAGTCATCGATCCCTTGCTCTCATGGAGGGAGATCGCTTGGTCGTGATATGGGTCATGGAGGAGGAGAATACAGTGGCAAACTCAATGTACCATGATAAGACTGAAGGGCAAAGGCTAGGGAACTTTATAAGACCGATGTCAATGGACTTCTCTTCAAGATAGCCGTAAGTAAAGGACTTCAGGTCGATGCAAGAATGCTCGATTATGGAACAAAGCAGGCAGTACAAGGTGCTATACCTTTAGTACTCAGAAGAGTAGGCGGCAGAAATAATGGAGAAGACAGTACAATCCCAAAGATGACCAAATCTATCGAAGACTTATTCCAGGTTAAAGTGACAACTTCTTGCATTCAAGAAGTTCAATAGCATTGAGAAGGTGAATCACAGTACCTGACTCAACACATGGATTGCAGACACTTCAGATGCTTCGGAAGTGTGAGCTAAGAGCAGGCGAAGTCTAGTAACTAGCTGGACGCACGAAGTATAATCTTGAGGAGGTGGGCGAAGCCAAGTAACCTTTGCCTTCTCAACTCTCAAGAGAATGGGCGAAACCGAGTACCCTAGCTCTCTTACTTATCTAGTAGAAGAGCTCTGCACAGATTTAAAAATCCTTTGAAGAGACTAATGGAAGACAATAGTTGTCAAATCCTCACCAATGGTGATCAGTGTTACTGAGAGTAGATTGTCTGCTTTATTTTCCAACTGAATGCTAATTGAAAGCGAAAGTGATGCGAACCTACTTGGACAAGACAACAAAGTGGAAGAAGATTCGATGGAAAAATTTTACAGAGGAAGGACCTGAAAACTTCAAAGTTTGTGAGGCGATGCTCGATAAAGCTCTAACAAGCATCTACCCAGTTCAAGTGACAAGAGGCATCTGAAGACTGGTGCATATCAAGGATGATCTTTTCCTTCACCTAAAGAATCCCTAGGAACAAGCGAGGATCAATACAACTCAGCCGACCCCATACTAGAGTCAGAGTCATTGGCGAGTTGAAGCAACATGGCAGATCAACACTCGACTACTCAATAGCAATAGCAGAGTGCAGTTGGGAGCCAAGAGGGTGCATTGTAGTAGGAGCAGAAGATTAAAGATCCAGCAAAGGTGAGGAGTTATAATATCTACAAAGGCTTCGACGAGGATGTCGAACAAATAAGTGGGGGAGAATGTCACAGACAAAATTGTAAATAGTTTATTTGGTATAATGCTTATGCATGTCTATGCCTTTTCGATTTGTTCTTACTTTGTGAAGTATGTAAAGGGTTGGCTAAAGGCTTATCAGCCCTATTGTAGGCTTTTACATAAAATTTATAATAGGTGGATACTTGTACTATATTTCAGTCTGTAGTGGACTAATTTTATATCTTTGTTGTGTAACTGTTCTGAGCTTGTGATATCCATGGTTGGAATTTACATTAACTATAAAGTATTTACTAAAAGGGTTGCTTATGGATCCCGTGTGAAGCATTTTTTTTGTCTTGTCTTCTCTTTTGCAAGTCTTAAGGGATTGTAGGAGGTTTCGAGTAGACTAACCTTTGTAGATGGACACGCAAGAGTGCCGCACGACTTAGGTAAAACCAGCTAAGTTCATGACATAGCGATACCACCGCTTGGCAGTTATTAACTGCTGACGGTACCATCACCCAATACCGCCCAAGCTTTTGGGAGACTGAGCCTTGGGTGGTTCCACCACCCTAGTCTAGTGGTGCCATCGCCAGACAAGGTTTAGTAATATTGTTTGGACCTTAAGTCCAGCCCAAACTTGTCTAGGTACGAGCCCAATTGGCCCCTAATTGAGTTGGCCCATTTCTAACTCAATTAGACCTAATCTTACTTCGATCTAGATAATTATTACAAAGCGAATCAATTTTTCCGGCATATCATTGGTCCATCGGCACTTCATCCAATTCTTTGATGCATCGTCCTCTCTTACATTCTGTTACTTAATCGGTAATTGTCCTTTGCAACTTCGATCTCCATGGCGCAACTTCATTCTTCTTGGCCCAATGCTCGAATCCTTTGTCCGAAGCCTTCTACTGGTATGTCGATCGATCCTTCGCTCGACACCCAATCTTCCGACATGTTTTTCTCTAGCCCAACATTGATTCTTCTTGCTTTAATTGTCTAATCTTAATCAAAAGTCAACTTATATGACTTAAAACATAGTTAGATCAAAAACATAATCAATTAGTTTCATCATCAAAATTCAAGATTCAATAAAGACTTATTTAATCGACTTAATTGCTAAATCAATAGAAATATTTCGTAATAATATTATAATATTTTTTTTGTGAATGATAAGTACTTTAGAGATTCTAAACATATCGAGATAAAGTACCTGATGGTGGGAGAAAGAGTCTAGAAACAACTAATGTTAATTGAGAACTTGAATTCTACTATATAAATTATTGATCCATTCACTAAGCCCTTATAGCTTAAGGTATCTAGAAAAATATGTTTTTATAAGAGGACTTATGAGGAACCTATAAAAAAATATAGTGATGTATTTTAAAGTATTTATTATAATTAATATTTTTGCTTACATAACTAAAATTATTTGGTTTTGCTATTTTATTTAGATGTGTCAATTATGTTTATATCCATAGGTATAGGTACCCGTGCGGACTCACCCCTAATGGGGTGGAGATGAGGGATATTTTCTATTACTCATATGATTATAGGACGAGGTCGGATAAAGCATTCCCCACCCAATTTATATGTAATATATATATATATAATAAATAAATATATATATATTTGAGAATTGATATTAATTTCTATAACTTTGACATTCTAACATTAATCACTAACCAATATTATTATGATGTGTAAACTTTACAAATACTATTATTATTTATAAAATTTAGTATTATTAATTAGTTTTGATAATAATTTTTTTTTAAAACAGGAATGAATTAGTTAGAAGAATATGAAAAAATCCATTAGTTTCCATACCTAATTATATACCCTTGCCTTATCTAAATAGGGAATGAAGGATGTCATGGATCGGGAAAGACTCCTCGCTCTCATCCCATCCTATTAAAATTTTTAATCTTATTTACATTTATGTATGTATATATCATCTTGACAAAATAAAATTACAAGGGGTATTACGAATTATATTATGAAAGATTAGTGATGTTGTGATACAGTAAAAGAAGCATGACAACTCGTATTGATAGTAAAACTTAATTTAATATTATATTTATTAAATTTATTAATATTTTTAAAAAAATCATATATATGTGTAAAATACTTTTCAAAAAATTAATTTTCTAATTAAAATAAAATTATTTTTAAAATAAATTTTAATATTTTATTTTAATATTAAATTATTATTTTATATTTTAATTGATTAATGAGTAAAATGAGATAATGTAAGATTTTGTAGCTTAATTAACTTAGGATAAGATATATTAAATATATAATTAGATTCTAATTAAAATTATTGATAAATAAAAAACAACTTATTTAGAAAATTTTAGGAGATAAAGACTTTCCTAATTATCTCTTTATACATCCTCTACTCTCGTGTGTGTATATATATAATGTTAAAATCTTCTATGGATCAAATATCATAAATAAGAAGAGAAAAGAGGTGTCTAGCTTTGTTTGTAGATCGGCACTATCGTATTTCAACGTTCAAGGTACTCAATTTGATTATGACTTTAAAAGATAAGTATAATTTTTCATTGATGTATCATACTTTTGATTTCAATTATAATATTCACGTGTCGTTTTATCATGATCGGTGGTGCATATTTTTTTCCGGTCACTAATAAAATATACCCATTCTTCCACCACGTTTTTTTTTTCTTTTTCTTTTGGTAGAACGGTGCAGAGAATTGAATCTGACGAGTCCACAATTTGAACACCATCATCTCCACCTTCACAAGGACTCAAAACCAAGCACGCCATCAACGGATTCCTCGACCAGTGATCCCCATCCGAAGGCATAAGAATATGTTTCCCAGTGCTAAGGTTTTTGTTTTCTGCAACAAAGCATCGAAGGATTTGAACAAAAAAAACACCGAGCAATTGCAGGCGCGATGACGAGCAGCAGTCCACAAACATCAGTGGTACGTGCCTTCGACCCGTTCCGGTCGTGCTGGCCGCGATCGACCGTTTCCCCTTCTCGTTTGATGCTACATCGGACTTTCACCTGATGATTCCAACACGAATCTCAAAAAATAGACACCATCAAGCGGTCCACTTGTCCGGTCAAACTTGACGCCAACCGTGGGTTGACCAATTCCACCCCGACGGTAAGCAAACCGGGGCAGTGAGGGGAGTCTCTGTTCCCACGCTTATACGAGGGATAAAAAGGTGGCGGTCGATAGGCGTCCGCCATAATTAAATAGCCAATGTAGCAGCTTTCGGACACGTGGGGCCCAGGCGGGGGGCAGCGACAGCCTGCTCCATCGCCCTGCGGTCGCAACCAAATCATTTCGCCTTGTGCTCTGGTGTATTTACGAGAAAACCCCTTGTTGCTTTCTTGAAGCGTTCCCTCCGGCCGTCCGATCCTTTGCAAGGACTCCGTGATCCAGGGTCGTGATCTTAGGGTACCGATGAAGGTCGTCTGATCTCATGTCGCGTGGAGCAGGACCGTCGATTTCATAGGCGGGAGGGAAGGAACCGTAATGGGTATTTTAGGTATTTGACTAGTTAGGTCGAGGTGGTCATTTTTGGAAGAACAAGGGTATTTACGTCAACGGAAGGAAAATTAAGCTGCATTTTGAGGGGATCCGATGGTAACATTCGCTGTTTATTAACTACAACCTAAAACTTAAAGGATTAATCGGTCAAAAATAGAGAAAAGATAGGTCAGAAAATTACCAAGAAAATGTAAGACTAATAATAATTTATGCGGAGGGCCGGGGGTGGGCTGGAATTTAGTTTGACCGGTCAAAGAGAGCGTACGTCTGAGAACTTGGAAGAGGCTTTGCCTTTGACTGCCTCCGAAAAGAAAGAGGAGAAATTTATATACCACCTGAGGCGAGGAGGGTGTAGATGGAACTCCTCCATTCCTGATCCCTCTCTCGAATCGCGGCCGGGGAAGAAGGAGGAGGACGAGGCGAGGAGGGGTCGATCTTTCCCGTGCTTTTTCCGCCTAGGATCCGTTGTTTGATGTTGTTGATTGCTGTCGATCGGAAAAGAAGAGGTGTTGGGAGCCGGAGTTGGATCTTGTGAGCATTTTGGTTCTTCGGTTTAATTCTTGCTCATTTATGGATTTGTTGGGGGCATTTAGTCCCATTTTTGTGTGTTTTTGACCAAATCTGTGGAGTTTCTTGAGTTCTTTAGATAGGTTATCGGAGTTTTCTTTCTACATACCTGGATTTGGCGCAAATTTCCGTGATTTTATCTTTATCTTCGCTGTTAGGAGAGGGATTTTGCTTGGGGTCTTGTTAGATCTCGGAAAGAGGAAATTGGTTCAGAAGCGTTGTTTGTCTGGTGTCCTGAAACGTGGTCCGGATTCGATCTTTGAACTTGCTTGGTGAAAAAAGGAAACTTTTCGAGTATTCGGCGGCGTTCTAGCCGCAATACGGGACATTTTGGCTTACTAAATGCAACCCTTTTTGAATTACTTCTCCATTATTCTTTTCTAAATCTATGTGATCATCCCTGTCCTTTATCAAGTTCCTCTATTCAAGCTAATTTCTCGGATGAGAAAAGAATGAAGTCTACTTGAAAACCTGGTGATACCTGAGGACTATTATAGATTCTCCTTGGCCACATTTCTTGAGAGATCTAAATTTAGAGCAGTAAGCTCGGTGAAAGCTGGCGTCCCTTTTATGCTCGAGAATTTGACCTAGCATTGCGTGGTTTGTTCTTCCGTTTTGTTAAATAGGGAACTGTGCTACACCTGGAAGATAAAGTTAGTTTCCAATGGGACACCCGCTAGTATATATTTCTTTTTGCATAGATCTACTGTACATCGGTGTATGCAATTGACAACCTGTAGCGAATGATGTGCTTGAGGTAAAAGGTCAGATGAATCTGAGCATTTCCTTTTCGTCAAAATATATCTTAGATTTATTTTATGAAATATTTTAGATCAGCTGTCATATATTTCTGGCCGACTGGTTTGATTTGGTTTTGAAGAGAGACAATTAAGGTGTGTAATTAGGTGTGGGTATTTTATGGCTTTCATCTTTTGTTAAGTTGAAGTTATGTTGCTTGCTAGTTTGAAATACATTGATTCACGTAATTGAGCTGCTGCTTGTATTCTAAAATAACTTCTTGGTTATTTAGTGTAACTATTCAAAATGTCGATAACTCATGATTCACATGGTTAAGCGACTGCTCGTAACTTTTGGATAAGATTCTTAGCCATTTACTGTAGCTATTTTAATTGGTGACTACTCTTTGATTTTGCTCCTTCCTCAGCTGGCAGTGCGATATGAAATTTTAGGCAGCCAGAGGAAATGAGGGCTAAATTTGAGATAACTGTGCATTTAATTTGCTGTGTAAATGATTGCATGAAGTTAGTTATTTCTTTCAGTGGTTTTATTTTTTCCAAGTCATGTTCTTTGTAGATTGTAATTTTGTTAAAGTTTCCATCAGAAGAACTTTGGTTTTTCATTTTTCTGTAAGCTTTAACATGTGGACCCAAATACTTCTTAGATATTATGCTATTGGTCACATCTGTCAAATGAGACAATCAAGATCACTTTTGCATTTCTATTATTCCTACTGAGATCTGTTGTATGTTTGGCAACAGGTAAATGCTAGCTTCCATCTGAAAAAGGTGCTGAGGTCACTTTGAAATTGGGGTCCTATAGTTTCTATTGTAAGCAGATGGCCTCAATGAGCATGGTGCCTTCTTCAGGGTCCAAAAATACCAGTGGCACTAATGTTGATGTGGATAGATTGCCGGTTGAAATGAGTGATATGAGAATACGGGATGATAAGGTAGTTGATCAGCTCGTTATATGCTTCTGAGAAGTGGTGTATACTCTGTGACATTGCTATGCAAAAGACGAGTTATCTATTTGACAAATGCGACAATACATGTGATTTACTATAACTCTTTTGATGACTATTGCAGGAAGTGGAAGCCACAGTGATTGATGGGAATGGGACAGAAACAGGTCATATAATCGTTACGACTATCAATGGGAGAAATGGCCAGCCAAAGCAGGTAAAATTATTAAGTGAATATAAAAGAAATCTTGAAGACGAGATATTTTGTTCTGATGCAAATATATATCATCTTCATGGAGGTATGAAGGAGCAGCCTGCAGATGCAGGCCTGAGTACTCCTTTTGTGCACAAAAAAAAAAAAAATTTAAAATCACCTTCTTTTTTGTTTTTCTGTCAACTGAAAATGAACTGCAGCTACTCAACTGTTGATTTTACCTGCAGACTATAAGCTACATGGCTGAGCGTGTCGTAGGACATGGATCATTTGGAACTGTTTTCCAGGTCAGTGTGATGATTCTATTGGTCGACTAAAGTTTTCATTATGCTTCGTGCTAGAAACTTGTAAACTCTGATTGCAATTGCCGGTAGAAGTTTTGTACAGCCATTTGTTACATTGCTGTTGCTTTATGAGAATGCTTCCATGATATGATCCATGTTATGCTAATGTGCTGGAAATTTTTTTCAGACTTGTGGGATCATTTTAATATATTGTGTCTTTCTTGTTTGTCCTTGGATTTATTTTTTTTTCAGATTTATGATTTTAATATTTTTCTTTGTGTTTCTTGTTTTCTCCTTTTAATAGGCCAAGTGTCTAGAGACAGGTGAAACTGTAGCTATAAAAAAGGTTCTTCAAGATAGGAGGTACAAGAACCGTGAGCTACAAACCATGCGCCTTCTTGACCATCCAAATGTTGTCTGCCTGAAGCATTGCTTCTTTTCAACAACTCAGAAAGATGAGCTATATCTCAATTTGGTACTTGAATATGTGCCAGAGACAGTTCATCGTGTTATCAAACACTACAACAAGATGAACCAACGAATGCCGCTAATATATGTGAAGCTATACATGTATCAGGTTAGTTTGAGCTCACAATGGTTTAACATTTTATCAAATAGCTTTCATGATTTAATAGATTAGATTATGTTGTAAAATTGTTATGCAATGTTATGGCATTTTGGTCAATATCCCAATTATTCAGTTATAGCCAGGAAGATTAATGCCAGTATCCCAATTGTTGGCAAGATAATATTGTCAAAATGGCCAGTAATCTAGATTGAAAGTCAATTATGGTTGAGAAACTGATTGTCTAAAAAATGTTGCTAGTCCCCCACTTGTTTTGTAAGTACTTGAAAATTTGTTGAAACAATTTCCTATTCTTTTTTTTAACAGATATGTAGAGCATTGGCGTATATTCATGGCAGCATTGGGGTATGCCACAGGGACATTAAGCCCCAAAATGTTCTGGTATATACTGATCCATTTCTTACTTTTAGCTTATTTTCTGAGAGTCAGTACTTGATTAACATCAAATAATAAAATGTGTTTTTCTGCTTGTATTAACAATTTAATAATGGATATTGGTGAAGTTTCATTTTTGTTTGTTATCTTTACAGCAGTGGTAATAAGTACTTAATTTCTGTTGTATGTGGGTATCATTTATTTGCAAAGTCTTTTTTGATCACAGCATCTCATTCTGTTACAGGTTAACCCACATACACATCAGCTGAAACTATGTGATTTTGGGAGTGCAAAAGTCTTGGTAACTTTTCATCCCTGGAGTTATAGTTGATAAATTTAATTATTTTTTTAGTGGATGTAATGCTGAAATCTTTGCTGGTCTTGTAGGTGAAAGGAGAACCAAATATATCTTACATCTGTTCTAGATACTATAGAGCTCCTGAGCTTATTTTTGGGGCAACTGAGTATACTACAGCAATTGATATTTGGTCCGCTGGTTGTGTTCTTGCTGAACTCCTGCTAGGACAGGTAGCTAAGATTATGAATGTGTTATAGTAGCTTACCATTCTGGATTGGATATTATTTTTACCTTTATCACTTAATTAAATTGATCTGTTATCCAAACCAGCCTCTCTTCCCTGGTGAAAGTGGGGTTGATCAGCTGGTCGAAATAATTAAGGTATGTTATGGTTTTGTTAGTCTGATTTTATATCAACTGCTTATCCTCTCATTTGTCCTCTTATGAAACTTTGCTGTTGCAGGTTTTGGGTACCCCTACTAGAGAAGAAATTAAATGCATGAACCCAAATTATACGGAGTTCAATTTCCCACAGATTAAAGCCCACCCTTGGCACAAGGTAACATAACTATATTTGCATTCAATTTTCCATTTTGTAATTTCACATAGTATACCTTCACTGTTGCTTTTTATATTTTTATTTTTTCTTTTGATGAACCTTAATCATTACATCTACTTTCATCAGATCTTTCATAAGCGAATGCCTCCAGAAGCTGTTGACCTTGTATCTAGGCTTTTGCAGTACTCTCCAAACCTGCGATGTACTGCCGTGAGTGTCCACAATTCCTTTGTGTAAATGATTGTGGAATGTTCCATCTTATGAAGTCTTTTATTGAATGCAGTTAGAAGCATTGATTCATCCATTCTTTGATGAGCTTCGAGATCTGAGTACTCGCTTACCAAATGGCCGCTTTCTGCCCCCTCTTTTTAATTTCAAGCCTCATGGTGAGTCTTTATTAGTAACAGTGATGATCATGCAAAAAATGATTTTTTAGCTAATCATCTGTTAGAATCAGCAGACATTCATTTTGCTTTCATATGTTAACCAGAGTTGAAGGGAGTGCCGATGGAGACATTAACGAAGTTGATACCGGAGCATGCTAGAAAGCAATGTGCCTTCCTAGGATTATAAGTTGGCTGATAGGATGATTATCTGAGGAATGCCACACGAGTCTCACCTTGCAGATTATGTACTTCCAGCAAAATTGTTAATTTGGTGGAGCGTTTGATCCAAGCCTTTTGAGCTGTTTGTGTGTGTGATGGTAATTTCCCATGTTTGCAGATTATGAAATGGTCTGCCACTCTCCCAAGAACTTGAATGTTTCTCTACTAACCCCTTTCTTTTTCTGACCGATTGTAACATTATATTATTTGCATAGATGTTGCTATTATTTAGTTCTTGAAAAATGGACCAAAATGCTTGTCCTGGATCTGATGTTTCATACCTGATGGAAAGTTATATAAATGGTTGTTTAACAATGATTTAAAAAGTGTTACGTGCCAAAAGACATCAACGTTCCAAAACGAGATCGTTCGTTCGAGTGAAATGATGTGTTTTAAAATATTAAAATATTAAATATATAATTAAAAATATATTATTAATAATATATTAGTTAAGTTAGAAAAAGAGAAAAAAATATTTTTTAAAATATTAAAAATTAAAAAAAATATAATATAATTAAAAATATAATTATTTAAATTAAAATATAATATTAAATTAAAATTATTAGTAGTATATTACTCAAAGTTAGAGAGGGGAGAAAAAAAAAATTAAAATAGTAACAGTGCTACGAACGACAACGACGACGACGAAAGCTATGTATATTAGTAACGGTAGTGAGAGAAGTTGTGAATAATAGTAATGACAAATGTCGAAGTTGTAGACAACAGCAGAAGTAACGATGAAAGCTACAGAAAGTAACGGTGACAGCGACGGAAGCTGTGAACAAAAGCAACAGTTGCGACAAAAGCTCTAGAGGACATTTGTTGATAGCGAAAGAACCCGCGGTCCTCTCTCTCGATAGTGGAAGGATGCGACAGCAGAAGGAGGCTAGGGGGTCGTCAGACTCGTTTATCGACAATAGAGAAAGGCTCAGTCCGTTGTGTTTGCAGTAAAGGCAACAACAGAAAGCGTCGACAAACGAAAGCAGGAGCATTATGGCTCCTCAGGGTTGCACGAGTGTAAAGCATGGTTTTGAGGTAAGAAACTACGGACTAAACCAACCTTAAACAGGTTTAGTTTGTCTAATAGAATCGGGTGCTTGCTTGAAGCGCAGAGACAGTGCCTCATTAAAGTGCGTTGATTGGTGCACACACAAGGTGCTTGAGTCTTGTCTCACCTTACCAGAGTCCTTAGGTAAATACATGAGTGTCTGTTTAAATCACTTTTAACCATCAAAATGCTCTCGTTTGATTTCAAGTTGTTCCAAGTTGACCAAACAGTGAAATGTTGTTGCAATCAAAATGGTTGTTTGCTTCATAAAGTCAACCACTTCAAGTGACATTTTGGTGGAAGGTGTAAGTTCCTCTATTGTTTCATCGACTAAGATAATGGCCTGACTTAAAATTCAAAATGAAAAAAATTATTTCTTTGGAGACTTTCATTCGATGGTTTTTTGTTTTTTTGTTATCAAAATTCATTGAAGTTTATTCAACAAATGTCTAGAAAATTGACTTTTAAAAACTTTAAATATATATATATACATATATATATATATATATATACATATATATATATATATATATATATATATATATATATATATATATATATATATCTCTTAAAAGTCTAGAACAATTTAGAAGAAAAAGTCTGCCTCCCCCTCCTTTTTTGCTTAGCCTTTTTTTGGTCTCCCATTCTCATTCTTCTCTGCTCTTCCGCTTCCTCTATAAAATACATATTCAAAAAAATTAAAATTTTGATGATTAATAATTTAAATACTCTAAAAATAAAAAAAATAATGATGATGGAAAAATATTGTTTTAGTAGATTTGTGAAAGTTTGAATTGGTTTAATAGAAATTGACTCAATCACATATCTATCATAAAAATTTCATAAATCGATGATTAATTATCATAAAAATTTTAAAAATAAAATAATATTAACGATCTTAAATTGATGCCATAGAAGATTGGTAACGTTTGAGATAGTTTAGTAAAAGGGAATCTAGTTATAGTAAAAAATAAACTAAAATATACTTGTTCATTCATAAAACCTATTTAAAAATTTTAAAATTTGACAGTTAATTATCATAAAATACTCTAAAAATATAAAAAGTGGTATCGATGATGGTGGAAGTATATCCTAGTAGATTTGTAAAAGTTTGAGTTGTCTTGATGGAAGTTGACCCACTTATACTAGAAAATGAACTAAAATGCACTTGTTAAGAGAACTTATCAAAAAAATTTATAAATCGATCATTAGTTATCATAAAATTATATAAAAATAGAAAAAATGGTATTGATGATGTTAGATTGATGTCCTAATGTATTAGTGAAAGTTTGATATAGTTTAGTAGAAGTTGACTCAGTAATACTTGAAAATAAACTAAAATAAACTTGTTTATAAAATTTATTATATAAATTATAGGAATCAATAATTAATTATTTTAAAATCCTATAAAATTAGAAAATATGACATTGATGACCTTAGAATGATGTCCTAGCATATTTATTAGATTTTTAGATGGTTTAGTGGAACTTAATCAAGTTACACTCGAAACTAAACTAAGATACACTCGTTCACAAAACGTATTCTAAAAATTTTAAAATTTGATAACTAATTATTTTATAATATTATAAAATAAAAAATAGAACTGATAATGTTAGAATGGTTTCTTAATGCATTTGTTTAAATTTAATCTTCTTTTTATAAAAGTTGATTAAGTTATACTAGAAAATAAACGAAAATACACTCGTTTATAGGGCCTATCTTAAATTTTTTTAAAATCCATAGTTAATTAACATAAAATATTTTTTAAAAAATAGAAAAGTGGTACTCATAATGTTTGAAAAAATATTTTAATAGACATGACGAAGTTTGAGTTGGTTTCATCAAAGTTGACTTAGTTATATTAAAAAATAAACTAAAATACACTTGGTTTAGAGAATCTATTCTAAAAATTCTAAAATTTCACAATTAATTATCTTAAAAGTATCTAAAAATAAAAAAAGTAGTCCTCATAATGTTAAAAAGTTTCCTAGTGTATTTGAAGGAGTTTGATTTGATTTGATTGAACTTTACATAGTTATACTTGAAAATAAATTAAAACATAATTGTTTACAAAATCTATCAAAAAAATTGATAAATCGACAATTAAAAATCATAAAATCTAAAAAACACTGATATCAAAGATATACAACAATAACATAGCATTTATATAATCAAATATCATTTTTCACAACAACATATAGCATTTATACACAACACGAATACATCTCAAACATCACTTTCATACACATATAACTCTCAAGATTCAAAAATAGTATCCACACACCAAATATATAAAACAATTTTCACAATAATGATACAGTATTTATATAGATGATACAAACCTGTGTGACATCATTTCACATCTACATAATTGTCAAGAGTGACACACCATAGACATAATAGTCAAGAGTCAAAAACAGTTTTAACGCACTGTAGACATATCAAACAACTTCGGTTAAAGTTCATTTTAGGCGTTGTGATTTTGACCATGGATCTTTTAAATTTTTATGATTTACTTGTATATAAAATAATTTTTAAATTTTTTAAAAAATAACATATAAGTCCTTCGTATCAAATCTGAGTTAATAGACATTAGAGTCTATTTACGTGATATGCTGACTCATAATAAATCATTAATATAATGACACATATAATCTAGGATTAAGGTTCATTTTAGTTTTTGTGATTTTGGTCATGGACCTTATAAACCCTTATGGTTTACTCATGTATAAAACAACCCCTATATTTTTATAAATATAGCATATAAGCCCCTCCGGTCAAGTCTAAGTTAATAGACATTAGAGTATACTTACGTGGCATACTAACTCATAATAAATTATTAATATAATGATATATATAATTTAAGTTAAAAAAATTTAAAACCTCCATCAATGGCGGGAGGAGGCATTATTGTGGAAGTAACCACTAGTAGCAGTGATTTTACTAGTGTATTTGGTGTGTATTTACGATCGCGAATGCGTCGTTCGTCGGGCTTGTCCCGACGATGCCCCAACGTCGACCTGCCCTCAAGGTGGGACGACGACGGGGATGAACTCTCAAAATTACAATAGCGATTTCACTATAATCTCATATTTTTTGTTTACTTTTCTATGCTCCACAAGCAGAAAAGTATGGGGTATTTATAGGCCTCAATTGGCTTAAAAATGGAGCCAAAAGGGTCTTATTTCGGATTTCTGGGGTACTGGTAGTACCACCGCTTGTACCGGGTGGTACCAACACCTGTGCTCTTTGACACTGGGTGGCACCACCGCCCAGTCTAGTGGTATCATCGTCAAATAGAGTCTCAGCTACTAGACCTGGGTGATACCACTGCTTGACAATTATTAACTGCCAGCAATACCACCTGGGAGACTTAGCTTTGGGCGATTCCACTACCCAGTCCTGATGGTGCCATCGTCAGACAGGATTCAGATTACTATTTGGGCCATCAATCCGGCTCAAACCAGTCCTGATTCAGGCCTAATTGGCCCCTAACTGAGTTAGTGGGATTACCTCTCAATACTAACTCAAATTGTATCATAACTATGATAATTAAGATATTTAATTAAGCAAATCAAGTCCAGTAGATCAAATGTTCTTTCGGCAAGCTTTCGACGATTTTTCGATGGACTTTCGATGAACTTTCGGCAATCTTCTAACGGACTCATGATAAGCTCTTGAACTCTTGACATTCTTCTTTGGCAAACTCCAATGAGCTTCTCGGTGAGCTCTTGACAAACTTCTCGGCGAGCTCCGGTGAACTTCGATGAACTCTTGACAAACTTTTCGGTGAATTCTATTAGGATCAATAAGGCACTAAGAGAAGGGGGGGTGAATTAGTGTAGTGGTAAATATATTCGATTTCAAAAAACTATTTCGTACGATGAAAACCTTATCGATGAAAATCGATTTCGATTATGCTTGGAATTAAAGTAAGTGTAAGATGGAATAAGTAAGTAAAACACTTGCAAGATAAGTAAATAAGCAAAGCACAGAACACATTGGATTTTTATAGTGGTTCGATTGTTCGACCTATGTCCACTCCCGATTCCTCCTTCGTCGAGGTCATCGGCTTTCACTATCGGTCTTCCTTCAATAGGCAAAGACCAATCACCCTTACAGCTCTCTTCTTCTTTTAATAGGTTCAGGAGTTAATCTCTTACAAGCCCACTAACCCCTCTCTTAGACTTGACCAACACTAAACTAGATGAGAGGAATTTTGACAAGATTACAATAGAGTTTTTCTTCTTTTCCTTTCTCAGTTGGTGTTTCTTCTAACCAGGGATGAGAGAGATATTTATAGGCCTTAAGAGGATTTAAATTTGGAGCCAAAATTTTGAATCACCCCGGTCTTCAGGGTGCTAGCAGTACCATAACCAGTACTTGGCGGTACCACTGCCCAAGCTGGCTTGACACCGGACGGTACCACCACCTAACATAGTCTTGGAGATCATGTCTTGAAGACCGAGCTATCGGTGGTTCCATCACTTATTCTGGTGGTGCCACCGCCTAACCCACCTCTTGGTCATTGTTTGGGTCTTTTACTTGGCCCAACATAGCCCAAAGTTATGCCCAATTAGCCCCTAATTGAGTTGGCCCAATTCCAACTCAATTAGATATAAAACCTATTTTGACCTAGATAATTATTACAAAGAGTGAATCAACTTGTCCGGCATGTCATTAGTCTATAGCACTTCATCCTCTCTTGTGGCCTATTGACCAATTGGTAGTTATCTTCTATAACTTTGATCTTCTTGGTGTAATTTCGCTCTTCTTGGCCTGATGCCCAAACTCATCGTTTGAAGCCTTCTGCCGATGTGTCAACTGATCCTTCGGCTTGATATTCAATCTTTTGACATGTTCTCTTCCGGCCCAACGTCAATTCTTCCTGCTTCAATTGTCTAATCCTAATCGAAGGTAGTCCTACGCCACTCAAAATGTAGTTAGATCACAAACACTATTAATTGGTTTCATCATTAATATCCAAAATTCAACAAGTTCCCGATAAACTTCTCGGCAAACTCCAGTAACACTCTCGATGAACTTCTTGGCGAACTCTCAAACTCTCGACGAATCGTCCGATCTTTGACTCTGGCAAAACATCTGCTTTATGCCTTATTCGTTATCATAGTTAATCCTATAATACTTTTCTCAACATATGGATTAGATTAATAATTTATCAATTGATTTCATCATCAAAATCTGAGATTCAACAATCTCTCCCTTTTTTATGATCACAACTAATTGACAACGAAGTTAACCTTAACTCCCCCTATCTATATGCCATACTTGAGAAAAGACAAACTTTGAATTCACAGTTCAAGCTTTAACCAATTTTTAATCATAAGTTTCATGCATTATGCATCAATATAGATTCAAATTATCAAGGTATAATATGCACAATTTTATGTATGAAACTAGAAACATACATAATGCCAAGCATTAAGCATGATATCATTTCAAGTATGATGCTAATCATGATACATTTCAAGTATGATACTAAGCATGATACCAAGCATTCATCATGATAACAAACATTTAGGCATGATAAAAATTTATCATTTTAAACATTCATTTAGATATTATTTCATATATTTAAACATGATACTAAGCATGATTATGATTCATTATTTCAAGTATGATACTAAGCACGATACCAAGCATTCATCATGATACCAAATATTTAGGCATGATAAAAATTTATCATTTCTAACATTCATTTAGATGTCATTTTATATATTTAAGTATGATACTAGACATGAACTGTAACCGTTCCTTATTTATTACTATTGATTTTCATTAATTTTAGAGAATGTAACCGTTCTCATTAAGTTTATCATTCATTTCTTCGTTTATTATAATTTAAATATTTCAGTTTTTCATTCATTATGAATTAATCATTATTATTAAAATTTTATTTATTATCATTAAAATTCTTAATTATGGTTCAAATATTACAAACTTGAATTAATTTTTGAATGTTATGAATTTGGTGGTAATAAATATTCTTGATGAGAGAACATCTATATAAAGAGAGATTTTGGTCCCTTGGCTTTATCTCTTTTTCAAATCTTCAGAGACTTCCTACACCATCTAAAGTGAGAGTTCTGAGCCGAGAAGAGCCAGAATACTAAGAGAAATCATTGTAGAAATTTCTCGACAATAATGACTGGAGGTACGTAATTTTCATTTCCATATTTAGTTTTCTTGTGTTTCTATTATAGTGACTTAGAAACACATTATGTTCTTCAATTTTCTAACATTTGGTATCAGAGCCAGGTTAACCTCTGCCTTGATATGAAAAAGATTTTATCTTATACCATGAATATGACTTGATTTCGATTTCTCTTTTGAAACTTTTGATGCATTTGATGTTGAAAATCATGAGGATATAAGATTTTTATTATTTTTGATGAAATAAAACATTCATTATTACTAAATTATTCAAATTTTATATGAATATTTGGTCATATTAATTTATGTTTATAAGCCAATTTTATTCAAAATGTCAAGTGATCTATATAATCTTAATTAATTAGGGACTAACCACAGTATTCTTAATTGATTAAAATTAAAAATAAAGTTAAAATAAGGATCATATAAGGAATTAGACATAATATTGTGATTGATTATATTTACTATAATAATTGTTATCCCACATAATTTTTTATTATATTTATATAATTAATCAGAATAAAATATTAGATTATTTTCATAATTTACCTATAGGGATTATGAATTGGTACATAATTTGATAGTTTTATCATAAAGACTATTTAAATCTATTTGAATTAAAAAATTAGCTCACAAGTAATTTTTATGTCATGAGATTCAATTTTTGACATGTTTTACATTGGTAAAGCATGTAATATAGACTATTAAGCCTCAAATTTTGACATAAGCATTTTGGATTTTATGTAGTTTCTTAAACTATTAATTTCTTTGATATCCAATGTAACATTCCCGAATTTAGGGTTGATAACTGTAAGATTTGGAAAGAGAGGATTCTCCTCCATCTAGGATGGATGGATATTGATTATGCTATTAGGAAGGATAAACCACCTACAGTCACTAATACCAGCACTCCAATTGAGGTCGCGCTATATGAGCGATGGGAGCAATCCAATCGGCTCAACGTGATATTTATCAAGACTAAAATAATTGATGATATACGTGATTCTATTGACCAACATGAGAATGTCCAAGATTTGCTATAAGCTATCGATAAGCAATTCGTCACTTTAGAAAAGGTATTAGCAAGTACCCTAATAATGAAATTCTCATCCCTTAGACTCACCAACGTAAAAGGTGTGCGCGAGCATATAATGCAAATATGGGATATTGCGGCTCAACTTAAGAAACTCGAGGTTGATATATCAAAATCCTTCCTAGTGTACTACATTCTGAATACCCTTCCACATCAATACGAGTCTTTTAAGATTTCATACAACACATATAAGGACAAATAGTCAATCAATGAATTAATGACCATGTGTGTTCAAGAAGAAGAGAGGCTAGTGATAGAGTTAGGTGAGAGTGCATTGGTGGTAACCACTCACAGGAAGAATAAAACTGACAAAAATCAAGCCAATCAGCAGGGAAAAGATAAAATACCACCCTAAGCTGATATCAAGAAAGAAGCAAAGTGTTTCTTCTATAAAAAGAAGGGACATAAAGAAGAAATACTTGAAATTCCAATAATGGCTTGAAAAGAAAGGTAAACCAACCTCGTTTGTGTGTTATGAATCTAATATGGTTAATGTTAATATTAGCACTTGGCGGATTGACTCTAGATCAACAATCCATATTACAAACTCTTTACAAGGTATGCAAAATCTAAGGAAGCCAGTGGGAAGTAAGTAAAGTATCTTATCAGGCAATAAGATGGGCTCACATGTGGAGGCAATTAGAACACGCATTTTGACTTTAAATAGTGGTTTTATTTTAAAATTAGAAAGAACCTTTTATGTACCAAGTTTCTCATGAAACTTGATTTCTGTTTTTAGACTCGTACCATTTGGATATTCCTTTAATTTTCAAGACATATCATTTAGTTTATTATATAAATCTGATTGTATTGGGAATGATATTTTGTCTGATGGCCTTTATTATATTTTCTTACAAAATAATGACACTTATAGTCATGTTCACACTGGCATTAAAAGGTATAATATTAATGAGGACTCCTTTTGCTAGTCATATGTGCCCTATAAGCCAATCACATGAGTGATGGCACTTGTGACTTGATATGCACTTTTTCTCTTTGCTTATTATTATGTGTTTTATTATTTTATCATGCGTGTTGCATATATTGTGATATCCTTGGATCTGTGCAACGGGAATCGGATCGTGATGAGATCACGATAATGAGATCGATTCACCTTTATACACAGACCCTGAATTATCCTGGTTATAGGTTACTCGAGAAGGACATCGAGATAACCGGATAGACTGGTGTGCTATATACCCATCTATATGATGGAGGTAGCTGGTCTCATAGCTACTCGTGTGGGGACACTAAGTGTACAATGCAGGTGCTCATTGGGGAATGAGTTCACTGATTGATCCATCTACGGAATGCTGGATGGTTATTGATACCTCACGTCTGACAACGATTCCGTAGTCCCAATAGTATATATGGTCCTTAGACTTGAGACACCAAGGATGTCCTATATGAGTACTCCACTCTTTGATACCGGACTTATAGGTTTAGAAAGTTCTAGATCTAGTACAACCAGTTATTGAGAGTGATAGCCAACATTACAAGGGCTATTGAGTGTCAATAGAGGATCATCTGCTCTCGGTATCATGAGAGGAATATCCTATGTGTTCTTGCTCGAACAAATCCTTGGCCAAGGGTATTCGGATTAAGAGTAGAAAGAGTTCACTGGGAGAATCCGACAAAAGTAAGACTCGAGGAGAGATCGTATAGGCCTGACAGCACCGTGCCCGGTATAGGATTTCTGGGATATTGGAAGGATGAGGGACTATAGATATATGGTAACTGAGAACAGATAGGTCCAAAGGATTGGATTCCCCTGTATCGTCTGGGGGTCACGGTGTAGTGGCCTGGTACGTCCGCAATCGATGAGTTGGGTGAATTATTATAGAGATAATAATTCACTAAGTCAAAAGGAGTTCTGACAAGTATGACTCACGGCCAGCTCGATATTGGGCCTAGAGGGTCACACACATATGGTAGGTGTTGCAACGAGTAGAGGTTCGGATATAAGATATCCGCTGAACCCCCTATCTTATTGGATATCCATTAAGCCCTTAAATTATTGGATCCTGAGATGAGATCCAATAATTACTAATAAGAGATTATTGGTTAGAGACCCACTAATCCAAGAGGCTTGGGTAATTGGATGGAGATCCAATACCCAATAGGGCAAAAGATCCATTAGGGTTTTCAGGGGGCCTCTATAAATAGGAGGGAACCAAAGCTCTATAGGCTGAGGGTTTCTTTTGGTAGCCACCTCCTGTTCTCCTCTCCCCAAAGAGAGAGAGAGGTGCATCGTCGCAGTTCCTGTCGTATGGATACCACTAGAGAGGAGGATGCTTGACCTCTTTCATCCTCTCCCATAGATCTGCAGGGATTCAGGGATATATGATCTCCCTAGGTACTTTCTTTTACACATGCAGTTTTCGCGGATTTGTTTTGACGCACTGATCTTCACACGACGACGAAAACTTTATATGGGAAATCTGGAGTTTTTTTGTTTTCTGTTCTTCCGCTGCACATGTGATGTCGTTCCCATTACGGATTTCCCAACTGTGGTATCAGAGCCAGGTTGTTCATGCGAAGATCGGATCTTAAACTGTGTGTGTTGTGTTTTGGATATGCTTTTGACGCCAAAACATTGGCGCAAAAGGGCTAGGAAGGGCAGCAACTATTGTTGCCCTTGTTGTGTTCGCGCAGCGGCCGTAAGGCTACTTGTAGCCTTGCTGCCTGCACAGGCAATAGTCGCCAACCGGCGGGCTATTGGCTGCAGGCAGGCTGCCTGCGGCCAGCCCGCAAGGGCGCAGGCGGGTTGTTAGTCGCAGGGGCACCGGCGGGATGCCTGCAGGGCAACGTCGGCGCATGCCCGTGGGGCAGTGCCTGTGAGCACTACGCCCGCGGGACAATGCCACGGGGCGCCGGCACTGCGCCCGCAGGGCAGCGGCGGTGCCGCCCGCATGGACGGCAGGCGCCGCCACCCCGGCGCCCTCCTCACGCAAGGACCACCGCTGGCAAGGTGGTGGCAGCCGCAGCCGCAGCCGCAACGCAGGTAGCTAAGGGTGAGGAGTTAGGGTTTTAGGGCAAAAGATGATTTTGCCCCTCGAAATTTCAAAAATTCTAGATTTTATCCCCTTTTGATAGAATTACCAAAATACCCTTTTGGTCGAATTACCGAAATACCCCTAGAAATTTAAAAATTCCTTTTATGTCTCTGATTTCAAAAAATTAAATATGTTAATTAAATATTTAATTAACTATTATTTTTGTCTAGTAGTCTTATTAAATAACATATACATGTGATGTATGATATGGACAGATGATCATGGACCTATGATGTGATGTGTGTACATGTGATTATTATTATTATGGCCTGTGAACCTCTATTCTTTTCTCATTTATTATCGAGCCTGTGTGCCTGTAATTATGTTGTAATTACATGAGGAGGCACAGCGGTAATGTGACTCACGAGGTCAAGATGGACGACCCGACGCATGGAGATACGTTGAGATGTCGACGGATCCGACGAAGCGAGATGGACGATCACAGGGCATAGAGATGCATCGAAGCACACATAGATCTTGATGTGAGTGATTGGGCCTATTGGCTCGGGCTTGATCACATTAGGATGTGGTCTATGATCATCTGGTGTGATTGCTCATGTGATGTGTGATTAGATATACACCTACTAGATATGTATATATATATATATATATTTGCATGCGATGTAGATATATATATATATATATATATATTAAATATGTAAGTGTGTGATATATTATGTTAGGAGACCAAATCAAAAATCCTCTCCATTAATAATATTAAGTCGGTAAACGTGAGGCAATTAGATTGACCCACGTGGCCTTCCATCGTTATAGCTAGGAACCGATTCTCGGTGTAGGTTGAGTTGGTCGAGTCCCTCGAAACTTACCTATATTGCGTCTCGCTATCTTATCTATGACATAGAGATGTCACCGGTGACCTGAGGATATGGTATGCTTGGTTGAGTCCCTCGATAGTATATCATCAAATCAGACTCATCTTGTAACGATGGTGATGACTTAACCGAATATCATGGTTGGTTGAGTCCCTCGAGGCCATGGTGGTTCGGAGGCCGAACAGGATGGGAATCATAAGGAGTTGTGATTGGCAAGAGTTGCCTACCTTTACGGGTTTAACATGATTGATCGAGTCCCTCGAGGTTACGTTAAGATGCCGATTGGATCCCGATCCCCACTAGAGATCCGTTGTGGGTCTTTGATTCACTACCGGAGGGTGTTATATGTCTCGTGAAAAATTAGTGGGAGTACATTAAAATAGAAGTTCTCATCTTAACTGTTTAATTTTTGCAAAGTCTACATGTTATTTATTTCTGCTACATCAGAAAATATCGCTTTCAAATCCCTTATATGGCATACTTGATGCCAACTGCTTCACTGGTCTAAATTATACGGATTGGCTTTGCAATCTGAGAATCGTTCTCACAGCGGAGAAAATCGCATATGTCCTTGATACAGTGATCCCTACGCCCGATGAAGGGGCAAGTGAGGATGAGATCGCTCATTATGTGAAGTACTTAGATGATTCCACTCTTGCTCAGTGTTATATGTTGGCCTCTATAACAACTGAGTTACAGAGACGACATGAAAATATGGATGCTAATTCCATACTCCTGCATCTCCGCAAACTATTTAAGGAACAGGGAAGAACTCAACGATATGAGATATCAAAGAGTCTTTTCCGTGCCAAGATGATTGAGGGGACACCGGTTCAGAACCATGTCCTTAAGATGATTGAGTGGATCGAGAAACTCACAGGTCTAGAAATGGTCCTAGAGGATAACCTGTGTGTGGATCTTGTGCTTCAGTCCCTACTAGATTTCTTTTCTCAGTTCATAATGAATTTTAATATGAACAAACTTGAGGTGGCCCTCATAGAGCTCCTCAATATGTTGAGAGAAGCAGAGAGCACCATCAAGAAAGAGAAGCCAGTTCTCTATGCTGGTGAGACCAAAAAGAAAAGGAAGGCTGAGAAGACCCTTAAGAAGGGCAAGAGCAAGGGCAAAATGGGTAAGGCAAAAGTTGCCAAGAAAGACCTAACAAAGGACAAAGGTCAGTGCTTCCACTACGGTAAAGATGGGCATTGGAAGAGGAACTGTAAAGAGTACCTTGCAGAGAGGGTGAAATAGAAGCTTGCAGAAGCTTCAGGTACATTCATGATCAGTCTCCATTTGTTAAAATCTTTTGATAACATATGGGTATTGGATACTGGGAGTGCTTATCATATTTGCAATTCGTCGCAGGTTCTAGCAGGACCTAGAAGATTGAATAGAGGCGAGATGGACCTTAAGATGGGCAATGAAGCAAAGGTTGCTGCAGTGGCTATTGGCAAGGTCACTTTACATCTACCTGGTGGAGCTATTATTGCATTAGATGCATGCTATTAGTTCTTTCTATTATCAAAAATATTATTTTCATTTCATATTTGACAGTTAGTGGATATAAATTAGTTTTTGAGAACAATGGTTATTCAATAATATTAGATGATCAGATCATCACGAGAGGAACATTGCATAATGGTTTATTTATACTAGATACAGCTCCACATATCATGAGTGTGAGTCTAAGAGGAAACGAGAAGAGGTGAACAACGCATATCTTTGGCATTGTAGGCTAGGTCACATCCACGAGGGAAGGATTCAAAAGTTGCTAAAAGATGGATATCTAGATCCATTTGACTATGAGTCATATGCGACATGTGAACCTTGCCTTCGGGCAAAGATGACCAACTCTCCATTTAGTGGAACTGGAGAGAGAGCCACTGAGTTACTAGAACTCATACATAGTGATGTATGCGGTCCCATGTCGACTCATGCCATAGGTGGTTACTCCTACTTCATTACTTTCATTGATGATTTCTCAAGATACGGATATGTGTACTTGATGAAGTACAAGTCTAAAGCTTTTGAGAAATTCAGGGAATATAAAAATGAAGTGGAGAACCAAACAGGAAAGAGTATTAAAACCCTTCGATCAGATCAAAGAGGTGAGTACTTGAGTATAGAGTTCACCCAATTCCTCAAAGACTATGGGATCTTATCCCAATGGACACCTCCTTATACACAATAGCTTAATGGTGTATCAGAAAAGAGAAATCGCACACTATTAGACATGGTGCGTTCCATGATGTGTTTCGCCGACCTACCCATCTCATTCTGGGGATATGCCCTAGAGACGGCAGCTTACCTTCTGAACAGAATTTCAACCAAGTCAGTGATGTCTACTCCATATGAGATGTGGAATGGGAAGATGCCTGATCTTAAGATTGTTAAGATTTGGGGCTGCCCTGCCCACGTTAAGAGACACAACCCTAACAAGTTAGAATCCAGAATGGAACGGTGCAAGTTCGTGGGATACCCTAAGGAAGCTTGTGGGTATTATTTCTATCACCCTGAGGACCAAAAGGTCTTTATAGCTAAGAGAGCAGTGTTCCTTGAGAAGGAATACATTCTTGGTGAAGACAGTGAGAGCATGATAGAATTGAGTGAGGTTGGAGAACCTAGCTCAAGCACCATTCCACAGCTAGAGTCTGTTCAGATACCTAACACATAAGTTTCAACTTTACGTAGGTTCGATAGAGTATCCCATCCTCCTGAGAGATATGTTGGACATATCAGAAGAGAGGATGTTGAGGATATCGATCCTCAGACCTACGAGGAGGCTATTATGAGAATAAACTCCGGGAAATGATAAGAAGCCATGAATTCAGAAATGGATTCCATGTACCTCCAACAAGGTTTGGAATATAGTTAATGCACCCGAGGGTATCGTACCCATTGGCTGTAAGTGGATCTTCAAAAAGAAGATTGGAGTAGATGGAAAGGTAGAGAGACCTATAAAGCAAGGCTAGTGGCTAAAGGGTATCGTCAAAGGCAAGGTGTTGACTATGACAAAACTTTCTCACCTGTAACCATGCTAAAATCCATTTGAATTCTATTGGCTATTGCAGCACACTATGATTATGAGATCTGACAGATGGATATCAAATTCCTCAATGGTAACCTCGAGGAGGAGGTTTATATGATATAGCCTGAGGGATTCGTGTCCAGGGATAACCCAGATAAGGTGTGCAGGTTGCTTTGGTCCATTTATGGATTGAAGCAAGCTTCCCGAAGTTGGAACATAAGATTTGATGAGGCGATCAGATCTTATGACTTCGTTAAAAATGAAGATGAGCCTTATGTGTATAGGAAAGTAAGTGGGAGCACTATCACCTTTTTGGTATTATATGTGGATGACATCCTGATCATTGGGAATGATGTAGGAATGCTCTCTACAGTAAAGACTTGGTTATCTAGGCACTTTTCTATGAAGGACTTAGGGGAAGCATCCTACATATTGGGGATACGGATATATAGAGATAGATCTAAGAGGATGCTTGGCTTGTCCCAGTCAAGGTACATAGACACCATTATCAAAAGGTTTAGCATGGAAAATTCCAAGAGAGGTCTCATACCAATGAGACATGGAATATCACTTTCTAGGAGTATGTCCCCAAAGACTCCTAAAGAAAGGGCACACATGGATATGATACCATATACATTAGCGATAGGTTCTATCATGTATGCTATGCTATGTACCAGGCCTGATATGGTGTATGCTCTGAGTATCACAAGAAGATATCAGGCAGATTTAGGCTTGGAGCACTGGAAAGCAGTAAAAAGTATCCTTAAGTACTTGAGAAGGACTAAGGATCTTTTATTGGTATATGAAGGTAGTAGCCTCAGGGTTGAGGGCTACATGAACTCGAGCTTCCAGTCCGATGTCGATGATAGCAAGTCTAATTCAGGGTATGTGTTCACCCTGAATGGAGGAGCAGTATGCTGGAAGAGTTCCAAGAAATACACTACTGCTGACTCGACCACAGAGGCTGAATACATTGCTGCGACAGAGGCAGCAAAGGAGGGAGTCTGGATGAAGAAGTTCATCACAGATTTGGGAGTCATGTCGAGTAGCGAAGAACTGATTCCCTTATATTGCGATAACTACGGGCCGATTACTCAAATAAGAGAACCTGTGTCTCATCAGAAGTGTTATAAGGAGGTTCCAACTTATTAGAGAGATCGTGGCCCGAAGAGATGTAGTAGTGGAAAGAGTTCAATCTGAAGATAACATTGCAGATCCACTGACCAAGCTATTGTCTCAAATTATCTTTGAGCGCCACAGAGGTTTGATAGGGATCAGACACATAGGTGATTGGCTTTAGGTCAAGTGAGAGATTTTTAGTCATATGTGCCCTACAAGCCCATCACATGAGTGATGGCACTTGTGACTTGATATGCACTTTTTCTCTTTGCTTATTATTAGGCATTTTCTCACTTTATCGTGCGTGTTGCATATATTATGATGTCCTTGGATTTATGCCATAGGAATCGGATCATGATGAGATCACGATAATGAGATCGATTCACCTTTAAACACAGACCTTGAATTATCCTGGTCATAGGTTACTCGAGAAGGACATCGAGATAACCGGATAGACTGGTGTGCGGTATACCCATCCATATGATGAAGGTAGCTGGTCTCATAGCTACTCGTATGGGGACACTAAGGGTACAGTGCAGGTGCTCATTGTGGAATGAGTTCACTGATTGATCCGCCTACGGAATGGTGGATGGTTATTGATACCTCATGTCAGACAGCGATTCCGTAGTCCTAGTAGTGTATCTGGTCCTTCGACTTGAGACACTAAGGATGTCTTGTATGAGTACTCCACTCTTTGATACCAGACTTATATATTTGGAAAGTTTTAGATCTTATACAGTCAGTTATTGGGAGTGGTAGCTAACCTTACGAGGGCTATTGAGTGTCAATAGAGGATCATCCACTCTCGGTATCATGAGAGGAATATCCCATGTGTTCTTGCTCGAACAAATTGGTTATTCGAATTAAGAGAGAAAGAGTTCTCCGGGAGAATCCGACAAGATCAAGACTCGAGGAGAGACCGTATGGGCCTGACAGCACCGTGCCCGGTATTGGGTCTCTGGGATATTGGATGGATGAGGGACTATAGATACATGGTAACTGAGGATAGATAGGTCCAAAGGATTGGATTCTCCTGTATCGTCTGGGGGCTGCGGCGTAGTGGCCTGGTACGTCCGCAGGTGATGAGTTGGGTGAATTATTATAAAGATAATAATTCACTAAGTCAAAAAGAGTTCTGACAAGTATGACTCACGGCCAGCTCGATATTGGGTCTAGAGGGTCACACACATATGGTAGGTGTTGCGACGAGTAGAGGTTCGGATATAAGATATCCGCTGAACCCCCTATCTTATTGGATATCCATTAAGCCCCTGAATTATTGGATCTTGAAATGAGATCCAATAATTGCTAATAAGAGATTATTGGGTAGAGACCCACTAATCCAAGAGGCTTGGGCAATTGGATGGAGATCCAATACCTAATAGGGCAAAAGATCTATTAGAGTTTTCAAGGGGCCTCTATAAATAGGAGGGAACGAAAGCTCTATAGGTTGAGGGTTTCTTTTGGTAGGCATCTCTTGTTCTCCTCTCCGCAGAGAGAGAGAGAGAGGTGCATCCTCGTAGTTTCTGTCGTGTGGATACCACTAGAGAGGATGAAGGAGGTTAAGCATCCCTAGGTTTACAGGGATTCATGGATATATGATCTCCCTAGAGAGGAGGACGCTTGACCTCCTTCATCCTCTCCCACAGATCTACAGGGATTCATGGATATACGATCTCCCTAGGTACTTTCTTTTACACATGTAGTTTTTGCGGATTTGTTTTGACGTCCCGATTTTCGCACGATGATGAAAACTTTCTATGAGAAATCTAGGGTTTTTTTGTTTTCTGTTCTTCCACTACGCATGTGATGTCGCTCCCATGACGGATTTCCCAACACCTTTATGTTATGGCACCGGAGATTAGGACATATTTCCATAGAGAGAATTAAAACATTAGTTAATGATGGAGTAATTAATATTCTTGATTTTATTGATTTTAGGACTTGTATGGATTGTTTTAAGGGAAAGTAGACCAACAAGTCCAAGAAAGGTGCTAATAGGAGTTCAGACATATTAGAGATCATTCATACTGATATATATTATCCAGACATAGATGCACATGATAAAAAATTCTTCATCTCCTTTATAGATGCATACTCACGATATATGTATATATATTTGCTTCATAATAAAAATGAAGCATTGGATGCCTTCAAAGTCTTTAAGACTAAAGTTGAGGACCAATGTGGTAAGCAAATTAAAATTGTGAGATCAGATAGAGGTGGAGAATATTATGGTAGATATGTTGAGAATGGATAAGCACCTAGTTCTTTTGCTAAGTTTCTTCAAGAACATGAGATTATTGCCCAATACACCATGCTTGGTTCTCCAGACCAAAATGGTATTATAGAAAGAAGAAACTGAATATTATTAGACATGGTGTGGAGTATGCTTAGCAACTCCAATCTTCCTAAATTCTTGTGGACTGAAGCACTAAAGACGGTTGTGTATATATTAAACCGAGTTCTAACCAAGGCTGTCCCAAAGACACCATTTGAATTATGAAAAAGTTAAAAACCAAGTTTGTGACATATGCGCATTTGGGGATGTCCGTTTGAGGTTAGGATATATAATCCACAAGAGAAGAAACTAGACCTGAAGACTATTAGCGGATATTTCATTACATATACTGAAAAGTCCAAAAGTTAAAAGTTTTATTATCCATCTCATACAACTAGGATTATGGAATCAAAAAATGCTAAGTTTCTTGAGGATGGCATGATCAGTGGGAGAGATCGGTTCAGAAATATAGTTTCTACACATGATCATATAGAATCTCAACCTTCCACATCAAGTGATAGATTGGTTATTATTCATAGCACTCCTCAAGTACAAATTGGTATTGAATAACCAATCATTGAGATTCCACAAGTTGTTGGCAGTATTCTAATAGATCAAGTAGTTCAGGAATTACAACAAGCTCTTGAGCAATTAGTTGAACCATAAGTTCCTCAAGGAAATATGGTACAACATTAAGAAGATCTACTAGAAATAAAAGATTAGCAATTCCTAGTGATTATGTTGTATATCTACAAGAATTTGACTATAATATTAGAGCTGAAAATGATCTTGAAACATTTTCACAAGCCACGAGTTGCGAAGAGTCAGATTTATGGTACAATGCCATGAAGGAGGAGATAAATTCCATGAAGAGCAACGAAGTTTTGGACTTTGTAGAGTTGCCTAATAGAGCAAAGACTATTTGACTATAAATGAGTTTTTAAGACTAAGAAAGATTTATTAGGTAATATTAAGAGATACAAGGTAAGACTAGTTGCAAAGGAATTTACTCAAAAAGAGGGAATTGATTATACAGAGACATTTTCTCTTATATCTAAGAAAGATTCTCTTCGTATCATTTTGACATTGGTTGCTCATTTTGACCTTGAGTTGTAATAAATGGATGTGAAAACGATATTTCTTAATGGAGATATGGAGTAGGAGGTTTATATGTAACAACCTGAAGGTTTCTCCTCTAGTGTTGGTGAGCACTTGGTTTGTAAGCTTAAGAAATCTATATACGATTTAAAATAAGCCTCCCACCAATGGTATTTTAAATTCCATGGAGTAATTTCTTCATTCAGATTTATTGAAAATCCCATGGATCAATGTATATATCAGAAGGTCAATGGGAGTAAAATATATTTTCCTGTTTTATACGTAGATGATATTTTGCTTGCTACTAATGATAAAAGTTTGCTGCATGAGGTAAAACAATTCCTTTCTAAAAACTTTGATATGAAGGATATGGGTGAAGCATCTTATGTCATTGGCATTAAGATCCACAAAGATAGACCTCGAGGTATTTTAGGTCTATCATAAGAAACTTATATCAATAAGCTTTTAGAAAGATTTTGGATGAAGGATTGTTCACCAAGTGTTGCTCCCATTATGAAAGGTGATAGGTTCAATTTGAACCAATGCTCGAAGAATAATCTTGAGAGAGACTCAATGAAATACATCCCATATGCTTCTGTCGTAGGAAGCCTTATGTATGCCTAGGTCTGTACTAGACCTGATATTGTATTTACTGTGGGGATGCTAGGTCAATATCAGAGTAATCTAGGTATGGACCATTGGAGAGCTGCAAAGAAAGTGATGAGGTATCTTCAAGGAACCAAAGATTACATGCTTATGTATAGACATACAGACAATCTAGATATGATTGGCTACTCAGATTTAGACTTTGCCGGTTGTGTTGATTCTCGTAAATCAATATCATGATACATTTTTATGATGGCTGGTGGAGCTATTTCTTAGAGAAGTGTCAAGCAGACTTTGATTACTACTTTTACCATGGAAGCTGAGTTTGTCTCCTATTTTGAGGCTACTTCACATGGTGTATGGCTTAAAAGTTTTATTTCAGGGCTTAGAATTATGGATTCTATTTCTAGGCTATTAAGAATTTTCTGTGATAATTCAGTTGCTATCTTTATGACTAAGAATAATAAAAGTGAAAGTCGAAGTAAACATATCGACATTAAGTATTTAGCCATAAGAGAACATGTAAAAGAAAAGAAAGTGGTCATTAAGTACATTAGCACTGAATTGATGATTGCTGATCCTTTGACTAAAGGTATGCCACCTCTGAAATTCAAGGATCATGTAGAGAAAATGGAACTTGGTTCCACTTTGTAATTGTATTGAAACTCATATATATATTGTGATATTTTCTCATTCATGTGCACATTAATTTGAGAAAATATATTTATGCTGGATCAAGAATAAATATAAGGTTTATTCATTAAGTAATATTACCACATTAAGATTAATTCTTAAGAAACTAAATACATCGTGATACATGGATGATAATACTCGCTATTAGAGGACTTATCACTATGATTCATGTATTTGTTTCTTAAGAAAATTATTCGATAAGATTAATTCAAGTTATTAAGTTAAATGTATGGATCAAGTGGGAGAATGTAACCATTCCTTATTTATTACTATTGATTTCTATTGATTTTAGAGAATGTAACTGTTCTCATTAAGTTTATCATTCATTTCTTCATTTATTATGATTTAAATATTTTAGTTTTTCATTTATTATGAATTAACCATTATTGTTGAATTTTTATTCATTATCATTAAAATTCTTAATTATGGTCCAAATGTTACAAACTTGAATTAATTTTTGAACATTATGAATTTAGTGGTATTAAATGTTCTTGATGGGAGAACATCTATATAAAGGGAGGTTTTGGTCTCTTGGCTCTATCTCTTTTTTAAGTCTTCAAGGATTTCCTACACCATCTAAAGTGATAGTTCTGAGCCGAAAAGAGCCAAAATACTAAGAGAAATTATTACAAAAATTTTTCTACAATAATGACTAGAGGTATGTAATTTTCATTTCCGCATTTAGTTTTTTTGTGTTTCTGTTATAGTGACTTAGAAACACATTATGTTCTTCAGTTTTCTTACATGATCATGATTCATTATTTTAAGTATGATGCTAAGCATGATCATGATTCATTATTTCAAGTATGATACTAAGCATGATACCAATCTCCCCCTTTGTCATCAACAAAAAAGAAATGTGTAATCATATTTACATCATTACATCAAATACACAAGCAAGTTTTACACCATTATAATAGCAAGCTAGCAAGTTTGCAAAATCTTTGCAAGATGGTGATTTTTTGCTTTTAGATGTCCAAGCTAGCACTATTTTTGCTAGCACTTCTCTTGGGATATGAAGTAGCCAAGATAGCAAGTTAGCAAAATCTTTGTGAGATGGCGACTTTTGCTTTTAGATGTGCAAACTAGCACTATTCTTGCTAGTACTTCACTTAGGATATGAAGTAGACAAGCTAGCAAAGATGAAGAGAAGAGAGGAGTTCATTCATCACAAGAAAAACCAAGCTCTTGAAAATCCATGAATTATTCATCACAAGAAAAAGAATTCATTCAAGCTATCAAAAATCCATCAAACTTCTACTTTCGTAAATAGAGAGCTAAGGGATTTATCATAAAAAATATGAATATTTAAGATTCATGAATTAAATTCCTATTTTGGTAGAAAGAAGAGGGGTTCATAATAAGTGATTATTGTACAAAAATCAAGTGTACCAACAAGTCCATGAATAGAACTTCTTTCTCTTATAAGTATAGAGGGGGTTATCGGAAAAGATCATCAAGTGATCGAGCAAAAGTATAAAAAATTCATGAATGAGATAAGAAGAAGAAGATAAGAAATAAACTCGATAAAAGCTTCATTTTTGAAAATCAAAAAATTAAAAAAATGTATACAAGAAACTCATGCATTTTGGAAGATTTAACATGCCTAATTCTCTTCTAATAAAATCAAATTATTCCTCATTTCAAGGTTTTATAAAAATATCAACTAATTAATGTTTTGTATCAATAAATTCTAAAGTTACATCGTGGTTATTAATATGATTTCTTATAAAGTGATGTATAATATCAATATATTTAGTTTTAAAGTGTTGAATGTGATTTTTTGTTAAATATGTTAGTCATATATGCCCTGCAAGCCAATCACGTGAGTGATGACACATGTGATTTGACATATATTTTATTATTATTATTATTTGATATTTTATCACTTTATCTTATGTATTGCATATATTGTGATGTCCATGAATATATGCAATAGGAGTCAGATCGTGATGAGATCACGATAATGAGACCAATTCATCTTTAAACACAGATCCTAAATAATCTTGATCATAGGTTTCTCGAGAAGGACATTGAGATAACCAGACAGACTGGTGTGTTGTATACCCATCCATATGATGGAGGTGGCTGGTCTCATAGTTGCTCGTGTGGGGACACTACGGATATAGTACAGGTGCTCATTGAAGAATGAGTTCACTGATTGATTCGCCCACGGAATGCTAGATGGTTAATGATATCTTATTGTCAAACAATGATTCCATAGTCTTAGTAGTGTATCTAATCTTTAGACTTGAGATACCAAGGATATCCTGTATAAGTACTCTACTTTTTGATACCAGACTTATAGATTTGAAAGCTCCAGATCTAGTACAACCAGTTATTGGGAGTGGTAGCCAATCTTACGAGGGCTATTGAGTGTCAATAGAGGATCATCCGCTCTCAGTATCGTGAGAGGAATATCCCATGTGTTCTTACTCAAATAAATCCTTAACCAAAGTTATTCGGATTGAGAGAGAAAGAGTTCTCTGGGAAAATCCGATTAGAGTGAGACTCGAGAAGAGATCGTATGGGCCTGACAACACTATGCCCAATATAGGGTCTCTGGGATATTAGATGGATGAGGGACTATAGGTATATAGTAATTGAGGATAAATAGGTCTAAAGGATTGGATTCCCTTGTATCGTTTAGGGACTATGGTATAGTAGCTTAGTACGTCCGTAATCGATGAGTTAAGTGAATTATTATAGAGTTAATAATTCACTAAGTCAGAAGGAGTTCTGATAAATATGACTCATGGTCAGCTTGATATTGGGCCTAGCGGATTACATACATATGATATGTGTTGCGACTAGTAGAGGTTCAGATATGAGATATCTGTCGGAGCCCCTATCTTATTGGGTATCTATTAAGCTCATGAATTATTGGATTCTAAAGATATGATCTAATAAGAGCTAATAAGAGATTTTTGGGTAGAGACCCACAAATCTAAAAGGCTTCGGTAATTGGATGGAGATCCAATACCCAACAGGGTAAGATCCATTAGGGTTAAGTTGACAAGGGACCTCTATAAATAGGAGGGAACCAAAGGCCCATAGTGTCACGGACTTAGCTGGTTTTGCCTAAGCTGTGCGACACCATTGTGTGTCAATCCGCAAAGGTCAGCCTCCCCGACATCCCACAATTCCTAAGGACCTACAAAAGAGAAGATGGGACAACGAAAGTGCTTCACACGGGATTCACAAGCCACCCTTTCAGCAAACACTTTATAAACAATGCAAATTCCAACCATGGACATCACAAGCTCAGAATGGTTACACAACAAAGGCATAAATTGGTCCACTACAGACCGAAATCTAGTACAAGTATCTACATGACATAAACTTTCTGTACAAGCCGACAATGGCTGCTAAATTCACTCAAATGGGGGCGTTTCACCTTTGGCGAGCCCTTTACAAGCTTTACAAGTTGGAACAAACTAAAAAGGGACACGGATATGCATCTGCATTACACCGAACAAGCCATTTACAAAATGTCCATGACATTCTCCCCCACTTATTCCTTCGACGTCCTCATCGAAGCCTTTGCTGACGCTACAACTTCTTTTCTTTGTTGGATCTTTGTTTTTCTGCTTCTGCTGCGATGCGCCCCTTGGCTTCCAATTGTTCTCCGCTTGTTGTTGTTGAGTCATCGAACTTTAATCCGCTATACTGCTTTAACTCGCCAATGACTCTGACTCTGGTGTGGGGTTAGCAGAGTTATGCTGATCCTTGCTGGTTCTTACGGATTCATCTGATGAAGGGAAAAGACTATCTTTGATATGTGCCAGTCTTCAAATTCTTCTTGTCTCTTGAACTGGATAGATGCTTATTGGAGCTTTTAACGAGCATTGCCTCGCAATCTTTAAAGTTCTCAGGTCCGTCCTCCGTAAAATTTGCCCATCGAATCTTCTTCCACTTAGTTATCTCGTCCAAGTAGGTTCACATCACTTCCACTTTCGATTGGCATTCAGTTGGGAAATGAAGCGGACAATCTACTCTCAGTAGCACTGATCACCATTGGTGAGGACTTGACAACTGTTGTCTTCCATTAGTCTCTTCGAAGGGTCTTCAAATTTGTGCAGAGCTCCTCTGCTAGATAACTAAGAGAGCTGGGGTACTCGGTTTCGCCCATTCTCTTGGGAGTTGAGAAGGCAAAGGTTACTTGACTTTGCTTGCCTCCTCGAGGTTGTACTTCGTGCGTCAAGCTGGTTACTAGACTTCGCATGCTCTTAGCTCATACTTCCGAAGCACTTGAAGTGTTTGCAATCCTTGCACTGAGTCAGCTACTATGATTCACCTTCTCATTGCCATTGAACTTCTGGAATGCAAGAAGTTATCACTCCAACTTGGAGTAAGTCTCTGATAGGTTTGGTTGCCTTTGGGATTGTACCGCCTTCTCCATCATTTCTGTCGCCGACTCCTCTAAGTAGCAAAGGTACAGCACCGCATACTACCTGCTCTGATCCTTGGTCATGCACTCTTGCATCGACCCGAAGTCCTTCACTCATGGCTATCTTGATGAAAAGTCTATTGACACCGGTCTTACGAAGTTCTCTGGCCTTTGCCCTTCAGCCTTGTCTTAGTACATGGAGTTTGCCAATGCATTCTCCTCCTCCACGACCCATATCACGACCAAGCGCTCTCCCTCTATGAGAGCAAGGGACTGATGACTCCCCGGAAGTCCCGCCTCTGTGGTACCATGGCACTGCATTGCCCATGGCACTACTATCCGTTGTCTCGTATTTGCATCCCTTCTTCACAATCGGTAGATCTGCCTCTGCGGCACTACGGCACTCCTCCGAGTCCACCTTCAATCTAACCGATGATTGATCTTAGGTAGCTGAGTCCCTCTGGACTCGTCTCTGCTTCCTCGCCCTATTTCGTCCACCTGCTACGACACCTCTGTGTTCTCTGAGCAGTTCCACTTGATCGCTGGAAAGACAGATTGCAACTCCCATGTATGGCCACCACCATTCATGTTGTAGGGTTTGCACCGCTTCTGTTCTCCTTAGCTTCATTGGTCATAACGTTCGCTTACTCGGCCTTGTCCTCTGACTTGCCGGGCTCCCTTGAGCGAATATGAGCTCTGAAGCAGTCCAACTCTTCAACCGCTCCGATCATACCTCTGCATGATCTAGTCCCCCCCCATGGGACTCACTGATACTTGCATATGAACTTCTTCCTCGATAGTGCATAGCCCCCATAAGCTGATGCCTAAGGTTTTCATTCAATGCAGCATTCGATGCAAGCACGGAAGACCCGCCTTTGTAGTACCATGGCATTCACTGCTTGAATCCATAGCTCTTCTTGCCGTCGTGTTGTTCACCGAAGTGGAGCTCCCAATCGCGCTCCTTATCATATCTCTGTATGATCTAGTCCCCCCTATGGGACTCACTGTATGTATCGACTTGCCACGAACCATTCCACCATGATCCGCTACATCATGTCGCTTCCTGGTGACATCTCCTTGCATTCTGATCCCTGTGGTATGAACTCGAACTGCGATATCTCCATATGTGGACTCTGCCAATACATCGCAGGGCCTTAGCCACCTTCGATTCTGTTCGCTCCTTTGGCAATCGACCTTCGTCCACCCACTCTTGGGTCACACTTGGACGAAGCCTAGCTCTAGGACAGTCCATCGCCTAGCAGCTCCTCTGAAGTCCCCTGACTTCGCTGCAATTGGTGCACCATTGTCTGGATCCTGGGCCTCTACCCCCACCAGTACAATCTCCGTTGCACACCACTTTCCTCATGGCAACTCGAATAGCAACACTGTGGCATATTCTTCAAGAGTAACTGCCTCTGCATCCTCTTGCCCTGTGCTAAGGCCTTCTGACACTTACTTTGCCTCTACAAACTGTCACCTTAGTTCCTTCGTCAAATGCTTCACCGAGACCAGGTGCATGTGCCTCGAAGCTCCCTTCGTCTTTGGCACCATGCAAGATGAGTCTGCTCCATCAGAATAAAGAACCCCTGGAACGACATGATCCTACTCCTGTCTCTACAAGAGTCCATGTCCTTGACCTCTGTCTAAGGAAAGCTCCAAGCCTTTGCTCCATGTTCTATCTTCTATGCCAACTCCCTTTATGCGGCTTGGGTACATCACTAAGTTACCCCCAAGTTGCTTTGCTTCTCGATTTGCATTGCATTAATGGTGGCCGTCGCGCCCACCATTCCACGGGTCAGCCCTCTGTTGAGTCCGATATCCCTATCGACTCCAGTGTGTCTTCACTCTGTGTTACCTTGGGTCGCTCCCCCACTTGATCTCGCTATGCGTCCACTAACGCATCACCACTTACGAGATCATGTGATGACTCATCGTAGCTTACTCGATCTATCGAGTTTTGTCTTGAGGTACTCCTCAACCGGTGCGGTTCATTGCACATGATTCTTCCTCTGGAGAACCGGGACTTATCCCTCCTAGATATCTACCCCGTTGGAGCAACTTCTCTCTTCGCATCCTTCCCTCTGGAAGTTTAGAAGACCACCATCCCCTTGGACCACTCCGCCTTTGCTGAACAACCTGTGCCCAATTCTGCCTTCGCAAACGCACTTGCTAGATTGTGACACTTCGCCAATACAGCTCGCACTGCACCCCTCTGGGTCTAGCAATATACTGAACCTGCTGCACGCTTCAGCCTCTCACGAAAGTATCCTGCACATGCCGAAGAGGAAGTTTCAATGCTCCATGGTGCCGACCTTCGGCCGCCTTGGGATGGCCATGAACAATCCATCGTCCACATGCAAGGCCTTGCATGAGTATCGAATTCCTTGAGTTTGCAACTCCCCTCACCTCTGTGAGCTTTTGCACAACTCTTTCGATCGTTGAACAACCTACTCCACCTTACACGGTCTCATCCTTTGCCAAGCACTCCGCTTGCCTCGAGAACCGTCAAGTTTGGTTGCCAACGTCGAGCCACTACTCGAACTCAGCCATCCCGACCTTTGTGCACTATGCAATTCTTCTTAGCTTGTTGTCCTCGTGGTGCCTCTTGCGCGAAGGGTTTGCCATTCTTTTGAATGCAATTCTCGGATGCCCGCTCCTCTGAGCGATTCCTTCCCCTACTACTCCAAGTCCATTTCCCAAACGGTCGCATATGTTGGCTGCCCTCAACACAACCCCGCTAGGTCCCCCACGTTTGCATGCTAAGTGTTTCTAAGTGGGCTTGTCCCGCTCTGATATCATATGTCACGGACTTAGCTAGTTTTGCCTAAGCTGTGTGGCACCATTGCGTGTCAATCCGTAAAGGTCAGCCTTCCCAACATTCCACAATCCCTAAGGACCTGCAAAAGAGAAGATGGGATAATGAAAGCGCTTCACACGGGATCCACAAGCCACCCTTTCAGCAAACACTTTATAAACAATGCAAATTCCAACCATGGATATCACAAGCTCAGAACGGTTGCATAACAAAGGCATAAATTGGTCCACTACAGACCGAAATCTAGTACAAGTATCCACATGACACAAACTTTCTGTACAAGCTGACAATGGCTACCAAACTCACTCAAATGGGGGCGTTTCACCTTTGGTGAACCCTTTACAAGCTTTACAAGTTGGAACAAACTAAAAAGGGACATGGACATGCATCTGCATTACACCGAACAAGTCATTTACAAAATGTCTGTGACAATAGGTTAAGGGTTTTCTAGTAGCCACTTCCTATTCTCCTCTCCCTCTCCTCCTCAGCCAGTAGCCCTAGTTTGGGGCGTGTGGACAGCAAGAAGTGTCGGTCCCTTCTTGATCGCATAGTGCGCGCTGCGGGGAGATTTAGGCAATGATTTGAGGAACGTTATCACAGCCCTTGCCATGTGGATTATCATTAGAGAGGAGCATATTTGAACTTCTTCATCTAGTCCTATAGATCTATAGGAATTCAGGAATATACGATCTCCCTAGAGAATTTTCTTACACGTAGTTTTTTGGTTTTGTGGGTTTTGTGCACTAACTTTTGCACGATGATAAGACCCTCTTTTTTAATAAAAAATCTATGATTTTTATTTATGTTCTTCCACTACGCATATGATGTCATCGTACATTTCTTAACAATGGTATCAAAGTTAGATTTCTCGTGCAAAAGATTGGCTTTTAAACTACATATGATGTGTTCAATCGCATAAGAATTGTTTTACGCAATTTCAATGATTTTTTATCATAGATATCAAATCTATGCTGAAATTTTTTTTCTCTATTATAAAGTGTTTTACCGAGAGCTTTTAATGTCAAATATGTTGATACAAAAGAGGAAGAAAGGGCAGCAACTGTTACTACCCCTTATATTGGCCAAAGGCTGCTTGCAGCCTTGGCCGAGAGACTTTCTTACTACTCTCAGCCTGGCCAAAAGTAGTAGAAATGAGAGCAGCAAGGCTGCTCTCAACCTACTGCATGGCAGCCCCTACAACCAGGTTTTCTAGCTGCAAGGGGCACCCCTGGCGGCTAGGGTTTCTTGGCCGCATGGTGCAAGCTGGTGGCTAGGTTTTTTGGGCGCCCAAAGCTGCCTTGCAGCCAGGGTTTCCTAGCTGCAAGGGACTCCTTGATGGCTAGAGTTTCCTAGTAATGCAAGGCCGCCTTGTGGCCTAGGATTCCTGGCCACAAGGGAGTCCTTAGTAGTTGAGATTTCCTAGCAACATAAGGGACTTCCTACCATATGAGGGTACCCTATGGTAGGGTAACACCAGAAGGTAGCAAAGTAATTAATTAAATAGTTTAATTAATTATAATTATTATTATCTAGTAGTCCTATATGATGATGATATGTACATATAATGTATAATGTAGACAGATGATTTTGGACCGTGTGATGTGTGTATACATTGTTAGGATCGAAAAGGCACTAAGAGGGGGGGTGAATTAGTGTAATTGATTAATATCGTAATTTCGAAACCGATTTCACAAAAAGATAAGTTCATAGGAAGATTTCGATTCGACGAAAGAGAACTTGAATGAAGTTGCTTGAGTAAAAAAAATGGAAAGGAACTAAACAATTTGCAGGTAAGTAATGAAATAATTCAGAAATGTAAACACTCACACATCCATGAACACAATGATGTATAGTGGTTCGATCAAATGACCTACATCCACTCTTAAAGCCTTCACGATGAGGCTCCGCACTTCCACTAACAAATCATTTGAAGGGGAAGGACCAAATACCCCTCTTACAACCCTTTACAAGTTGGTTCACACTCTTACAAGATTTCATAAGGAGAAGAAGGAGGTGAACACTTTAGCAAAAGAAGAGATAAGACTTTTCCAAGACTTTTCAAAGACTTTTTCTCAAAATTCTAACTCTCAAGGGTGCCCTTTCAACTGAAAAGGGGGGGTATTTATAGGCTCAAAATGGATTCAAATTTGAGCTCTAAATTTAAATTTTTTGAGTTTCTCGGTGTTGGGTGGTGCAACCGCCTGTCAGAGGCGGTAGCACCGCTTGTCAGTCTAGCAGACTGACACAGCAGGGGCGGTGCTATCGCCCCAGACTGGGCGACAAGGGCGGTGCTACCGCCCCAGGCTGGGCGGTTCAACCGCTTGGCCCATTCAGCAAAGGCTGAATGGGCCTTGTTTAAGGCCCAAGTTGGCCCAGTAAGAGCTCGGTTGGCCCCTACCAAATTTAGGTAGGATTATTTCTAAATCCTTGCTCTAATCATGTGCAAACTACAAATTTAAAACATAATTCTAAGTGATTTAACCTGACATTCTTCAAGTCAACTTCCGGCGAGCTTTACGGCGAGATTCCGACGAACTTCCGACACTTCCCTTGGATTTCTTCCGACGGACTTCCAGCATACTTCCGGATTGTATGGTGAGCTCAACGAGTCTTCGACTAGCTTCCGAATCTTCCCGGTAAGTTCCACGAACCTTCGACAATCTTTGTGACGAACTTCCGAAAACTTCGACAAGTCCCTGATTCGATCTTGGTTGGTTCCGGCAATACTTCCGACGATCTCTCGGACTTTCGATGAACTCTTGAACACCCGACGGACTTGACCACGGTAAATCTCTTTATGTTTTCATCCCATCGTAGTTATTCCTGCATATTTATCTCGACAATATATATTAGAACAAATATTTCACCAATTGACTTCATCATCAAAATCTGAGATTCAACAATCTCTCCTTTTTTATGATGAAAATTAATTGATGATGAAGTTATTCTTAACTCCCCCTATCTATATGCCATAGATAGTAAAAAACTACTTGAATTCAATTTTTTTGAGTTCAACACGATAAGTTTAACTTATCGTTCAACATATGAAAGAGAAATTTTATGGTTTACTTAATGATGACAATGTCGATGTATAACACTTATAGACATTCATCATTAAGTCAAAGGATGTCAAATAGACAGGTATCAAATGATATCAATGAAATATACATAATTAAAAAAAATGATATCAAGAACCTAAATAAGCATTTCAAGCATATAACTTGCAAAGAATGACAAATACATTCACTAGTCACATATTTCTCCCCCTTTGTCATCAACAAAAAGGAAAAGAGGGATTCATATACGAGTGAAAACCGAAAATATTATGAGTGCATCATTCAAAGATATGTAAAAAGATATTCGAAAAATATCACAAATGAGGGAAAAGAAATCATTCAAAAATTAAATAGACAATATCATTTCACAATGCCCAAGGTAGATAAAATGTAGTAAAGATAATTTCAAAGTTGTATAAAAGTTTTACAACGTTCAAAAAGAAAATATAATACAACAAACTACTCCTCCGGAGGAATGCCAAAGTTCCTATACATATGATCTATCTTTTGGTTCATCTTTCGCATTTCCTTCAAAAGTTCAATTTGCTGTAATTTAACTTCATTTAATTCTCTCATGATTGGATCGTCAGAAGGTGGAGCTGAAGCTAGTACTGATGGAGCTATATCAAAGGGATCAGGAGGAGGAGATTCACTTTCCCTAAAGACTGGTGTTTCAGGATGTTCTACTGGTGGGGGAGGTATATCACTCCTTCTTGGTTGTCTAACCCCTATTCCATTCTCAAATGTACACCTAAGTCTCTTAAGTAGTTTCATGTTAATGATGTTATATTTGTTCACTTGTACTACTTCTTCATTAGGTGGAATACTAATATTATGGGCATGCAATAATCTAGTTATCAATCCTCCATATGATAACATTAACCCTTTAGAAATGACTTCTATCATATGTTGTTGGATTAGGTATCCAAAACAATAATTCTGTCCAATCATGATCTAATATATGGTACCTAACTCAGTTAAACTAATCTCATCATGATGAAATTGTTTAGGAATGATAATGCTTGTAAGAATGTGATGTAGAATTTTAGAGCTAAAAGGCAACAAATGTTCATAGCTCTTGGGAATTATGCCTAAGTTCGGATTTGCAAAGATGGTTTCTAAGACTTCGGAGTGGGTGGCTCCAATTGTGTCCATGTCCCATTTCCCTCTAAAATAGCATCCTAACTCTTTCTCGACAATTCCAATTAGAGTGCATATCGTACTTTCAAGTATTTGAATTTCATTTTCTAGAAGATAGGTAGATAAGCCATCATCATTCACGCTTAAATTAGCATAAAACAATTTAATCAAGCATGGATAAATGGGTTCAACAATTTGCAAAATGGGTAAGACCTCTAAGTTAGTAAACCACATAATGGGTTCAAGGTTCCCTAATTGACTCAAATCAACATATTTCCCTTTATGAATGGTTCTAGTAACAAGTTCTGAAAACCTAAGGGATGCATCTTTTGATTTGAAAAGAAATTGGTTAAATGAATCTATCTCCACCCTTTTCCCTTTGTCTCTAGAAGATCTTTTAGGAGCCATATCTAGTGAGGATAGATCAATAATCAATTTAAAGGAAAGAACTAAAACTATAGAAGAAAAGGGGAGAAAAATTTTAGATTTTACCTTAGATATGTTTCCTTGAGAGGTAGAGAGCTTGAATCAAGGAAAAATCTCCTTCTTTGGCTTCTAGAGAGAGAGAATGAGGCTTGGAAGAGGTTTGAGGGCTTTAGAGAGGTGAAAGAGGGTGCTCTTGGGTTGGGGGCGGTTCTACCGCCGACCCTAACTCACCCCTTTTATAAAGGGGTGTTCGGGCGGTTCAACCGCCCAGACAGGCAGTTCAACCGCTTGGGGTCCGACTACCCAGGCGGTGCTATCGCTGATAGCACAAAAAATATTATTATTATTTTTAAAATTTATTTTGAATTTATTTTCAGAAGTTTTAAGGATGGGATGATGTCTTAGATTAAAAAAAAAATCGAGAGGAAACCAAATCAATGAAAGCCAAATTTTTGAAGAAAAATCTCATATAATAAAGCTCACTTATTAGGACAATTTAACATGCCTAATTCCCTTCTAATAAAATCAAATTGTTCCTCATTTAAGGGTTTTGTAAAAATATCCACTAATTGATGATTTGTATCAATAAATTTAAGGGTGACATCTTTACTACTGATATGATCACGTATAAAATGATGCCTAATGTCAATGTGCTTAGTTCGAGAGTGTTGAATCGGATTTTTAGTTAGACAGATAGCACTCGTGTTATCACATTTTATAGGAATATTCTTTAAATGAATTCCATAGTCTTCTAGTGTATTTTTCATCTAAATAACCTGTGCACAACATGCACTTGCAGCAATGTATTCGGCTTCTACCGTAGATAGTGCAATCGAATTTTGTTTCTTGGAAGTCCAAGAAACAAGTGCATGTCCTAGAAATTGGCATGTTCCGGATGTACTTTTTCTATCTATTTTACATCCACCAAAATCCACATCTGCATAAGCTTTTAAATCAAAGTTATCGGATTTTGGATACCATAATCCAAGATTCAGAGTCCCTTTAAGATATCTAAGGATTCTCTTAACGGCTTTAAAATGAGATAGCTTAAGATTAGCTTGGAATCTTGCACATAGCCCCACACTAAACATGATGTCAGGTCTGGTTGCAGTGAGATAAAGTAAGCTACCTATCATGCCCCTATATGTTTTTTGATTAAAACTTTCTCCATTTTCATCCATATCTGACTTAGTGGAGGTGCTCATAGGAGTGCTAATGTCTTTTGATCCATCCATGTTAAATCGTTTTAACAATTCTAATGTATACTTAGATTGATTTAGAAATATACCATCACTTAGTTGCTTAATTTGTAATCCTAAAAAGAAATTTAGTTCTCCCATTAGGCTCATCTCAAATTCATCACTCATATTCTTGGCAAATGATTCACATAGTGATTTATTAGAAGAACCAAAAATAATATCATCAACATAAATTTGAATAATAAGAAAATTATTTTCAAAATGTTTAATAAACAATGTAGTATCAACCTTGCCTTTAGTGAAATCATTTGAAATTAAAAAAAAACTAAGTCTATCATACCAAGCCCTAGGGGCTTGTTTTAGACCATATAGAGCCTTAGTTAGTTTAAACACATGGTTAGGAAGAAGAGAATTTTCAAATCCGGGTGGTTGTTCGATATACACTTCTTCGGAAATAAAACCATTTAAGAATGCACTTTTGACATCCATTTGAAATAATTTGAAATCATTACTACTAGCATAGGCAAGGAGCATCCTAATGGCTTCTAATCTTGCCACAGGAGCGAAGGTCTCTTCGTAATCGATACCTTCTTCTTGGTTGAAACCTTTGGCCACTAGTCTAGCCTTGTTTCTAACCACGATACCACATTCATCTTGCTTGTTTCTAAAGACCCACTTAGTACCAATAACTAAGTGGTCATTAGGTCTAGGAACAAGCTTCCATACCTCATTCCTCTCAAATTGATTCAATTCTTCTTGCATCGCGATAACCCAAGAATCATCTTTTAGGGTATCGTCAATGCACTTAGGTTCAATTTGAGAAAGAAAAGCGGCATGGGCACAAAAATCTTTGAAAGAAGAGCGAGTTTGAACCCCTTTCGATGCATCTCCTATAATTAACTCCTTGGGATGAGCATCTACATACTTCCATTCCTTGGGTAAGGAAGTTTGGGAAGAAGATGCATCCAAGTTGTCATTTTGAGGAGAGGGTTCATTCAAATTTAAATTATCAAAGCCAAAATCATCATCAAAATCTTTTTTCTTAAATTCAGAAATTTCATTGAAAAACACATGAATAGATTCTTCTATAACTAAGGTTCTTTTATTGAAAACATGAAAAGCCTTAGAGACGGAAGAATAACCAAGAAATATGCCTTCATTGGATTTTGCATCGAATTTTCCTAAGGCATCCTTTTTATTTAAAATAAAGCATTTACAACCAAAAACTTTAAAATAAGAAACATTGGGTTTTTTTATTATTCTATAATTCATATGGAGTTTTAGATAAGGATGGTCTCACTAGAACTCTATTCATAACATAGCAAGCTGTATTCACGGCTTCGGCCCAAAAATATTTTGGTAAATTATATTCATTTAACATAGTTCTAGCCATTTCTTGCAAACTTCTATTTTTCCTTTCCACTACTCCATTTTGTTGAGAATTTCTTGGAGTAGAGAAGTTATGGTTATATCCGTTTATTTCACAAAAATTTTGGAAGTCATGATTTTGAAATTCACCTCTATGATCACTTCGAATTGATGAAATCATAAAACCTTTTTCATTTTGAGTGAGTTTACAAAATTTAGAGAAACATTTGAAACAATCACTTTTGTGAGCTAAGAAATAGGTCCAAGTGTATCTACTATAGTCATCCACAATTACAGAGGCATATTTGCTACCTCCTAGGCTTGTTATGTCAATTGGACTAAATAAGTCCAAATGGATCAATTGCAATGGTCTAGTGGTACTAATATGATTTTTTAATTTGAAACTAGTTTTTATTTGTTTTCCTAGTTGACATGCATCACATACTTTGTCCTTGATAAATTTCATGTTTGGGATTCCTCTTACTAACTCTCTAGATGAAATCTTGGAAATTAGTTTCATGCTTGCATGGCCTAATCTCCTATGCCAAAGCCAAGCATCATCATTCAAAATCGAAAAATATATTTTATTACTTAATTCATCAATATTTATAGTGTAGACATTGTTTTGTTTTAAAGCAATCATGGATATGTCGTTGTTTGGTTTTTCAATGATGCAAATATTAGATTCAAATCTAACAACATAACCTTTATCGCATAATTGACTAATGCTTAAAAGATTATGTTTTAAACTATCAACTAGCAACACATCATCAATTGAAAAACTTGATTTGTTACCTATGGTTCCCTTGCCAATGATTTTACCCTTGTTGTTGTCTCCGAAGGTGACATACCCTTCTTCTTTGCTAGTGAGGATAGAAAAATGAGATGGATCTCCGGTCATGTGCCTTGAGCATCCACTATCAAGATACCATTTCTTGCTCCTAGCTTGTGAGTTTGTCTACAAAAGAGGATGATTTTTAGATACCCATTTGATTTTGGGTGCCTTATAAATTGATCTACTTAATTTGTAATTCAACATTGAATTGTTTATGGTTCCTTTAGGAACCCATATCAATTTTTGTGGACTAATTTTCTTGAGAGGACATTTGTAAGCAACATGTCCCATTTTACCACAAAAGTTACATTTTAAATGGGGTGATACATGCAATGTGGGTCCTTTAATGAAGGTGGTGGGATTTTGGTGAGATCCACTCATAAATCTGATTCCACTTCTATTTTCGACGTGACCCTTGTTAGCAAGGATCATGTCCAAGCCCTTGCTACCGACCTTAAACTTGTTTAGGGTCTCTTTGAGTAGCAAGTTCTCCCTTTTTATTATTTCTAAGTGTTCACACTTAGAGCATGGGGGTAGAGAAGGGGTTTGGAGACTATTAAACTTATTTTGTAAAAAAGCATGCTCCTTCTTAAGCAAATTGAACTTCTTACTAATAGTTCTACATTCATCAAATAACTCATGAAAAGCGATAGAAAGTTCATCGAAAGATAACTTTTCATTAAATAACTCACTAACCTCTTCTCCTAAGGCCATTAGCGCGAAGGTGGCCTCTTCTTTGTTGCTAGCTTCTTCAACCTCGGAATCACTTGAATCATCCTATGTGGCCTTCAAAGCTTTCTTCTTCTTGAATTACTTCTTCTTGGCTTGAGGGCATTCATTCTTGAAGTGTCCCAGCTTCTTGCATTCGTAGCAAATAACTTGGTCCTTTTTGTATTCAAATTTATTTTTTGTGTCATTTTTAAATTTGTTCTTTCTTATAAATTTCTTAAACTTTCGAGTTAAAAGTGCAATGTCATTGTCACTATCCTCATCACTTGATATTCCTTTCAAGTGGTCTTCTTGTATTATAAGTGTCATATCCTTCCTGTTCTTTGGAAGGGGGTTCTCAAGCTCTTCATGAGTATGGCACGTCATCTCGTAGGTCATTAGAGACCCAATAAGTTCTTCAAGTGGAAATATTTTAAGATCCTTGGCCTCTTGAATGGCCGTAACTTTTGGATCCCAACTCTTTGGAAGGGATCTCAAAATTTTAGTTACCAACTCAAAGTTAGAAAAACCTTTACCAAGAGCTTTAAGTCTATTGATGACATCCGTAAAGCGGGTGTACATGTCTCCAATGGACTCATTTGGTTTCATCCAAAAAAGTTCACAAGAATACACAAGAATGTTGATTTTGGACTCTTTCACTCGGCTAGTGCTTTCATGAGTGATTTCAAGAGTGCGCCAAATATCAAATGCCGATTCGTAAATAGAAACCTGATTAAACTCATTCTTATTAAGCGTACAAAATAAGAAATTCATAGCCTTTGCATTGAGAGCAAAAATCTTCCTTTCCGACTCATTCCACTCACTCATCGGAAGGGAAGATTTTGCAAAGCCATTTTCAACAATGTTCTAAAGTTTGAAGTCCATAGAAATGAGAAAAATCCTCATACGAGTCTTCCAATACGTATAATCCGACCCGTTAAACATAGGCGGACGAGTAATGGAGTGACCCTCTTGCATACCGGAGTAGGCCATCTCTCTTGAGTTTTAAACCAATATGAGAGTAAACTTTGCTCTGATACCAATTGTTAGGATCGGAAAGGCACTAAGAGGGGGGGGGGGTGAATTAGTGCAGCGGATTAATATCGTAATTTCGAAACCGATTTCGCAAAAAGATAAGTTCGTAGGAAGATTTCGATTCGACGAAAGAGAACTTGAATGAAGTTGCTTGAGTAAAGGAAATTGAAAGGAACTAAATAATTTGCAGCTAAGTAATGAAATAATTCAGAAATGTAAACACTCACATATTCATGAACACAATGATGTATAGTGGTTCGGTCAAATGACCTACATCTACTCTTGAAGCCTTCACGATGAGGCTTTGCACTTCCACTAGCAAATCCTTTGAAGGGGAAGGACCAAATACCCCTCTTACAACCCTTTACAAGTTGGTTCACACTCTTACAAGATTTCACAAGGAGAAGAAGGAGGTGAACACTTTAGCAAAAGAAGAGACAAGACTTTTCCAAGACTTTTCAAAGACTTTTTCTCAAAATTCTAACTCTCAAGGGTGCCCTTTCAGTTGAGAAAGGGGGGGGGGGTATTTATAGGCTCAAAATGGATTCAAATTTGAGCTCCAAATTTGAATTTTTTGAGTTTCCCGGTGTCGGACGGTGCAACCGCCTGTCAGTCTGGCAGACCGACACAGCAGGGGCGGTGCTACCGCCCCAAACTGGCGACGAGGCGGTGCTACCACCCAGCCCAGCGGTGCCATCGCTTCCCGGTGGGCGATTCAACCGCCTCAGTGGCGGTTCAACCGCTTGGCCCATTCAGCAAAGGTTGAATAGGCCTTGTTTAAGGCCCAAGTTGGCCCAGTAAGAGCCCGGTTGGCCCCTACCAAATTTAGGTAGGATTATTTCTAAATCCTTGCACTAATCACATGCAAACTATGAATTTAAAACATAATTCTAAGTGATTTAACCTGACATTCTTCAAGTCAACTTCCGGTGAGCTTTACGGTGAGATTCTAGCAGACTTCCGACACTTCCTTTGGATTTCTTCTGGCGGACTTCTAGCATACTCCCGGATTGTATGGCGAGCTCAACGAGTCTTCGGCTAGCTTCCGAATCTTCCCGGTAAGTTCCGCAAACCTTCGACGATCTTTGCGACGAACTTCTGAAAACTTCGGCAAGTCCCTGATTCGATCTTGGTTGGTTCTGGCAACACTTCCGATGATCTCTCGGACTTTCGATGAACTCTTGAACACCCGATGGACTTGACCACGGTAAATCACTTTATGTTTTCATCCCATCGTAGTTATTCCTGCACACTTATCTCGACAATATATATTAGAACAAATATTTTACCAATTGACTTCATCATCAAAATCCGAGATTCAACATACATGTGATTATTATTATTATTCTTGGGGCATGCGAGTCTCCATTTTTTCTCATTTATTGTCAGACCTACGTGCCTATAATTAAGTTGTAATTATATGAGGAGGTGTGGCGAGAGTTGGGAAGCGATAACGGGACCCATAAGGATGAAACAGATGATCATGACACATGGAGATGCGTCAAAATACCGACGAAACCGACAAAGATGAGATGGATGATCATAGAGCATGGAGATGTAACGTTGCATACATAGATCTTGATATAAGTGATTGAGCCCACTGGCTTGGGCTTGATCACATTAGGATGAGGTCTATGATCATCTGGTGTGATTGCTCATGTGATGTGTGATTATATATATACCTACTAGATACATATATATTTGTATACGATGTAGATATATATTAAATATGTATACGTGTGACACATTATATTAGGAGACCGAATCGAAAATCTCCTCTATTAATAATATGAAGTCGGTAAACGTGAAGCAATTAGATTGACCCACGTGGCCTTCTATCATTATAGGTAGGAACTAATTTTTGGTGTAGGTTGAGTTGGTTGAGTCCCTTGAGGCTCACTTATATATGATATAGAGATGTCACTAGTAACCTGAGGATATGATATACTTGGTCAAGTCCCTCGAGGGTATATCATTGAATCAGACTCATCTTATAACGATGGTGATGACTTAACTGAACATCGTGGTTAGTCGAGTCCATCGAGGCCATAGTGGTTCGAAGGCCAAATAGGATGGAAATCACAATGAGTTGTGATTGGTAAGAGTTGCCTACCTTTACGGACATAATGTGATTGGTCGAGTCCCTCGAGGTTACGTTAAGATATCGATTGAATCTCGATCCCCACTATAAATCTACCGGGGGTCTCCGATTCACATACCGGAGGGAATTGTGTATCTCGCAAAAAATTAGTGGGAGTAGATTAAGATAAAAGTCCTTATCTTAATTATTTAATTTTTGCAAGTCTGCATGTTATTTATTTCTACCATATCTTTAATTTTATAAAAATATCGCTTTCATATCCTTTACATGGCATACTTGATGCCAACTGCCTCACTGGTCCAAATTATACGGATTGGTATCACAATCTAAGAATAATTCTCATGGCAGAAAAATTTACATACGTCCTTGATACAATGATCCTTACGCTCGATGAAGGGGCAAGCAAGGATAAGATCGCTCGCTATGTAAAGTACATAGATGATTCCACTCTTGCTTAGTGTTATATGTTGGCCTCTATGACTTCTGAGTTACAGAGACAGTATGAAAATATGGATGCTAATTCTATACTCTTGCATCCACGTAAACTATTTGAGAAACAAGGAAGAACTCAACGATATGAGATATCAAAGAGTCTCTTTCACGCTAGGATGACTGAGGGGACACTGGTTTAGAACCATGTCCTTAAGATGATTGAGTGGATAGAGAAACGCATAGTTCTAGGAATAGTCCTAGAGGATAACTTATGTGTGGATTTTGTGCTTCAGTCCCTACTAGATTCTTTTTCTCAATTCATAATGAATTTCAATATGAACAAGCTCAAGGTGAATCTCCTAAAGCTCCTCAATATATTGAGAGAAGCAGAGAGCACCATCAAGAAAGAGAAGCCAGTTCTCTATGTCGGTGAGACCAGAAAGAAAAGGAAGGCTAAGAAGTCCCTTAAGAAGGGCAAGAGCTAGGGTGAACTAGGTAAGGCAAAGGTTGCCAGGAAAGACCCAACAAAGTAAAAAAGCTAGTGCTTCCACTGCGGCAAAGATAGGTACTGGAAGAGGAACTGCAAAGAATACCTTGTAGAGAAAGCAAGATAGAAGCTTGGAGAAGCTTTAGGTTCATTCATGATCAATCTCTATTTGTTAGAATCTTATGATAACATATGGGTATTGGATATCGAGAGTGCTTATCATATCTATAATTCATTGTAGGTTCTGGCAGGACTTAGTAGATTGAAGAGAGGCAAGATGGACCTCAAAATGGGCAATGAAGCAAAAGTTACTGCAGTGACTGTTGGCGAGGTCACCCTACATTTGCCTGGTAAAGCTATTATTGCATTCGATGCATGCTCTTATGTTCCTTCTATTATCAAAAATATTATTTCCATTTCATATTTGGCAGTTAGTATATATAAATTAGTTTTTGAGAACAATGGTTATTTAATATCATTAGATGATGAGATCATCATGAGAGGAACATTGCATAATAATTTATTTATGCTAGATATTGAGTATAAGTGAGTCTAAGAGGAAATGAGAAGAGGTGAATAGTGCATATTTGTGGCATTGTAAGCTAGGTCGCATCTATGAGGGAAGGATTCAAAAGTTACTGAAGGATGAATATCTAGATCCATTCGAATATGAATCATATGTGACTTACGAATCTTGCCTTCGTAGAAAGATGATCAACTCTCCATTTAGTAGAACTGGAGAGAGAGCCATTGAGTTGCTGGAACTTATATATAGTGATGTATGTGGTCTCATGTCAACTCATGCTGTAGGTGGTTACTCCTACTTCATTACTTTCACTGATGATTTCTCAATATACAAATATGTGTACTTAATAAAGTACAAGTTTGAGGCCTTTGAGAAATTCAGAGAATATAAGAATGAAGTAGAGAACTAGACTAGAAAGAGTATCAAAATCTTTTGATTAGATCGAGGAGGTGAGTACTTGAGTACAGAGTTCACTTAGTTTCTCAAGGACCATAGGATTTTATCTCAGTGGACACCTCATTATACACCATAACTCAATGGTATATCTGAAAGGAGGAATCATATACTATTAGATATGGTACGATCTATGATGAGTTTCGCCAAACCTACCTATCTCATTTTGGGGATATGCCCTAGAGACTGCAGTTTACCTTCTGAACAGAATTCCAACTAAGTTAGTGGTGTCTAGTCCATATGAGATATAGAAAGGGAAAAAGCCTAATCTTAAGGTTGTTAAGATTTGGGGCTACCTTGCCCACGTTAAGAGACACAACTCCGACAAGTTAGAATTTAGAACGAAACGATGCAAGTTCGTAGGATATCTCAAGGAAACTTATGTGTATTATTTCTATCACCGTAAGGATCAAAATGTCTCTATAGCCAAGAGAGCAGTGTTCCTTAAGAAGGAACACATTCTTGGTGGAGATAGTGGGAGTATAATAGAGTTAAGGGTTGGAGAACCTAGCCCAAGCACCATTCAACAGCTAGAGTCTGTTCATGTACCTAGCACACAAGTTCCGACTTTACGTAGGTCTGGTATAGTATCTCATCCTCTTGAGAGGTATGTGGGACATATCAGAAGAGAGAATATTGAGAATATTGATCCTCAGACCTACGAGGAGGCTATTATGAGTATAGATTCTAGGAAGTGGCAAGAAGCCATAAATTCAGAGATGGATTCCATGTACTCCAATAAGGTTTAGAACCTAGTTGATGCACCCAAAAGTATTATACCCATTGGTTGCAAGTGGATCTTCAAAAAGAAGATTGGAGTAGATGGAAAGATAGAGACCTATAAAACAAGGCTAGTGGTTAAGGGGTATCATCAAAGGCAAGGTGTTAACTATAACGAAACTTTCTCACCCGTAGCCATGCTAAAATTCATTCGATTTTTATTGGCTATTGCAGCACACTATGATTACGAGATCTGGCGTATGGATGTAAAAACCGTATTCCTCAATGGCAACCTTGAGGAGGTGTATATGATATAACCTAAGGGATTCATGTCTAGAGATAGTCCAAATAAGGTGTGTAGATTACTTAGTTTCATCTATGGACTGAAGCAAGCTTCTGGAAGTTGGAACATAAGATTTGATGAGGTGATCAGATCTTATGATTTCATTAAGAAAGAAGACGAGTCTTGTGTGTATAGAAAGGTAAGTAGGAGCGCTATCACCTTTTTGGTGCTGTATGTGGATGACATCATGATCATTGAGAATGATGTAGGAATACTCTCCATAGTAAAGGCTTGGCTATCTAGATGCTTCTCCATGAAAGACTTAGGAGAAGTATCCTATATATTAGAGATTCAAATCTATAGAGATAGATCCAAAAGGATGCTTGACTTATCCCAGTCTAGGTACATAGACACCATTGTCAAAAGGTTTGACATGAAAAATTTCAAGAGAAGTCTCATACTAATAAGACATGAAATATCACTTTCTAGAAGTATGTCTCTAAAGACTCCTGAAGAAAGTGTAGACATGAATAGGATACCCTATGCCTTAACGATAGGGTCTATTATGTATGCTATGCTATGTACCAGACCTGATATAGCACATGCTCTAAGTGTCACAAGCAGGTATCAGATAGATCCAGGCTTGGAGCACTAGAAAGTAGTAAAGTGTATCCTTAAGTACTTGAGAAGGACAAAGGATCTTTTACTGGTATATAGAGGTAGTAGCCTCAAGGTTGAGGGCTACACGGACTCGAGCTTCTAGTCCGATGTCAATGATAGCAAATCTAATTCAGGGTATATGTTCACCCTGAATGGAGGAGCACTATGTTGGAAGAGTTCTAAGCAAGACACTACTGTTGACTCGACCACAGAGGTGAAGTATATTGTTGTGACAAAGGTAGTAAAGGAGAGAGTCTGGATTAAAAAGTTCATTATAGATCTAGGAGTCGTGTCAAGCAGCAAGGAGCTGATTCCTTTATATTGCGACAACAACGAGGCAATTGCTCAAGTGAAGGAACCTAGGTCTCATCAGAAGTCATAACACGTTCTAAGGAGGTTCCACTTAATAAGAGAGATTATCACCCGAAGAGATGTAGTAGTGGAAAGAGTTCCATCCAAATATAATATTGTAGATCCATGACGAAGCTGTTGTCTTAGATTGTCTTTGAGCGTCACAAAAGTCTGATGGGATCAGATACATAGGTGATTGGCTTTAGGTCAAGTGGGAGACTGCTAGTCATATGTTTCCTACAAGCCAATCACGTGAGTGATGGCACGTGTGATTTGGCATGCATTTTTTTTCTTATTATTATTTAACATTTTATCATTTTATCTTGCGTGTTGCAAATATTGTGATGTTCATAGATCTATGCAATAAGAGTTGGATCATGATGAGATTATGATAATGAGATCGATTCAACTTTAAACATATATCCTAAATAATCTTGGTCATAGGTTACTTAAGAAGGACATCGAGATAACCAGACAGATTGGTGTGCTGTATATCCATCCATATGATGGAGGTGACTAGTCTTATAACTGCTCGTATGGGGACACTAAGGATACAGTACAAATGCTCATTGGAGAATGAGTTCATTGATTGATCCACCCACGGAATGCTGGATGGTTGATGATACCTTATTATTAGATAGTGATTTCATAGTCCTAGTAGTATATCTAGTCCTTAGACTTGAGAAAGTAATGATATTCTATATGAGTACTCCACTCTTTGATACCAGACCTATAAGTTTGGAAGCTCTAGATCTCATATCATTGAGAGTGGTAGCCAACCTCACGAGGGTTATTGAGTGTCAATAGAGGATCTGTTGAATCTCGAATTTTGATGATGAAACTAATTGATCATGTTTTGGTAATCTAATTATGTTTTGAGTCACGTAGGTCTACTCTCGATCAGGTTTAGACAATTGACGTAGGATGAATCAGCATTGCGTCAGATGAGAATACATCAGGAGATTAGACATCAAGCCGGAGGTCCGATCGACAATCGGTAGAAGGCTTTAGACAAAGAAATCGGGCATCAGGGCAAGAAGAGCAAAGTTGTGCCAAGGAGATCAGGGTTGCGGGCATCAATTGCTGATTGGGCAATAGGCTACTAGAGAGGATGATGCACCGAAGAATCAAACGAGGTGTCGACCAATGACTTATCGAGGAACAGGATGTTGATTTGCATTGTAAAATTTATCTACATCGAAGTAGTAGTTTAATTGTTTTATAATTAGGTCAACCCAGTTGGGGCCTAATTGGGCCCATACCCGAATGAGTTTGGGCTGGACTCAAGACCCAAATAGGGTTGTTGAACCCTGTTTGACAGTGGCATCGCCAGATTGGGGCGATAGTACCGCCCAGGGCTCGGTCTCCCAGGTAGTCTGGGCGGTGGTACCACCTAGGGATAGTGTACCTAAGTACTGCTAGGCGTTGGCTAGGCAATGGTACCATTGGCTAGGCGGTGGTATCGCCTAGTACACTGACTGTGGTAGTGTGCCCAGGCAGTGGTACTGCCTAGTGGCAGAAAGCCTAGGTGGTGGTACCACCCAACACTAGCGATAGTACCGCTAGTGCTTGGAAAATCCATGATGATATGGTTTTCGATTCTAAGTTTGAATCCACTTGAAGCCTATAAATACCCCTCTCATCCCTGAGTTGAACACACAAGCACACAAACTTTAAAAGTAAAAAAACACTATAAAAATCCCTTTAGAAATCCATCCTCTAGCTTACATTTGTTTTCAGCAAAAAGAGAGGAGTTTGTGAGTGCTTATAAGGGTTATCTCCTGAGCCAGTCAAAAGGAGAAGGCATTGTAAGGGAGTCAATCCTTGCCTGTTAGAAGGAGGATAACTAGTGGAAAGCCGGTGGCCTCAAGAGAAGAGGAATCGGGAGTGGACGTAAGTCAGATAACCGAACCACTATAAAAATTGATTTACGTTTACTTATTATCATTTATATTGCTGCAAACTATTTCATTTTACTACAATCATTTGGCTTCTTCTACATCCTCTTACAATCATTCTCATGCTTAAGTATTTCCAATACACTTTTCATCGAAACATATTTTTATCGTACGAAGTTTCTGAAATTATTTAAATCATCAAAATTTATTGTAATCTTATTGCTGCACTAATTCACACCCCCCATCTTAGTACCACTCTTGATCCTAATAGTTGGTATCAAAGCCATATTGTTTTTCTTTTGGATTCACACCCATAAGGAATGGCTCTTCACAGCTTTTAAGAGGGTTTTTCGATCGTTTGTCTTCCCTTCTTTAACGGGTCGTACTACACTTATTGAAAAACTTGAATGAGAGTTTTCTTGCTTTTTGTGAATTTAGATTTATGGAATGTCTTTGAAAATGGTTTTTAACTATCATCTAAACCGATAAATGAATGGTTAGATTTAGAGAAAAAATATTTTTCTTTAAATGCCAAGGCTATGAATGCCTTATTTTGTTCTTTGGATAAAACCAAATTTAATTGGATTTCTACTTGTGAAACAGCTTTTGATATTTGATACACTTTTGAAGTCACTTATGAGAGCACTAGTAGAGTCAAAGACTCGAAAGTAAATCTCTTAATGCACGATTTTGAGCTTTTCCGAAAGGCACCAAGTGAGACTATCGATGACATATACACCCGTTTCACGGATGTCATCAATAGTTTAGAAAGTCTTAGTAAATCTTTTTTAAGTTTTGATCTCATTAACAAGATTTTAAGATCCCTTCCAATGAGTTGGGATCCAAAAATAATGGCTATACAAGAGTCTAAAGACTTGAACGTTTATTCACTCGAAGAACTAATCGGATCTTTAATAACCTATAAAATGACTCTTGAACTTAATGAATATGAGAACTACCTTCTAAAGAATATAAAGGATTTGACACTTCTCACAAGAGAATATCACTTAAGTGATGACTCAAGTGATAAGGACAATATTGAGGACATTGAACTTTTGACTAAGAAATTTAATAAATTCATTAAATAAGAATTGAAAAATATAAGTGAACTTAAAAAGAATACTAACTCTTACTATAAATGCAAGAAATCAAAGAGCTCCAAAGATGAGTATACAAAAGTGAAGAAGAAAACGCACAAAGAAGATGAAGACGCAAACTACGCTTTGACAGCCTTCAACTACAAGGTAAGCAATTCAACCAAAACCCTTTGCTTTATAAAATTACATGATTTTTTTTAGTTGCATGATTTAGTTTGCAGGAAATAAAAAATTATTTTAAAAATTTTATCATGTTTTTTCTTTCTAGTATTTTTGAAAAATAAAAATTAAAATGATACTTGTATGATTTGTGATAATGCTTGTACACCAAATAGGATTAATCCATGCATATGTATCTTGATATTTTATATTATTTTTTAGATTTAAATGATGACACTTGGCATTCATATGAAAAATTTGAACATTCCTATGAAAGATCAAATCACTTAAATTGAAATACAAAAAAAAGGTACTATCATGATGTTTTATGTTTGATACATTTGATCTTAATGGCTTTAATGACAAAACTTGTATTTTGAATTTATATGATGATGACTTTCATATAAATATTTGAATATACCTTATGAAATCATCCTTGATAATGATGAAATAAAAATATTAAAAGTTTATTATCATGCTTAATGACTTTATAGTTTCATGCATGAAGATTTCAAGGTGTTATATTTTGATGACGAAACTTATGTTTTGGTTTTAAACATGATACTTATTTTTTAAAACTTGAGCACACTTATATGAAATAAATAACTTAAAATGAAACATGTAAAAAGGAAAGTGTATGTTCATGATGAATCTATGAATCTTAATGATTTTCGTATCATTTTTGGCTTCAAACTTGATACATATCTTTTATACAAAAAGGACTTGAGCATGCTTACATGTAATCAATCTATGTTGCTGTTAATAAATTTTTCGAATGAAAGATTTTGATGATGATTTTGGACTTATACGATAATGCATATTATGATTTGTTTTACAAATTTTGCCTTTACGTCTTAAACTTTCATGCTTATTTCTATTTGACATTAAGAGACAAAGGTATGCTTATATGAAATAAAAAAGAAATATATGATTCTTGAAATTTGTCTATCTCTAGTGTTTTTGATTTTTTGATAAAAGACAAATGATGAATCCATGTATATTATGTAAATCTCTTGAATCTCGAAAATGGTTTTGATGATTTGATTATGAGTTTCGAGTTGACAAATTGAGTTTGAATGATTTTATGACTCTTTTCTTGATCTCTTGAAATCATGACTTTGATTTCTCGGACTCTTGACTTGAGACACTCTTTTATGGAAATCAAAATCTTTTCCCCTATGATTGCTTCTTTTTACCACTTACTAAAGAGGAAAACAATCCAAGTCATGATCTTGATATCTTGATAATTGAATTTTTTTTAAATGTGATCTTGATATCTTGATACTTGGAATTTCTTTTAAAATATGATCTTAATGAGAACTCTTATGCATGAATCATGTTCTCATATAATTTTTTTACAAATGAGATAATAGGAATCATAACTTGATCTTGATCTTGCTAAATTTCAAAATTGAAATTGGAATCACGAATGATATCTTTTGGTATTCACGAATTGATTCTTGTTGATTTTTCATATTGATATCTTTCATGACATGATATGATTGAATCATTGATTTTTTTTTATCATGGCTTGAAAATGAATGTAAAGAAAACTTTGTATCATTATATTCCCTCCCTTCTTTTTTATAATGACAAAGGGGGAGAAAAAAAGTTGCTAGCTTGCATTCTTCAAAGAGAAAAAAAAACTTGTGAGCATATTGCAAAAATTGTCAACTTGCTAGCTTGCACTTCTAAAAAAGAGAAGAAAGATCTTTCATATTGATAAAAGCAAAAAGTGCAAAACTTAGAAAATATATAATCTTACACTTGCTATGCTTCTATGTTGTAATGAAAATTTAGCTTGCATGTTTAAAGTGATGTAAATTATACAAAATTTGCTAGCTTGCAAAGACAAAACTAAGTTTCACTTCTCAAAAGAAAAGAAACAAGTGTTATCTTGCCTATTATGAGAAATGAAGTACAAACTTGCACATATCAAGAAGCAAGTGAAAAATTGTCATACTTGAACTTAAAAACCTTACTATGATTGAATGTTGTAAATCTTGCTAGTGTGGTATAAAATTTGCACATCCTTAAATCTAGCTAGATGCAACTTCTCCTTTTTTGTTGATGACAAAGGGGGAGAAGTAAATTAATGAATTCATACAATGTAATGATGTATTGAACATTTTAAAATTTTGCATGAATGTTTTTGATAGGATGATACTTGGATTTTTTTGAAATCTAAGGGTCCTATCAATATGGCATATTGATAGGGGGAGTTTGTTTAAACTTCGGGAGTTAATATTAACTCCGTCATCAATTAGTTGTCATCATCAAAAAGGGAGAGATTGTTAAATCTTGGATTTTGATGATGAAACTAATTGATCGTGTTTTGGTAATCTAACTATATTTTGAGTCATGTAGGTCTACTCTCGATCAGGTTTAGATAATTGATGTAGGATGAATTAGTGTTGTGCCAGATAAGAACACGTCAGGAGATTGGATGTCGAGCCGGAGGTCTGGTCGACGATTGACAAAATGCTTCAGACAAAGAAATCGAGCATCAGGCCAAGAAGAGCGGAGTTACGCTAAGGAGATCAGGGTTACAGGTGTCAACTGTTGATTGGGCAATAAGTTGTAAGAGAGGACGATGCACCGAATAACCGAATGAAGCACCGACCAATGGCATGTCGGGTAACAAGATGTTGATTCGTATTGTAAAATTTGTCTAGATCGAAGTAGGAGTAGTTTAATTGAGTTGTAATTGAGCCAACCCAGTTAGGGGCCAATTGGGCCCATACCCGGATGAGTTTGGGTTGGACTCAAGGCCCAAACAATGTTGCTGAACCTTGTTTGGCGATGGTACCGCCCAGGGATAATATACTTGGGTGATGGTACCATTGGCTGGGCGGTGGTACTGCCCAACACACTAACCGTTGCAGTGTGCATAGATAGTGGTACCACCCAGACTGAGTAATGGTACCACCTAATGGCAGAAAGCTTGGGCGATCGTACCGCTAGTGCCCAAAAAATTCAGGATGAGATGGTTTTTGGCTCCCAGTTTGAATCTACTTGAAGCCTATAAATACCCCTCTTATCCCTGAGTTGAACACACAAGCACACAAACTTAAAAGGAAGAAAATGCTATAAAAATCCCTTTAGAAATCCCTCCTCTAGCTTACATTTATTTTCAGCAAAAAGAGAGGAGTGTGTGAGTACTTGTAAATGTTATCTCTTGAGCTCATCAAAAGGAGAAGGCACTGTGAGGGAGTCAATCCTCACCCGTTGGAAGGAGGATAACTAGTGGAAAGCCTGTGACCTCAAGAGAAGAGGAATTAGGAGTGGACGTAGGTCGAATGACCGAACTACTATACAAATCGGTTTGCATTTACTTATTATCATTTATATTACTGCAAACCATTTCATTTTACTGTAATCATTTGGCTTCTTCTATATCCTCTTACAATCATTCTCAAGCTCAAGCATTTCTAATATGCTTTTCATCGAAATGTGTTTTTATTGTACAAAGTTTTCGAAGTCATTTAAATCATCGAAATTTATCGTAATCTTACCACTGCACTAATTCACACCCCTCCCCTCTTAATGCCACTCTTGATCCTAACAAGATCATCTGCTCTCGGTATCATGAGAGGAATATCCCATGTGTTCTTGCTCAAACAAATCCTTGGTCAAAGTTGTTTGGATTGAGAGAGAAAGAGTTCTTCGAGAGAATCCAATTAGAGCGAGACTTGAGAAGAGACCATATGGGCCTGATAGCACTATGCCCAATATAGGGTCTCTGGGATATTAGATAGATGAGGGACTATAGGTACATGGTAATTGAGGATAGATAATTCTAAAGGATTGGATTCCCTTGTATCGTATGGGGACCGCGGCGTAGTGGCCTAGTACATCCGCAATCGATAAGTCGAGTAAATTATTATGGAGATAATAATTCACCGAGCCAGAAGGAGTTCTGACAAATATGACTCATGGCCAGCTCGATATTGGGCATAGAGGATCATACACATATGGTAGGTGTTGCTAGTTATAGGTGTCCTACAAGCCAATCACATAAGTGATGGCACCTGTAACACGTTGCGTCAATCTTTTTGCTTATGATTATTGATATTTTCTTACATTATCTAGATGTATATTGTGATGTCTTTGGATTTGTGCAATGAGAATCGAATCGTGATGAGATCACGATAATGAGACCGATTCACCTTTAAACATAGACCCTTAATAATCCTAGTCATAAGTTACTCGAGAGGGACATCGAGATAACCGGATAGACTAATATGTTATATACCCATCCATATGATGGAGGTGGTTGGTCTCATAGCTACTCATGTGGGGACACTAAGGATACAGTACAGGTGCTCATTGGAGAATGAGTTCACTGATTGATCCGCTTACGGAATGTTGGATGGTTATTGATATCTCATGTTAGATAGCGATTTCATAGTCCCAGTAGTATATCTAGTCCTTAGACTTGAGACACCAAAGATGTCTTGTATGAGTACTCCATTCTTTGATGTCAGACTTACAAGTTTGGAAAGTTCCAGATCTGGTATAACCAGTTCTCGAAAATGGTAGCCAACCTTACGAAGACAAATGAGAGTTAATAGAGGATCATCCACTCTTGGTATCATGAGAGAAATATTTCATGTATTCTTGCTTAGGCAAATCGCTGGCCAGGGTCATTCGAACTAAGAGAGAAAGAGTTCTCCAAGAGAATCCGATTAGAGCGAGACTCAAGTGGAAACCATATGGGTCTGACAGCACTATAACCGATATACGATCTCTAGGATATTAGATGGATGAGAGACTATAGGTACATGGTAACTAAGGACAGATAGGTCTAAAAGATTAGATTCTCCTGTATCGTTTGAGGACTGTAGCGTAGTGGCCTAGTATGTCCGTAGTCGATGAGTTAAGTGAATTATTATAGAGATAATAATTTATTGAGTCAAAAAGAGTTCTGATAGGTATGACTCATTTTCAGCTCGATATTGGGCCTAGAGGGTCACACACATATGGTAGGTGTTGCGATGAGTAGAGGTTCAAATATGAGATATCCATTGGAGCCCCTATATTATTGGATGTCATGGATGAGATCCAATAAGAGCTAGATTATTAGGTAGAGACTTATTAATCTAAGAGGCTTAGGTAATTGGATGGAGATCCAATACCCAATAGGGCAGGATCTATTAGGGTTGACAGGGGATATCTATAAATAGGAGAGAAACAAAAGTCCATAGGCTAGGGCTTCTTGGTGGCCACCTCATATTCACCTCTCTCTACAGAGGAGCATCATCGTAGCTCCTGCCATATGGATCATTGCTAGAGAGGAGGATGCTTGACCTCCTTCATCCACCCCATAGATCTATAGGAATTTAAAGATATACAATCTCCCTAGGTACTATCTTTTTATATACATAGTTTCTGGATTTGTGGATTTTTTTTATCACACCAATCTTTGCATGACGATAAAACTTTTCATAGAAATCTAGGATATTTTTGTTTTCCATTCTTTCACTGCGCATGAGATGTCACCCTTGGATTTCCCAATAGGTGTTGTGACGAGTAAAGGTTTGGATATGAGTTATCCGTTAGAGCCCTTATCTTATTAGATAATCATTAAGCTCATGAATTATTGGATCCTAAAGATTAGATTCAATAAGAGCTAATAAGAGATTATTAGGTAGAGACCCACTAATCCAAGAGGCTTGGGTAATTGGATGGAGATCCAATACTCAATAGGGTAAGATCCATTAAGGTTAAGTTGACAAGGGACCTCTATAAATAGGAGGGAACCAAAGGCCCATAGGCTAAGGGTTTTTTAGTAGCCACCTCCTATTCTCCTCTCCCTCTCCTCCTCAGCCAGCAACCTCAATTTGGGGCATGTGGACAATAAGAAGGGCTGGCCCCTTCTTGATCGCATAGTGCACATAGTGAAGAGATTTCGACAGCGATTTGAGGAGTGTCATCATCGCCCCTGTCGTATGGATTATCACTAGAGAGGAAGATATTTAAACTCCTTTATCTAGTCCTATATATCTATAGGAATTCAAGGATATATGATCTCCCTAGATAATTTTCTTACGCATAGTTTTTTGATTTTGCAGATTTTACGCACCAACTTCTGCACGATAATAAGAATCTCCTTTTCTGTAGGAAATATGTAATTTTTGTTTCTATTCTTCTACTGCGCATATGATGTCACCGTAGATTTACCAACAAAACATATTGCACTAGTGTTATCACATTTTATAGGAATATTCTTTAAATGAATTCTGTAATCTTCTAATGTGTTTTTCATACATATAACCTATGCATAACGTACACTTGTTGCTATATATTCGGCTTCGATTGTAGATAGTACAACCAAATTTTATTGTTTGGAAACCAAGAGACGAGTGCATGACTTAAGAATTGACATATTTCGGATGTGCTTTTTCTATCTATTCTACATCCAACAAAATTAGCATCAGCATAAGCAGTTAATTCAAAGTTTTCATATTTTGGTACCATAATCCTAGATTAGGAGTTCTTTTTAGGTATCTAAAAATCCTTTTAACAACTTTAAAGTAGGATTGCCTAGGATTAGATTGAAATCTAGCACAAAGACCAAAACTAAACATAATATATGGTCTAGTTGTTGTGAGGTATAGTAAACTATTTATAATACCCTATAAGTTTTTTATCAAAGCTTTTTCCATTATCGTCCATATCTAACTCAGTTGAAATACTCATTGGTGTATTGATAGCCTTTGAACTATCCATATTAAATCATTTTAGCAATTCTAATGCATATCTAGTTTGGCTCAGAAAAATTTCATCACTTAGTTGCTTGATTTGTAAACCTAAGAGAAAGGTTAGTTCACCCATTACGCTCATTTCAAACTCTTGGCTCATACTTTTGGCAAACGGTTTACATAAGGACTCATTCATGGAACCAAAAATAATATCATTAACATAAATATAGATAACAAGAAAATTATTTTTAATTTTTTTAATAAATAATATAGTATCGACCTTGCCTTTAGATAAATCATTTTGGATAAGAAATGAACTAACTATCTCGTACCAAACCCTTGGGGTTTGTTTCAATCCATAAAGAGCCTTAGATAACTTAAATACAAGATTAGGAAAATAAGCATTCTCAAATCCAGGTGGTTGTTCAACATAAACTTTTTTAGAAATAAAGCCATTTTAAAAAATACTTTTAACATCCATTTAAATTAACTTAAAATTATTATAACAAGAATACCCAAGGAGCATCTTTATGACTTCTAATCTTGCTACAAGAGTGAAGGTTTCTTTATAATTGATACATTTTTCTTAGTTGAAACCTTTAGCTACTAATCTAGCCTTATTTCTAACCACGATACCAAATTCATCTTGCTTGTTTTTAAAAACTCATTTAGTACCAATCATTAAATGGTCACTAGGTCTAGGAATAAGCTTCCATATCTAATTTATCTCAAATTGATTTAACGTTTCTTGTATTGAGATAACCCATGAATTAATTTTCAGGGATTCGTCAATGCATTTTGGTTCAATTTGAGATAGAAAAGCAGTGATAGCACAAAAATTTTTAAAGGAAAAGTGAGTTTGAACACCTTTTGATGTGTCTTCTATGATTAGCTCCTTATGATGAGTCTCCATATACTTTCATTCCTTAAGTAAGGATGCTTTAGAAGAAGATGCATCGAAGTTGCTAGAAGAAGTTTCATTCAAATTTAAAGCATCAAAATCAAGATCATCATCAAAATTATTTTTTTTAATTTAAAAATCATATTAAAAACAACATGAATAGATTTTTCTATAATTAAAGTTCTTTTATTAAATACACAAAATGCTTTAGAAGTAGAAGAATAATTAAGAAAAATGTCTTCGTCGGATTTTGCATCGAATTTTTCTAAGGCATCTTTTTATTTAAAATAAAATATTTACAACCGAAAACTTTAAAATATAAAATATTGGGTCTTTTGTTGTTCCACACTATTGGGAAATCCGTTAGGGGAGCGACATCACATGCGCAGCAGAAGAACAGAAAACAAAACCCCAGATTTTCCATAGAAAGTTTCCGTCGTCGTGCAAAGATCGGTGCATCAAAAATAAATCCACAAAACTACACGTGTAAAAGAAGATACCTAGGGAGATCGTATATTCCTGAATTCCTGCAGATCTATGGGAGAGGATGAAGGAGGTCAAGCGTCCTCCTCTCTAGCGGTATCCACACGGCAGGAACTGCGACGATGCACCTCTCTCTCTAGGGAGAGGAGAACAGGAGGTGGCTACCAAAAGAAACCCCTAGCCTATAGAGCTTTGGTTCCCTCCTATTTATAGAGGCCCCCTGAAAACCCTAATAGATCTTTTGCCCCATTAGGTATTGGATCTCCATCCAATTATCCAAGTCTCTTGGATTAGTGGGTCTCTATCCAATAATCTCTTATTAGCAATTATTGGATCTTATCTCAGGATCTAATAATTCAGGGGCTTAATGGATATCCAATAAGATAAGGGGTTCAGTGGATATCTCATATCCGAACCTTTACTCGTCGCAACACCTACCATATGTGTGTGACCCTCTAGGCTCAATATCGAGCTAGCCATGAGTCATACTTGTTAGAACTCCTTCTAACTTAGTGAATTATTATCTCTATAATAATTCACCCAACTTATCGACTACGGACGTACCAAGCCACTACGCCGTGGCTACCAGACGATATAGGGGAATCCAATCCTTTGGACTTATCTATCCTTAGTTACAATGTATCTATAGTTCCTCATCCATCCAATATCCCAGAGATCCTATACCGAGCATGGTGCTGTCAGGCCCATACGGTCTCTCCTCGAGTCTTGTTTTTGTCCGATTCTCCTGGAGAACTCTTTCTCTCTTAATCCGAATAACCTTGGCCAAGGATTTGTTTGAGCAAGAATACATGGGATATTCCTCTCATGATACTGAGAGCGGATGATCCTCTATTGACACTCAATAGCCCTCGTAAGGTTGGCTACCACTCCCAATAATCGGTTGTACTAGATCTATAACTTTCCAAATCTATAAGTCTGGTATCAAAGAGTGGAGTACTCATATAGGACATCATTGGTGTCTCAAGTCTAAGGACTAGATACACTACTGGGACTACGGAATCGCTGTCTAACGTGAGGTATCAATAACCACATAGCATTCCGTAGGTGGATCAATTAGTGAACTCATTCCCCAATGAGCACCTGCACTGTACCCTTAGTATCCCCACACGAGTAGCTATGAGACTAGCTACCTCTATCATATGAACAGGTATATAGCACACCAGTCTATCCGGTTATCTTGATGTCTTTCTCGAGTAACCTATGACTAGGATAATTCAGGGTCTGTGTTTAAAGGTGAATCGGTCTCATTATCGTGATCTCATCACGATCCAATTCCCATTACACAAATCCAAGGACATTATATATAATATATGCAACACGCACGATAAAGTAATAAAACGCCTAATAATAAGCAAAGAGAAAAAGTGCATATCAAGTCACAAGTGCCATACTCATGTGATTGGCTTGCAGGGCACATATGACTAGTAATCTCCCACTTGACCTAAAGCCAATCACCAACATGTCTGATCCCCATCAGACTTCTATGACGCTCAAAGACAATCTGAGTCAATGGCTTTGTCAATGGATCTGCAATGTTATCTTCGGATGGAACTCTTTCTATTGCTACATCTCTTCTGGCCACGATATCTCTAATAAGCTAGAACCTCCTCAGAACACTTCTGATGAGACCCGGATTCCCTTATTTAAGTAATTGCCCCATATTTATCGCAATTTAAGGGAATCGACTCCTCGCTACTCGGGACGACTCTTGGATCTGTGATGAACTTCTTCATCCAGACTCCCTCCTTTGCTGCCTCTGCCGCAGCAATGTATTCCACCTCTGTGGTCGAGTCAGTAGTAGTATCTTGCTTGGAACTCTTCCAGCATACTACTCCTCCAATCAGGGTGAACACATACCCTGAATTAGACTTGCTATCATCGACATCGGACTGGAAGGTCGAGTCCGTGTAGCAATTAGCCCTGAGGCTACTACCTTCATATACCAGTAAAAGATCCTTAGTACTTCTCAAGCACTTAAGGATACATTTTACTACTTTCCAATGCTCCAAGCTTGGATCTGCCTGATATCTGCTCGTGACACTCAAAGCATGTGCTATATCAGGCCTGGTACATAGCATACCATACATGATAGATCCTATCGCTGATGCATATAGTATCATATCCATGTGTGCCCTTTCTTTAGGAGTCTTTGGGGACATACTCCTAGAAAGTGATATTCCATGTCTCATTGGTATAAGACCTCTCTTAGAATTTTTCATACCAAACCTTTTGACAATAGTGTCTATATACCTTGATTGGGACAAGCCAAGCATCCTCTTAGATCTATCTTTATAGATCCATATCCCCAATATGCAGGATGTTTCTCTTAAGTCCTTCATGGAGAAGTGCCTAGATAACCAAGTCTTTACTGTGGAGAGCATTCCTACATCATTCCCAATTATCAGGATGTCATCCACATATAATGCCAAAAAGGTGATAGTGCTCCCACTTACTTTCCTGTACACACAAGGGTCATCTTCGTTCTTAACGAAGTCATAAGATCTGATCGCCTCATCAAATCTTATGTTTCAACTTTGGGAAGCTTGCTTCAATCCATAAATGGACCTAAGCAACCTGCACACCTTATCTGGGTTATCCTGGACACGAATCCCTCAGGTTGTATCATATACACCTCCTCCTCGAGGTTACCATTGAGGAATACGGTTTTGACGTCCATCTGTCAGATCTCATAATCATAGTGTGTTGTAATAGCCAATAGAATTCGAATGGATTTTAGCATGGCTACAAGTGAGAAAGTTTCATTATAGTCAACACCTTGCCTTTGACAATACTCTTTAGCCACTAGCCTTGCTTTATAGGTCTCTACCTTTCCATCTACTCCAATCTTCTTTTTGAAGATCCTATTACAACCAATGGGTACAATACCTTCGGGTGCATTAACTAGATTTCAAACCTTATTGGAGTATATGGAATCCATTTCTGAATTCATGGCTTCTTGCCATTTCCCCGAGTCTGTGCTCATAATAGCCTCCTCGTAGGTCTGAGGATCAATATCCTCAACATCCTCTTTTCTAATATGTCCCACATATCTCTCAAGAGGATGTGATACTCTATTGGACCTACATAAAGTTGGAACTTGTGTGCTAGGCATCTGAACATACTCTAGCTATGGAATGGTGCTTGAGCTAGGTTCTTCAACCTCACTCAATTCTATCATGCTCCCACTGTCTCCACCAAGAATGTGTTCCTTCTCAAGGAACACTGCTCTCTTGACTATAAAGACCTTTTGGTCCTCAGGGTGATAGAAATAATACCCATAAGTTTCCTTGTGGTATCCCGCGAACTTGCACCATTCCATTCTGGATTCTAACTTGTCAGGGTTGTGTCTCTTAATGTGAGCAGGGTAGCCCCAAATCTTAACAATCTTAAGATCAGGCATCTTCCCATTCCATATCTCATATGGAGTAGATATCACTGACTTGGTTGGAATTCTGTTCAGAAGGTAAGCTGCGGTCTCTAGGGCATATCCCCAGAATGAGATGGGTAGGTCGGCAAAACACATCATGGAACGCACCATGTCTAATAGTGTGCGATTCCTCCTTTCTGATACACCATTAAGCTGTGGTGTATAAGGAGGTGTCCATTGGGATAAGATCCCATAGTTTTTGAGGAACTGGGTGAACTCTGTACTCAAGTACTCACCTCCTCGATCTGATCGAAGGGTTTTAATACTCTTTCCTGTTTGGTTCTCCACTTTATTTTTATATTCCCTGAATTTCTCAAAAGCTTCAGACTTGTACTTCATCAAGTACACATGTCCATATCTTGAGAAATCATTAGTGAAAGTAATGAAGTAGGAGTAACCACCTATGGCATGAGTCAACATAGGACCGCATACATCACTATGTATAAGTTCTAGTAACTCAGTGGCTCTCTCTTCAGTTCCACTAAATGGAGAGTTGGTCATCTTTTCCCGAAGGCAAGGTTCACATGTCGCATATGACTCATAGTCAAATGGATCTTGATATCCATCTTTTAGCAACTTTTGAATCTTTTCCTCGTGGATGTGACCTAGTCTGTAATGCCAAAGATATGCATTATTCACCTCTTCTCGTTTCCTCTTAGACTCACTTACACTTATGATATGTGGAGTTGTATCTAGCATAAATAAACCATTATGCAATGTTCCTCTCGTGATGATCTGATCATCTAATATTATTGAACAATCATTATTCTCAAAAACTAATTTATATCCAATAACTTTCAAACACAAAATGAAAATAATCTTTTTGATAATAGAAGGAACATAATAGCATGCATCTAATGCAATAATAGCTCCGCCAGGCAGATGTAGGGTGACCTTGCCAACAGCCACTACAGCAACCTTTGCTCCATTGCCTATCTTAAGGTCCATCTTACCTTTGTTCAATCTCCTAGGTCTTGCCAGAACCTGCAACGAATTGTAAATATGATAAGCACTCTCGGTATCCAATACCCATGTTTTATCAAAAGATTCTGACAAATGGAGACTAATCATGAATGTACCTAAAGTTTTTGCAAGCTTCTATTTCACCCTCTCTGCAAGGTACTCTTTACAGTTCCTCTTCCAGTGCCCATCTTTGCTTCAGTGGAAGCACTGGCCTTTGTCCTTTGTTGGGTCTTTCTTGGCAACCTTTGCCTTACCCATTTTGCCCTTACCCTTGCCCTTCTTAAGGGTCTTCTCAGCCTTCCTTTTCTTTCTGGTCTCACCAGTATAGAGAACTAGCTTCTCTTTCTTGATGGTGCTCTCTGCTTCTCTCAACATATTAAGGAGCTTTGGGAGGGTCAGCTCAAGTTTGTTCATATTAAAATTCATTATGAACTGAGAAAAGGAATCTGGTAGGGACTGAAGCACAAGATCTACACATAGGTTATCCTCTAAGAACATTCCCAGACCTGTGAGTTTCTTGATCCACTCAATCATCTTAAGGACATAGTTCTGAACCGGTGCCCCCTTAGTCATCCTGGCACGGAAAAGACTCTTTGATATCTCATATCGTTGAGTTCTTCCCTGTTCCTCAAACAGTTTACGGAGATGTAGGAGTATGGAATTAGCATCCATATTTTCATGCTGTCTCTGTAACTCGGTAGTCATAGAGGCCAACATAGAACACTAAGTAAGAGTGGAATCATCTAAGTACTTCACATAACGAGCGATCTTATTCTCGCTTGCCCCTTCGTCGGGCATAGGGATCACTATATCAAGGACATAATTTTCTCCGTCATAAGAACGATTCTCAGATTACGAAGCCAATCTGTATAATTTGGACCAGTAAGGCAGTTGGCATCAAGTATGTCATGTAAAGGATTTGAAAGCGACATTTTCTGAAATTAAAGATGTAGTAGAAATAAATAATATGCAGACTTTGCAAAAATTAAACAGTTAAGATAAGGACTTCTATCTTAATGTACTCCCACTAATTTTTCGTGTGACACACAACACCCTCCGGTATGTGAATCAGAGACCCCCGGCAGATCTCTAGTGGGGATCGGGATCCAATCGGCATCTTAACGTAACCTCGAGGGACTCGACCAATCACGTTAAGCCCGTAAAGGTAGGCAACTCTTGTCAATCACAACTCCTTGTGATTCCTGTCATGTTCGACCTCCGAACCACTATGGCCTCGAGGGACTAGACCAACCATGATGTTCGGTTAAGTCATCACCATCGTTACAAGATGAGTCTGATTCGGTGATATACTCTCGAGGGACTCGACCAAGCATACCATGTCCTCAGGCCACCGGTGACATCTCTATGTCGTAGATAAGATAGCAAGATGCGATATAGGTGAGTCTCGAGGGACTCGACCAACTCAACCTATACTGGGAATCGGTTCCTAGCTATAACAATGGAAGGCCACGTGGGTCAATCTAATTACCTCACGTTTATCGACTTAATATTATTAATGGAGAGGATTTTTTATTTGGTCTCCTAACATAATGTGTCACACACATACATATTTAATATATATATATCTACATCATATACAAATATGTATATATACATATCTAGTAGGTGTATATCTAATCACACATCACATGAGCAATCACACTAGATGGTCATGGATCACATCCTAATATGATCAGGCCTGAGCCAATGGGCCCAATCACTCACATAAAGATCTATGTGTACTTCGGCGAATCTCTATGTCCTGTGATCATCCATCTCGCTTCATCGGATCCGTCGACATCTCAACGCATCTCCATGCGTCGGATCGTCCGTCTCGACCTCGTGAGTCACGCTACCGCTATGCCTCCTCATGTAATTACAATATAATTACAGGCACGCAGGCCCGACAATAAATGAGAAAAGATTAGAGGCTCGCAGGCCCCAATAATGATAATCACATGTACACACATCAGATCACAGGTCCATGATCATTAATGTCCACATCATACATCACATGTATATGTTATTTATAGGACTATTAGATAAAAATAATAGTTAATTAAACTATTTAATTAACATATTTAATTTTCTGAAATCAGGGACATAAAGGGAATTTTTGAATGCCTAGGGGTATTTTGGTAATTCAGCCAAAAGGGTATTTTGGTAATTCTGTCAAAGGGGACAGAATCTGAAATTTCTAAAATTTCGAGGGGTATTTTGGTAATTCTATCAAAAGGGGCAGAATCTGAAATTTCTAAAATTCCGAGGGGCAAAATCATCTTTTGCCCTAAAACCCTAACTCCTCACCCTTAGCTGCATGCGTTGCGGCCGCGGCCGCCGCCACCTTATCGGCGGTGGCCCCTGCGCGCGGGAAGGGCACCGGGGTGGCGGCGCCTGCCGTCCATGCGGGCGACGCCGCCGCTGCCCTGCGGAAGCAGCGCCGACGCCCGCACGTTGTCCATGGCGCGATGCTCACAGGCGCGCGCGAGCGTACTGCCCGGTACCTCTCTACGGCCAGAGCTGCTTTGCTGCGCCCTACGGGCAGCGCAGTACTTTGCCTATGGCTACCAAGGCGGCTCGCCTATACAGTAGCAATGCTGCAAGCAACCTTGCGGCCGTTGCACGAACACAGCAAGGGCAACAACAATTGCTACCCTTCCTGGCCCTTTTGTGCCAATGATTTTGGCATCAAAAGCATATCCAAAACACAACACACGCAGTTAAGATCCGATCTTCGCACGAAGAACTTGGCTCTGATACCATTGTTGGGAAATCCGTCAGGGGAGCGACATCACATGCGCAACGGAAGAACAGAAAATAAAATCCCAGATTTCTCGTAGAAAGTTTCCATCGTCGTGCGAAGATCGGTGTTTCAAAAACAAATCCGCAAAACTGCATGTGTAAAAGAAGATACCTAGGGAGATCGTATATCCCTGAATTCCTACAGATCTATGGGAGAGGATGAAGGAGGTTAAGCATCCTCCTTTCTAGCGGTATCCACACGGCAAGAACTGCGACGATACACCTCTCTCTCTTGGGAGAGGAGAACAAGAGGTGGCTACTAAAAGAAACCCCCAGCCTATAGAACTTTGGTTCCCTCCTATTTATAGAGGCCCCCTAAAAATCCTAATGGATATTTTGCCCTATTAGGTATTGGATCTTCATCCAATTACCCAAGCCTCTTGGATTAGTGGGTCTCTACCTAATAATCTCTTATTAGCAATTATTGGATCTCATCTCAGGATCCAATAATTCAGAGGCTTAATGGATATCCAATAAGATAGGGGGTTCAGCGGATATCTCATATCCGAACCTCTACTCGTCGCAACGCCTACCATATGTGTGTGACCCTCTAGGCCCAATATCGAGCTAGCCGTGAGTCATACTTGTCAGAACTTCTTCTGACTTAGTGAATTATTATCTCTATAATAATTCACCCAACTCATCGACTGTGGACGTACCAGGCCACTACGCCGCGGCCCCCAGATGATATAGGGGAATCCAATCCTTTGGACCTATCTGTCTACAATTACCATGTATCTATAGTCCCTCATCCATCCAATATCCCAGAGACCCTATACCGGGCATGGTGCTGTCAGACCCATATGATCTCTCCTCGAGTCTTGCTCTTGTCGGATTCTCCCGGAGAACTCTTTCTCTCTCAATCCGAATAACCTTAGCCAAGGATTTGTTCAAGCAAGAACATATGGGATATTCCTCTCATGATACTGAGAGCGGATGATCCTCTATTGACACTCAATAATCCTCATAATGTTGGCTACCACTCTCAATAACCGGTTGTACTAGATCTGGAACTTTCCAAACCTATAAGTCCAGTATCAAAGAGTAGAGTACTCATATAGGATATCCTTGGTGTCTCAAGTCTAAGGACCAGATACACTACTGGGACTACAGAATCACTATCTGACATGAGGTATCAATAACCATCCAGCATTCTATAGGCGGATCAATCAGTGAACTCATTCCCCAATGAGCACCTGCACTGTACCCTTAGTATCCCCACACGAGTAGCTATGAGACCAGCTACCTCCATCATATAGATGGGTATATAGCACACCAATCTATTCGGTTATCTTGATGTCCTTCTCGAGTAACCTATGACCAGGATAATTTAGGGTCCGTATTTAAAGGTGAATCGGTCTCATTATTGTGATCTCATCACGATCCAATTCCCATTGCACAGATCCAAGGACATCACAATATATGCAACACGCATGATAAAGTGATAAAACGCCTAATAATAAGCAAAGAGAAAAATAGCATATCAAGTCACAAGTGCCATCACTCATGTGATTGGCTTGCAGGGCACATATGACTAGCACACACTTCATAAGGAGTTTTGGAAAGTAATGGTTTTACTAGAACCCTATTCATGATATAGCATGTCATGTTAATGGCTTCGACCAAAATATTTAGGTAGGTTATATTCATTTAATATGGTTCTTGTCATTTTTTGTAAGCTCTTATTTTTTCTCTCAACTACTCCATTTTGTTGTAGGTTTCTTGGAGTAGAGAAATTATGGTTGTACCTATTTGATTCATAAAAGTTTTGAAAATCATGGTTTTGAAACTCACCACCATGATCACTATAAATAAATGCAATCATAAAATCTTTTTCATTTTGAATAAGTTTATAAAATTTTAAAAAATACTTAAAATAATCACTTTTGTGTGCTAAGAAGTATGTCCAAGTGTATCTACTATAATCATCAATAATTACAAAGGTGTATTTGCTACCTCCTAGGCTTGTTGTATCAATTGGTCCAAATAAATCTATTTAGATCAATTGCAATGGTCTAGAGGTGCTTATTTGATTCTTTGATTTAAAACTACCTTTTATTTATTTTTGTAGTAGACACGCACCACACACTTTGTCTTTGACAAACTTAATGCTAGGGATTCCTCTTACAAGTTCTCTAGATAAAATTTGAGAGATTACTTTTATGCTAGCATGACCTAACCTCCTATACCAAAGCTGTTAGGGATCGAACGGCACTAAGAGGGGGGGGGGGTGAATTAGTGCAGCGGTAAGGAACGAGAAATTTTCAACGATTAAAACAAGTTCGGAAACTTCGTATGAATCAATGCAACGTTTCGTTTGAACCTGGAAAGATTGCATTTTAACTTTAAAACATATGTAAGAAGATGAAGAGGAAGTTGAGTAAATAAGGCAGCAAATGAAGAGGGTTTGCAGCAAAGTAAATAGCAATAACGTAAATGAAAACCAGATTTATAGTGGTTCGGTCATCTGACCTACATCCACTTCCGAAGCCTTCTCCGATGAGGCTCCCAACTTCCACTAGCAAATCCTTTTGTAGGGGAAGGACCAAATACCCCTCTTACAACCCTTTTACAAGAAGTTCACACTCTTACAAATTTTTCAAAGAGAAAGAAGGAGGTGAACACAAGCTATTGAAAACTAGACTTCCCTAAGCCTTTTCCTCAATTTCTAACTCTTAAAAGGGTCCACTTTCAGCTGAGAAAGGGGGGGGGGGAGGGGTATTTATAGATCCAAAATAGATTCAAATTTGGGCTCCAAATTTGAAATCAAATTGGAGTTCCTGGTCTTTGGCGGTGCTATCGCTCGTTAGAGGCGGTGCTACTCGCTTTGTCGATCGTCAGATCGATAGTGCACTGAAGCGATGCTACTTGCTGTGCCGGGAGGTACTACCGCCATCATTCGTAGCTGGGCAAGACTACCGCCTGTCATTTTCAACATAGTAGTTTCGTAGAAAACCGGTCCAAATGAAGTCTGAATTGGCCCAAATTTGGTTTATAGGATTAACACCTAATCCTAAACCAAATTATGTGCTAACTACAAATTTTAAAGATATTTTTTAAGCTATTTCAAAGTCCACAAGATAGGACTTCTTTTGGTGAGCTTTCGGTGAACTTCCGGTGGTTTTCCGATGAACCCTCGGAAACTATTCTGCAGACTCCCGGCAAGCTTCCGGACTTCGCAATGATCTTGGCGAGTTCCAACGAGCTTCATTGGCAAGCTCCGATCTTTCTTGGCAAGCTCCGCGAACTTCCGATAAACCTTCCGACGAACTTCCGAAAACCCTTCGGCAAGCTCCCTACTCATTCTCAATCGGTTCCGACAACACTCCCAACAAATCTTCGGACTTCCGTCGAACTCTTGAACTCCCAACGATCTATCACACTTGTCTTCCGGCACTTTGTTTCGCTTTATGTCCTTATCTTCATCATAGTTAATCCTGCACACAAACAACAAACACTTTACTTCGATCTAGACAGTTATTACAACGTGAATTGACTTTCAGTTGTCAGGCACGTCATTGGTCGGTGCTTCGTCCGATCCTTCAGCACATCGTCCTCTCTTGTGGTTCGTTGCCCAATCGGCGGATGACCTCCGTAACCTCGATATCCTTGGTGCAACATGCACTTCTAGGCCCGATGCCTGACGTACGAAGCCTTCCACCGATTGCCGACCGAACCTCCGGCTCGACATCCAATATCCAGACGTGATCACCTCCGGCGCAACGTCAATTCCTCTAGCGTCAACTGTCTAATCCTGATAGATAGTAAACCTGCGTAACTCAAAATGCAGTTAGACCACAAATCACACTCAATTAGTTTCATCATCAAAATCCGAGATTCAACAATCTCTCCCTTTTTGATGATGACAACTAATTGATGACTGACGGAGTTAACCATAACTCCCCAGAGTTTAACACAAACTCTCCCTATCAATATGCCATTGATAGAACCCTTGGATTATCCCAAATCCAAGTAACATGTATCATTCATGTAGTGAGAAATATAAATCCATCATGCAAATATATAAAATATTCAAGCATCATTACATTGCATGAAGTCATCAATCTACTTCTCCCCCTATGTCATCAACAAAAAGGAGAAGTAGCATCATAGCTAGTTTAAAAGATATACAAATTTCTTACAACACACTAGCTATTTATCACATCATACAACATTTTTGCAATACAACATCAAATAATACCATTCAATTATAGCAAGTTTCAAGGATGGGCAATGATGGTAATTTTCACTTGCTTCTTGAGATGTGCAAGTTTGCACCTTATTTCTCATGATAGCAATATTTGCATCCTTTGATATAACAATTCTTAGCTTCTCATGAAGTTGCAAAATAGGAATCAAGATGGCAAATTTTGCAATGTTCGAGCTAAAAATTTTCTCCCCCTTGTTAGCATCAAAAAGAAAGGGAGGATCAAATACTTCAAATAATCTTGCATGAGATTCAACAATAATTTGTAACAAAAATGTAAGCAATTTTGAAGAAGTAAAATTGAGCAAGATTTTTGCCTCTCTTGAGATAGCAACTTTTTGCTTCTCAATGTTCAAGCTAGCAAGATTTTCTCTTTTGATGCACAAGCTAGCAATTTTCTTCCTCTTGAATGAGCTAGCAAATTAATCATGCAAGCTAGCAATAAATCTTCTCCTCCTTTGATTTTGTCTAAAAGAAGGGAAGAATACAATTCTTTTCCCTTTACATGAATGCTTCCATCATGACAAAATAACAAATTTCCATCATGAATTTTTAACATATCAAGTCATGAATTCAAGGGAGTCATAAACAAATCATGGTATGAGGGAAATTTATGATAAGCAAGCAAGCAATAATGATAATCTAGCATACTTTGCAATGCGCAAACTAGCTCCCTTTCAATTTTTCTCTTTTGCACCTAAGTTTCCCTTTTGCAAGTCATCAACTTTTTGTTTGCAATGAGCTAGTAATTTTTGTAAAATTTATAACATTTTAAACATGCAAGCTCATGAGTTAAAAAATATTGCAACTTTACAATTTTTTTCTTCTCATTTTGAGAAGTGCAAGTTTTGCCTTTTGCAAGTTCTAGCTAGCTATGTTAATTATTTTCACTTAGTAATACATAAGCTAGCAAGCTAACTCCCCCTTTGTCACTATCGAAAAGAAGGGATGAATAATATTTCAATGAAATAATTTAGCACCAATCAATATTTCAATTTTTTCATGATGCATACAAAACATAGATGCAAAGAATTCATGAAAGATATCAATATGAAATATCAATAAGGATCAACACCAAAAGACATCATTCATGATTCATCATAAAGCAAATTTCATTTATGTCAAATGTTCAATTTACTATACAAGGCAAAGAAATCATGTCACTTTTAGGGTCATGAAATATATGACATCAAGGCTCATGATTCATTTAAAAAGATATAGCACAAAGAGTAACTTGATTCATGCATAAGAATTCCAAGTATCAAGTATTAAGATATCAAGACTTGGATTGTGATAAAGCTCACTCAAGTTCGAATCATCAAAATCATTAACATAGTTTATGAGATTCACAAAAAAAAACATAAACTTGAATTGTTCTCCTCTTTGGTAAATGATAAAAAGAAGCAATCATTTTCGAGATTCAAAATGCTAGCAATTTGCATTAATCAGAACAAGTGATACATAAAAAGTTTACATCATTATTTCAATCAACAAGTCATGAAGCATATAAAGTAGTATTGAAACATGAGACAAAAGTTCAAATTATCAAATCATAATAAATTCATCGAAATCACTTCTATAATTTATGAGATTCTTAAGATATCATGAAATCATTAATCTCGATAAGATAGTAAATATAATTTCTTTATGTTTCATCATATAAGTATGTCTTTTGTCTTTATATGCCAAATCAAAATATTCAAAACCGGAAGACAAACTTCATTATCAACATTGTCAAAACAACACATTGTTTCAAGACATGAGATTTAATTTATCATGATACATTTTGTTTTAAACAAGTGTGCTCATCAAAAGATGAGTATCAAATTTAAGACCAAAACATGAGTTTGTCATCAAGATATGATATCACAAAGTTTTAGTATTTTCATTTCAATGATGATTTCATAATGTATGTTCAAACATTTATATGGAACCCATCATTGTAGAAATTCAAAACATAAGTTTGTCATTAAATCCATCAAGATCATATGTATCAAACATCATGATAGTACATTTTCTCATCTTTATGAGTTTCAATTTAAGTGATTTGATCTTTCATAAGAATGCTCAAATTTTTCATATGAAAATGTCATGCATCATATTCAAAAACGAAAATATCATCAAAATCATTTTAATTCTTTCTTATATTAGTTATAACAAGATGATCGATGCTCAAATTTTTTTTGGTAAAATCATGCATTATTTTATAAATCTGAAAAATAATTTTCATCATGAAAATCATCAAGTCCAAATATAATACAAGGTAACATTAAAATCACATTTCTTTCATTTGGAAAATTTATGGGTTAGGTCTTTATAATTGATTTCATGAAGATATGTGTCATCTAAAAAATTTCATCATAAAACGGGTCAAGACCCATTAATCCAAGATAGAAGTTTTTAAATCAACATCACTTCAATAACTCATGCATGATATAAAATCATCAAGCAACATGTTTAGAGATAATATAAACTATCAAGATACTCATGCATGGGTTGATCCTATTAGGTGTCTAAACATTATCATAAATCATACAATCATCATTCATATTTTTACTTTTCAAAAATACTATAAAGAAAAGCATAGTATAATTTTTAAAATATTTTTTTAATTTCTAAAAACATAAGAAAAGCATGAAAAAAAATTCCTACTAACTAAGTTAAGCATTCATGGAAAGCATCATGTAATTTTAAAATAAGGTAGAAGCAACTTGGGTGAGTTTCTTACCTCATTATCGAAAACCGTCAAAGCCCATTTTGCCTCTTCTTTACTTGATTCTTCTTTGTAAGCCTTCTTCTTCTTCTTTGGCCTCTTCCTCCGTTCAAGTTCATTGTCTATTTTAGATTTTTATTTAATAAACTTATTAAGATTCATTAAAAGTTCAATGTCCTCATTGTCCTCATCACTTGAGTCATCACTCAAGTGGCATTCATTTGTCGGATGTTCCAAATCCTTCTTGTTCTTTAGAAGGTGGTTCATATGTTTATCATGTTCCAAATGTTCGAAGAAACTCATTTCATATGTCATTAGTGAACCGATTAGTTCTTCCAATGAAAAATCATTTAAATTTTTAGTCTCTTGTATTGCGGTTACTTTTGGATCCCAACTCTTTGGGAGGGATTTTAAAATCTTGTTAGTGAGTTCAAAGTTCGAAAAACATTTACCAAGACTTTTCAAGCTATTGACGACATCCGTGAAGCGGGTGTACATATCGCCGATAGTTTCGCTTGGTGTCATTCGAAAGAGCTCAAAATCATGCAATAAGAGGTTTACTTTCGAGTCTTTAACTCTACTAGTTCCCTCGTGCGTGATTTCAAGTGTTCGCCAAACATCAAAAGCCGTTTCGCACATTGAAATCCGATTGAACTCGTTCTTATCTAAAGCGCAAAATAAGGAATTCATAGCCTTTGCGTTTAAAGAAAAAGACCTTTTCTCTAAATCCGACCATTCGTTCGTCGGTTTAGAGGAAGGTTGAAAACCATTTTCGATGATGTTCCACAAATCCAAATCCATTAAAAGTATGAAAACTCTCATTCGAGTTTTTCAATATGTGTAGTCCGAACCGTTAAAGAACAGTGGACGAAAAACCAAAAAGCCCTCTTGAAAACCATTTAGAGCCATTTCTCACAGGTGTAAATCCGAAAGAGAAAGAACGTAGCTCTGATACTAATTGTTAGGGATCGAACGACACTAAGAGAGGGGGGTGGGGGGTGAATTAGTGCAGCGGTAAGAAACGAGAAATTTTCAACAATTAAAACAAGTTCGGAAACTTCGTACGAATGAATGCAATGTTTCGTTTGAACCCGAAAAGATTGCGTTTTAACTTTAAAACATATGTAAGAAGATGAAGAGGAAGTTGAGTAAATAAGGCAGCAAATGAAGAGGGTTTGCAGCAAAGTAAATAGCAATAACGTAAATGCAAACCAGATTTATAGTGGTTCGGTCATCTGACCTACATCCACTTCCGAAGCCTTCTCTGATGAGGCTCCCAACTTCCACTAGCAAATCCTTTTATAGGGGAAGGACCAAATACCCCTCTTACAACCCTTTTACAAGAAGTTCACACTCTTACAAATTTTTCAAAGAGAAAGAAGGAGGTGAACACAAGCTATTGAAAACTAGACTTCCCTAAGCCTTTTCCTCAATTTCTAACTCTTAAAAGAGTCCACTTTCAGCTGAGAAAGGGGGGGGGGTATTTATAGATCCAAAATGGATTCAAATTTGGGCTCCAAATTTGAAATCAAATTGGAGTTCCCGGTGCTAGTGGTGCTACCGCCTGTGCCAGGAGGTACTACCGCCACTGTTACTATAGCTGGGCGGTACTACCACCCAGGTCATTTTTAGCATAGTAGTTTCGATCGAAACCAGTCCAAATGAAGTCTGAATTGGCCCAAATTTGGTTTATAGGATTAACACCTAATCCTAAACCAAATTATGTGCTAACTACAAATTTTAAAGATATTTTTTAAGCTATTTCAAAGTCCACAAGATAAGACTTCTTTTGGTGAGCTTTCGGCGAACTTCCGGCGATTTTCCGATGAACCCTCGGAAACCATTCTGTGGACTCCCGGCAAGCTTCCGGACTTCACAATGATCTTGGCGAGTTCCAACGAGCTTCATTGGCAAGCTCCGATCTTTCTTGGCAAGCTCCGCGAACTTCCGATAAACCTTCCGACGAACTTCCGAAAACCCTTCGGTAAGCTCCCTACTCGTTCTCGATCGGTTCCGACAACACTCCCAACAAATCTTCGGACTTCCGTCGAACTCTTGAACTCCCAACGATCCATCACACTTGTCTTCTGGCACTTTGTTTCGCTTTATGTCCTTATCTTCATCGTAGTTAATCCTGCACACAAACAACAAACACTTTACTTCGATCTAGACAGTTATTACAACGTGAATTGACTTTCAATTGCTGGGCACGTCATTGGTCGGTGATTCGTCCGATCCTTCGGCACATCGTCCTCTCTTGTGGTTCGTTGCCCAATCGACGGATGACCTCCGTAACCCTGATATCCTTGGCGCAACATGCACTTCTAGGCCCGATGCCTGACGTACGAAGCCTTCCACCGATTGCCGACCGAACCTCCAGCTCAACATCCAATATCCAGACGTGATCACCTCCGGCGCAACATCAATTCCTCCAGCGTCAACTGTCTAATCCTGATCGATAGTAGACCTGCGTAACTCAAAATGCAGTTAGACCACAAATCACACTCAATTAGTTTCATCATCAAAATCTGAGATTCAACAAAAGCCAAGCATCATCATTTAAAACTGAAAAGCATATTTTATTACAAAGATTATCAATGTCAATAGTATACACGTTATTATGTTTTAAGACAATCATAGATATATTTTTGTGTGGCATTTTAATAATGCAAGCATTATATTCAAATCTTATGATATATCCTTTATCATATAATTGACTAATGCTTAGAAGATTATGTTTTAAGCCATCTACTAATAACTCATCTTCAATCAAAAAGTTTGATTTGTTACTTATGGTTCCTTTGCCAATGATTTTATCTTTATTGTTATCTCCGAAGGTGACATACTCTTCATCTTGGCTAGTGAACTTAGAGAATTGAGTTGGATCTCCTATCATGTGCCTTGAGCATCCACTATCAATGTACCATCTTTTAATCCTAGCTTGTGATTATAAACACATCTACAAGAAAGGGAGTTTTCTTTTAGATATTCATTTGACTTTGGGTGTCTTATTAATCGATCTACCTAACTTATCATTTTGCATTGAGTCCTTTATGGTTCCTTTAGGAACCTAAATTAACTTATATGGACTATATATCTTAAATGGACATTTATGAGCATAATGTTCAAATTTATAATAAAAGTTACATTTGTTATAGTGTGAAGCATACAAAGTTGAGCCTTAACGAAGATTATTGATTTTTGGTGAGTGTTACTCACAAAGCCGATTTCATCCCTTCTATGAACATAACCCTCATTAGTAAGGATCATATTTAAGGATTTGTTATCTATTTTAAATTTTTCTAAGGTTTCATGTAGTAGCAAGTTTTCCCTTTTTAAGTGTCTCTAAATCTTCACATTTAGTGCAAGAAGGCAACATTTTGTTAGTGTGCTCATTTTCAATAATTTATACTTTTTACTAACTAATTTACATTAATCAAATAAGTCATGAAAAGTATTCAACAATTCATCAAAAATATGAATATCTTTCAAAATGGTTTTCAAACACCCTCTAAACTTATGAATAAATGGAATAATTTTGAGAAAAAATCATTTTTGTTAAATGCAAAGGCTATGAATGCCTTGTTTTGTGCTTTGGACAAAAATGAATTTAATCGTATTTCTGTCTGCAAAACTGTATAAGAGATTTAGCATACTCTTGAAGTCACATACAAAGGCACTAGTAAAGTCAAGGACTCAAAAATAAATCTTTTGATGCATGAATTTAAATTGTTTAAAATAAAATTAAGTGAAACTATTAGTGATACGTACACCCTTTTTACGGATGTTGTCAATAGTTTAAAAAGTCTTAGTAAATATTTTTAAAATTTTGATCTTGTTAACAAAATATTAAGATCCATTCTAAAAAGTTAGGATCAGAAAGTAATGACGATACAAGAAATAAAGAACTTGAGTAATTTTCCTATTGAAGAACTTATCAAGTTATTAATGACTTATGAGATGACATGCTTAGAATATAATGAACATAAGAACCACCTTCTAAAGAACAGAAAGGATTTGACACTTCGAACTATAAAGACCACTCGAGCGAAAGCTCAAGTGATGATGATCTTGAACTTATCACTATAAAATTTAAAAAATTTATAAAACAAGAAATTAAGAACAAAAATGAACTTAAAAAGAAGAATGTACTAAAGAAGAAGAAAGAACTCAAGGACAAATCGAGTACATTCGAAAACGAAGACGCAAACTACGCTTTGACGGGTTTCAACAATAAGGTAAGTAACTCAATCAATTTGATTTTACCTTACCATGAAGTTACTTAGTGTTTTTCCATGATTTGAATTAGTTAAAAAATAATATTATTATTATTTTATCATGCTTTTCTTTCTAGTGATTAAAAAATTATTGATCATGATAATTGCATGTTTTATAATAAAGAAATAAAATGTTGATCTAATGCTTGTACATCTAATAAGATTAATTCCATGTATATTTATTTTGATGATTTTCATATTATTTTTTTGTTTCAAACAAGATGCATGGAAGCAATCATATGTATCTTGATGATTTTGAATTACCTTTCGGTTCTAAACAAGATGCTTGGCCTTTGTATGAAAAATTTGAACATGCTTATATGAAATAAATTACTTAAATTAAATTAAAAAATAAAATATATTATCATGATAAATCTTCTATTTGAAGATTATGTATGTTTGACGTGTTATATTTTTGGCCTTGATGATCTTTATGACAAAATTTATTTTTCGGTTTTAAATGTTAATGCATATTTTGATTTGGTATAAAAGATAAAGACAAGCTTATATGAAATAAATAACTTAAATTGAGACTAAAAAGGAAATGCATTTTCTATCTTATCGACTTTTTCAATAAGAGATTAATAAATTCATTTTTGTTATTTAGAATCTTTAGAAAGTGATTTTGATTATTTGATTTAAATTTAAATGAGTTTTATTCAAATCTTATACATGACACTTGAATTTTTATTTATGAATCATGATGAATTGAGATATGTTATGCATGAATTTTTGCTAAAGAGAATATTTATAATTCATGATGTTGATTCCTTGGTACACAATACTTGTGATTTTTTATTTTATCAAGATTTTTGATCTCTCTTGTTTCTTTTTGCCATTCATTAAAGAGGAGACCTATCTAAATGAATCTTGACTTTTTCGTCTGAACTAAGATTTATGTTATGTATGAATCAAGATCTTTTGTTTATTTTTCTATGATTCTTCTTGTCATTTACTAAGAAGAAGAAGTATCCAAATAAATCATGATTGTTCTCTTACCATCTTAGATTTACAACTTGTATTTTCTTTATGAATCAAGATCCTTGGTCTTCTAAGATTTTTTTTTATTATTTGCTAAAAAGGAGATTTGTTAAAAATGATTTGTCTTTCGGTATTCATGAATTGATCTTTATTAATTTTTCATATTAATATCTTTTATGATTCTTTTGTATTTATGCTTTATATACCTCATGATATGATTGAATCATTGATTTAATTTTGTTATTAATTTTTGTCATAACTTGAAAATTGATGTAAAGAAAAATTTTTGTACTAATGTATTCCTTCCAACTTTTTGATAATAACAAAGGGGGAGAAAGTTTGCTGGCTTGTACTTTATAAAAGGAACTAAAAATTGCTAGCTTATGTATCGCAAATGTTGCTAGCTTGTGTTAGGATCTGAGCGGCACTAAGAGAGGGGGGGGTGAATTAGTGTAGAGATTAAAACTTGTAAACTTGCAATCGATTTCGGAGATAATTGGTTCGTAAGGAAATTTCGATTCAACGAAAGAAGTTTCAGCTAGAAATAGTTTGAGTGAATGTAAATGAGAGTAGGGAGAAGAAGATCGAACGATTTGCAGCTTAGTAAAGGTAAGATGCAGAAATTTAAAAGCTCACACATTCAAAGTACGTAGCAATGTATAGTGGTTCGGTCAAATGACCTACATCCACTTCTGAAATCTCCTTCGATGAGGCTCCCAACTTTCACTATCAAACTTCTTTAAAGGGAAGAACCAAATACCCCTCTTACAAACTTTTATAAGTGGTTCACTCTCTTACAGATTTTTGACAAAGAGAAAAAAGGAGGTGAACACTTAAGCTATCAAAACAAGATTTTGCTATAGCTTTGACTCAGTTTTCAACTGCTCTAAAAGGTATTTTACCAGCAGAAGTAAGAGAGGTATTTATAGACTCAATTGGCTTTCAAAAATGGAGCAAAAAAGAGTCATATCCAGGATTCCAAGTACTAGCGGTACCACCGCTTGTTCATCCTGCTCTATCAGTGTACTGGGCGGTACCACCACCAAGACTGACGGTCCCACCGCCTGACAGAGTCCTCAGGCTTTGTGAACTAGCGATACCACCACCTGTCAGGCGGTACCACCGTTGGTAGGTAATAACTGTCAACGGTACCACCGCTAACTTAGGGTAGTACCATCGCCCAGACCATTTGGGAAGTTATTCCCAGGGCTGTGCCACCGACCCAGTCTGGCAGTGCCACCGCCAGACCTAGTCCAGAACTTCTGAATGGGCCCTGACTCCGATCCAATTCAGTTTAGATAAGGCCTAGTTGGCCCATACCAGAGTAAACAAGATTATTACCTAATCCTTACCCTAATTATGTACTAACTATAAAATTTAGATATAATTCTAAGTAAAGACTAAATCAGCAACTTCGAGTTTTCTTCCGGTAAGCCTCTGGTGAACTTCCGACGGACTTCCGACGCACCCTCAGATTTCTTCCGATGGACTCCCAACAAGCTCCCGGACTTATGGCAAGAATCTTTGGCAGGCTTCTACACCTTCTCAGTGAACTCCGTGAACCTTCGACGATCTTTCCAGCAAACTTCCAAAACCTTTGGTAAGTCCCCGATTCTTTCTCGGTTGGTTCCGACAGTACTTCCAATGATCCTTCGGACTTTCGGTGGACTCTCGAATTCTCAACAACTTGACTCCGGTAATTTGCTTTATGTTTTTATACTATCATAGTTAATCCTGCACACTTATCTCAATAATATAGATTAGATCAAATAACCTATCAATTGACTTCATCATTAAAATCTGAGATTCAACAATCTCCTCCTTTTTTATGATGACAATCAATTGATGATGGAGTTAATCTTAACTCTCCCTATCTATATACCATATTATAAGAAAGAAAACACTTGAATTTAATTTCCTTAAATTCAAGCCAAAACCGATAAGTTCCATCCGTTTAACTTATCGACATGCTTCACAAGCATGATCTTTCATCCATAAATATGAAACTTTGTATTTTACACAATGTCAAGGTATGACACCAATTTTTAAGTCGAATGATAAACATATATCACTTCGACAAGAGATACAAATTCTAGTTTGAAATACAACATGGATCAAATGATATCGATATAAATGCAAGGCTTGATATCATTAATGTTGAATCTCAAATTTTTGATGATGAAACTAATTGATTGTGTTTGGTTTGTCTAACTGCATTTTGAGTTATGTAGGTCTACTCGATTAGGATTAGACAATTAACGCAGGAGGAATTGACATTACGCTAGAGGAAATCACGTTAGGATATTGGACGTCGTGCTGGAGTTTCGATTGATAATCGATAGAAGGCTTCGAACATTGGGCATCGGGCCAAGAAGAACGGGTTACGCCAAGGATATCGGGGTTACGGAGGTCAACTACCAATTGGGCAACAAATTGTAAGAGAGGATGATGTGCCGACCAATGACGTGCTGAAGAACCGAACGAAGCACCGACCGAAATCTCAGGTGTTCTGGGCGGTGGCAATGCCCCAGGTCAGTGGTGGTACCATCGACTTTAATGCCTGACAAGTGGTGGCACCGCTTGGCAGGTGGTGGTACTGCCAAACCACAGAGCCCGAGGATTCTGTCAGGCGGTGGTACCGCCAATAGCCTGGAAAATTGAGAAGATTCAAATTTGGGCTCCAAATTTGAATCATCTTGGAGCCTATAAAAACCCCTCCCATCCCTGGGTTATAGAAGCAAGCACAGGGATCTTGAAAGGAATAAAACACTATAGAAATCCTTCTAAGAATCCCTCCTCTAAGCTCTCTTTCATTTTCAGCTTCAAGAGAGGAGTGTGAGTGTGAGTGCTTGTAAGGGTTGTCTCTTAAGCCCGTCAAAAGGAGAAAGCACTGTAAAAGGGAGTTGGTCTTCTCCCGTTGGAAAGAAGACACCTAGTGGAAAGTCGGTAGCCTTCAGAGAAGAGGAATCGGGAGTGGACGTAGGGCGTATGACTGAACCACTATAAAAATTCTGGTTTGTATTTCTATTATTGTTATTTACATTTCTGCAAATCATCTTCGCTCTACTTCCTCTACTTCTCATTCTTATAATCGGCTTTAAGTTTAAAACATCATTCCTTTCCAGGTTCAAACGAAACATTGCTTTTTATTATACGAAGTTTTTAAATCGCCGAAATTTATCATGTTTATCTATTGCACTAATTCACCCCCCCCTCTTAGTGTCGCTCGATCCCCAACAATTGGTATCAGAGCTCGGTATTTCTCATTTCAGATTTACATCCGAGAGAAATGGCTCTTAACAACTTTCAAGAGGGATTGTTGACTGTTCGTCCTCCGTTCTTTAACAGATCGGACTACACCTATTGGAAAACTCGAATGAGAGTTTTCTAACTTTTAATGGATTTAGATTTATGGAATATTATTGAAAATGGCTTTCAACTTCCCTCTAAACCAACGAACGAATGGTCAGATTTAGAAAAGAAATCTTTTTCTTTAAATACAAAGGCTATGAATGCCTTATTTTGCACTTTAGACAAAACCGAGTTTAATCAGATTTCTATGTTCGAAACGGCTTTTGACATTTGGCACACACTCGAAATCACACACAAGACAATAAGTAGAGTCAAAGACTCAAAAGTTAATCTTCTTATGCACGATTTTGAGCTTTTTCGAATAGAACCAAGCGAGACTATCGATGACATGTTCTCCCATTTCTCGGATGTCATCAATAGTTTAAGAGCTCTTGATAAATCTTTTTTGGATTTTGATCTCGTAAACAAGATTTTAAGATCCCTTCCAAAAAGATGGGATCCGATAATAACCATAATACAAAAAATAAAAGATCTAAATAACTATCCTATTGATGAACTTATTGGGTCTTTAAAGACCTATGAAATGACTTTTGGACATGATGAACATATGAACCTCCTTTCAAAGGACAGGAAGGATTTAGAACCTTGAACAAATGAATGCCACTTGAGTGATGACTCAAGTGATGAGGCCAATGATGAACTTAAACTTCGAACACTAAAATTTAAAATATTTATAAAACAAGAATCTATAACTAAAAATGAACTTGAATAGAGGAAGAGGCCAAAGATGAAGAAGAAGTGCAAAGAAGAATCAAATAACGAAAGGGCGAATTGGGCTTTGACGGGTTTCAACAATGAGGTAAGCAACTCACCTAAAATGTTCTTACGTTGTTTTGAAATTACATGACCTTTCCATGAATGCTAAACTTAGTTAGTAGGAAATAAATAATTATTTTTCAAAAAATTATATCATGCTTTCCTTTCTAGTATTTTTGAAAAGTAAAATTTTTGAATGGTGTATGCAACATTATGAATGATGATTGAATGATTTGTAATAATGATTCTACATCAACTACACATCTATGTATGTTATTCTTGAAAATATTTTGATGATAATTTTATAGTATCATGCTTATGATTTGAAAATCTCCATCTTGGATTAATGGCTCTTAAACATTTTTATGATGAATTTTTTAGATGATGCATGTCTTTATGAAATCAATTGCAAAACTAAAAGACCTAACCCACAAATGTTCCAAAAGAAAGAAAAAGTGGTTTTGATGTTGCTTTATGGTTTTCATGATGAAATTTTTTTTATTTATAAAATGATCCATGGTTTTAGCAAAAATTTGAGTTTGATTCCTGATTTGTCACACTAAGATAGAATCATAGAAGGAAAACATCTTGTTATAACAAATAACAATGAAAGAAAGAATATTAGAATGATTTTGATGATGTTCTAATAAATCAAGAATGATACCGATATACATGAACATGTTAAATGTATGTGTATCTTGATAATTTTGTATTATTTTTTTGGTTTTAAACATGATGCACATCATTTACACGAAAAACAAGAGTATGCTTGTATGAAAACAATTTGCACGAAATGAAACACATAAAAATGAGAAAATACACAATCAATATGTTTTGCGTTTCATGTGTTTGGTCTAAATGGCTTTAACATAACCTTGTCTTAAATTTAGAAGATGATCATTTTTGTATGAAAAATTTGAACATGCTTATGTAAAATCAATTTGCATCAAACGAAATACATAAGAATGACAAAGAGTACTATCATAAGATCTTATGATGAAATTCTGCTTGGTAGTTTTTATGATGAAATTCTACCTTTTACTCTTGAATGTGATACTCATTTTTGTTAAAGGCAAAGGCATGAAATAAATCAAAGAAGGAAAATATATGATTCTTGAAATTTGTCTATCTCTAAAATTTTTGGTTTTTCAAATTTGTAATATGATTTTGATGATGCCTTTTTATTCTTAACATAATGCTCATCCTTTAAATAAAAGACTTGAACATGCTCACATGAAATCAATTGCATGGAATGAAAATGCATCTTTGAATTCATTTTATGAATCTTGTCAATTTCTTAAAAATAATCATGATGAATGCAATGAAAATAAATGAATCTCATGTTTTTAGTCTTAATGATTTCTCTTGAAACTTGCTTTTCAGACCTATATGAAAAAACATGAGCATGCTCATATGAAGGATCAAATCACTTAAATTGAAACACATAAAAAAAGGAGAGAAAATGCACTATCATGATGCTTTATGTGTAATGCTTTTGATCTTAATGGATTTAATGATGAACTTGTATTTTGAATTTATACAATGATAGTTTTCATATAAATATTTCAACATATCTTATGAAATCATCATTAATAATGACGAAATGAAAATATTAAAAGTTTGTTTTCATGTTTAATGATTTTATGATATCATGAGAATTTAGAGTTGTTATATCTTGATGACAAACTCATGTTTGGTTTTAAAATTTGATACTCATCTTTTGAAACATAAATACACTTATATGAAACAAATAACTTAAAATGAAACACATTATCATGATAAATTAAATCTCATGTCTTGAAATAATGTGTTATATTTTTGTCTTAATGATTTTTATAATGAAGCTTATCTTTCGTTTTTGAATACTTATTTTGATTTGGCATAAAAAGACAAATGATGAATCCATGTATACTATGTTCATATAAGTCTCTTGAATCTCGAGAATGATTTCGATAATTTGATTATGAGTTTCGAGTTGACAAAATGAGTTTGAATGATTTTATGACTCCTCTCTTGATCTCTTGAAATCATGACTTTAAATTCTTGACTTGGGATATTTTTGCGAATCAAAATACTTTCCTCTATGATTGCTTCTTTTTATCATTTACCAAAGAAGAAAATAATTCAAATCCATGTCATTTATGAATCTCATAAACTATGTTAATGATTTTGATGCTTCGAACTTGAATGAGTTTTATTACAATCCAAGTCTTGATATCTTAACATCTATATACTTAGAATTTCTTTTAAAATATAATCTTGATGAAAACTATTATGCATGAATCAAGTTGTTTTACTATCTATTCTCAAATGAATCATGTTCTTCTAAAGCCTACACATCATATCCTTCATGATATAGGAATGACATGATTTCTTTGCATTATTATTTTGAATGCATCATGTAAAAATTGAAATATTGATTGATGCAAAATTATTTCATTGAAACATTAATCCTCCCCTTCCTTTCAATAATGACAAAGGGGGAGTTAGCATGCTAGCTTGTATATCATAAGAGAAAATGGCAAATATAGCTAGCTAGAACTTACAAAAGGCAAAGCTTGTACTTCTCAAGATGAGAAATTACAATGTTGCATTATCTTTTTTAATACTCATGAGCTTGCATGTTTAAAATGTTATAATTTTTACAAAATTGCTAGCTCATTGCAAACAAGAAGTTGCTAGCTTAAGGCAAATGCTTGCTAGCTTGTGCATCACAAGAAGAATTTTGCTAGAACAAGTAAAAATTACTTATTAACATATCGTAAATTGTTAGCATCTTAAAAAGTACCTTAAGTGTTTGCTTGAATGATAAATTGATCTTCATAACTTGATTTCAATGATAGATTTAATAACTTGGTTTTGAATCATGAATGTATACTTTTGATACCCCATGAATATTTATCTTTGTTAATTGTCATAGTTTCAAAATTCATGTAAAGGGAAAAGAATTATACTCTTCCCTTCCTTTTGACAAAAACAAAAGGGGAGAAAGTTTATTGCTCACTTGCACATTTGAATGAAAAATTTGCTAGCTCAATCATTGTAACGAAGGAACTTGCTACCTTACAAAGAGAAGCAAAGTGCAAACTTGCACAAGAAGCAAGCAAAATTATCATGCTTGAACCTAAAACTTGCTATGATGAATGTTGCAAAAAAACTTACTATTAGGTTGCATGCTTAGAGTAATCAAATGTGATGTAAATCTAGCTAGTATAATTACAAAACTTACATATCCTTTAAACTAGCTAAATGTTACTTCTCCTTTTTGTTGATGATAAAGGGGGAGAAGTAGATTGATGATCTCATGCAATGCAAAGATGTTTGAATATTTTATATATTTGCATGATATTTTTGTTAACATGAATGATACATGTTGCTTGGATTTAGGCTAATCCAAGTGTTCTATCAATGGTATATTGATAAGGGGAGTTTGGTTAAACTCCGAGGATTTAAGATTAACTCTGTTAGTCATCAATTAGTTGTCATCATCAAAAAGGCAGAGATTGTTGAATCTCAGATTTTGATGATGAAACTAATTGATTGTGTTTAGTTTGTCTAATTGTGTTTTGAGTTATGCAGGTCTACTCGATCAGGATTAGATAGTTGACACAGGAGGAATTGACATTGCGCCAGAGGAAATCACGTCAAGATATTAGACGTCATGTCGGAGTTCCGATCGACAATCGGTAGAAGGCTTCGGACGTCGAACATTGGGCTAAGAAGAGCAGATTATGCCAAGGATATCGGGGTTACGGAGGTCAACCATCGATTGGGCAACAAACTACAAGAGAGGACGATGTGCCGAAGAACCAGACGAAGCGCCGACCAATGACGTGTCGGGCAACAGAATGTCAATTCGCGTTGTAATAACTATTTAGATCGAAGTAGAGTTTTGGCTTATGTGTGTAGGATTAACTACGATAGCTTGAAGACATAAAGTAAATTACCGAAGTCAAGTAGTTGGGAGTTCGAGAGTCCACCGAAAGTCTGAAGGATTGTCGGAGGTGTTGCCGGAACCAACCGAGAAAGAATTGGGAACTTGCCGAAGGTTTTGGAAGTTCACCCAAAAGATCATCAGAGGTTCACAGAGCTCACTGAGAAGGTTTAGAAGCTTGCCAAAGACTCGTCGAACTCATCTAATGATAATTTTTCATATCAATAAAGGATACCAAATTTTAAACATGATATGATAATAATTTTTCAAAAAGGTTTAACATGTTAAGCATTTGCGATACATGTGATACATTGCGATACGATACAAATTTTATTGTGATGCTTTTAAGGACATCAACCAATTTTTGATTATGAAGCATGGCAAAGGCAATCATATTGCAATTTAAAGCATATAAGATATTTTTTCATTCTATCATATTGCAATACACAACATATAAGTCATTACGATACGATGTATATAAGTCATTTGTTAATTTCTTTGTCATATTCTTCTCGATACATGCAAGATATTTTATCAAGTCATTTGCACATGTCATCAATTTTTTTGTACATTCTTCTCCCCCTTTGTCATTAACAAAAGGAGGTGAAGTGGTCATTTATCAAGAATATCAAACTCATTTGATACATGAGGCTTAGAAAATATGTCACCCGATAAATCCAAAAATGTTTTGATCATCATTTTAAATCATGTTTATGAAATCCGGAAAATGATCAATCATCATTTATCAATCTATGAAGGATTCATACATGAAAGAGGATGAAAGGCTTAAGATGCAATTTTTAAAATCCAAGAATAACATTATAAAGTGGAAGGATAGGTCATTAAAGTTATTCATCAAACATCTCATATCACTTTTAAGATAAAATCCATGAGAAAAAAAATGTTCAAATTTATAAAGCTTTAACTTTGCATTTACGAATTCATGAAGTGAAACATATCAACATCAAAATTTTCATAGAAAGATTCAACTTAGCATTCTTATAAAAAACATGAGGTGAAGGATATGAAGTCTTAAAACCTCGAATTAGCACAAGAATAAAAATCCAAAATGAACATTTAAGAGCTTAATTTTTTAAGCAAATGACATTAATTTATGCATATGTTAAGTTTCATATGAAATGCAAGTTATGAAATTTCTTTAGTCATGCTTAAAGGAGTTGGAGGGAGTATAAAATCAATTTTTACTATATCAATGAGATCCATCATTCGAAGAAGGAGGAGAACAACATCATGATACAAATCATCCAAAATATTACAGCATCATGAAGGCTTCATCAAGATTAAAAATATTACGATCGAGATATAAAAATGAGAGCTCCGTTCAAAATATGATATTAAAGAGATGTCATCAAAAATCCAAAAATAATAATATCAAGGTTGACACAATTAAAATCGAAGTTAAAAATTTTTGCATTAGGATAATCTCAAAAGTGTAGGTTTACAAAACAGAAGTCAAAAGATTCATTACAACAACTATTCCTTAGGTGGAATACTGAAGTGCCTATACAAGTGATCTAACTTCCGATTTATCTGTCGAACTTCACTCAAAATTTTAGCTTGCTGTGATTTGATCTGATTTATCTCTGACATGATCGGATCCTTAGTAAATGGAGTAGGTGTTGGTTCTGATGGTGCTACACCAAAGGGACTAGGAGGAGGAGATTCATTACCCCTAAAAACTGGTGTTTCTGGTTGTTCTACTGAAGGGGGAACTGGATCGGTCCTTCTAGGCTGCCTAGTCCATATTTCATTTCTAAAAATGCATTTAAGTCTTTTGAGCAGGTTTCTATTAATGATATTATATCTATATACTTTTATCACTTCTTCGTCGGGTGATATTCTTATATTATATGCATGTAGTATTCTAGTGATTAACCCCCCATATGGTAACTTGCCCGATCATTATCCAGTACATGGTACCTAACTCAATTTGACTAATTTCATCGTGGTGATATTATTTAGGAATAAGGATACTTATGATGATGTGATAAAGGATCTTAGAGCTAAAAGGTAACAAATGCTCATAGCTTTTAGAGACTATAGCTAGGTTGGGATTTCCGAAAACGGTCCCTAAAGCCTCAGAGTAGGTTACTCCGATCGCATCCATATCTCATTGTCCTCTAAAGTAGCAGCCTCTATCCTTTTCGGAGATTCCGACTAGGTCACATATTGTGCTATCCATAATTTGAATTTAGTTTCCTAAAAGGTAGGTTGACATATTATCATCATCTAAGCTCAAGTTAGCATAAAACAACCTAACTAATCTAGGGTAAATTGATTCATTGATTTGCAATAAGGGCAAGACATCTAATTTGGCAAACCACCTAATGGGCTCTAGGTTTCCTAGTTCACCTAAATCAACATGTTTTCCTTTGTGTATGGTTCTAGTTTCAAGATTATGGTACCTAAGGGCTGTTTCATTTGAGCTAAAGAGGGATTGGTCAAATGAATCTCCTTCCTTCCTCTTCCCTTTGTCCCTAGATGATCTCCTAGGAGCCATTTGTCTAATCATGATGATAGAACAAAGAAATTTAAGGAGGCAGCCATATATTTGAGAAAATAGAAAGGGAGAATCAATTGTTACCTTGTATGAGGTTACTTGAGGGTCTTAATCCAATATTCAAGGGGATGGAAGCCTCTCTTGGTCTTCTTGAAAGAGAAGATGAAGTTTTAAGAGGGTGAGAGGTGATTTTGGGAGCAGCCTCAAGACTTGGGGGCGGTTCCACCGTCGGCCCTAAGTCCTCCTTATAAAGGGGGGCTCTCGGGCAATGCCACCGCTAACTGAGTGGTGCCACTGCCTAGGAACAAAATGCCCAAGTGGTGCTACCGCCAGCCCTGGCGATGCCACCATTGGCACCTTGACTTAGACTATTCAGGGAGGGCTGCAACATCTTGTTTTGGTCAAATTGCTTTGTTTGTTTCTCATTTATCTGATCACTATATTTTTATAGAGTGATGTCATTCTATTGCTTCCAATCACATTATAATTATGCGACAAAAAAGATGTTACACACAATGACTCAACGAATTGTTATTAAGAGTCATTGAAAATAAAAATTTCAAGTGGTTCGAGAGAGAATATAGATATAGGAAATCTCAATGATAAATGAGAGAAGATTTACGAAGATTTCAATGACTTATGCATCGACAACGATCAATTTGTAAAAACATGAAGAAGGTAAAATTCAATCAAAAGATGTCTTCATCATATTAAACATCCGAGATTTAAGGATCAAGGAAAGCAATTTTTATGTCATGAGTTATCAATTTATTTGCATCACTCATCATATATAAATTTGAAATAGGTAAAAGATTGTCAAAGATGATTCAAGGTATACATCACTAGGATTATATCTGAAGGGTATTTTAAAAACAATATATTACAATTGTAAACATCAAGCGAGAAAGTGTTTTATGCGTTCGGAGAATCAAGTGTTTTTAATCAAGTCATAAATTTTATAAAGTTGTGATTCCCATAATTTTGAAGTCATGAATCATTTTAAGGAATTTATCAATTTTAAATTCATTATTACAATTATATATATAGATTTTCCAAATAAGTCAATCTTCATTGATGTTCAAGGAAGATAAAAAAAAAATTCACATCATTTTAAAATAAAGGATTTCAAATTGAAAGGTGACACAATTGTTTCTACCAAAATTAATTTTCAAGAGACTTAATGGAAGTTATGATACATAATGTATAACACTCAAGGATCTTTTATTACTTGAGCTAGAGAGCATGATTACGATCAAGAATTATATTACTACCCGCTCCTAGCTTATGTGGGTGAATGTGTCTACAAAAAATTATGGTTTTTAGGTACCCATTTAAACTTGGATGCCTCAAATATTGACATACTAAACTTGTCATTGGTTATTGAGTTCCTAATCGTTCCTTTAGGAACCTATATCAACCTATGAGGGCTAAATTTTTTATATGGACATTTGTAAGCAACATGTTCAGATTTGTAATAAAAGTTGTATTTCAAATGAGATGATACATGTAGTATTGGTCCTTTAATGAATGGTTTGAGTTCAATGAGATTCACTCATGAATCCAAGTCCACTTCTTTTTTTGACGTGACCCTTATTTGCAAGAATCATATCTAAGCCCTTGTTACCGACTTTAAACTTGTTTAGGGTCTCTTTAAGTAGCAAGTTTTCATTTTTAATTACCTCTAAGTGTTCGCACTTAGAGCATGGGGGCAAAGAGGGAGTTTGAAGACTATCAAGCTTATCTTGTAATAAAGCATGCTCCTTCTTTAATAAATTGAACTTCTTACTAATACTTCTACACTCATCAAACAATTCATGGAAAGTATTCGAAAGTTCATTAAAAGATAAATCTTCATTAAATAACTCACTTACCTCATCTCCTAAAGCCATTAGTGCGAAGTTGGCCTCCTCTTTGTTACTTGCTTCTTCATCCTTGGAGCCACTTGAGTCATCCTATGTCACCTTTAGAGCTTTCTTCTTCTTTGGTAACTTCTTCTTGGCTTGGGGGCATTCACTTTTAAAGTGCCCTGGCTTCTTGCATTCATAATATATGACTTAGTCCTTTTGTGGTTCAGGTTTGTTTTTAGTATCATTTTGAAATTTATTCTTTCTTATAATTTTTCTGAATTTTCGTGTTAAGAGTGCAAGTTCATCATCAACGTCCTCATCACTTGAAACTTCCTTCAAGTGGTCTTCTTGTATTCTTAATACCATATCCTTCCTATTTTTTAGAAGAGGGTTCTCTAACTCATCATGAGCATAGCATGGCATTTCATAGGTCATCAAACACCCAATGAGTTCTTCGAAAGGAAATGTTTTAAAGTCCTTAGCCTCTTGAATGGCTGTGACTTTTAAATCCTAACTCTTTGGAAGGAATCTTAAAATTTTAGTTATAAGTTCAAAATTAGAAAAACCTTTGCCAAGTGCTTTGAGTCCATTGACGACATCTGTGAAACGGGTGTACATGTCTCCAATGGACTTACTTAGTTTCATTTAAAAAAGTTCATAAGAATATACCAAGAGATTTATTTTGGATTCTTTTACTCGGCTAGTACCTTCATGAGTGATTTCAAGAGTAAGTCAAATATCAAAAGCCGATTCACAAATCGAAACTCGATTAAACTCATTTTTATCAAATGCACAAAACAAGGCATTCAAAGCCTTTGCATTTAAAGCAAAAACCTTCTTCTCCGATTCATTTCATTTGCTCATCGGAAGAGAAGATTTTTGAAATCCATTTTCAATGATATTCTAAAGCTTGAAATCCATGAAAATAAAAAAAAATCTTCATACAAGTCTTCCAATAGGTGTAATCTGACCCATTAAACATTGGCGAACGTATAATGGAATAACTCTCTTGTATGTTTGAATAAGTCATCTCTCTTGGGTTTTAAACCAAACGAGAGTGACTAGGCTCTGATACCAATTGTTAGGATCTGAGCGGCACTAAGAGAGGGGGGTGAATAATTAGTGCAGTAGATTAAAACTTGTAAACTTGCAACCAATTTCAGAGATAGTTGGTTCGTAAGAAAATTTCGATTCGACGAAAGAAGTTTCAGCTAGAAATAGTTCAAGTGAATGTAAATGAGAGTAGAGAGAAGAAGACCGAACGATTTGCAGCCAAGTAAAGGTAAGATGCAGAAATTTAAAAGCTCACACATTCAAAGTATGCAGCAATGTATAGTGGTTTGGTCAAATAGCCTACGTCCACTTCTGAAGCCTTCTTCGATGAGGCTCCCAACTTCCACTATTAAACTTCTTTAAAGGGAAGGACCAAACACCCCTCTTGCAAATTTTTACAAGTGGTTCACTCTCTTATAGATTTTTGACAAAGAGAAAGAGGGAGGTGAACACTTAAGCTATCGAAACAAGATTTTGCTATAACTTTGACTCAGTTTTCAACTGCTCTAAAAGGTACTTTACCAGCAGAGGTAAGAGGGGTATTTATAGACTTAATTGACTTTCAAAAATGAAGTCAAAAAAGAGTCACATCCCTGATTTTCGGGTATTGGCAGTACCACCGCCTGTTCACCTTGCTCTGTCAGTATACTGGGTGGTACCACCGCCCAGACTGGCAGTACCACCGCTTGACAAAGTCCTCGAGCTCTGTAAACTGGCGATACCACTGCTTGTTAGGTTGGCAAGTAATAACTGCCAGCGATACCATCACTAACTTGGGGCGATACCACCGCCCAGACCATTTGGAAAGTTATTTCCGGGGCAGTGCCACCTCTAGACCTAGTCCAGAACTTCTGAATTGGCCTTGAATCCGATCCAATTCAGTTTAGACAAGGCCCAGTTGGCCCCTACCAAGGTTAAACAAGATTATTACATAATCCTTATCCTAATTACGTGCTAACTATGAAATTTAGACATAATTCTAAGCAAAGACTAAACCAGCAGCATCGAGTTTTCTTCTGGTGAGCCTCCGGCGAACTTCCGATGGACTTCCGACGAACCCCCAGATTTCTTCCGGTAGACTCCCAGCAGGCTCCCGGACTTGTGGCAAGTTTGATGAATCTTTAGCAGGCTTTCGAACCTTCTCGGTGAACTCCGTGAACCTCCGACGAACTTTCGAAACCTTCGGCAAGTCCCTAATTCTTTCTCGATTGGTTCGACAATACTTTTGATGATCCTTCATACTTCTAGTGGACTCTCGAACTCCCAACAACTTGACTCTGATAATTTTCTTTATATCTTCATGCTATCATAGTTAATCTTGCACACTTATCTTAATAATATGGATTAGATCAAATACCCTATCAATTGACTTCATCATCAAAATCTGAGATTCAACAGCTTACACTTCTCAAAAGAGAAGAAATAACTTACTATCATAAACACCATCAAAAATTGTAAGCTTGTAATCTCAAGAGAAGCAAAGTGTTATAGCAAAAGTGCAAACTTGCACATCTCAAAAAGCAATTGATAAATTGCTATGCTTACACATATTTAAAACTTGCTATACTTGCACATTTTTAAATCTTGCTAGTATGTTGTAAAACTTACATATACTTAAAACTGGCTAGATGCACTTCTCCTTTTTTTTTATGACAAAGGGAGAGAAGTATGATGATAATTTCGTTCATTGAATGTTGAATTTAAATTATGATTATGCATATTTTTATGATAATATGTTACTTGGATTTTTTGAATTCAAAAGTTTCTATCAATATGACAATATTGATAGCGGGAGTTAAGATTAACTCTGTCATCAATTAGTTATCATCATTAAAAAGAGGGAGATTGTTGAATCTCATATTTTGATAATGAAATCAATTGATAGTGTTTATGATTTAATCTACATTTTGAGTGATGTAGGTAGCTTTGATCAAGAATAGACAATTGAAGTAGGAAGAATTAGAAGTTGAGCCAAAGAAGAACATGTTAGAAGATTGGACGTCGAGCTGAAGAATCGGTCGACATGTTGGCAGAAGGCTTCAAGCCATGGATTCGAGCATCGGACCAAGAAGAGCGGAATTGTACCAAGGAGATCAAAGTTACGAAGGTCAACTACCGATTGGGTAATAGGCTACAAGAGACAACGATGTACCAAAGAATCGGACGAAGCACCGATGGACCAATGACATGACAGACAACAATGATTCAAGCTATGTAATAATTATCTAGATCGAAGTAGATTTAATATATAATTGGGTTGGAATTGAGCCAACTTAATTAGGAGCCAATTGGGTCTAACTTTGGGCTAAGTGAAAGGCCTAAATAGTGACCCAATAGGTGGGTCAGGCAATGGCACTACTAGTGGCTCAGTCTCTAAGGCTGTGTTAAGTGATGGTATCATCATACTGGGCAGTGGTACCGCCTAGTGTTAGGGCAGACGAGGCAGTGGTACCGCTAGTAACTTGAAAACTCAGGATAATTTAAATTTTGGCTTCAAGTTTGAATCCCCTTGAGACCTATAAATATCTCTCTTATCCTTAGTTAGAAACATAAACCAATTGAGAATAAAAAGAGAAAAAATTCTATTATAATCACTTGAGAGGTCCTCTCTTGTTTCAAGATTAGAAATTTGATTAGAGAGAGATGAGTGAGCTTGTAAAAGGTTATTCTCTTAAATCTGTGAAAATGAGAAGAGGATTATAAGGGTAGTTAGTCTTCGCCCATTTGAAAAAAAATTGCTAGAGAAAGCCGATAGCCTCGATGAAGGAGAAATTAGGAGTAGACATAGGTCAGATGATCGAACCACTATAAATTAGTATGTCTCTCTTTCTCTCTTTATCTATTTATTTTGTAACCACTTTACTTCCACATCACTCACTTCAAATATTTTCAAAATTAAATATTTTTACCAAAATATATTTTCACTGAATGAAACTTTTCGTACCAAATGATTTTATGAAACATAGATGTTTATACCATTATACTGATTCACCCCCAAAATAAAGATTTCACTCTCTCATGCCTTCTTTTAAATAGGCTCGGTACCATATAATATGTTTTATTTTCTTTTGGTGTCTATGGCAGATGAGACCTACAAGGCAGATGAGACCTATAGACGGGGTAGCTTAGTTGCCAATGTCATGTCAGTTACCATCGCTTCGGGTAATGAACTTACTTTTTTTTCTTTCCTTTCTGGAGTAGGGAAAGTAGCCTCTCTCTTTTCTATTAGCCTCCAAATCTGCTCTTACTCCTCGTGTCAATAGCACCTTTAGCTTTGGATATCGAACGAACTTGTTTTTCATCCTTGATAAACTAGAGAATTAAGACTATCTCTTATCCGATGTTGTACGAATAGACTCTTTGCATCTATGTCAGAAAGACAACTTCTTCTTCTTTTGCTTTCCTTTAAAACTAGGCCCCACCAATAACATAAGGTGCTGTCATCCTTGGTCAAATAAATTATCTCATTGATCGGCTTTATTTAAATCCTTTTGATTGAAAATATTTTTGAAAGTCATACAGCCTTGCGCAACTATCATTCTCCCCTAGAAATTGTGTTAGCAAACTAACTTATTCTATCTCCAATCAAAGGTTTTCTTTTGAAAGGAACTTCTTTAGTGGCCACAAGCTTGATGCTTTAATGAGTGGATTGATATTTTAAAGTTGATGAAATGCATGTTCAATATTTGATACATGGACTTTATAGTGAATCTATTTATACTATCAAAATAGTGACTTCGACTCTCACACACACACCTTTTCTTAAAAAATAAAATAACATAAAAAATCAAAATTAATCAATTTTCTTTTTTAGGAACCATTAGTGGATCATCAAAAAGAGATATGATCTTTAACCTTAGGGTAGCTGTCATCCCTAACCACCTCAAAAATCTTTCTCTTCTAGCTATAGCAAACGTAGGATCAATTCTTATGAAAGAAAGAACTTGAATTAGGAGTCGGTGAAAGAGATGTCTTTCTTCCTTTGGGTAAGTAAGGTCTGCTGTTGAATTAATTCTTTGGTTAGGTCTTTCTCAATATAATCGAACTCTACTTGTTTTCATAGCAATCAAGATCATATTGAAGAGGGGGAAAGGTGAAAAGTGTTAATAGATAAGATTTTCTCAACCGCACGAGGAAATCTCGGTAGACGGTTGAGGAAAATCCTCTCTTCTTCCTCTCTTCCTATGTATAAATAAGGCTTTGTCAAGCTACATTGATCAATCAATTATTCTTTTCAATTCATTTCAACATGGTATCAGAGCCCTTGCATTAAGCAAGAGCTTTTTTTTCTCCCTTTCCGCTGTCCAGCGACAGCATCGACACCCCCGGCCGCCTCCTCCTCTCGCTGCTGCGGTGGGACATCTGAGGAGTCTTTCCGCTGTCCAGCGACAGCGTCGACACACCCGGCCAGCGATTGGAAACACTCCTGCACCGACTCCAGTTGCTGCGCCACCGCTGCCGTCTTCAATTCTCTGCACACATCTGAGGAGTCTTTCCGCTGTCCAGCGACAGCGTCGACACACCCGGCCAGCGATTGGAAACACTCCTGCACCGACTCCAGTTGCTGCGCCACCATCGCCGTCTCCAATTTTCTGCCTCGACCGCACTCTCTGGTTCGACACCACCCGAACCCCCTGCAACACCACCACCTGCCGCCGCCGCCAAACTCCGCCACCGGCTCCAATCGCTACGCCACCGCCAAACACTCCTCCGATTCCAATCGCTACGCCACCGCCGAACCCTCCCCCGACTCCAGTTGCTGTGCCACCACCGCCGTCTCCAATTACCACGCCTCCGCCCTTTCCGCTGCCAGCCCCTTTCTCGGCAGAAGCAGAGCAGCTTCCACCAACAGGTGAGGGGGCAGCGTAGGCAGGCGGCTGTCCAACATCTGGAGGATCCCGGTAGGAGACGGTGCGGGGGACTCAGAAGACGACTATTCACCCTTCACTTGCAGTCTCGGCGTTCTTTTCCTCCTTCCCCCTCTCCACCGCAGTGAGCGTACGGTGTGATGCAAACAGGACAGCACCACTGACCTCCGCCTCGGCGCTCTCTCCTCTGCCGCCAAACTCCACTGAACGGTGCAATCTGCACCGGTTGAGTCTTCGACGCCTATTCTGCACCAAGCAAATCGGGCGGGGTGATAGCAGTTTCCTTCTCCTTACGACCCATCGAAGCTGACGCCATCGTATCATCAAATGGCTTCATCATCTACTCCAGTCATTGTCCCTGCAGGGAACAATAGCAGTTCTCAATCTCCAAGCCTCATCACTATCAATGCTGCGGCACTCATTCCTTTCAAGTTATCCAAAAGCGAAAATTATGCATCCTGGCATGCCCAATTTTCTAATCTTCTATTTGGATATGACCTTATAGGTTACATCGACGGCTCTCTCCATTGTCCGTCTGCAGTGCTCAACAAATGCCCCAGGAGGATCTAGTCCAATACCAAATCCACTCACAAACGTGGTTACGTCAAGATCGTCTCATCCTCCAAGCCATTCAAGCTTTGCCGGGGGTCGCCCCCACTAATAATCTTCATGTATGATCACTGAAGCATGGTCCAAGTTTCAAACAACATTGGCAAATCGCTCGTGTACTCGCATGCTCGGACTCTTATCCAGTCTGATGAAAGTGAAACAAGAGGGAAGTACTATTGCTGATTACTTACAAAATATCAAAGTGATCATCGATGACTTAACTTTGATAGGCCATTCCTCAGTGAAGAAGAAGTCCTCGTTCATACCCTTAATGGCCTAGGGGACGAATACAAAGAATTGGCGGCCGCACTGAGCACGTGACTCTTCAATATCATTTGAAGAACTTTATGACAAGTTGACCGACTACGAGACATATTTGAAGCGCGACGATCGGTTGCCTGACCAACTATCACAGCTCAAGTCACATAAATCCAAGAGAAAGAGCAACCAATACAATAAGCGCGTCAATCAAGGTCCGACAAAGCTGCCTCCTGACCTTATGGGTTCCACACCAAATCCCTCTCATCCACATTATCAAGGTGATATCCCCTATAATCATCAGCACTTGCGTCCTGACCTCAACGGCCATCGCCGAATCATCTGTCAGTTGTGTGATAAGATCGGACACTCCGCGAAAGTCTGTCGCTCTCGACCTCGGCTTCCTGCTCCAACACAGTGGCCTCAAGCCAATCTCACAACTACTCCGATGACTAGTCAACCCAACTGGATTGTGGACTCTGGTGCATCACATCACATCACCTCCGATCTTCAGAACTTGTCTGTCCACAATAACTATGGCGATGAAGATGTCATCATCGGTGATGGTAAAGGACTCCCTATCACTCATACTGGTTCCACAATACTTAATTCATTCACCACAACATTCACACTTGATGATGTTTTGTGTGCACCCCACATCAAAAGAAACCTTATTTCTGTCTCTCAATTCTGTAAGCAAAATAATACCTCCATTGAATTTTTTCCTGACTCCTTTCTTGTCAAGGATTTGAGCACGGGGGCATCCTTAGTCCAAGGCCAGAACAAAGACAACATTTATGAGTGGCCATCCGCTTCGAAAACAAACCATCCCACTGTTCACTCCTCAGTTGCTGCTCCAGTTGATGTGTGGCATCGACGTCTTGGTCATCCCTCGTCTCTTATTCAGCAAAAGTTACTTTCCCATTATTCAATTCCTACCTCTACTAGCAACATTTTAACTTATTGTGATGCTTGTCGTAGCAATAAAAGTCATAGACTACCTTTTGGCACATCTTCTATATCTTGTTCTAAACCTTTTGAAATTATTTATACTGATGTTTGGGGTCCTGCCCCAACCCTTTCTTTTGACAAGTTTCGTTTTTATGTTATTTTTGTTGACTATTTCACTAAGTACACATGGTTATATCCCCTCCGTCATAAATCTGAAGTTTCAACTGTCTTTACCAACTTTAGAAAGTTGGTCGAGAATTTCTTTCAGTCTTCCATTAAAACAGTTTATTCTGATGGCGGAGGTGAATATCAAGCCCTCGCATCCTGTCTTGCAGCTTGTGGTATACAACACCTCAAGTCACCTCCTCATACTCCCCAATTGGTTGGTTCTGCTGAGCGCAAACATCAACATATAGTTGAAACTGGGCTCACACTTCTACATCAGGCCTCGTTGCCATCACCTTTTTGGACAGCGGCCTTTCAAACCGCTGTCTATCTCATTAATCGTTTGCTCACTCCAGTCTTACAATATAAGTCCCCATTTGAGAAACTATTCCACAAGCCTCCAAACTTTCATAAACTCAAAGTCTTTGGTTGTCTATGTTATCCGTGGCTACGTCCTTATGCCTCACATAAGCTTACACCACGATCTAAGCCCTGCATTTTTATTGGATACTCTCTTGAATATAATGCTTTTCGTTGCTACGAGCCACAAACCCAAAAAGTCTTTCTGTCACGTCACGTTATTTTTGTGGAGTCTTCTTTTCCTTTTCAAAATCATGAGTACTCTACCATGCAAGCTACTCCGACAAACACACATCACTGGAGCATCTCCTCAACCCCGTCACATGAACCTCCCATAACACCATCCAATCCTAACCCTCCTGGGCAGTACACTCCCCCTGTTCAACACCTCCTACCTACCCTTCCAATCCCCTCTTCACAAGTTTCACCTATTAATGAACCAATACCCTCAACTACATCATCAGGTGCTGTTGAAGTACAGCAGACTAGTCCACTTGATCTCGATGACTCACCACCGACTATGCCAACAACTCAACCTACCACTTCTGTAGCTCCTAGTCATCATATGATAACACGCTCCAAAAGTGGTATTGTTAAACCACGTCAAGTTCTTGATCTACATGCTACAACAAACTCTTCCCTTGAAGCCAGTGAACCCACCACAATTAATCAAGCGCAAAAATCTCCACACTGGCGTAAAGCAATGTGTGAAGAATATGATGCTCTTCTTCATAACTCTACATGGACCCTAGTTCCCTCTTCTCACACACAAAACATCATCGGGTGTAAATGGGTCTTTCGAATTAAGCGGAACCCAGATGGATCTATTGCTAGATATAAAGCACGTCTAGTTGCCAAAGGGTTTCATCAACGACCTGGTGTTGACTTCACAGAGACATTCAGCCCAGTTGTCAAACCAACAACAATACGACTTATCTTGAGCTTGGCTATCTCAAAAGGCTGGCATATACGACAATTGGATGTTAACAATGCCTTTTTACAGGGGACTCTATCTGAAAATATCTTCATGCAGCAACCCCCTGGCTTTGTTCATCCACAATATCCAAGGCATGTCTGCAAACTACAAAAGGCTATTTATGAACTTCGTCAAGCTCCAAGAGCCTGGTATAATGAACTTGGCACATTTTTAACATCAATGGGTTTTCTCAATTCCAAATCTGATACCTCGTTATTCCTACGACAACATCATGAAAACACTATATATCTTTTGGTGTATGTAGATGATATTGTTGTCACAGGAAATAATCTTTTGGAAATCCAGACATTCTTAAAGCAATTGGCCATTCGGTTTTCTCTCAAAGATTTAGGTACCTTGAGCTACTTTCTAGGAGTGGAAGCTACATTCACCTCTTCAGGTCTTTTTCTATCACAGAGAAAGTATATTCAAGATTTATTATCAAAGACAAATATGCAGGATGCTAAAGAGGTTGCCACTCCCTCTCTACTAGTGAGTCAACTGAAACTCGTGATGGAAGTCCTGCTACGGACTCTACTCAATACCGGCAAGTACTTGGCTCCTTACAATACTTGGCTCTCACACGTCCAGACATTTCATTTGCAGTCAATAAATTGTCACAATTCATGCATCGACCATCTACAATACATTGGTCTGCGGTCAAACGAATTTTGCGATATCTTAAGGGGACTCTAAATCATGGCCTCTTTCTCCGCAAACACACCCCGCTTCAACTTCATGCCTTTGCTGATGCTGATTGGGTAGGAAATTATGATGATAGAACGTCCACGTCTGGGCATATTATATTTCTTGGAGCTAATCCAATTAGTTGGAGTTCTAAAAAACAAAAGACAATTGCCCGATCCACAACTGAAGCTGAATACCGTGCCATTGCCATGGCTACTACTGAAATAAATTGGATCATAAATCTGCTCAAGGAACTCAATGTCAACTCTACCTGTCCTCCTACAATATACTGCGATAATATTGGAGCTACCTATTTATGTGCCAATCCAGTATTTCACTCACGCATGAAGCATATTGACATTGACTTCCACTTCGTATGAGATCAAGTTATCAGACATCAACTACGTGTTTCTCACGTACATACGGCTGATCAACTAGCAGACTCACTTACGAAGTCTCTCGCTCGTAAATTATTTTCATTACATCGGTCCAAGATCAGTGTCCTTGACAGGAGCATGATCTTGCGGGGGCATGTTAATAGATAAGATTTCCTCAACCGCACGAGGAAATCTCGGTAGACGGTTGAGGAAAATCCTCTCTTCTTCCTCTCTTCCTATGTATAAATAAGGCATTGTCAAGCTACATTGATCAATCAATTATTCTTTTCAATTCATTTCAACAAAAAGAACCCCTATCATGAAATTAAACATGTTTACTCTACATATGACTATTAATGTCTTAAAGAAAAGATCGCATTTGGTTTATCATTGGGATTAAGATTAGTACATTTTTTTCTTCACGAGAGCGTAGTCCGTAGCTTTAGCTTTAAGCTAGTCTTCTTTTATTATATTATCCAAGGGATGCTCCCATATTTATCATCCGTGAAATACCCATAATGACACAATAATATTTTTTTCTTTTTCATAGACTGCTTTATAGATTGAACTATGTTAGGACTCTAGCTATAAGAGTCCTAATTGATAAAGGTATTCATGTAAATTCTATCTAACCGACCCTTATTAAAGAGGTGAAGAGGCCGGCTAGGTTAGGGTTAGGTTGCTTCTTAGAGAAGGAGTCAATAGGAATCCTATTAGAGAAAGAGTCCTATTAGAAGTAGGAGTCCTATTAGGAAAAGAGTCCTATTAGAAGTAGGAGTCCTACTAGAGAAGGGGTACTAATTAGAAGTAGGAGTTGGTTAGAAGTAGGAGTCTTGAGTAAGAGTCCTATTATGAGTTGAGGTTTAGAAGCCCTATAAATAGCCATGTATTTATCTTCTTTTTATAAAGGAATAGATCAATCTTTTAGCAGCCTTTGAGTAGCAACTTGGAGGAAGAAACCATTATAGAGTTCCAAGGAGGCCGATCCCCTAGAGAGATTAACCCCAAGCTTAGAATTCGTAAGGATTCTATCACTTGGTATCAGAGCAGCATTCTTGGCGTCTAGCTGCCCTTCTACAGCCATCCACCAGCCCTCCACAACCACCCAAAATAATTCCCACAATTGCTTAGAAGATCATTGTCAAATTCTGTCGTCATCTCCACCACCGCAGATCATCCTTTAATCTTCCCGTGAATTGTAACAGGTTTTGATTATCTACCTTACTACTGCTATAATTTAGTTATCTTTATTCAAAAAATCTAAAAAATTCATTCCTATATTGCTGCATAAACTTTTCGTCGTAAAGTTTTCATTTCTACAATGAAAGTTGCACTGTAGAATTTCAACCGCATAGCACTGTTTTTTTATCTTATTACTGTGTTTTTTCTATCCAAATCTCTACAAAATTTTTACGACTGCTTTGACACTTCCTAATAGTGGTTTTTTCCTTTAGTTTTGTTAAAAAATTCTCAATATAAACTACTTATCTTTTACGTCTAAGCTGCTGCACTTTAGACATAAAAATCTGCTATAGTACCTCTCTATGATCCTCAATTTTGTCGAACCTCTTGTTGTCGTTTCTTTATACGAAATTTTTAATAATATTACCTCTCCCTTACCAGTAGATTCCCTTTAGGTTTTGCTTGAATCTCTATTGAAAATTTCTAAAAAAAATTGCATCTTTACTGCTGAAATTTATTTGGTAAAAATTCTAGTGCTGCACCTTTATCCTTTTTCTCCTCCATAATCTACCAAACCCTAGCCACCTTGCTGCCACCAACCAAGACGTCTTTAGGGCATCCATCTAGCCTTAAGATTCAGCCATCATAACCTAGTTTCATAACCTTCATAGCATCAAAAACTATAGCCCAAAATAGTAAACCATTACAGCCGAACCCTTCTATCACCGATCTATTGTTCGAACCTTCCACCACCCCATACCATTAACCTATCAACAGAAAAAAAACAAGGGCATCTCTAATCTATAAGCATATGCTATGGTTTCTCATGATCTAATTGATACCATATTTGAAGCATGAGAATCTCGGATTGAATCATGGCTTGAATCGCGCTTGGAAGACAAATTGCACACCTTGTTTGTAGAATTCAGAATTAGACAACCACCAAGTCTAACCAAACTACAGTAAGGAGAGAATTCAGAAAGGATCCCAGAGAAGGAGAAATAGCTCTCAGACATGCTTCAACCATGCATGAGGGTGGACTTTCCACGATGGGAAGGAGACCCGGCGGGGTGGATTTTGCACGTCGAACGTTACTTTCGCTACTACCGAATGTTGAATAATGCTATGGTGGAGATTGCTATCATCCACCTTGAAGGAGATGCTATTCAATGGTATAATTGGCTAGAATATAATCATGGGGCTCCGATGTGGAATCAATTTAAGAACGCATTGCTGAACCGTTTTGGACCTATGGAGTATGAAAATATCGACGGCCAACTCACAAAGATTCGACAAACCTCTACGATTCAAGAATACCAAACCAAGTTCGAGAAGCTATCCTACCTTTCTCATGATTGGACTGACCATCAATTATTAGGAACATTCATCGAAGGACTCAAGCCAGAGATAAAAGAGGAAGTTAAGGCGCGACAGCCTCGTACCGTGATGGCTGTAATTTCTTTTGCCCGAATACAAGAAGAACAGCTCAGTCAAGATGCTCGGAGGATGAGAACTACTCTTAGAACCTCAGCATATAAACCCCCTTCTACTCCCAGCCATCCTTCGCTGCCAAAAAAATTGACAAGAGAAGAACTACGTGATCGATCAACAAAGGGTCTTTGGTGGCATTGCGATGAGTCGTGGAACCGTGATCATCGCTGCAAAAGGAGCTGCCTCCTACTGATTGAACCTCTTGAAGATATGGAGGAGGAGGTCCAGGAGCATGAGGAAGAGGTCACGAATGAAGAACAGCAGCCAATTGATATTACAATGCATGCCCTTACCGGTTACGCGATCCCGCAAACAATGAAAGTGGGAGGATTTTTGAAGCAACAACCGATCATCATTCTTATTGACATCGGGAGCACTAATAATTTTATAAACAGCAAGGTTGCTGTTCGGATGGCCTTACCTATTGAGAATTATAGCAGGTTCGATGTTAAGGTCGCAGATGGATGAATTTTGAAGTGTGATCGTAGGTGCCCATGGGTGAAACTATTACTACAAGACCAAGAGATAATTACAGATTTTTTCCTCCTCTCTCGATGATTATGAGGCCGTGCTTGGCATCGAATGTTTGATGATATTAGGTGATGTTTCTTGGAATTTTTTAAAATTAATTATGAAATTTTACAATAAGGGGAAATAGGTGATACTGTACGGGAAACATGGGGGCGACGTAACGACGATTTGCACACAATGAATGGAGAAAGTTTTGCACAAAGCATGCAGCGGTTTTTTAGTACAACTTGAGCAGAGATCTAAGGGATAGTCAACCGAATTTGAAGATCTAAACCTACTTCCCTAGCTTGTTGAATTTTTAGATATATTTGATGAATCACGCAGCCTACCTCCTAACCGCCGGCATAATCATTGTATATCGATTCTTCTAGGCAAACCTCCAACAAATACTCGACCATATTGGTATCCACATCTCTAGAAAGATGAAATAGAAAAGATTATAAAAGAGATGCTTGAAACTAGAGTTATTCAGCCAAGTTGCAACCCCTACTCTTCATCGGTGCTCCTCGTAAGAAAGAAAGATGGAACATGGCGAATATGCATTGATTACCGAGCTCTCAATGGCATAACCGTCAAGGACAAGTACCCTATTCAAGTAGTAGATGAATTGCTTGATGAATTAAAAGGAGCACGAGTCTTCACAAAGGTGGACCTTCGATCCGGGTATCATCAAATACGAGTGTGCGAAGAAGACATACCAAAAACTACCTTTCGAACGCATAACGGTCACTACAAATTTCTGGTAATGCCCTTTGGTCTTAACAATGCTCTCTCCACCTTCCAGAGCCTTATGAATGATATTTTTCGGAGTTATCTTTGTAAGTTTGTGCTGGTTTTCTTCGACGATATCCTTATTTATAGCCCTTCTCTTGAAAGTCATATTCAGCACTTACGACTTATTTTGACAATTTTGCAAGAACATGTTCTTTTTGTTAAAAAAATGAAGTGCAGCTTTTTTTAACAAAAGGTGGAATATCTTGGGCATATCATATCAGAGGAAGGGGTGGTAGTGGACCCCTCCAAAATTGAAGTAATACAAAACTGGCCAACCCCGAGGAACATAAAATCGCTGTGCGACTTTCTCGGTTTAACAGGTTACTACCGTAAGTTCATGAAAAACTATGGAAAGATCAGTGCACCCCTTACTTCCTTGTTGAAAAAAGATGTTTTTCAGTGGTCAGACAAAGCCACCACCACCTTCGATAAACTTAAAGCCATAATGATAACAACACCCGTACTAACGTTACCCGACTTCGGTAAGACTTTTATTATTGAAACCGATGCCTCCGGAGTCAGAATTAGTGCTGTACTAATGCAAGATGGCCACCCCCTCACTTATACCAGTAAGGCATTATCTCCTTCCCATCTCAAGATGACTATTTACGATAAAGAGATGCTCGCGATTATGTATGAGGTGTCCAAATGGAGATCGTACTTGATCAAGTAATGCTTTCAAATCAAGATCGACCGTAAAAGCCTAAAATATTTCTTGGAGTAGAAGATATCTTTTCTCGAGTAGTAGAAATGGGTAACAAAGCTTCTTGGATATGATTATGAAATAACTTACAAAAAGGGGAAAGATAATGTTGTTGCAAATGCGCTTTCGTGGCTACCCGAGCAAGCTGAATTTTCGGCTGTTTCACTTCCGACCAGCAACTTCTGTAAGGATATTAGGAGGGAATGACAAGATAATTTGGAAACAAGTAAAATCATAAAAAAAAATGGAGGAAGCACCAAGCTCTATGGCTCATTACAGTTGGGACTCAAAGGACTTGCGATATAAGGGACGCATTGTGCTTGTGCTAAATTTTACTTGCATCGAGACCATCCTTCAAGAGATGCATTCTACACCTATGGTTGGGCACTCTGGGGGTTAGGGATCGAGCGACACTAAGAGGGGGGGGGGTGAATTAATGCAACGGGAAAGAACGATAAATTTTCAACGATTAAAACAAGTTTGAAAACTTCATACGAATGAATGCAACGTTTCGTTTGAACCTGAAAAGATTATGTTTTAACTTTAAAGCATACGTAAGAAGATGAAGAGGAAGTTGAGTAAGTAAGGCAGCAAATGAAGATGGTTTGCAGAAAAGTAAATAGCAAGAACGTAAATGCAAACCAGATTTTTATAGTGGTTCGGTCATCCGACCTATGTCTACTCCCGATTCCTCTTGCTTAAGGCCACCGGCTTTCCACTAGCTATCCTCCTTCCAACGGGCGAGGATGAACTCCCTCATAGTACCTCTCCTTTTGACGGGCTTAGGAGATAATCCTTACAAAGCCTTTTACTCCTCTCTTGGACTAGAACACTCCTAAAACTTAGAGGGAAGATTTGACACACTTTTAAGAGAGTTTTTCCCCATTTTTTTCTTAGTTCTAGACACCCTCTAAACTCTGAATGAGTGGGGTATTATAAGCCTCAAAGTGATTCAAATTTGGAGCCCAAATTTGAAACCAAAATTTGAACCATTTTGAATTTTCCGGTGCTAGCAGTACTAGGCGGTGCTACCGTTGGTGCCCGCGGTGCTGGGCGGTGCTACCGCCCCAGCCAGGCGGTACCTCCACCTGGCTCTCGGCCACTGGGCGGTACTACCGCCCAGGTCATTTCAGCACAGTAGTTTCGGTCGAAAACTCGGTCGAAACCGGTCCAAATGAAGTCCGAATTGACCCAAATTTGGTTTATAGGATTAACACCTAGTCCTAAATCAAATTATGTGCTAACTATAAATTTTAAATATATTTTTTAATCTATTACAAAGTCCACAAGACAAGACTTCTTTTGGCGAGCTTTCGGTGAACTTCCGGCGGTCTTCCAATGAGCCCTCGGAAACCATTCTATGGACTCTCGGCAAACTCCTGGACTTCATGATGATCTTGGCGAGTTCCAACGACCTTCATTGGCAAGCTCCGATCTTTCTTGGCAAGCTCCGTGAACTTCTGACAAACCTTTTGGCGAACTTCCGAAAACCCTTCGGCAAGCTCCCTACTCGTTCTCGGCCAGTTCTGGCAACACTCCCAACGAATCTTTGAACTTCCGTCGAACTCTCAAACTCCCAATAATCCATCACACTTGTCTTTCGGTACTTTATTTCACTTTACGTCTTCATCGCTATCGTAGTTAATTCTGCACACACATAAATAAGCATTCTACTTTGATCTAGACAGTTATTACAATGCGAATTGACATTCAGTTGCCCGGCACGTCATTGGTCAATGCTTCGTCCGATCCTTCGGCACATCGTCCTCTTTTGCGGTCCATTGCCCAATCGGCAGTTAACCTCTGCAACCCCAATATTCTTGGCGTAACATGCTCTTCTAGGCCCGATGCCCGACGTACGAAGCCTTCCACCGATTGTCGACTGAACCTCCGGCTCAACATCCAATATCCAGACATGATCACCCGGCGCAATGTCAATTCCTCCAGCGTCAATTGTCTAATCCTGATCATTAGTAGACCTGCGTAACTCAAAACGCAGTTAGACCACAAATCACAATCAATTAGTTTCATCATCAAAATTCAAGATTCAACGATCTCCCCCTTTTTGATGATAACAACTAATTGATGACTAACGGAGTTAACCATAACTCCCCGGAGTTTAACAAAACTCCCCTATCAATATGCCATTGATAAAACACTTGGATTATCCCAAATCCAAGCAATATTCATCACAATATTATGAGAATACATTTAAACCATCATGCAAATATACAAAATATTTAATACAATGCATGAAGTCATCAATCTACTTCTCCCCCTATGTCATCAACAAAAAGGAAAAGTTACATCATAGCTAGTTTTCAAGGATATGCAAATTTACACTCATAGTAGCTATCAATCAAGATATTCAACATACATCATGGCAATTTTTTTTTTTTAAAGATGTCCAAGCATAGCAAATGAACACTTGCTTCTTGTGCAAGTTTGCACTTTGATTTCCTTAAATTTACAAGATAGTAATTTTTGATATTTCAAGATAGCAAGTTCTTTTCCTCTTTTGTAGACAAGCAAGATAGCAAATTTCTTCCTTTTGAATGAGCTAGCAAATTTTTCATGCAAGCTAACAATAAACTTTCTCCCCCTTTATCAATGTCAAATAGAAAGGGAGGATTAAATATGATGATATAAATTTTTCATATAAGTTTGCATAAAAAAAATCAATCTTCAAATCATGATACAAATATATAAATATAATGGATCAAGTGATGATTACAAGTGCTAACATATTTTCTTTTCATTCATTTTTAAGCCATGATAAAAGAATAAATCAATGATTCAATCATTAAGTACATTTCTTTTTCATCAAATTTTCAATCATCAACATTCAAGTCATGAATATTAATTCAACAAGCTAGCTCCCCCTTTGTCATTGTCAAATAGAAGTGGAGGACTCAATTGCTAAAAAATTTCAAGCTATATAAAGAAATCATGTCATGATATCAAGAAATATTTCAGAAGGATATGATTCATTTGACAAATCCTTTTAATAGTGTAAGAGAATTATACAATCAAGGATCATGATAAAAATATATCAAAATCATAGATCAAGTCATGATTCATGATTCATCATAAAGAAAATTAATTTATATCAAATATTTAATTTGCCACACAAGGTAAAGAAATCATGTCATTTCTAGGATATAATATTAAGGCTTAAGAAGAACATGATTCATTTGAGAATTGATAGCACAAAGGGCAACTTGATTTATGCATAGGAATTCTCATTAAGATCACATTTCATGAGAAATTTCAAGTATCAAATATCAATATATCAAGACTTGAATTATTTTCCTCTTTAGTAAATGAAAAAGGAAGCAATCATAGAGGAAAGTATTTCAATTTGTAAAAAAATATCTGAAGTCAAGAATTTAAAAGAGAGTTCATGATTCACTTGAAAATATCTCATTCAAAATAATTTGACAAACTTGAAACCCATAATCAAATCAAAATCATTTTTGAGATTCAAAATGCTAGCAATTTGCATTAATCATGACAAGTGATACACAAAAGTCTACATCAATATTTCAATCATCAAGTCATGAAGCATACAAAGTGGCATTGAAACATGAGAGAAAATTTCAAATTACACATATAATGTTTCAACATTCAAAACACATTTTCTCAAGTTGAGTATCAATAAGTCAAGAGAAACTAACTTATGATTCATTTGAATTTCTTTTCAATGACAAGGGAGAATCATAGTATAAAGTAAGAGGTTTTAAAAAAATCAAGTTATCAAGATCATGATACAGATAAGACTCATTCTAGTTCAAATCATCAACTCCGAACTCATAAATAAATCATCAAAATTACTTTCATAATTTACGAGATTCATAAGATATCATAAAATCATCAATCTCAATAATATAGTAAATACAATTTCTTTATGTTTCATCATATAAGTATGTCTTTTGCCTTTATATGCCAAATCAAAATATTCAAAATCGAAAGATAAACTTCATTATAAAAATTATCAAGACAACAAAATAACACATTATGAGATTCAATTTATTATGATAATGTGTTTCATTTTGTTTCAAACAAGTGTGTTCATATTTCAAAAGATGAGTATCAAATTTAAGACCAAAATATGAGTTTGTCATCAAGATATGATATCATAAAGTCATTAAGCATGATAACAAACTTTTAATATTTTCATTTCAATAATGATTTCATAATGTATTGTTCAAACATTTATATAGAACCCATCATTGTATAAATTCAAAATACAAGTTTGTCATTAAACCCATTAAGATCAAATGCATCAAAATCTTTCATTCGAAAATTTTAATAAGAGTAACATAAATTGATTCATGTGAGCATGTATCAACATTTCAAAAGCAATGTAAAATCATCAAGATTCATGAATTTATCATGATCATACGTATGGAGCATTTTCATTTATCAAGTAAGATATCCCATAAGCATGCCTAAAACTTTTTGCATGAAAAATATGTATCAAGTTTAAAGCCAAAAAAGTGATACGAAAATCATCAAGATTCATGGATTCATTATGAATATATTATTTCAAAATATGAGATTTCAAGTCATCAAGTATGATACAATCATTAAGCATGTTTTCATAATGCATTATCAAAATCATTTTAATTTTTTCTTTTATTTGTAATAACAAGATGATCAATGCTCAAATTTTTGCTAAAATCATACATCATTTTAAAAATCTAAAAAATAATTTTCGTCATGAAAACCATTAAGTCCAAATATAACACAAGGCAACATCAAAACCACATTTCTTTCATTTTGAAAATTTGTGGGTTAGGTCTATATAATTGATTTCATGAAGACATGTATCAATAAAAATTTCATCATAAAAAGGGTTAAAACCCATTAAGCCAAGATGGAAGTTTTCAAATTATAATCAAGATACATACATCTATCATCAAAAGATTTTCAAGAAATTCATACATAGATATGTATCATGTTTAAGATTGAAAATCGATATGAAAAGTATACATGAAATTTCATCATCTCAAAATGTCATCTTAATTTGTCATGAAAACAATTAGACCAAAAATATGTTAATCCATAACATAGAGTCAAATCAACATTGCTTCAAAAACTAATGCATGTTACAAAATCATCAAGCATCATGTTTAGAAATGAAAAGCAATATAAAACATCAAGATACACATGCTTGGATTAATCCTAAGCATTATCACAAATCATGCATCATTCATATTTTTAATTTTCAAAAAATTACTAGAAAGGAAAAAAGCATAAAAAAATCCTACCAACTATTTCAAGAAACTCATGAAACGATCATGTAATTTCAAAGTAAGGTAAAAACAACTTGGGTGAGTTTCTTACCTCATTGTCGAAAACCATCAAAACCCATTTCGTCTCTTCTTTACTTGATTTTTCTTTACAAGCCTTCTTCTTCTTCTTTGGTCTCTTTCTCCATTCAAGTTCATTTGTGTTTTTTAATTTTTGTTTAATGAACTTGTTAATATTCATTGTTATATGTTCAATGTCCTCATTGTCCTCATCACTTGAGTCATCACTCAAGTGGCATTCATTTGTCCGATGTTCCAAATCCTTCTTGTTCTTTAGAAGGTGATTCATATGTTCATCATGTTTCAAATATTCTAAAAAACTCATTTCATAGGTCATTAATGACCCAATTAGTTCTTCCAATGAAAAATCATTTAAATTTTTAGTCTCTTGTATTGCGGTTACTTTTGGATCCCACCTTTTTGGAAGGGATCTTAAAATCTTGCTTATGAGTTCAAAATTTGAAAAACATTTACCAAGAGCTTTTAGACTATTGATGACATCCGAGAACCGGGAGAACATGTCATCGATAGTCTCACTTGGTGCCATTCGGAAAACCTTAAAATCCTGCATCAAAATATTAACTTTCGAGTCTTTAACTCTACTCGTTCCTTCGTGCGTGATTTCAAGAGTTTGCCAAATGTCAAAAGCCGTTTCGCATGTAGAAATCTGGTTGAATTCATTTTTGTCTAAAGCACAAAATAAGGCATTCATAACCTTTGCATTTAAAGAAAAAAATCTTTTCTCCAAATTCGACCATTCGTTCATCGGTTTAGAGGGAAGTTGAAATCCATTTTCAACGATGTTCCATAAGTTTAAATTGAGAGAAATTAAGAAAACTCTCATTCGAGTTTTCCAATATGTGTAGTCCGAACCGTTAAAGAACGGTGGACGAAAAATCGAAAAGCCTTCTTGAAAACCATTTAGAGCCATTTCTCACGGGTGTAAATCCGAAAGAGAAAGAACGTGGCTTTGATACCAATTGTTAGAGATCGAGCGACACTAAGAGGGGGGATGAATTAGTGCAGCGGTAAAAAACGATAAATTTTCAGCGATTAAAACAAGTTCGGAAACTTCATACGAATGAATACAACGTTTCGTTTAAACCTGGAAAGATTGTGTTTTAACTTTAAAGCATAAGTAAGAAGATGAAGAGGAAGTTGAGTAAGTAAGGTAGCAAATGAAGATTGTTTGCAGAAAAGTAAATAGCAAGAACGTAAATGCAAACCAGATTTTTATAGTGGTTCGGTCATCCGACCTACGTCCACTCCCGATTCCTCTTGCTTGAGGCCACCAGCTTTCCACTAGCTATCCTCTGTTGAATCTCGGATTTTGATGATGAAACTAATTGATTGTGTTTTGTTGTTTAACTGCGTTTTGAGTTACGCAGGTCTACTATCGATCAGGATTAGATAGTTGACACTGGAGGAATTGACGTTGCGCCAGAGGAGATCACGTCAGGATATTGGATGTCGAGCCGGAGGTTCGATCGACTATCGGCAGGAGGCTTCGTACGTCGAGCATCGGGCCAAGAAGTGCGGAGTTGCGCCATGGATATCAAGATTGCGGAGGTCAACTGTCGATTGGGCAACAAGTCGCTAGAGAGAGCGATGTGCCGAAGGATCGGACGGTCTTGACCAATGATGTCTTGAACAGCCGAATGTCAATTCGCGTTGTAATAACTATCTAGATCGAAGTAGAGTTTTTGGTGTTTGTTTGTGCAGGAGTGACTACGATAGGAATGAAGACGTAAAGCGAAACAAAGGGCCGAAGACAAGTGTGATGAATCGTTGGGAGTTCGAGTGTTCAACGGAAGTCCGAAGATTCGTTGGGAGCGTTCTTGGAACCGACGAGAATGAGTAGGAGCTTGCCGAAGGGTTTTCGGAAGTTCGCGGGGTTCGTCGGAAGTTCGCGAGCTTGCCAAGAAAGATCGGAGCTTGCCAAAGAAGCTCGGGGGAACTCGCCAAGATCATCATGAAGTCCGAAAGCTTGCCGTGAGTCCGCGGAATGGTTTCCGAAGGTTTGTCGGAAGACCGTCGGAAGTTGACCGGAAGCTCTCCTAAGAAGTTATCATGTGGACTTTGTAATAGCTTAGGAAACGTCTTTAAAATTCGTAGTTAGCACGTATTTTGGGTTAGGATTAGATAACCCAAAGTGGGGGCCCATTGGGCCTTGATTAGGATGAGTTTGGGCCAAAATTTTGGCCCAAACCGAACCAAATTGCATGCATGCATCTTTGGGTTACGTGCATGCTCTTGTAAGCGTCCGCTCATCAGTAAGCGCGTCCGGCATCTTGTAGCACGCCCGCACTCTGTAGCCAGTGCGTAGTATCGCTTTGGGGCGGTAGTACCGCTGGTGCGTGGAAAGCCAGGTAGGTAGCACCGCTGTCGGCGGTAGAACCGCTGGGTGTGTCGATCTGCCGGGGTCGACAACACCGAAAACTCAAAAGATTCAAATCTTTGGCTCCAAGTTTTGGAGCCCAAATTTGAATCCTCTTGAGCTCTATAAATTCCCCTCTCTTGCAGGTTTAAAGTGCAGCAAGAAGAGTGAAAATCTTGAGGGAAAACTCTGCTCAAATAGTGTCAAAAACTTCCCTCTTACTCTTAAGTGTTTTCTTGTTCAAGAGAGGGGTGAGAGCTTTGTAAGAGTTATCTTCTAAGCCCATCAAAAGAAGAGGTGTTACAAGGGAGTTCTTCCTCGCCCATTGGAAGGAGGAAAGCTAGTGGAAAGCTGGTGTCCTCAAGCGAAGAGGAATCGGAAGTGGATGTAGGTCGGATGACCGAACCACTATAAAAATCTGGTTTGCATTTACGTTCTTGCTATTTACTTTGCTGCAAACCATTTTTACTTGCTGCCTTATTTACACAATATCATCTTCATCTTATTACACATGCTTTCATGTTAAAACGCAATCTTTCCGGGTTCAAACGAAACATTGCATTCATTCGTACGAAGTTTTCGAACTTGCTTTAAATCGTTGAAAAGTTATCGTTTTATCCGCTGCACTAATTCACCCCCCCTCTTAGTGCCGCTCGATCCCTAACATCCTCCTTCTAACGAGCGAGGATGAACTCCCTCACAGCACCTCTCCTTTTGACGGGCTTAGGAGATAACCCTTACAAAACCTTTTACCCCTCTCTTGGACTAGAACACTCCTAAAACTTAGAGGGAAGATTTGACACACTTTTAAGAGAGTTTTTCCCCTTTTATTCTTAGTTCTAGACACCCTCTAAACTCTGAATGAGTGAGGTATTTATAAGCCTCAAAGTGATTTAAATTTGGAGCCCAAACTTGGAGCCAAAATTTGAACCATTTTGAATTTCCCGGTGCTAGCAGTACTAGGCGGTGCTACCGCTGGTGCCCGCGGGTGCTAGGCGGTGCTACCGCCCTAGCCAGGCGGTACCACCACCTGGCTCTTGGCCACTAGGCGGTACTACCGCCCAGGTCATTTCAACACAGTAGTTTCGGCCAAAAACTCGGCCGAAATCGGTCCAAATGAAGTCCGAATTGGCCCAAATTTAGTTTATAGGATTAACACCTAATCCTAAACCAAATTATGTGCTAACTATAAATTTTAAAGATATTTTTTAAGCTATTACAAAGTCCACAAGACAAGACTTCTTTCGGCGAGCTTTCGGCGAACTTCCGGCGGTCTTCCGACGAACCCTCGAAAACCATTCTACGGATTCCCGACAAGCTCCCGGACTTCACGATGATCTTGGCGAGTTCCAACGAGCTTCATTGGCAAGCTCTGATCTTTCTTGGCAAGCTCCGCGAACTTCCGATAAACCTTTCGGTGAACTTCCGAAAACCCTTCGGCAAGCTCCCTACTCGTTCTCGGTCGGTTCCGGCAACACTCCCAACGAATCTTCGGACTTCCATCGAACTCTCAAACTCCCAACAATCCATCACACTTGTCTTCCGGCATTTTGTTTCACTTTACGTCTTCATTGCTATCATAGTTAATCCTGCACACATACAAACAAATATTCTACTTTAATCTAGACAGTTATTACAACGCGAATTGATATTTAGTTGCCCGGCACGTCATTGGTTGACGCTTCGTCCGATCCTTCAGCACATCGTCCTCTTTTGTGGTCCATTGCTCAATCGGCGGTTAACCTCCGCAACCCCGATATCCTTGGCGTAACACGCTCTTCTAGGCCCGATGCCCGACGTACGAAGCCTTCTACCGATTGTCGACCGAACCTCTGGCTCGACATCCAATATCTAGATGTGATCACCCGGTGCAACGTCAATTCCTCCAGCGTCAATTGTCTAATCCTGATCGATAGTAGACCTGCGTAACTCAAAACATAGTTAGACCACAAATCATAATCAATTAGTTTCATCATCAAAATCCGAGATTCAACACCGGGTTCCTTAAAACCTATAAAAGAATTGAGCAAAATTTTTATTGGATAGGGATAAAAAATATTATTACTGAATTTGTAGCACAATATAATGTATGTCAACAACACAAAAGCGAAAGAAAATTTTCAGTAGGAGATTGGGTCTTCCTACGGCTCCAGCCATATAAGCAAACATCAATCCAAACCAGAGCATCTATGAAGCCTTCACCTCGATTCTATGGACCCCACCAGATTTTGGAGCGCATCGGAGCAGTAGCATATAGATTAGACTTACCCGCCAGCTCTCGAATCCGTCTAGTCTTCCATGTATCGTGTTTGAAGCTCAAGTTAGGACAACATGAGATAGCTCAAAGCCATCTACCAAATATGACTATCTAAGGAGAGCTCCAAACCCAACCAAGCGCCATTATTGATCGACGGATCGTGACTCGACGACGATGACCTGCTACTGAAGTGTTAATATACTAGGCGAACCTACTAGCAGAAGATGCCACTTGGGAGAACTATGACGACTTAAAGATCAAATTCCCAGAATTCATGGAACGTCAGCCTCGAGGACAAGGCTGATTTGAAGAGGGCGAGTTTGTTAGGACTCTAGCTATGAGAGTCCTAATTGATAAGGGCATTCATGTAAATTCTATCTAGCCGACCCCTACTAAAGAGGTGAAGAGGCCGGCTAGGTTAGAGTTGGGTTGCTTTTTAGAGAATGAGTTCTATTAGATGTAGGAGTCCTATTAAAGAAAGAGTTCTATTAGAAGCAGAAGTCCTATTAGGGAAAGAGTCATATTAGAAGTATGAGTCCTATTAGAGAAAGAGTCCTATTAGGGAAAGAGTCATATTAGAAGTAGAAGTCCTATTAGAGAAAGAGTCCTATTAGGGAAAGAGTCATATTAGAAGTAGGAGTCCTACTAAAGAAGGAGTCCTAATTAGAAGTAGGAGTTGGTTAGAAGTCTAGTATGACTCCTAATTAGAAGTAGGAGTTGGTTAGAAGTAGGAGTCTTGAGTAAGAGTCATATTAGGAGTTGGGGTTTAGAAGCCCTATAAATAACCATGTAGTCATCCTCTTTTCATAAAGGAATAAATCAATCTTTTAGCAGCCTTTGAGTAGTAACTTGGAGGAAGGAACCCTTATAGAGTTCTATGGAGGCCGATCCCCTATAGAGATTAACCCCAAGCTTAGAATCCGCAAGGGTTTTAACAAACTAGCCCACCAATTTTGGACTAAAGGAACCGATCTGATTCCTTATATTTTTCAATAAACTTATAATGCTTTTTAAAATATTATAAGCCTATTTAAAAATACTATAACTGATATGAAAGCCTCTCTCTCTCTTAAACACTATTTTTTTATATAAGCTAGTTTCAATTGAATTTTGAATCCATTTGCCTTGTACTTCAAACCTATTCAAAAACACTATGTTTAACATGAAAGTTATACTCTTGTCTTGAAACCAATAAGTGTAATTATTTAAAATATTTTTTTATATAAGTTAGTTTTTATTAAGTTTAAATCTATTTGCCTCAGTTATAGTGTTTTTGTAAAGTTTAATTATTTAAAAATTTTATATAAATTAGTTTCTATTGAGTTTTGGAGTTGTTTGTCTTGGTTATAGTATTTTTAAATAAATTTATAATATTTGAGAAAGGTGTCAAAAATACTGTAAACCTATTAAAAACGCTAAACTGACATAAAAATATTTTTATTTGGTTGTTTGTGTTTCTATATCAATGATATAAGATTAATTATATATATGTTGGTTTCATTTAGTTTTGAGTTAATTTATCTTAGTTACATTATTTTTAATATATTTATAGTATTTTGATGAAGATATCAAAAATATTATAAGTCTGTAAAAAAAAAATATAATTGATAGTATAACTCGTATAAATAGAAATTAGACCGATCCGTAGAGTATCAGAACAGAAACACCGTGTTGGGTCTTGTCAGAAGAGATTTTTTTTTCGAAAAATCGTCCAAAAATATTAAGTAATTTCGGACATTTGAAAAGGGTAGATATGTAAAAACAACTAATAATGTCGTTTACCGAGAGAGAGAGAGAGAGAGAAAGAGAGAGAGAGAGAGCGACCGAGAGCGAATCCAGAAGGAAAAGGGCGAGTATAGCTACAGTATCAACAAATGCCGCTGGGGAAGTACTACTGCGACTACTGCGACAAGCAGTTCCAGGACACCCCGGCCGCCCGCAAGCGCCACTTGCAGGGCCTCCACCACCACCGCGCCCGCGCCCTATGGTACGACTCCTTCAAAGGTATCGTCTCTCTCTCTCTCTCTCTCTCTCTCTCTCTCTCTCTCTCTCTCAGTGTCTGCCGATATTTCCTTTTTCCCTCTTTGATGCGTTCCATCGAACACCTTAAGGTCTCTTCCTCTCCACGCCACGCAGAACCGCATGGAGCGCCTCTTTTCCAACCTTACGGAAGCCTGGCCAAAGGCGTCTGCCACCATTTTGTCCGCACGGTAAAATCCTTCCCCATCTTAGATTGATATTGAGAGAGTATGATGGATTTGAAGTACCAATTGGTAGGGGAACTGCGAAATTCGAGATTCTGTTTGTTGGTTTTCGTGATATGATCCGCCAATCCCTAATCTTACTTTTTTGGTAGGGGGTTTGCAAGTACCGGGATGCATGCAAGTATTTTCATCCAAAGCAGGATGTGCTAAACCCTACGCCTGCTGTGACTGGTGAGTTGCTGATACAAATCTAGGAACCAGAACCAATTTCTTTTTTTTTTTTCTTATTCTTTTATGGATATGATGCCCTAATGATGGAATCTTAGAGGGTTATGGGTGTATGTACTTATACAAACTTGCTAATTTTTATAAAGAGATTTTATGTAGAACAAGAAATACCAACTTTTAACTCGGTAGAAACCTATTATCTTGGTTCAAATATTTTCTGCCAAATGACTATTCCTCCTATCATAGCTATATTGGTTTGACTCCGGTTCATCACCACCTGAAGTAATGGCTTCTTGAGAGAGGCTAATTTTTATTTTTTATAGATAAGATGCATAAAGGATGTATGTCCCATCTAATTACCTGAATATGTATGGAGTTTGGAGTTTGGAGTTTGATTGTGATAAAATGTGGTATGCCAGTGTCTAGGTTCTCATAAGGTGAAATGAGATGTAATTTTCTTTTATTTATCAATTGTTTCTATGACTATATTTTAGTTTCTTCATTCACAGTAGCTGTAAAAGAACCTTTTTAAAATTGACTGATAATCTCCTCCCCAAACCCTCCTCTTTGTTGAGCCTAGTTCTTCACTCTATTGACCAAATTAGAAAGAGTGTGTTAGGATCCTTTTATTTTGTGAATTTTTAAATAATGTTCATTGAGTTATGTTTAGTATAGGAAGAGTCGAATAGGGGTTTATTTAATATTTATTTATTATTAAAAGTCCAAGTTCTGGTGGATTCTAGGTGGAACTCTATAAATAGGGATGTATTTGTTTATTTTAATCAAGTAATGAAAAAGTTATCTCAGCTGTTTGGCAAACCCTAGGAGGTCAATCCCCTCGAAACGATCAAAGGAGGCCGATCCCCTCGAAGTGATCAAGGAGGCCGATTCCCTCAAAGTGATAATTTCTTTTTCTTCCACTTTTTCCTCTTCTTCCACGATAAAATCCTAAGGGGTCTTATCATTTGGTATCAGAGTAGCGATCCTCGGCATTCTCACTACAACTTCGCATTAACTTCGCCGCAGCCATCATCATCATCAAAAAAAAAAAGAGAGAAAAGGGAAACGCAGAAGAATGCAGCCATGCGCGGCCATGTCCTCTGCGCTCACCTCCCCGGCGGCCATGCAAAGGGAGTTCCACCGACGGCCAATGCACCTCCGTCGTCGCTGTTTTCGGCCCGCGACCGTCGTTGTTTTCGGCCCGCGACCGTCGCTGTCGCAGCCTCCGGCCAACGGTCATCTCCCCGGCTGTTGCAGCACGAGAGGGACTACCGCCACTGCCCCACGGCCTGCGAACCAACCCAGCACACCCCCCACCAGCCCACCCCCTCCCCCCCCCCTGCTTCCTCGGCATCTCTACAGCTACCTCAGCCGCCGCAGATAGCATCTCCTCCCAGCCGCGCCACCACCATCGCCAGCTGTCGCAGCCACAATCTCGTTCTCTATTGCCACCGCCACAAGCGCCAGTTGCCATCGCAAATTCCTCAACCGCCACAACTGCTGTAGCCGTCCACAACCATTACTGACTTCCCATGACGTCGCTGCCTTCTCCCCACGACGTTGTTGCCTTCCAACACCCTTCTCTGCGCTGCCTTCCAACTACCCTTGTTCTGTGGCAAAACAGAGTTCTTCCCACATTTGCAGAACGCTGCCTTCCAACCTTTTTCCAATCGCACCACCGTAGCCTCAACTCCAGCTACTCGGCGATAGCTCCCCTGCATCGCAGCACTTGCAACCACACCGATGCTGCCACCATCCAGCCCTCGGCACTCTCACCGCACGCAGCACGCAGCGACAAAAAATTTTCCACCTCGCAGCGACCGCAGCAAGCCTTAACGCTGCACTTGCTGTAGTTTCACATCGACAGTGCTGATGCCCTTGACTAGACACTAGAAATAAGAACTGAGAATTACAAATCTACAGTCTTACGCAATGGCTATCAACAACTCAGTAAAGGTCCAAATTGAAGCATTAGAAACCAGAATTGAAAATCGATTGTAGGAGACCCTTAATGAATTCAAAAGAAGCCTGTTGGAGAACTTTAGTAAGTTTCAACAAGATGGAAGTTCAAGCTCTACGTTGAACAGATTTGGAGATCCGAGAAAAGGGCCCCAAGAATATGACTCAGGTTACCCACGCATTAAGGTGGAATTTCCAAGATGGGAAGATGGAGATCTAACCAATTGGATTTCGAGAGCAGAAAAATGTTTTCATTTTTACAAAACTCCAGAAGAGTCTAAGGTGGAAATAGCCACAATCCAGCTAGATGGCGATGCAATCTAGTGGTACGATTGGTACGAGACTTGCCACGGGATTCCCTCGTGGGAGCAATTTAAGAGAGGACTTTTTGTTTGCTTTGGACCATCTGAGTACGAGAATATTGATGGACGGCTCGCTAAAATTCATCAGACTTCTACAGTGTTAAAATATCAGAGCAGATTCGAACAATTATCAAATCAAGTTAGAGATTGGTCTGAATGATAGCTAGTGAGTACCTTTATCGAAAGGCTTAATCCAGATATCATATGTGAAGTTAAGGCTCGACAACCACATACTATGATAGCTGTAATTTCATTTGCACGTCTACATGAGGAAAAAATCAGTCGGGAAAATCGTCGAAACAGAAGTGACCACAAACAAATGATCAATGAGTCACCAGCCCTATCTATTCCCAGTCGAAACCCTAACATCTGAAGACTAACCCGAGAAGAGCTCAAGGAAAGATCAGCAAAGGGTTTTTGTTGACATTATGATGAAAAGTGGAGTAAGGAGCACCGATGTCAATAAAGGCAACTTCTGGTGATTGAACCAATTAGGGAGGAACTGGAAGTTGATAACGTTAACTCCGATCATGAAGGTATGGATTCTGATGAAGATGTTGGACCTATTACACATACAGTGCATGCATTAGCTGGCTATTTTAACTTGTAAACTATGAAAGTTGAAGGAATTTTGGAACATCAACTTGTTACAGTTCTGATTGATACCAGTAGCACTAACAATTTCATGGACAGTAAGGTTGCTGACCGATTGGCCTACCATATTAAAGACTGTAATAAATTCGAAGTAAAGGTCGCTGATAGATAAACTTTAACTTGTGACGGCAAATATTCGAAGATAAAGCTGATTATCCAAGGCCAAAAACTGCTGGTGGATTTCATTTTGCTATCCTTGGAAGACTTCGAAGTGGTGTTTGGAATTGAATGACTATCAACCATGGGTGATGTTTTTTGAAATTTTTCTAAACTAACCATGAAGTTTCTTATTAATGGAAAGCAGGTGATCCTAAAGAGAAGACGAAGAAGTAAGGCCACAACTGCTATTAGCCATTGGATGGAGAGGGTTCTTCAGAAGATTACAATGACTACTACACTAAAAGGCCGACAAATTGCTCACACTATCAAAAAGTAGAGACCGTACCTACTTGATCAACGAGTTGTGATGCGTTGCAGATACCCTGTGACTAAAGTGTTGAAAGAGAAGCTTCCCGAATTTGATGTCGCTCAGCCTTGAAGACAAAGCTGATTTGAAGGAGGAATTGTTAGAATCCTTTTATTTTCAGAATTTTTAAATAATGTTTATTGAGTTGTGTTTAGTATAGGAAGAATCGAATAGGGGTTTATTTAATATTTATTTATTATTAAGAGTCCAAGTCCTGATGGACTCTAGGTGGAATTCTATAAATAGGGATGCATTTGTTTATTTTAATCAAGCAATGAAAAGTTATCTCAGTCGTTTGGTAAACCCTAGGAGGCTGATCCCCTCGAAGCGATCAAAGGAGGCCGATCCCCTCGAAGTGATCATCCCCTTTTCTTCTGCTTCTTCCACGATAAAACCCTAAGGGGTCTTATCAAAATGAAGAACTTCCTACAAACTATTAGGCCCTCCTAGTTTCAGATGAAAATTATCAATCATTATTTACATTCTCCTACTCTTCACAGTGCTATTTAATTCTCAGATATAGCTGGAATTATTAAAAGAAGAGAGACATTATGTAAGCAAGGAGAAAGAAAGAATGACTTACCTTGAATCGAGGTTGAGGATGATTGATGCAAGGGAACTAAGGTTGGTATGGGGAATTCTCTCCTCTTAAGCTCTCTTTGGATCTGCCATAGGTAGGAAAGCCTGGGGACATAAGTGACCATATCCTTCTTGTTAGTCAAGCTATTCCTTAAACCTCAAGGAAATATAAGGTAAGATAACTCTACAAATTGCAAAAATTTCTGTAATAATCTCTCTCCCAGAGTAGCTCCTTATCATTGCCAAGGCAAAGTCATGATGTTTGATCCTCCATATGTTGTGGATGGTTGTTGAAGCCATGGTCTACAATACTGAATAATATCGTTCGGTACGGGCGGTACGTACCGGTCCGACAGGATATTGGTATGTCAACTGCTCGCTACCGATCGGTACAATTTTTTTTACTTTTTTAATAAAAAAATCATTTTTTTTTTTAATATGGATGTCGCCTCCTCAGGCAATGTCGCCGAGGCAACTTCTCGAGCGACGTTGCTGAGGCGACGTCGTCGAGAAGGAAGGCGACGTCTCCCTAGGTGACTTCGCACGGGCGACGTCATTTTTGTATTTTTTTTTTTTTTACTTCTCTTGGCAATGTCGCCTCGGCGACATCGCCCGAGAAGGGAGGCAACGTCTCTCGAGGTGACGTCGCCCGTTGACTTCTCGAGCTTCTCCCGATGCGATGTCACACGGGCGACGTTGCTTGGGAAAAAATATATATATAATATTTATATATATATAATATTTATAATTATAAATATATATACCGAACGGTACACCGAAATGTATCGTTCGGTATACGGTACCGTATCGTATCGGAGAAGTTTTGAAACTCCGGTACGGTACGGTATTGCAAACATTGGTTGTAGCAGCCATGACAATAAGTTGTTTACATTCAGAACATCCGGAAACTGTTTTGAGGCTACTTGTTGCATTAAGTGTTGACAAATTTTGGTTTTTTTATTTTAGTTTCTTGCTACAATCATCTAGTTTTGCTGTTGCTTTGCTGTAAAGAAATAGTACTTGTTATTAGTTTTGTATGGTGCACAGATGAACAATCAGAAAGCCTGATGTCTCCAGGTCCATTATGTGTCTGCATCTTGATCTATATAAATTGTAATATCTCAAGTTTGGTGGATTCTGTTATTGAGCAAATTGCGAGCTCCGTCAATAACTAAATAGTTTTGTTTGGAAAAAATGTCTGCACTTAGCATACGGTAGAGAGAACTTGGGAAAGCATCTGTGTTCAACCCTCCTGAAATTGTTGGCTTCTAATATGCAGGGATGAAGCACATGGAGGCGATACAATTCCAAAATAGCTTGGCTAGCAATCTACCAGGGGACAGCATGTCAGGTAAGTTTACTTAGCTTTACATCTATATATAAGTTTATATGGGTATAGCTTTACACCCATCAATGTTAAGTTGAGTAACCATTCTGGAAATTATGATCAAAATGCTTCACTATTTATTTTTATGTTACAGCTCTATGTATTTTTCATTTAGAGATAAGTGCCACATTTCTGGAGTCCACTTGGTTTTAATAGTTGACCACTTCTCATGCTACTAGTGCTGCGACACTGGATTCTTCTTGGTTGGAAAAGAATATTGTTCTGATGCATGATGTTCAATGTACTCGATTAAATAGGAGACATAAGGATTCTTGATTTATTCCTTGAATCACAATGTACTTGATGTTACTATATTAACTTTTTCCTTGAGTTTCTGCTTTCCGCTTTGTTGCTCATGTCTTTTCCATCGGTTCTTAATTATCTAGATTGTCTGATACCTTCAAATAGTTAAAATAACTATGAGTACAGCTCTGACTAAAATGCTTCACTATTTATTTTTATGTTGTTACAGCTCTACATATTTTTCACTTAGAGATAAGTGTCACATATTTGGAGTTCACTTGGTTTTAATAGTTGTCCACTTCTCATGCTACTAGTGCTGCTATACTGGATTCTTCTTGGTTGGAAAAGAACATTGTTCTGATGCATGATGTTCAATGTGCTCGATTAAATAGGAAATGCAAGGAGTCTTGATTTATTCCTTGAATCACAATGTACATGATGTTAATATATTAGCTTTCTTCTTGAGTTTCTGCCTTCCACTTTGTTGCTCATGTCTTTTCCATCGGTTCTCAAGTTTCTAGATTGTTTGATACCTTAAAATGGTTAAAATAATTATGAGTACAACCACTAATACTTGTTCTTTGCGCTTTTTGTATCATCATGAATATAAGAAGTTAATCAGACAGGCAATTATCTGACATATCATCTTTTTTGTTGCACACAGGAAATATCATTAATCAGGCAGGAATTTCATGGGGCAACTTGCCTCCGTCATTGCGACCTCCTCCAGAAGGTGGTTACCCACCACTTCTATTTCTGGACTGGGGATAAATCTTGCTGACATTTCTAACCAATCATGTTTTGCTGTGATGCTGTCATGCACATAACATTACCAAGGTACTTCCAGTCACATGCTCACAGTAAGTTCTTGAGCATCTACATGAACTGTCATGATATGCTGGACTTTGAATGTATTATCCAACTTTAGGTTGGTTCTGATCGAAAAAGATGTGGTGTGTCTAGTTGTTTGTTGATAATTTCTGGTAATCGAGTGGAGTCCTGTAGCTGTAGCTGGTGATGGCGGTTACTTTATTCTCTGTTCTTGATTACCTTCTTGGTTGTCTTTTCTTTTTTTTTCTTCGTCTCCTTTTTTTATTAATAATTGATGATGGTCATCAACTTACACTTTTTGATTTTTAAAAATGATTATCGTTTGGTACATTAAAAAAAAGTCATTTTCTAAGTAAAACACTTAATTCAATATAGATCCATTTTGAAGAAAAAATGGTCACTATATAAATTTTTTTGATAATATATTGCTAGCGAGAATATTTTGATATAAATAGAAATCATAACTATATAAAATATTTAAGATACTTTCTCGAAGATGTTTTCTTTTTTCTATTTTAAAACATGTCAAGATTTAAATATTCGACATATGCTGTTGATTCTAAATAATATTAGATGCTTCAACAAACATAGTGTTCCTTTTTAGATGGTCATTTAATTTTGAATTCACAGAGATTTGATCATTTACATTTCTGTTTTTTTGTATTTTGCTATTGTTTAATATTTGTCATGCACTACTTTTGAAATGCAAGGTGAGCAGCAATCGAAAGGGAGCCTTAATGTATCCAATCATCCCCATAGCATTAAGAGACCAACTTGAGCTTTTTGAATGGCCACAAAAGGATTGCCTCACTGTGAGCAAATTCAAGCACTGGCATTAGCATTGCCGAGGAGAGGAGAGAGGATTAGTGGTACAACGGTATCGATTCCCTGCCACTGCACTTCTCGTCTATCTTCCATGTTTCTCAACATGCACATCTAGATTCTTTTACTTCTCATCCTCACACTCTTCACCCTTCGACAGTCTTCTACTTTGTAGAGCTTTCTACATGCCAATTCTAGATTTCAAGGCTTCTCCTTCAATCAGAACTCACCACACATGTTACCCACAAAAAAGCAAAGGGGACAGACAACAACATAGGTTCCAACCAAGCTACATCTGCTTCATGTCTCTATGTTTCTCTCCAATGACAAGCCAATGTGCCTCACCAACCTGAAACATCCATATTCTTCGTAGCATCACAACTTTGACATCTAGTTCGTATATGAAGATCTAACGAGGATGGCCTTGACATTAGCAAATTGCTGATGCATGGTAGGTATTCTTGCACTATATATATGCCACAACCATCCATCACGGCGAGTGCCCTATGCCAAATATTATTTTCTGAAACTGGGGGTGTCGAGGACAGCACGTAAACCCTAATCTGCAGCAGTCGATCATTTCTGGGGTTTGAAGATTCGAAACACTTGTTCTCTTGCCAATCTGAGAACTCAATTCCACCAAGTTTCCATCCTCATTTTCTACTAAATAAGCTAACTTTTTGAATTCCATACAACACATCGCCATCTTCGCCTTTTGGCCTCCACTAAAGCCCATGTTTGCGCTTGTTAGTCCTCGTCTTCAAGGCGAATACGTATACAGATTCAAAAGATACACAGTATGACGGTGGCGAATACGTGTTGGCCTTCTCCATTCAGATGTGAAGAAGAAGAACGTCGTTGGATGTCATTCTCAGGCAGCTTTTGCTGACACATGGGATGTTGAGGTCCTCCCAAGGCAAAGATGAAGACGAATCGATCTAGTAATGTTTGTGGATAACGAGTGCTTGGTGGGGTATGAGAGGGATAGCTGCTCTTCCTTTCGCGTTTAGGGAGGAGGAGAATGGGTTGCATCATTAAACTAGTAAGCTTATCATAAGCCTCTCATATGGTTGATGAAAGAAGTGCTCTCCTTTAGCAAAAGCAATATGAATGGGACAGTAGCTATACGAAAAGGCATCGAGAGTTTAGCTTTTCTGTTCTACTAAGCAACGACAGGAGGAGGTAACACAATGAAGCACAACGTGTCTCTTCTTCGATCTTTTGTTTCCCCCTTTTCAATTGTTTATGGCAATAATTTGGAGGGTTGAGGATGTGCTACGTTCATGGCTTGCCAACATTACTGGTGTTTGAATCCCAACCTTGGAAGACATGCTTAAACAACATTATCATTTGCCAAATCACCATTAAATTTTGTCATGGAAATATCATCATTGAATCCTTCGAATTCGCAAATTCATCATGTCATCATCAACAAAGCTGTCACAAAGATTTTTCTATTTTGGGACGAGAATTCAAATCATGAAATTTGAACAAGCTGACCAAAAATATATAATTTGTCTCCAAGTTTTTTTTATGGATAACACCTTTGATGGATTATTTTATTGCAAAATTTTTATTAGTGAAGATTTTTGTTGGTCTTTAATAATTATTTTTTGTTATAATGATATCTTCACTGCGAATTCTTATGAACTAAGGGGAGCTCATGAACGTTGGACATGAGATCAAATAGGTGGGGGACTTTGATGAAATCAGGGGGGCAAATGTGGCTACTTCATCCAATAATGCTTTCAAATATGCTTCCACTCTGAAATGTAATGCATCGTACGGTTGATTTAATAACACAAATATTTACATCTTTCATAATGTTTGAGTCTTCCTTAATGATATTTGTTGGGGAGAATTAAAACTATCACATATATCAATAATCAATGAACAATTCAGAAAGTTAATGTGTGATTAATGTAATTTGACACTTTTTGCTTATGTCCTCAGGAAAAAATAAGCTATTCATATGAGATCAATTATAAGTCCTTTAGTATTGGTTTAACCCAACATACGTACAGAACCCCTTTTATATCCTCTCACATAAACTTTCAAGTATTTTTCTCATCTTTTTTCTTTAGGTTCATCCAAATATTTTGTACAGATCAAAACATATAAATACAGATGATATCTATAAGAATAAATTCTGATTTACTAAAGATTCTTTTCAAATTTGAATTTCTAATCATAATCATAATACATCAACTAATTAGAAACTAATCAGGACATGAAACTTACCAACCCTAACAATAGCCATATCACTACAATGCAATTTAGTTTGCATGAATGTGTTATTTTAGTTAAATTTCAGCAGCATTAAACTATCAAATTAATCATCATTGTGTCCACGAATATATATATATATATACATATATATATATACATATATACATATATATACATATATATATATACATGCATATACATATGTATATATGTCATGTATATGGCTTTGAATCCAAATGTGTTGTAGTCAAACAAGTCACTTGAACCCTATCACTGTTGGGTTTGGATCTAACAATCCTCATCATCATTGATGAGGGAGTTTTGGTCCGAAGTGGGACCTAATTGCCAATCGATTAGTGCATTACCATATGCATGCATCTAACGGGGTCAAAAGATTAAACACAAGAAAACTATATCTAAAGAACTACCATTCACACAAAGGAGAAAGATGTTTTGGTCAAAGACGCTTCACACACTCAAAAGCGGACAAATACTTGCAGCAGCAATCAAGAATTGCATCTCTTTTCTCGGCCTACTCACCGTCACAAAGCTCGTTGTTTACTTCTTCTCATGCTTAATGCCACTTGTACCAACGTAAAAGTATAACTTGTTCCATAGTGCTTGATATATGGTAAATGCTATGTTATTCTCTTTTTGATGCCTTGTTTGGCTTTTTGGCCACTGGTTCCCTTTGGAGAGTGCAACAAAAGTGCAAGATGCTCTTCTAGAATGGCCACACTTCTGATGGAATTGATCCCGGTGGAGTAGTTTTTGCAGTGTCACACTGAGTTCTCTTTAGCTCATTCTTTTGTCCTGTAAGGAAGAACTCAAGGAAGGTGTCCCATCCCATTGGTTTCTCAAGCTTTTAGCACTGCCAAAGTATGCTTAAAGTAGAAAGCAAAGCTAATGTTTGCTTTGATGATGTGGCGAAACATTATGATCAGATGTGCATTCTCGAAGCAGGAATAATTAGAGAATTTTATGTCATGTATCATGAATCGAAACACTGGTGACACATAGTTTTTCTAGGCTCCAAGCATCTTAAGCCACAATGGTAATGATTCTTTCATTCTATTTTATTACCAAACATCATAGTTTGTAGTAGTAGTTGTTGTCTTGTCAAGCTTATCTTCATCACATTATTTAGTGTTGGGACTGTTTGTTTGTTCCATTTCTTGACATCACAAGAGCAAGTACTTCTCTTTGCTGTATCGCAGTGTTGGCATCAAACCTTTCATACCATCTGTTCCATTAATCTATATAACTAAATAATTAGCTCACATACTTTACGGACACTTTGTCTCCTTGATGGTGTCCCCCATTGCTTGTGTGGATCACATGCTTCAGTTGCTGTTTCTAGAGAGAGAGAGAGAGAGAGAGAGAGAGAGAGAGATCTTAGCTTTTGTTAGTCGCAGAGAACACTTAGCTTTCATAATAGGACATGTGGACACGCCTACGATAGCTTTTGTTTATGCTAATCCTAATCATAAGGACTACCAAGCATCATGATATTTTGTTCATCAACTTGTCCATGGAATATTGTGTCTATTGTATTGGCAATTAAAAAATGATTACAAGAGTGTCGGTTGAATTAGGTTATTCTTTCCAGGTAAATGTAACAGTGTCTTTCAGGGGATATCATATATTTAAATACAATATTCATAAATAAAATACGATAAATCTTTCCTAACCCAATATAGTTAGTTATAGGAGCAAAATAGATATACTTTCTGAGAATGAGAGGAATTTTCCCTCACTACTTAAATATTTATTTATTTTTGATATTTTGAATTCAATCTAACTCAAGCATATTCGTCTTGCCCTTGATACCACTAGTTCAAATCAGTACATTGCGCCCCACCATCAAATTTGATCTTTAGGTTGCACTGTGTTTGAATAAATAGAAAAATAAAGATTAAATTAATAATTATTTAAAAAATAAATCTGGAAGCACGTAACCATTATCTTTTTAACATTTAAAAACAAATCGAACGAGTAATTAAAAAAATATAAGATAATTATTGGAAGAATAAATTTTGAGTTTTGGAAACTCGGATAGCAGTCCATCATGAAGATGTGGAAGGAGTCGGAGGTGTTCAAGCTCATTCACATTATTTAATATGTTATAACCATTAACAAATTCTGTTCAGGACAGCCCCAAACCATTTTGCTTAGTTAATTACACTCTTTTCAATCTTCCCCATTCTCATATGTCCCACTTCCTAATTAAACTAAATCAAAGAATAAGATGCCATGTAAACTGAAGCAGCAGAATGTATGATTTCCTTCTAGGTTTAGGGTTCTGAAGCATATCGGTGATGGTTATATGTATGTTTGACCCCAAGGCACAGGCGCCCTCTGCCTATTTGTGGAAATGTCTTCCTGCCAACCCTGCTTAGAGATAAGACAAGTGTGACGAGCCTCATCACCTTCCACCTTCATTAGACAAAAACAACAATGGCCCTACAAAAATGCCAAAACATACTTTCATCCCCTTATTCCTTCTCATACTAATCATGATATATTCTTAACGTGCGTACATTAACACATTGCCTTGTCCTCACAATTTCACAAGCTTTGATGAAACCTGCACTATTAATTGTCTGCAAAAGATCATGATTTCTTAACCTCTCTCAAGGTCTTGTCGCATTTAGGATATAGATCCATATAGTCCGAGCACTCCTCTTTTTTTTAATAAAGTCTTCAACTTGATGTTCGCAACTCAGCATTTCCTAAGTTTAGGATGTATTAAAAAAATTGAATTGGATCGACTCCAATCATTGTATAAATGATCTCAGTATGTCCTCGTCAAATGCGGGGGGTGAGGGGTCTCTCGATCGAACGATCTCGATGACTAATGTGTTGATTTCAACGTTTGGTAATGAAGCATCCAATTGCACGTTGACATTAATGTCTGGTCTCCGAGTCCACCAGTCTCAGTAGCTGCTTGACCGATTTGTGATATGTAGTACCATATTGTCAAACTTCCAACTCAGTAGTTTTGGCACCGCTGCAACCATTAATCCATTCAACAGTGTCAGCCCCCAATATGATGTACACAGAGCTTGCTTGCTTCTTTTTGGCAAGGAAAATTGCAACTTGATCTAATCCTCTCCCTCTGTCACCACTGTATATTATCAGCGTGGGATCTTAAAATCCAACATCTTTTTCATCTCAAAGTGTGGGAATCCATATTTTACTATTGATTTCTCTGAACTATCACAGTAACAATGTAAGACCAAACCCAGATCTACTGTTCTAACACACGTTCACGGATCACCCTCTCTCGGGAGGTAAACGAGTACAAGACAAAAGCCACATGGAAGAGAGACAAAGAGAGATAGAGGGGTCAAAGTTCAAAGTGTTGCACTACGCTGTTTGATTTGTATCAAAAGCCATCACTTTGGGCTTTAAAGAGATTAAGCTAATCTAATTGCGGCTCACTCACATCACGTGTGTTTCTTTCCCCGCGCGCTCTCTCTCTCTCTCTCTCTCTCTCTCTCTCTCTCTCTCTCTCTCTCTCTCTATATAAGCTCACCCCTGCAACCGAATGAGTCGAATCCATCCCAATCCACCTCTCAAGTTCTCTCACTCTCGATTCCTCCGGCTACAATCGCTCATCTCGCTTTCCCTACAGTTGGATCCTTTAGAGGACAGCTACAGGAGATTGCAGGAATCAATGGAGTTCCATGAATCCACACCACAAAGCGAGGAGGAAACGGACCTGAGAAGAGGGCCTTGGACTGTGGACGAGGACCTTATTCTGATCAACTATATTGCCGCTCATGGCGAGGGACGATGGAATTCTCTGGCTCGTTCCGCAGGTATCGATCAATCTGCGGCCGCTTTCTACTGCTGTATTTTGAACTCACCTGTGCTAATGTCTTCTCGATTTCATTGCGTGTCATCAAACAGGACTCAGACGAACCGGAAAGAGCTGCCGCCTCCGGTGGCTCAACTATCTTCGACCTGACGTCCGGCGAGGCAACATCACCCCGGAAGAGCAACTCCTCATCCTGGAACTCCACTCGCGTTGGGGAAACCGGTAGCTAATCTCCCCCCAAAAACCCTCTTCTCTTCTCCTGAGGTGCTCTCGCGATTTAGCCCGTGGGTGCTGTTGCAGGTGGTCCAAGATCGCGCAGTACTTGCCCGGTAGGACCGACAACGAGATCAAGAACTACTGGAGGACTCGAGTGCAGAAGCACGCCAAGCAGCTCAAATGCGACGTCAACAGCAAGCAGTTCAAGGACGTCATGCGCTACCTGTGGATGCCTCGCCTCGTCGAGAGAATCCGGGCTTCTTCCGAAAACCAGGTGCTGTCCACCCCGCACGAGAACGCCACGTTTCCGATGACCTGCGCTCCGCAGCCAAACCAGGTCCCGGAGCTCGCCCGGGTTAAACTAAGCCCGCAGAACTCGAGCACGGCCGGGCCGTCGTCCTCGTCCTCCTCCTCGGACTCGCGCGGTGTGCAGTTCTCTCCGCCTCCGGTCTCCGACGGCTACTTCGGCAGCACGACGGGAGGTGACGATAACAGCGGTGACGTGATCCAGACAGGTGCATGCACCGGAAGCTGGTGGGAGTCGCTGCCGAGCCCGGGCGGTGACACTGTCCTGGGGTTCCAGGAGTTGGACCAGATCACGTGGGGAGAGAGCTTGTGGAGTGTGGAAGACATTTGGCTGCAGCAACAGTTCTAACAAGAGGCGGAAGGGGGGAGAGGAGAAGAATTGTAAAGAAGAAAAGCCTTTAAGCGCAGATTTGGAGATGAGGAAACGAAGCACACTTGTCCCTCCGATTTTAATTCCCATCTCTTTTTTTCCTCCTTTACAAGTACATTAGAGCTGTAATTTTCATTCTTTGGATTAACATATAATTGAATTTTGAAATCTACTTGTTAAGATCTTACTGACAAATACTTGTGAAAAATAAAGCTCATGAGTCATGAAGAATATTATTGAGGTCTTTTTTTAGAATCAAAAACATTTTTTCTTGTAAAGGCTGCAAAATATAAATACAAGCCTTTTATGAAAAGTTTTAATAGTAATAACATATATAAATATATATTATTTTCTCTTTAATAGAATAGTAATAACATGGATGTTTTTACTACTTATCACTGGGGCCTAGTTGATCAAGTTGATAATTATCTACATTAAAATCATTTATTGACAACTGGACATGTATAATTGAAACTATCCATGGCTTCAGAAGCAAAAAAAAATGGATTCAATTTTGTCACTTATCTAAGGGGGCAACATTATATTGTTTATGATAATATATTCTACAAGGTGGTGGATCCAACCTCTGGAAGACCATTCATGAGTGGACGTCTCCATCTATCTCACTCTCTCATCATAGTTGGCCACCTTATGTGCACTTCAAGTTATTCTTTCTTGCAACTTGCAATGGAAAAATGGTACCTTTCCATTCATATGCTTCTCATTCATATTAGCACTATGTTGAACAATCAGACAACCAGAAGGACTAGAAAACAGTGGAATAATTTTCAAGATCAATTTCTTTTTCTCTAAATAAAGATCAATTCTCAACTAGTTAAAGTTAAAAGGCCTGTTTTCATGTTTAGGGAGCTAAACTCTTTTGGCAAGGAAACTATTCAGTGCTCAGTTGGTGTAAAAATTATTGAGTTTAAATACTCTAATTTTAGTTAATTTCAATTTTTATTTCGTTGCTAATTTACTCGGCAAGTTAGTTATCTTGATCAGTAAATTCAATGAGAGCAAGAGGTTTTTTTTAGCACTAAAGTGGTCTTTTGTTTTAAATTTATTAAGATTAGATTCATGATTCTTTTAATTGGAAAAAAATTAATGCAAGATAGTCAAGTTGTGACATACATACATACATACTTATATATGTTAATTCTAATATACATTAATACTTTTTAAAAACTCATTAATACTAAGAATACCAAAAGATAATTTATATTTTATTTCTTTCTTTAATCATAATACACTAATATTAATCACTAGACTAACGTAAGTTTTCTGAATGGATTATTAATGGTGGTGACATGTGTGGAGTATTTTAATATTGGGGGAATATGGATGTTAAGAGGAAATTAAATAATGAAAAATATACTTTTTTTAAATTTTACATGAATTTATTCATAGAAAACCACTGTAATCGACTAATCGTTTCCTTCGATCCTCGGATGGGACTCACTCAACCCTGGAAAGTATCAGGATGATGTGATCTCTGAATCGACGGTCACGATTGGCCAGTTTGGCATTGACATGATTCGATCCATGTTTTGCGCCGAGCGCACTCCCATGAACCAAAAGCCACGGAGGGACGGAGGAAGACATGTGCGCCAAGGCACAGCATGTCACGTGCGAAGGGCGTACCGTCCGTGAGACCCCGCCGGGAGTCTTCCGCGCGACACGTACCCGCCTTCGCACGCGCGGGAAAAGGACGCGCTGGCGGCCAGGATCCGGGCAACGCGGGGCGTGCCCTTTCTGTCACGTGCCGGTCAAACACTCGCCGGTCGGTCAAAGTTTTGGTCCTCTCTGGTCAAAGCCTCGTTATTTACTGGCGTTGCCACCTAGGACAAGTCGATATGTAAAGCTATATGTATGTTTTTTAATCATGTTAATCACATATTATTTAACTCTCCAGTTAATCCCAAACGATTTTCTAATTATGATTTCTTAGTTCGATGTTATTCCAAAGGAGTTCTTCTATGTATTCAATTGATCTTTTTGTTAAATCTCTATACAGAGAAGAAACATGTACTAATTGATCAAAATTAATTCAATAATTTCTTTTAAAAGACTTAGGCATGATTAGATTTTTATAATATCACGTGATTAAAATAGCAAAAATATTTTCATATATATATATATATGTAAATATATATATATATAACCGAAAAAGAAAAAGGAAGACATCAGCGCAAGTTTGTAATGGTTTGGTTGATGTTATCTAAAGGATCTAGCCTGATGCCGTAAATCTTGTCTTCATTCTTATTATAGAGATGTAATTAGTAAGTTTTGATGTTATCTAAAGATGTAGCCTTATTGTAAAATGCAGTCTACATATCCTGTGAATTTAAGTACAATCTATAAGTCTTGTGTGTCCTCTTTAACATCAGAATCTTCATTGTTGTGATGGTAAAGAACCCACTGAACACGAGGAGGAGGACACTGCATTCCACTATCAGTACCAAGTCTTTTTCTTCTCCTCAAAATGCAACCACATCCACTGTGATAGATCCAACTCGTATGTGCCTTCGAAAGCAAGCAGGACTAACCGGGCTGGCTGGTCTTTTTCCAAACAGTAATGTTGGATCTTTCTGCAGCTGAATCGTGCAAGGCCATGACTTCAATCCAAGCTTCCGTGGCCTGTAAAGTTCACAACCTATTTCGTAGAAGAATCAGGTCCACAAAACGTTTCACGCAAGTTAGAATGCTGTTTTTTTCTCCTTTCTTTTTCTGCTTTCCCATTGCTTTCATTTGGAAAAGACCTTTGGTGAGAAGATAAACTTTCAAAGACCCTTAAGAACACTTTTCCTCACGAAAGTTTAGACGTTTCCTGCTACAAGGTTAGATCAAGACTAGTGTTTTCTTTTGAGTGGATCTAGTATTGAAAATGATAAGCTAGATGTGAAGTCATCATTAGATATAACCTCACATTTATTTTAAGAAAATAAAATTGAATTTTAATGTCATTCATTACATATGATATCCTAGTTTAATCTCATTTTAGATATTGAAGGAGAATCATACTGATTTATAACATTTGATGAATTAGGCCTATGTATTTTGAGGTAGTAGAAGACATGAACGCATTCTTCTTCTGCAAAGGTCCAAATCTATGGAAGTGCCTGTTATAAAGGTCCAACTCAATGGAAGAGCTTTTTATAGAATCAAATTCTTGTGGTTCACATGTCACATGCATCCTTTTCTTTCCCTTGGAAAAGAAGTTGGACATCGATGTATGTTGCATAAGAAGCATCTATGTTTACTTTTCCGCCAAAATTTCATCTCCAAAGTGTATGGGTGTGTTTAGTTAGATCTTGATGAGAAAAAATAATTTATGCTAATAAATTATTGATATGTGTACAACATTATCCTCCTCATCAACTCCATCAATCCAACATTAATTTAATTTCTATGATAATTCGACACACTTTGTGGATGAGATCTCTCTAATTTGAAGGTAAGTTAAGAGACGGTTGAAACAAGTTATATTTTTTTATTCAAAATAATTTGATTTAAAGAAAAAGATTAATATGAAAGAAGAACTTAGATTAGATTAAAAAGGATTTGGCCAAGGCAAGAGTTGGATTATTTTCCCTTAAGATAAATTTGTCTTTCATTGGTGCTCAGTTCAGTGACAATCATCTTTCAACGCTCCAAATTGTATAAACAATGAACTTTAGATATTTTTATACTCTCTCGTTCGAATAAAATTTATTTTTGTCATGAAATGAATACAAAAGATCATGTTTATTTATGCATGTTGGAGAGTCTCAGTGGGGTCAAAACTCATGTTTGTTCAGGTAAAAAATCATCTCTATTCTATTCGGTCGAAAGATCATGTATATTTGAGTGAAGAAATTTTTATTCCTCAGAAAATGATTTTAACCTATCATTTCAAACAAACATGTAACTCGACTCAAATAAGGGGTAGCACAGTAAGCACTGTTACATCTCCATAAGTTAGAGCACAAATTGAACCGATCAATATTTTGACCCAATCTTCTACTCAAGTTTGTGTTGGGAAAAACATGTTAATGCGGAATAATTCTTTTCTCTCTGTATCATAATGGATTCCTCATTAAAAATATTAACTTGATATCATAAGTAAATATTAACCAGAATAATATTTATAGGAGAACAATTGATCAATCATAAGTGAGACCAAATTTTTAACGTGGAAAACTTAATACAAGAAAAACCATAGGACCGTAGTCCATTTCAAACTTTCACTATCACCAATAATGATAACAGGTTTACAATAGTTCTTCTCTAAAATAACAAAAGGATCATAATAACATCAAGATCACATATCTTGGCTCAACAATATTATGTCATCATTATATAGATGGATTTCATCAAAGAAAAATTTTAGATCTCACCAAATAGACATGACAAGAAAGCACCTTAGAGAGGATAAATCGCAGATCAGCACCGTTAGGATTATAGAGTTTACTGCAAGGATTCTCCATATCAAATTTGGGCCAAAACTGACAAAGTTTGGCCATTGATCATCGAGCAAAAAACTTATCCTAGTGTTTCTCTTTCCTCCTTCGCTCTCTCACCGCGCCACCGTACGCTGCACACAAAAAAAAAATCTTTCTCTACTCACACTGCTTTGCAGCAACTACACACAAAACCCTTTTTTTTTAAACAACTGATTTGGGCTCAAATGCCCAATTATCTAGTCCAAGCCCACCTATGGGCTAGACCCAACAATTCTCCCCCTCCAGCTTATATGGTGGGCTGTACTAAGCCCGCTCTTCGCCTACAAGCTTCAAGCTTTTCCTTAGGCAAAGACTTTGTCAACATGTCTGATCCATTCTCATTGGTATACACCTTTTCCAACTGTAATTCTTTCATCTCAAGTACATCACGGATCCAATGGTAACTTACATCAATATGCTTGGATCTAGAATGGTATGTTGAAGTTTTAGAGAGGTGAATGACACTCTGACTATCATAATAAATAGTATATCCTTCCTGTTTCAAGCCCAATTCCTGTAGAGACTTTTTCATCCATAAAGCTTCCTTACAGGCTTCAGTAATAGCTATGTATTATGCTTCTGTGGTTGATAGAACAACACATTTCTATAACTTAGATTGCCAAGAGATTGCTCCCCCTATAAATGTCATCAAGAACCCTGAAGTGGATTTCTTGGAATCAGTATCACCAGCCATGTCTGCATCTGTGTACCCTTCTAACACAGGTTCCCCACTACTAAAACATAAACACAATCTAGAAGTATCTCTTATATATCTTAATATCTATTTTACTGCTACCCAATATTTTTTTTCAGGATTAGAGAGAAATTGGCTAACAACACTAACTGCATGAGCAATATCTGGCCTAGTACAAACCATAGCATACATCAAACTGCCCATTACAGATGAGTAAGGCACTATGGACATTTCTTTTTTTTCTTTCTCACTTATCGGACATTGTTTTGAGTTGAGCTTAAAATAACCTGCAAGTGGAGAACAAACTGCTTTGGCTTTACTAATATTGAATCTTTCAAGAACCTACTCAATGTAGGTCTCCTAAGATAGCCAAATCTTTCCTTTCTTTCTATCACAAAAAATCTTCATGCCAAGTATTTGTTTCACCGATCCCAAATCTTTTATAGCAAAAGACTTACTTAACTCTCTTTTAAAATTTTCAATTTTATTAGCATCATGACCAACAATCAATATATCATCAACATATAGCAGGAGAATAATAAAATCATCATCTGAAAACTTCTTTGTAAACACACAATGATCAGATGTGGTTCTATTGTACCCTTGGCTCATCATAAAGGAATCAAACTTCTTGTACCACTGTCTGGGTGCCTGTTTGAGACCATATAAACTTTTTCTTAACTTACACATTAGATTTTTCTTTTTCCTTGACTTTGAAGCCTTCTGGTTGCTCCATGTAAATTTTTTCTTCTAGGTCACCAAGAAGAAATACAGTTTTCACATCAAATTGCTCAACTTCTAAATTCAAATGAGCAACCAAACTAAGAACAACTCGGATAGAGGACATTTTCATCACAGGAGAAAATATTTCTTCAAAGTCAATACCTTTCTTCTGACTGAATCCCTTCACTACTAATCTTGCCTTGTATCTTTGTTGTGAGCTATTATTTTCAGTCTTCAATCTGTAAACTCATTTATTTTTTAGAGCTTTCTTCTCTTTTGGTAATTTTACTAAGTTATAGGTGTGGTTCTCAAGCAAGGATCTCATCTCTTCTTATATGGCTTTAACCCACTCATTCTTGTGCTCATGTAGAATAGCTTCCTGGTAAGTTTTCGGCTCTCCCCTATCAGTAAGCATAACATACTCATGCGGAGGATATCTTATAGATGGTTATCGCTCTCTTGTGGATCTTCTCAATGGAATCTCAACTGGTGGTGGAGATGCTTGCTCAGTTGATTCAACTTCATCAATTGTAGGAGTATCACCACTAATATTCTCACCACATTCTTCTTCATCATCTCCCCCATGATCATCATGAACTATAGGTGGAGGAACTGAACCCAAACTCCAAGGAATATAAATAGAAGTTTCTGGCTTCTCAACATTATTACCATTATCAAACAATTGATCTTCAAGAAACACAACATCCCTGCTTCTAACAATCTTCTTATTCACTGGATCCCATAATCTGTACCCAAACTTTTCATGATCATATCCCAAGAAAATGTTGGGAAATCCATCAAGGGAGCGACATCACTTACGCAACGGAAGAACAAAAAACAAAAAAACCTCAGATTTTTCGTAGAAAGTTTTCGTCGTCATGTAAAGATCGGTGCGTCAAAACAAATCCGTGAAAAACTGCATGTGTAAAAGAAAGTACCTAGGGAGATCGTATATCCCTGAATCCCTGCAGATCTGTAGGAGAGGATGAAGGAGGTCAAGCATCCTCCTCTCTAGCGATATACACACGAAAGGAACTACGACGATGCACCTCTCTCTAGGGAGAGGAGAATAGGAGGTGGCTACCAAAAGAAACTTTCAGCCTATAGAGCTTTGGTTCTCTCCTATTTATAGAGGCCCCTTGAAAACCCTAATGGATCTTTTACCTTATTGGGTATTGGATCTCCATCCAATTACCCAAGCCTTTTGGATTAGTAAGTCTCTACCCAATAATCTCTTATTAGCAATTATTAGATCTTATCTCAGGATCCAATAATTCAGGGGCTTAATGGATATCCAATAAGATAGGGGGTTTAGCGGATATCTCATATCCTAACCTCTACTCGTCGCAATACCTACCATATGTGTGTGACCCTCTAGACCCAATATCGAGCTGGCCGTAAGTCATACTTGTCAGAACTCCTTCTGACTTAGTAAATTATTATCTCTATAATAATTCACCCAACTCATCGACTGCGGACGTACCAGGCCACTACACCGTGGCCCCCAAACGATACAGGGGAATCTAATCCTTTGGACATATCTATCCTCAATTACCATGTATCTATAGTCCTTCATCCATCTAATATCCTAGAGACCCTATACCGGGCATGGTGCTATCAGGCCCATACGGTCTCTCATCGAGTCTTGCTCTTGTCGAATTCTCTTGGAGAACTCTTTCTCTCTCAATCCGAATAACCTTGGCCAAGGATTTGTTCAAGCAAGAACACATGGGATATTTCTCTCATGATACCGAGAGTAGATGATCCTCTATTGACACTTAATAGCCCTCGTAAGGTTGGTTACCACTCCCAATAACCGGCTATACTAGATCTAGAACTTTCCAAACCTATAAGTCCGGTATCAAAGAGTGGAGTACTCATATAGGACATCCTTGGTGTCTCAAGTCTAAGGACCAAATACACTACTGGGACTACAGAATCGTTGTCTGACGTGAGGTATCAATAACAATCCAGCATTCCGTAGGTGGATCAATCAGTGAACTCATTCCTCAATGAGCACCTGCACTGTACCCTTAGTGTCCCCACACGAGTAGCTATAAGACTAGCTACCTCCATCATATGGACAGGTATACAGCACACCAGTCTATCCGGTTATCTCGATGTCCTTCTCGAGTAACCTATGACCAGGATAATTCAGGGTCTATGTTTAAAGGTGAATCTATCTCATTATCCCGATCTCATCATGATCCAATTCCCATTACACAGATCCAAGGACATCAAATATATGCAACACGCAAGATAAAGTGATAAAACGCCTAACAATAAGCAAAGAGAAAAAGTACATATCAAGTCACAAGTGCCATCACTCATGTGATTGGCTTACAGGGCACATATGACTAGTAGTTATTAGAACTCATACATAGTGATGTATACGGTCCCATGTCGACTCATGCTATAGGTGGTTACTCCTACTTCATTACTTTCATTGATAATTTCTCAAGATACGAACATATGTACTTGATGAAGTACAAGTTTAAAGCTTTTGAGAAATTTAGGGAATATAAAAATGAAGTGGAGAACCAAACAGGAAAGAGTATTAAAACCCTTCGATCAGGTCGAGGAGGTGAGTTCTTGAGTACAGAGTTCACCCAGTTCCTCAAAGACTATGGGATCTTATCTCAATGGATACCTCCTTATACACCACAGCTTAATGGTATATCAGAAAGGAGGAATCGTACATTGTTAGACATGGTGTATTCCATGATGTGTTTCACCGATCTACCCATCTTATTCTGGGGATATGCCCTAGAGACCGTAGCTTACCTTCTGAACAGAATTCCAACCAAGTCAGTGATGTCTACTCCATATGAGATATGAAATGGGAAGATGCATGATCTTAAGATTGTTAAGATTTGGGGCTGCTCTGCCCACGTTAAAAGACACAACCTTGGCAAGTTGGAATCCAGAATGGAACGGTGCAAGTTCGTGGGATACCCCAAGGAAACTTGTGGGTATTATTTCTATCACCCTGAGGACCAAAAGGTTTTTGTAGCCAAGAGAGTAGTGTTCCTTGAGAAGGAACACATTCTTGGTGGAGACAATGGGAGCATGATAGAGTCGACCGAGGTTGGAGAACCTAGCTCAAGCACTATTCTAGAATCTGTTCAGATACCTAACACACAAGTTCCAACTTTACGTAGGTTTGATAGAGTATCACATCCTCATGAGAGATATGTGGGACATATCAGAAGAGAGGATGTTGAGGATATTGATCCTCAGATCTATGAGGTGGCTATTATGAGCATAGACTCTGGGAAATGGCAAGAAGCCATGAATTCAGAAATGGATTCTATGTACTCCAACAAGGTTTGGAACCTACTTAATGCACCCAAGGGTATTGTACCCATTGGCTGTAAGTGGATCTTCAAAAAAAAGATTGGAGTAGATGGAAAGGTAGAGACCTATAAAGTAAGGCTAGTGGCTAAGGGGTATCGTCAAAGGTAATGTGTTGACTATGACAAAACTTTCTCACCTGTAGCCATGCTAAAATCCATTCGAATTCTATTGACTATTGCAGTACACTATGATTATGAAGTCTAGTAGATGGATATCCAAATTGCATTCCTCAATGGTAACCTCGAGGAGGAGGTGTATATGATATAGCTTGAGAGATTCGTGTCCAGGGATAACCCAGATAAGGTGTGAAGGTTGCTTAGGTCCATTTATAGATTGAAGCAAGCTTCATGAAGTTGAAACATAAGATTTGATGAGGTAATCAGATCTTATGACTTTGTTAAGAACGAAGATGAGTCTTGTGTGTATAGGAAAGTAAGTGGGAGCACTATCACCTTTTTGGTATTGTATGTGGATAACATCCTGATCATTTAGAATGATGTAGGAATGCTCTCCATAGTAAAGACTTGGTTATCTAAGAACTTCTCCATGAAGAACTTAGGGGAAGCATCCTGCATATTAGGGATACGGATCTATAGAGATAGATCCAAGAGGATGCTTGGCTTGTCCCAGTCCAGGTACATAGACACCATTGTCAAAAGGTTTGGCATGAAAAATTCCAAGAGAGGTCTCATACCAATGAGACATGGAATATCACTTTCTAGGAGTATGTCCCCAAAGACTCCTAAAGAAAAGGCACACATGGATATTAGACTATATGCATGCTCTGAGTGTCACGAGCAGATATCAGGCAGATCCAGGCTTGGAGCACTGGAAAGCAGTAAAAAGTATCCTTAAGTACTTGAGAAGGACTAAGGATCTTTTACTGGTATATGGAGGTAGTAGCCTCAGGGTTGAGGGCTACACAGACTCGAGCTTCCAGTCCGATGTCGATGATAGCAAGTCTAATTCAGGGTATGTGTTCACCCTGAATGGAGGAGCAGTATGCTGGAAGAGTTCCAAGCAAGACACTACTATTGACTCGACCATAGAGGCGGAATACATTACTGTGACAGAGGTAGTAAAGGAGAGAGTCTGGATGAAGAAGTTCATCATAGATTTAGGAGTCATGTCGAGCAGCGAAGAGCTGATTCTCTTACATTGCGATAACTATGGGGCGATTACTCAAATAAGAAAACCCGAGTCTCATCAGAAGTGTTCTGAGGAGGTTCCAACTTATTAAAGAGATCGTGGACTGAAGAGATGTAGTAGTGAAAAGAGTTCCATCCGAAGATAACATTGCAGATCCACTGACCAAGCTATTGTCTCAAATTATCTTTGAGTGTCACAGAGGTCTGATAGGGATCAGACAAGTAGGTGATTGACTTTAAGTCAAGTGGGAGATTGCTAGTCATATGTGCCCTGCAAGCCAATCACATGAGTGATGGCACTTGTGACTTGATGTGCACTTTTTCTCTTTGCTTATTATTAGGCGTTTTATCACTTTATCTTGTGTGTTGCATATATTGTGATGTCCTTGGATCTGTGCAATGGGAATCGGATAGTGATGAGATCACGATAATGAGACCGATTCACCTTTAAACACAGACCCTGAATTAAAATGGTCATAGGTTACTCGAGAAGGACATCGAGATAACCGGATAGATTAATGTGCTGTATACCCATCCATATGATGGAGGTAACTGGTCTTATAGCTACTCGTATGGGGACACTAAGGGTACAGTGCAGGTGCTTATTGGGGAATGAGTTCACTGATTGATTCGCCTATGGAATGCTAGATGGTTATTGATACCTCACGTCAGACAGTGATTCCGTAGTCTCAGTAGTGTATCTGGTCCTTAGACTTGAGACACCAAGGATGTCGTGTATGAGTACTCCACTATTTGATACTGGACTTATAGGTTTGTAAAGTTTCAGATCTAATACAACCGGTTATTGGGAGTGGTAGCCAACCTTATGAGGGCTATTGAGTGTCAATAAAGGATCATCCGCTCTCGGTATTATGAGAGGAATATACCATGTATTCTTGCTCGAACAAATCCTTGGCCAAGGTTATTCAGATTGAGAGAGAAAGAGTTCTCCGGGAGAATCCAACAAGAGCAAGACTTGAGGAGAGATCGTATGGGTCTGACAGCACCATGCCCGGTATAGGGTCTTTGGGATATTGGATGGATGAGGGACTATAGATACATGGTAACTGAGGACAGATAGGTCCAAAGGATTGGATTCCCCTATATCGTCTGGGGATCGCGGCGTAGTGGCCTGGTACGTCTGTAGTTGATGAGTTGGGTAAATTATTATAGAGATAATAATTCACTGAGTCAGAAGGAGTTCTGACAAATATGACTCACGGCCAGCTCGATATTGGGCCTATGCTAGTCATATGTGCCCTGCAAGCGAATCACATGAGTGATGACACTTGTGACTTAATATGCACTTTATCTCTTTGCTTATTATTAGGCGTTTTATCACTTTATCTTACGTGTTGTATATATTATTATGTCCCTGGATCTATGCAATGGGAATCAGATCGTGATGAGATCATGATAATGAAACAGATTCACCTTTAAACACAGACCCTGAATTATCCTAGTCATAGGTTACTCGAGAAGGACATCGAGATAACCGGATAGATTGGTATGCTGTATACCCGTCCATATGATGGAGGTAGCTGGTCTCATAGCTACTCGTGTGGGGACACTAAGGGTACAGTGCAGGTGCTCATTGGAGAATGTGTTCACTGATTGATCCACCTACGGAATGCTGGATGGTTATTGATACCTCACGTCAGATAGCGATTCCGTAGTCCTAGTAGTGTATCTGGTCCTTCGACTTGAGACACCAAGGATATCTTGTATGAGTACTCCACTCTTTGATACCAGACTTATAGGTTTGAAAAGTTCCAGATCTAGTACAATCGATCATTGGAAGTGGTAGCCAACCTTACTTGGGCTATTGAGTGTCAATAGAGGATCATTTCTTCTCGGTATCATAAGAGGAATATCCCATGTATTCTTGCTCGAACAAATCCTTGGCTAAGGTTATTCGGATTGAGAGAGAAAAGATTCTCTGGGAGAATCCGATAAGATCAAGACTCAAGGAGAGACCGTATGGGCCTGACAGCACCATGCTCGGTATAGGGTCTCTAGGATATTAGATGGATGAGAGATTATAGATGCATGGTAACTGAGGACAGATAAGTCCAAAAAATTGGATTCCCTTGTATCGTCTGGGGGCCGCGGCGTAGTGGCCTGGTACGTCCGCAGTCGATGAGTTGGGTGAATTATTATAGAGATAATAATTCACTAAGTCAGAAGGAGTTCTGATAAGTATGACTTATGGCCATCTCGATATTGGGCCTAGAGGGTCACATACATATGGTAGGTGTTGCGACGAGTAGAGGTTCAGGTATGAGATATCCGCTGAACCCCCTATCTTATTAGATATCCATTAAGCCCCTGAATTATTGGATCATGAGATGAGACTAATAATTGCTAATAAGAGATTATTGGGTAGGGACTCACTAATCCAAGAGGCTTGGGTAATTGGATGGAGATCTAATATCCAATAGGGCAAAAGATCCATTAGGGTTTTCAGGGGGCCTCTGTAAATAGGAGAGAACCAAAGCTCTATAAGCTAAGGGTTTCTTTAGGTAGCCACCTCCTGTTCTCCTCTGCCTAGAGAGAGAGGTGCATCGTCGCAGTTCCTATCGTGTGGATACCGCTAGAGAGGAGGACGCTTGACCTCCTTCATCATCTCTCACAGATCTACAGAAATTCAGGGATATACGATCTCCCTAGGTATCTTCTTTTACATGTGCAGTTTTGCAAATTTATTTTTGACGCACAGATCTTCGCACGATGATGAAAACTTTCTACGAAAAATCTGGGGTTTTGTTTTCTGTTCTTCTGTTGCGCATGTGATGTCGCTCCCCTGAAGGATTTCCCAACAATGGTATCAGAGCCAGGTTGTTCGTGCGAAGATCGGATCTTAAACTGCGTGTGTTGTGTTTTGGATCTGTTTTTTTCGCCAAAATAATTGGCGCGAGGGCGAGAAAGGGCAGCAACTGTTGTTGCCCGGTCGTGCAGCAATCGCAAGGCATCCTGCACAGGCAGCAGTCGATGACTGGTGGCCTTTGTGTAGGCGGTAGTCGTCGCCGAGAAGCTACGTATCGCCAAAGACGAGCAACACTTGCAGTCGCCTCGCCTATGGTGCCGCAGAGAATCGGCACCGCCCTCGCCACGCTGCGATCACGGCGAAAATGCCCGCATGGGCGGGAACACCGGCGGCGCTGCACTGCAGCAAGCAGCGCCGCCCGCGCCATCGGCCGCAGGCGATGCTGCCCGCCGCGTCCAACCCACAAGGGGCAGCGTCACCTGCGGGCGATCTGCCCGCAGATGTGGGCGCACCCGCAAGGGGCTGTTCCGCCCGCTGACAGATCGCTTACGGGCGCTGCACCCGCGAGCAGGGGCGGCGCGCCCAGCCGTAGTGGCCACCGCCAGCAGGGTGGTGGCGGTCGCAACTCTGCAGAAGGGAAAGGTATTAGGGTTTGGGGCAAAAGATAGTTTTGCCCCTCAGAATTTCAGAAATTCCGATTTCTGTCCCTTTTGGCAGAATGATTAAAATACCCCTAGGAATTTTCAAAATTTCAATTTTATCCCTTATGGTCGAATGACCATAATGCCCTTGGGAATTCAGATAATTCCCTATATGTCCTTGATTTCAGAAAAATATATATGTTAATTAAATAGTTTAATTAACTATTATTTTTTATCTAGTAGTCCTATAAAATAATATATACACCGGTGTTGGGTGCCGTGCCGCGAACCAAGGCCAAATAGAGGCACAGCCAGCCGGGCGCCATGCATGGGCCATGAGGGCCAGTGTATGCCGCATGGCCTCCGTCTGCTGGGTAATGTAACTGCACACTGTCGCCCTCCCCGCGTGCAAGGGGCGCCGCCGGCAGGGTGGCGGTGGCCACAGGCGTAGTAAGGGTGAGGGATTATGATTTTAGGGCAAAAGACAATTTTATCTCTCGAAATTTTAAAAATTTCAGATTCTGTCCCTTTTGACAGAATTACCAAAATACCCTTTTGACCAAATTACAAAATACCACTGGGAATTCAAAAATTCTCTTTATGTCCCTGATTTAAAAAAAATAAATATGTTAATTAAATAGTTTAATTAACTATTATTTTCTTTATTTGGTAGTCCTATAAAATAATATATACATGTGATGTATGATATGGACAGATGATCATGGACCTGTGATGTGATGTGTGTACATGTGATGATTATTATTGAGGCCTACGAGCCTTTATTTTTTTCGTTTATTATCGGGCCTGTGTGCCTATAATTATATTGTAATTACATGAGGAAGTACAACGGTAGCGGGACCCATACGGTCGAGATGGACGATCCGACGCATGGAGATGCGATGAGATGTCGACGGATCCGACGAAGCGAGATGGACGATCACAGGGCATGGAGATGCGCTGAAGCACACATAGATCTTGATTTGAGTGATTGGGCCCACTAGCTTGAGCCTGATCACATTAGGATGTGGTCCATGATCATCTAGTGTGATTGCTCATGTGATGTGTGATTAGATATACACCTACTAGATATTATATATATATATATATATATATATATATATATATTTGCTTACGATGTAGATATAATTCGTATATGTGTGACACATCATATTAGGAGACCAAACCAAAATCCCATCAATTAATAATATTAAGTCGGTAAACATAAGGTAATTAGATTGACCCATGTGGCCTTCCATCATTATAGATAGGAACCGATTTTTGGTGTAGGTTGAGTTGGTCGAGTCCCTCGAAACTCACCGATATCGCGTTTTGCTATCTTATCTATGACATAGAGATGTCATTGGTGACCTGAGGACATGGTATGCTTGGCCGAGTCCCTCGAGAGTATATCACTGAATCAGACTCATCTAGTAACGATGGTGATGACTTAACCGAACATCATGGTTGGTCGAGTCTCTCGAGGCCATGGTGGTTCGGAGGCCGAACAAGATGGGAATCACAAGGAGTTGTGATTGGCAAGAGTTGCCTACCTTTACGGGCTTAACGTGATTGGTCGAGTCCCTCAAGGTTATGTTAAGATGCCGATTGGATCCTGATCCCCACTAGAGATCCGTCGGGGGTCTCCGATTCACATACTAGAGGGTGTTATGTGTCTCGTGAAAAATTAGTGGGAATACATTAAGATAGAAGTCCTTATCTTAATTGTTTAAATTTTTACAAAGTCTGCATGTTATTTATTTCTGCTACATCTTTTATTTCAGAAAGATGTTGTTTTCAAATCCTTTACATGGCATACTTGATGCCAACCGCCTCACTGGTCCAAATTATACGGATTGGCTTCACAATCTGAGAATCGTTCTCACGGCAGAGAAAATCTTGTATGTCCTTGATACAGTGATCCCTACACCCGACGAAGGGGCAAGCGAAGATGAGATCGCTCGTTATGTGAAGTACTTAGATGATTCCACTCTTGCTCAGTGTTATATGTTGGCCTCTATGACTACTGAGTTACAGAGACAGCATGAAAATATGGATGCTAATTCCATACCCCTACATCTCCGCAAATTGTTTAAGGAATAGGGAAGAACTCAGCGATATGAGATATCAAAGAGTCTTTTCCATGTTAGGATGACTGAGGGGACACAGATTCAGAACCATGTCCTTAAGATGATTGAGTGGATCGAGAAACTCATAGGTCTAGAAATGATCCTAAAGGATAATCTATGTGTGGATCTTGTACTTCAGTCCCTACCAAATTCCTTTTCTCGATTCATAATAAATTTTAATATGAACAAACTTGAGGTGACCCTCCCAGAGCTCCTCAATATGTTGAGAGAAGCAGAGAGTACCATCAAGAAAGAGAAGCCAATTTTCTATACTGGTGAGACCAGAAAGAAAAGGAAGGCTGAGAAGACCCTTAAGAAGGGCAAGGGCAAGGGCAAAATGGGTAAGGCAAAGGTTGCCAAGAAAGACCCAACAAAGGACAAAGGCCAGTGCTTCCACTACGGTAAAGATGGGCACTGGAAAAGGAATTGCAAAGAGTACCTTACAGAGAGGGCGAAACAGAAGCTTGCAGAAGCTTCAGGTACATTCATGATTAGTCTCCATTTGTCAGAATCTTATGATAACACATGGGTATTGGATACCGAGAGTGCTTATCATATCTACAATTTGTTGTAGATTCTGGTAGGACCTAGGAGATTGAACAGAGGTAAGATAGACCTTAAGATAGACAATGGAGCAAAGGTTGCTGTAGTGGCTATTGGCAAGGTCACCTTACATCTGCCTGGTGGAGCTATTATTGCATTGGATGTATACTATTATGTTCCTTTTATTATCAAAAATATTATTTCCATTTCATGTTTGATAGTTAATGGATATAAATTAGTTTTTTAGAATAATGGTTGTTCAATAATATTAGATGATGAGATCATCACGAGAGGAACAATGCATAATGGTTTATTTATGCTAGATATAGCTCCACATATCATCAGTGTAAGTGAGTCTAAGAGAAAATGAAAAGTGGAGAACCAGACAGGAAAGAGTATTAAAACCCTTCGATCAGATCGAGGAGGTGAGTACTTAAGTATAGAGTTCACCCAGTTCCTCAAAGACTATGGGATCTTATCCTAATGGACACCTTCTTATACACCATAGCTTAATGGTGTATCAGAAAGGAGGAATCGCACACTGTTAGACATGGTGCGTTCCATGATGTGTTTCGCTGACCTACACATCTCATTCTGGGGATATGCCCTAGAAACTTTGGCTAACCTTTTAAACATTATTCCAACCAAGTCAGTGATGTCTATTCCATATGAGATATGAAATGGGAAGATGCCTGATCTTAAGATTGTTAAGATTTGGGGTTGCCCTGCCTACGTTAAGAGACACAACCATGACAAGTTTGAATCCAAAATAGAATGGTGCAAGTTCATGGGATACCCTAAGGAAACTTGTGGGTATTATTTCTATCACCCTGAAGACCAAAAAGGTCTTTGTAGTCAAGAGAACAGTGTTCCTTGAGAAGGAACACATTCTTGGTAGAGACAGTGGGAGCATGATAGAGTTGAGCAAGGTTGGAGAACCTAGCTCAAGCACCATTCTAGAATCTGTTTACATACCTAACACACAAGTTCCAACTTTACGTAGGTTCGATAGAGTATCCCATCCTCATGAGAGATATGTGGGACATATCAGAAGAGAGGATGTTGAGGATATTGATCCTCAAACCTACGAGGAGGCTATTATGAGTATAGACTCCGGGAAATGGCAAGAAGCTATGGATTCAGAAATGGATTCCATGTACTCCAACAAGGTTTGGAACCTAGTTAATGCACTCGAGGGTATTGCACCCATTAGTTGCAAGTGGATCTTCAAAAAGAAGATTGGAGTGGATGGAAAAATAGAGACCTATAAAGTAAGACTGTGGCTAAGGGGTATCATCAAAGGCAAGGTGTTGATTATGACGAAACTTTCTCACCTGTGGCCATGCTAAAATCCATTCGAATTCTATTTACTATTGTAGCACACTATGATTATGAGATATGACAGATGGATGTCAAAAACGTATTCCTCAATGGTAACCTCGAGGAGGAGATGTATATGATACAGCCTGAGGGATTCGTATCCAGGGATAACCTAGATAAGGTGTGCAGGTTGCTTAGGTCCATTTATGGATTGAAGCAAGCTTCCCGAAGTTGGAACATAAGATTTGATGAGACGATCAGATCTTATGACTTCGTTAAGAACGAAGATGAGCCTTGTGTGTATAGGAAAGTAAGTGGGAGCACTATCATCTTTTTTGGTATTATATGTGGATGACATCCTGATCATTGGGAATGATGTAGGAATGCTCTCCACAGTAAAGACTTGGTTATCTAGGCACTTCTCCATGAAGGACTTATGGGAAGCATCATGCATATTGGGGATACAGATCTATAGAGATAGATCTAAGAGGATGCTTGGCTTATCCCAATCTAGGTACATAGACACCATTGTCAAAAGGTTTGGCATGAAAAATTCCAAGAGATGTGTCATACCAATGAGACATGGAATATCACTTTCTAGGAGTATGTCCCCAAAGACTCCTAAAGAAAAGGCACACATGGATATGATACCATATGCATTAGCGATAGGATCTATCATGTATGCTATGCTATGTACCAGGCCTGATATAGTGCATGCTTTGAGTGTCACAAGCAGATATCAGGCAAATCTAGGCTTGGAGCATTGGAAAGCAGTAAAAAATATCCTTAAGTACTTGAGAAGGACTAAGGATCTTTTACTAGTATATGGAGGTAGTAGCTTTAGGGTTGAGGGCTACACGGACTCGAGCTTCCAGTCTAATGTCGATGATAGCAAGTCTAATTCAGGGTATGTATTCACCCTGAATGGAGAAGTAGTATGCTGGAAGAGTTCCAAGCAAGACACTATTGCTGACTCGACCATAGAGGTGGAATACATTACTGTGGCAAAGGCAATAAAGGAGGGAGTCTGGATGAAGAAGTTCATCACAGATCTAGGAGTCATTCCGAGTAGCGAGGAGTTGATTCCTTTATATTGCAATAAATACGAGATGATTACTTAAATAAGGGAACTCGGGTCTCATCAGAAGTGTTCTGAGGAGGTTCCAACTTATTAGAGAGATCGTGGCCCAAAAAGATGTAGTAATGGAAAGAGTTCCATCCAAAGATAACATTGCAGATCCACTGACAAAGCCATTGACTCAGATTGTCTTTGAGCATCACAGAGGTATGATGGGGATCAGACATATTGGTGATTGGCTTTAGGTCAAGTGGGAGATTCCTAGTTATATGTGTCCTGCAAACCAATCACATGAGTGATGACACTTGTGACTTGATATGCACTTTACCTCTTTGCATATTATTAGGTATTTTATCACTTTATCTTGCGTGTTGCATATATTGTGATATCCCTGGATCTGTGTAATGGGAATCAGATCGTGATGAGATCACGATAATGAGATCGATTCACCTTTAAACACAGACCCTGAATTATCCTGGTCATAGATAGCGATTTCGTAGTCCCAGTAGTGTATCTGGTCCTTAGACTTGAGACACCAAGGATGTCCTATACGAGTACTCCACTCTTTAATACCGGACTTATAGGTTTGGAAAGTTTCAGATCTAGTACAACCAGTCATTAGGAGTGGTAGCCAACCTTACGAGGGCTATTGAGGGTCAATAGAGGATCATCCGCTCTCGGTATCATGAGAGGAATATCTCATGTATTCTTGCTCGAACAAGTCCTTGGCCAAGGTTATTCGGATTGAGAGAGAAAAGGTTCTCCGGGAGAATCCGATAAGATCAAGACTCGAGGAGAGACCGTATGGGCCTGACAGCACCATGCTCGGTATAGGGTCTCTAGGATATTAGATGGATGAGAGATTATAGATACATGGTAACTGAGGATAGATAGGTCCAAAAAATTGGATTCCCTTGTATCGTCTGGGGTCCGCGGCGTAGTGGCCTGGTATGTCCGCATTCGATGAGTTGGGTGAATTATTATAGAGATAATAATTCACTAAGTCAGAAGGAGTTCTGACAAGTATAACTCACGGCCAGCTCGATATTGGGCCTAGAGGGTCACACACATATGATAGTTGTTACGATGAGTAGAGGTTCAGATATGAGATATCCGCTGAATCCCCTATCTTATTAGATATCCATTAAGCCCCTGAATTATTGGAGCCTGAGAAAAGATTCAATAATTGCTAATAAGAGATTATTGGGTAGAGACCCACTAATCCAAGAGGCATGGGTAATTGGATGGAGATCCAATACCCAATAGGGCAAAAGATCCATTAGGGTTTTCAGGGGGCCTCTATAAATAGGAGGGAACCAAAGCTCTATAGGCTGAGGGTTTCTTTTGGTAGCCACCTCCTGTTCTCCTCTCCCTAGAGAGAGAGGTGCATCGTCGCAGTTCCTATCGTGTGGATATCGCTAGAGAGGAGGATGCTTGACCTCCTTCATCCTCTCCCAGAGATCTATAGGAATTCAAGGATATATGGTCTCCCTAAGTATCTTCTTTTATATGTGCAGTTTTGCGGATTTATTTTTGAGACACCGATCTTCGCACGATGATGAAAACTTTCTACAGGAAATCTGGGGTTTTGTTTTTTGTTCTTCCTTTGCGCATGTGATGTCGCTCCCCTAAAGGATTTACCAACAGCCTAGAGGGTCACACACATATGGTAGGTGTTGCGACGAGTAGAGGTTCAGATATGAGATATCCGCTGAACTCCTTATCTTATTGGATATCCATTAAGCCCCTGAATTATTGGATCATGAGATGAGATCGAATAATTGCTAATAAGAGATTATTGGGTAGAGACCCACTAATCCAAGAGGTTTGGGTAATTGGATGGAGATCCAATACCCAATAGGGCAAAAGATCTATTAGGGTTTTTAGGGGGCCTCTATAAATAGGAGGGAACCAAAGCTCTATAGGCTGAGGGTTTTCTTTTGGTAGCCACCTCCTGTTCTCCTCTCCCTAGAGAGAGAGGTGCATGTTAGGGATCGAGTGGCACTAAGAGGGGGGGGGTGAATTAGTGCAGCGGATAAATCTGAATAAAACTTGAAAATCGATTCCGGAGATTTACTTTAGAACTTGATTCAGCGAAAGAGACTTTAACTTGAAAATATTCAGGTAAGTGCAGTTTGAAGTAGGGAGAAGAAATCCGATCAGTTTGTAGCTTAAGAAATTTACGATGCAGAATTTAAGTACTCACACAGCAAGTAAACGCAGCGATGTATAGTGGTTCGGTCAAATGACCTACGTCCACTCTTGAAGCCTCCTCCAATGAGGCTCCCAACTTCCACTACCAAGTCTCTTGAAGGGGAAGGACCAAATACCCCTTTACAGCCTTTTACAAATGGTTCCCTCTCTTTACAAGATTTTTACAAGGAGAAGAAAGGAGGAGAACACTTGAGCAAATGAAAGCAGAAATTTGCTATAGCTTAGACTCAATTCTAACACTGCAAAAGGTCCTCTACCAGCTAGAAGTAAAGGGGTATTTATAGGGAAATTTTGGGATTCAAAAATCCCGCTCAAAAAGTCTCGTCCGAAATTTCGGACAGTAGGCGGTACTACCGCCTGCGTGTTTCAGTGTGCTAGCGGTACTACCGCCTGGCACTGGTAGTACTACCGCCTGACACAGGTGGTTGCAACCACCTGTCAGGCGGTTCCACCGCCTGCCTGGGGCGGTACTACCACCTGACACAGGTGGTTGCAACCACCTGTCAGGCGGTGCTACGCTTTGCTGGCGGTACTACGCTGCTACGCTGATGGCCGACTACGATGAATCGGCTCATGCAGATTCTATAGTATGCGGGCTCTGATGCATGCACGTAAGCATGCGTGCACGTAGCTGTTTGGTTTGGGCCAAAATTGGCCCCAAACTCATCCTAATCAAGGCCCAATGGGCCCCACTTTGGGTTATCTAATCCTAACCCAAAATACGTGCTAACTACGAATTTTAAAGACGTTTCCTAAGCTATTACAAAGTCCGCAAATCAAGTCTTCTTCCTCGAGCTTCCAGCGATCTTCCGACGATCTCTCTGAAACCATCCTGCGGACTCCCAAGCTCTCGGACTCCACGATGATTTTGGCGAGTTCCCCGAGCTTCTTTGGCAAGCTCCGATCTTTCTTGGCAAGCTCCGCGAACTTTCGACGAACCTCCCAACTTCCGAAAACCCTTCGGCAAGCTCCTACTCATTCTCTACTGGTTCCTGAAGACTCCCAATGAATCTTCGGACTTCCGTCAAACTCTCGAACTCCCAACGATCCATCGCACTTGACTTCGGCCCTTGGTTTCGCTTTACGCCTTCATCCCTTTCGTAGTTACTCCTGCACAAACAAACACCAAAAACTCTACTTGATCTAGACAGTTATTACAACGCGAATTGACATTCAGTTGCCCGGCACATCATTGGTGGCGCTTCGTCCAATCCTTCGGCACATCGCCTCTCTAGCGGCTTGTTGCCCAATCGACGGTTGACCTCCGCAACCTCGATATCCATGGCGCAACTCCGCACTTCTTGGCCTGATGCCCGACGTACGAAGCCTCGTGCCGATAGTCGACCGAACCTCCGGCTCGACATCCAATATCTAGATGTGATCACCCAGCGCAACGTCAATTCCTCCAAAGATCAATCAAGCCTAATCTGATCGATAGTAGACTGCGTAACTCAAAACGCGCAGTTAAACAATAAACCACAATCAATTAGTTTCATCATCAAAATCTGAGATTCAACAATCTCCCCCTTTTTGATGATGACAACTAATTGATGACTAACAGAATTAACCATAACTCCCCGGAGTTTTAACCCAAACTCCCCCTATCAATATGCCATTGATAGAACACTTGGATTATCCCAAATCCTAACAACATTCATCATAATGTTAAGAGAATCAATCAAACCATCATGCAAATACATAAAATACTCAATCAGCATCCCATTGCATGAATTCATCAATCTACACTTCTCCCCCTTTGTCATCAACAAAAAGGAGAAGTAATATTTTGCTAGTTCTTAAAAGTTATGGTTCAGGTTTTAAATCATACTAGCTAGATTTTCATTAACATTCAATCATGGTAAGTTTATCATCATATGCAAGATAGCACTTGTTGTGATGATGATAATTCAACACTTGCTTCTTGTGCTAGTTTGCACTTTGCTTTTCTTGAGATTGCAAGGTAGCAATTTTGTTATTGTCAAGATAGCAAGTTCCCTTATGGCTAGCAAGATATCAAAATGAATATTGACATTAATGCTTCAATCATCAAAATTTTGAAGTCATGAATACGAATTAACCATTTAAGAAAAAATAAATCATGATACCAATTGTTAATAAGCAAGCAAGCATTCTTTGCAATACACAAGCTAGCTCTCTTTCAATTTTTGCAACCAAGTTCTTCTTTACAAGCTATCAAATTTTTGTTTGCAATGAGCTAACAATTTTGTAAAGTTTACAGCATTCTTAAACATGCAAGCTCACAAGTTTAAAAAAACTTTGTAATTTCTAGCTAGCTATGTTTGCCACTTTGTCTTGTGATATCCAAGCTAGCATGCTAATTTTCCCTTTGTCATTGTCGAAAAGAAGAGAAGAATTAATACTTCAAATAAGATGTTCTTTTTCAACAAGATCAAGGTCAAGATTCATGAGGTAATAAATAGCAAAACATGCTACTTGAAGCATCCTCATCAAAATCGCATTTTAAGGAAAATTCCAAGCATCAAGATCATGATTTTCAAACATATATATTTTAACATCAATTTCCAATTCATGATAAGGAAGAATAAATCAATAATTCGATCAAGTGATGAATTCCAAAAGACATCTTAATCTGTCAAAATCTTTTTAGAAAGATATTTCAAAAGGATATATCGCAATCGTAATTATCGATAGGTGATTCATTTGAATGTATCATTTAACTTAAAACTAATGATCAAAATAACATTCAAGAAATTTATGAGATTCATAACATGAATAAAGTTATTATCACATCATCAAAATCTTGTTCATAATTTAAGTGATTTATAAATAAATTCATTCATATCAATAGGATGCAATCTCTTTTTATGTGATTCATTCTATAAGCATGCTTTTGCCTTTAGTAGAAACATGTATTAACATTCTAGAGCGAAAGGCAAACTTCGTCCTAAAAATCATTAAGTCAAATCACATTAAATATGTGACATTTTTCTAAAGATTCGATTCAAGAGATTCACATGGATTCATCAAAACCAAAAACTTTAGAGATAGAAAAATTTTCAAGATCATGCATTTTCTTTTTATGATTTATTTCAAACAAGCATGCCTTTGCCTTTAACAAGTTTCAACATTTAAAAACAAAAGGCAAATTTCATAAAACAATTTATCAAGCATGATTCCATAACTTTCAAGCATGATAACATCCTTTTAATATCGAGATGTTCATCATCAAGTAAGATTTCAAAATGTATGTTCAAGATTTTTTGTTCGAAAGCCATGTATCATCATACAAATTGGATATTATTATCAAAATCTTCCATTCGGAAATTTTAATAAGAGTAACATAAATTGATTGCATGTGAGCATGTATCAACAATTCAAAGCAAGACGTAAGTTTCGTTATAAAAACTGTTAAGACCAAACACATCAAGAATAAAACATCGTGATTAAAAAATATATATATATATATATTTTTAACTTGTGTTTTATTTTATGTGGTTGATCTTATATAAGCATGTTCAAAACTTTCATGTAAAAATGAAATCATCAATATGCTTGCTTTTATCTTTTACTCATATTTGGTGTGCAAGCATTATCTTGAAGCATGCTATTAATTTTTTGTGTCAAAAAAAAATCATGCATCTTGTTTGAAATCAAAAGCAATGTAAAATCATGAAATGATCATACGTATGAAGCATTTTCATTTATCAAGTAAGATTTCACATAAGCATGCCCAAAAACTTTTTGCATGAAAGGTATGTATCAAGTTTAAAGCCAAAAAGTGATAGGAAAATCATCAAGATTCATGGATTCATTATCAATATATTATTTCAAAATATGAGATTTCAAGTCATCAAGTATGATACAATCATTAAGCATGTTTTCATAATGCATCATCAAAATCATTTTAATTCTTTCTTTCATTTGTAATAACAAGATGATCAATGCTCAAATTTTTGCTAAAATCATGCATCATTTTATGAAAATGTGAAAAATAATTTCATCATGAAAACCATCAAGTCCGAATAAACATTATTCCAAAATGTAGGATTTTAATCTTCATCATTTCAATTCGTCATTAAGCATGATACAAAAATTTAAAGATCAAATATCATATTTAAATATAAAACATCAAGATACACATGCATGGATTAATCTAGGCAATATCACAAATCATGCAAGTATCATTCATAATTTTTACTTTTCAAAAATACTAGAAAGAAAAGCATAGTATAATTTTAAAACAATTTAAATTTCCAAAAATACAAGAAAAGCATGAGGAAAAAAAAAAACTCCTACTAACTAAGTTAAGCATTCATGGAAAGCATTATGTAATTTCAAAATAATTCAAGGGAGTTAAGTTACTTACCTTGTTGTCGAAAACCGTCAAAGCGTAGTTCGTTTCCTCTTTACTTGATTCTTCTTGGCGATTCTTCCTCTTCTTCTTTGGTGGTCTCTTCCTCCATTCAAGTTTATTGTTATTTTTAGATTCTTGTTTAATGAACTCATTAAGATTCATTAACAGTTCAAAGTCCTCTTCATTGTCCTCATCACTTGAGTCATCACTCAAGTGGCATTTCATAGTTCAAGTTCCAAAACCTTCTTATTCTTTAGAAGGTGGTCCAAGTGTTCTTCGGGTTCAATACGTTCCAAAAGTGTCATTTCGTAGGTCATTAATGACCCGATTAATTCTTCTAATGGAAAACATTTAAGTTTTTGTCTCTTGTATTATGGTTATTTTAGGATCCCACCTTTTTGGAAGGGATCTTAAGATCTTGGTTACAAGATCAAAATTCAAAAAGATTTACCAAGAACTCTTAGACTATTGACGACATCCGTGAAACGCAGTGTACATGTCGCATATAGTCTCGCTTGGTTGCATTCGAAAAACCTCAAAATCATGCATCAAAATATTAACTTTTGAGTTTTTGACTCTACTCGTTCCTTCGTGTGTGACTTCAAGTTTGTGCCAAATTTCAAAAGCCGTTTCGCACATTGAAATACGATTAAACTCGATTTTATCGAGAGCACAAAATAAGGCATTCATAGCCTTAGCATTTAAAGAAAAATATTTCTTCTCCAAATCCGACCATTTGTTCGTCGGTTTAGAGGGAAGTTGAAAATCATTTTCGATGATGTTCCACAAATCCAAGTCCATTGAAAGCATGAAAACTCTCATTCGAGTTTTCCAATAAGTGTAGTCCGATCCGTTAAAGAACGGTGGACGAAAAACCGAAAAGCCCTCTTGAAAACCATTTAGAGCCATTTCTCACGGGTGTAAATCCGAAAGAGAAAGAACATGGCTCTGATACCAACTGTTAGGGATCGAGTGGCACTAAGAGGGGGGGTGAATTAGTGCAGCGGATAAATATGAATAAAACTTGAAAACCGATTCCGGAGATTTACTTTAGAACTTGATTCAGCAAAAGAGACTTTAACTTGAAAATATTCAAGTAAGTGCAGTTTGAAGTAGGGAGAAGAAATCCGATCAGTTTGCAGCTTAAGAAATTTACGATGCAGAATTTAAGTACTCACACAGCAAGTAAACGCAGCGATGTATAGTGGTTCGGTCAAATGACCTACGTCCACTCTTGAAGCCTCCTCCAATGAGGCTCCCAACTTCCACTACCAAGTCTCTTGAAGGGGAAGGACCAAATACCCCTTTACAGCCTTTTACAAATGGTTCCCTCTCTTTACAAGATTTTTACAAGGAGAAGAAAGGAGGAGAACACTTGAGCAAATGAAAGCAGAAATTTGCTATAGCTTAGACTCAATTCTAACACTGCAAAAGGTCCTCTACCAGCTAGAAGTAAAGGGGTATTTATAGGGAAATTTTGGGATTCAAAAATCCCGCTCAAAAAGTCTCGTCCGAAATTTGGACGAGGGCGTACTACTCTGCGCTGGCATCAAGCAGGCGGTACTACCGCTGCGTGTTCGATGTCTTTGGCGGTACTACCGCTTTGCATCAAGCGGTACTACCGCGACACAGTGGTTGCAACCACTGTCGGCGGTTCCACCGCTTTGCTGAAGCGATACTACCGCTTTGACACGTGTGGTTGCAACCACTGTCATCGGCGATGCTACCGCTTTGCACGGGTACGATTACTCACTGCTATAGTAGCCGGCTACATAACCAATCTGATGCAGACTCTGATCCATGGGCCCCGTCTGATAGCATGCACGTAAGCATGCGTGCACGTAGTCTGGTTCGATTTGGGCCAAAATTTTGGCCCAAACTCATCCTAATCAAGGCCCAATGGGCCCCCACTTTGGGTTATCTAATCCTAACCCAAAATACGTGCTAACTACGAATTTTAAAGACGTTTCCTAAGCTATTACAAAGTTCCGCAAATCAAGTCTTCTTCCTCGAGCTTCCGGCGATCTTCCGACGATCTCTCGAAACCATCCTGCGGACTCTCGGCAAGCTCTCGGACTCCACGATGATTTTGGCGAGTTCCCCGAGCTTCTTTGGCAAGCTCCGATCTTTCTTGGCAAGCTCCGCGAACTTCCGACGAACCTCCCGTGAACTTCCGAAAACCCTTCGGCAAGCTCCTACTCATTCTCATGGTTCGCAGAAGACTCCCAATGAATCTTCGGACTTCCGTCAAACTCTCGAACTCACAACGATCCATCGCACTTGACTTCGGCCCTTGGTTTCGCTTTACGCCTTCATCCCTTTCGTAGTTACTCCTGCACAAACAAACACCAAAAACTCTACTTCGATCTAGATAGTTATTACAACGCGAATTGACATTCAGTTGCCCAGCACATCATTGGTCGGCGCTTCGTCCAATCCTTCGGCACATCGCCCTCTCTAGCGGCTTGTTGCCCAATCGACGGTTGACCTCTGCAACCTCGATATCCATGGTGCAACTCCGCACTTCTTGGCCCGATGCCCGACGTACGAAGCCTCCTGCCGATAGTCGACCGAACCTCCGGCTCGACATCCAATATCCAGACGTGATCACCCGGTGCAACGTCAATTCCTCCAGTGTCAACTGTCTAATCTTGATCGATAGTAGACCTGCGTAACTCAAAACGCAGTTAAACAATAAACCACAATCAATTAGTTTCATCATCAAAATCTGAGATTCAACAGTGCATCGTCGCAGTTCCTATCGTGTGGATACCGCTAGAGAGGAGGACGCTTAACCTCCTTCATCCTCTCCTATAGATTTGCAGGGATTCAAGGATATACGATCTCCCTAGGTACTTTCTTTTACACGTGTAGTTTTTCATGGATTTGTTTTGATGCACCGATCTTCGCACGATGATGGAAACTTTCTATGAAAAATCTGGGGTGTTTTGTTTTTATTCTTTTGTTGCGCATGAGATGTCGCTCCCCTGACGGATTTCTCAATAGTAACTCAGTGGCTCTCTCTCCAGTTCCACTAAATAGAGAGTTGGTCATCTTTCCCCAAAGGCAAGGTTCACATGTCGCATATGACTCATAGTCAAATGGATCTAGATATCCATCTTTTAGCAACTTTTGAATCCTTCCATCGTGGATGTGACCTAGCTTACAATGCCAAAGATATGCATTATTTACCTCTTCTCGTTTTCTCTTAGACTCACTTACACTCTTGAGATGTGGAGCTGTATCTAGCATAAATAAACCATTATGCAATGTTCCTCTAGTTATGATCTGATCATCTAATATTATTAAACAACTATTATTCTCAAAATCTAATTTATACCCACTAACTCTCAAATATGAAATGGAAATAATATTTTTGATAATAAAAGAAACATAATAGCATGCATCTAATGCAATAATAGCTCCACCAGGCAGATGTAAAGTGACCTTGTCAATAGCCACTGTAGCAACCTTTGCTCCATTGCCCATATTAAGGTCCATCTCGCCTTTGTTCAATCTCCTAGGTCTTGCCAGAACCTACAATGAATTGTAGATATGATAAGCAATCCTGGTATCTAATACCCATGTGTTATCATAAGATTCTGACAAATGGAGACTGATCATGAATGTACCTGAAGCTTCTCCAAGCTTCTGTTTCACCCTTTCTGCAAGGTACCATTTGCAGTTCCTCTTCCAGTGCCCATCTTTGCCGTAATGGAAGTATTGGCCTTTGTCCTTTGTTGGGTCTTTCTTGGCAACCTTTGATTTACCCATTTTGCCCTTGCCCTTGCCCTTCTTAAGGGTCTTCTCAGCCTTCTTTTTCTTTCTGGTCTCACCACTGTAGAGAACCAGCTTCTCTTTCTTGATGGTGCTCTCTGCTTCTCTCAACATATTGAGGAGCTCTGGGAGGGTCACCTCAAGTTTGTTCATATTAAAATTCATTATGAACTGAGAAAAGGAATCTGGTAGGGACTGAAGCACAAGATCCATACACAGGTTATCCTCTAGGACCATTCCTAGACCTGTGAGTTTCTCGATCCACTCAATCATCTTAAGGACATGGTTCTGAACCGGTGTCCCCTCAGTCATCCTGGTACGGGAAAGACTCTTTGATATCTCATATCACTGAGTTCTTCCCTATTCCTCAAACAGTTTGCGGAGATGTAGAAGTATGAATTAGCTTTCATATTTTCATGCTGTCTCTGTGACTCAGTAGTCATAGAGGCCAACATATAATACTGAGTAAGAGTGGAATCATTTAAGTACTTCACATAACGAGCGATCTCATCCTCGCTTGCCCCTTCGTCGGGCGTAGGGATCATTGTATTAAGGACACATGATTTTCTCTACCGTGAGATTGATTCTCAAATTATGAAGCTAATTCGTATAATTTGGACCAATGAGGCGGTTGGCATCAAGTATGTCATGTAAAGGATTTGAAAGTAATATTTTTTCTGAAATAAAAGATGTAGGAGAAATAAATAATATGCAGACTTTACAGAAATTTAAACAATTAAGATAATGACTTCTATCTTAATGTATTCCTACTAATTTTTCACGAGACACACAATACCCTCTGGTATGTGAATCGGAGACCCCAGCGAATCTCTAGTGGGGATCAAGATCCAATCGGTATCTTAACGTAACCTCGAGGGACTCGACTAATCACGTTAAGCCCATAAAGATAGGCAACTCTTGCCAATCACAACTCCTTATGATTCTCATCCTGTTTGGCCTCCGAACCACCATGTCCTCGAGGGACTTGAGCAACCATGATGTTCGGTTAAGTCATCACCATCGTTACAAGATGAGTCTGATTCAATGCTATACTCTCGAAGGACTCGACCAAGCATACCATATCCTTAGGTCACCGGTGACATCTCTATGTCGTAGATAAGATAGTGAGACATGATATAGGTGAGTCTCGAGGGACTTGACCAACTAAACCTACACCGGGAATCGATTCTTACCTATAACGATAGAAGGCCACGTGGGTCAATCTAATTACCTCACGTTTACCGACTTAATATTATTAATGGAGAAAATTTTTGATTTGGTCTCCTGACATAATGTGTCACACACATACATATTTAATATATATATATATCTATATCGTATGCAAATATATATATACATATCTAGTAGGTGTATATCTAATCACACATCACATGAGCAATCACACCAGATGATCATGGAACACACCCTAATGTGATCAGGCCCGAGCTAGTAGGCCCAATCACTCACATCAAGATCTATGTGTACTTCGGCGCATCTCTATGCCCTGTGATCGTCCATTTCACTTCGTCGGATCCATCGGCATCTCAACGCATCTCCATGTGTCGGATCGTCCGTCACGACCTCGTGAGTCACGCTACCGCTGTGCCTCTTCATGTAATTATAACATAATTATAAGCACGGAGGCCCGACAATAAATGAGAAAAGAATAGAGGCTCGTAGGCCCCAATAATCATAATCACATGTACACACATCACATCATAGGACCATGATCATCTGTCCACATCATACATCACATGTATATGTTATTTTATAGGACTACCAGATAAAAAAAATAATAGTTAATTAAGCTATTTAATTAACATATTTATTTTTTTTGAAATTAGGGACATAAAGAGAATTTTTGAATTCCTAGTGGTATTTTGGTAATTCGGCCAAAAGGGTATTTTGGTAATTCTATCAAAAGGGACAAAATCTAAAATTTTTAAAATTTCAAGGGGTAAAATCATATTTTGCCCTAAAACCATAATCCCTCACCCTTACTACGCCAATGGCCGCTGCCACCCTGCCGGCGGCGCCCTTCTGCGTGGGAGGGTGGTGCTGGGTCTTGCCCAGTGAGCGGAGTGCCGCGAACACACGGCCTTCGCCGCCCTCACGGGCGTGGGCGCCCAGCGCCAGCGCCTCTACGGCTCTAGCCCGCGGGCACGGGCACCTAGCACCGGTGCCTCTGCGGCGCTGGCCCGCGGGCACGGGCGCCCAACGCCGGCACCTCTGCACGCGGTGCTAGTCATATGTGCCCTGCAAGCCAATCACATAAGTGATGGCACTTGATTTGATATGCACTTTTTCTCTTTGCTTATTATTAAGCGTTTATCACTTTATCTTGCGTGTTGCATATACTGTGATGTCATTGGTTCTGTGCAATGAGAATCGGATCGTGATGAGATCACGATAATGAGATCGATTCACTTTTAAACACAGACCCTAAATTATCCTAGTCATAGGTTACTCGAGAAGGACATCGAGATAACCGGATAGACTGGTGTACTATATACCCGTTCAAATGATGGAGGTAGCTGGTCTCATAGCTACTCGTGTGGGGACACTAAGGGTATAGTGTATGTGTTGGAAAATTCACGCAAGGGGGGCGGGGTGACATCACATGTGTAGCGGAAGAACAGAAAAACAAAACCCCAGATTTCCTATAGAAAGTTTTCGTCATCGTGCGAAGATCGGTGCATCAAAAACAAATCCGCAAAAACTGCACGTGCAAAAGAAGATACCTAAGGAGATCGTATATCCCTGAATTCCTGCAGATCTGTGGGAGAGGATGAAGGAAGTCAAGTGTCCTCCTCTCTAGCGGTATCCACATAGTAGGGATTGTGATGATGCACCTCTCTCTCTTGGGAGAGGCGAATAGGAGGTGGCTACCAAGCCTATAGAACTCTGGTTCCCTCCTATTTATAGAGGCCCCCTGAAAATCTTAATGGATCTTTTGCCCTATTGGGTATTTGATCTTCATCCAATTACCCAAGCCTCTTGGATTAGTGGGTTTCCACCCAATAATCTCTTATTAGCAATTATTGGATCTCATCTCAGGATCCAATAATTCAGGGACTTAATGGATATCCAATAAGATAGGGGGTTCAGCGGATATCTCATATCCGAACCTCTACTCATCGCAACACCTACCATATGCGTGTGATCCTCTAGGCCCAATATCGAGCTGGCCGTGAGTTATACTTGTCAGAACTCCTTCTGACATGGTGAATTATTATCTCTATAATAATTCACCCAACTCTTCGACTACGGACGTACCAGGCCACTACATCGCGGCCCACAGACGATACAGGGGAATCCAATCCTTTGGACCTATTTGTCCTCAGTTACCATGTATCTATAATCTCTCATCTATCTAATATCCCAGAGACCCTATACCGGGCATGGTGCTGTCAGACCCATACGGTATCTCCTCGAGTCTTGCTTTTGTTGGATTCTCCCGGAGAACTCTTTCTCTCTCAATCCGAATAACCTTGGCCAAGGATTTGTTTGAGCAAGAACACATGGGATATTCCTCTCATGATACCGAGAGTGGATGATCCTCTATTGACACTCAATAGCCCTCGTAAGGTTGGCTACCACTCCCAATGACCGGTTGTACTTGATATGGAACTTTCCAAACCTATAAGTCTGATATCAAAGAGTGGAGTACTCAAACAGGACATCCTTGGTGTCTCAAGTCTAAGGACCAGATACACTACTGGGACTACGAAATTGCTGTCTGACGTGAGGAATCAATAACCATCCAGCATTCCGTAGGCGGATCAATCAGTGAACTCATTCTCCAATGAGCTCTTGCACTGTACCCTTAGTGTCCCCACATGAGTAGCTATAAGACCAGCTACCTCTATCATATGAATGGGTATATAGCACACCAGTCTATCCGATTATCTCAATGTCCTTCTCGAGTAACCTATGACCAGGATAATTTAGGGTCTGTGTTTAAAGGTGAATCAGTCTCATTACAGTAATCTCATCACGATCCGATTCCTATTGCACAGATCCAAGGACATCACAATATATGCAACACGCAAGATAAAGTGATAATACGCCTAATAATGAGCAAAGAGATAAAGTGCATATCACGTCACAAGTGCCATCACTCATATGATTGGCTTGTAGGGCACATGTAACTAGCAATCTCCCACTTGACCTAAAGCCAATCACCAACATGTCTGATCCCCATCAGACCTCTGTGATGCTCGAAAACAATATGACTCAATGGCTTTGTCAATGGATCTATAATGTTATCTTCGGATGGAACTCTTTCCACTACTACATCTCTTCGGGCCATGATCTCTCTAATAAGTTGGAACCTCCTCAGAACACTTCTGATAAGACCCGGGTTCTCTTATTTGAGTAATCATCCCATATTTATCATAATATAAAGGAATCAGTTCCTCGCTGCTCGGGATGACTCCTAGATCTGTAATGAACTTCTTTATCCAGACTCCCTCCTTTGCTGCCTCTGCCGCAGCAATGTATTCCGCCTCTGTGGTCAAGTCAGCAGTAGTGTCTTGCTTGAAACTCTTCCAGCATACTGCTCCTCCATTCAGGGTGAACACATACCCTGAATTAGACTTGCTATTATTGACATCGGACTGGAAGCTCGAGTCCGTGTAGCCCTCATCCTTGAGGCTACTACCTCCATATACTAGTAAAAGATCCTTAGTCCTTCTCAAGTACTTAAAGATAAATTTTATTACTTTCCAATGCTCCAAGCCTAGATCTGCCTGATATCAGCTCATGACACTCAGAGCATGTGCTATATCAGACCTGGTACATAGCACAGCATAAATGATAGATCTTATCACTGATGCATATGGCATCATATCCATGTGTGCCCTTTCTTCAGGAGTCTTTGGGGACATACTCCTAGAAAGTGATATTCTATGTCTCATTGGTATGAGACCTCTCTTAGAATTTTCTATGCCATACCTTTTGACAATGGTGTCTATGTACCTGGACTGGGACAAGCCAAGCATCCTCTTGGATCTATCTCTATAGATCCGTATCCCCAATATGCAGGATGCTTCCTCTAAGTCCTTCTTGGAGAAGTACCTAGATAATTAAGTCTTTACTGTGGAGAGCATTCCTACATCATTCCCAATGATTAGGATGTCATCCACATATAACACCAAAAAGGTGATAGTACTCTCACTTAATTTCCTGTACACACAAGGTTCATCTTCGTTCTTAACGAAGTCATAAGATCTGATCGCCTCATCAAATCTTATGTTCCGACTTCGGGAAGCTTGCTTTAATCCATAAATAGACATAAGTAACCTGCACACCTTATCTGGGTTATCCCTGGACACGAATCCCTCAGGCTGTATCATATACACCTTCTCCTCGAGGTTACCATTGAGGAATGCAGTTTTGACGTCCATCTGCTAGATCTCATAATCATAGTGTGCTGTAATAGCCAATAGAATTCGAATGGATTTTAGCATGACTACATGTGAGAAAGTTTCGTCATAATCAACACTTTGCCTTTGACGATACCCCTTAGCCACTAGCCTTACTTATAGGTCTCTACTGTCCATCTACAATCTTCTTTTTGAAGATCCACTTGCAACCAATGGATATAATACACTCGGGTGCATCAACTAGGTTCCAAACCTTGTTGGAGTATATGGAATCCATTTCTGAATTCATGGCTTCTTGTCATTTCCCGGAGTCTATGCTCATAATAGCCTCCTTGTAGGTTTGAGGATCAATATCCTCAACATCCTCTCTTCTGATATGTCCCACATATCTCTCAGGAGGATGGGATACTCTATCAGACCTACGTAAAGTTGGAACTTGTGTGTTAGGTATCTGAACAGACTCTAGCTGTGGAATGATGCTTGAGCTAGGTTCTCCAACCTCGCTCAATTCTATCATGCTCCCACTGTCTTCACCAAGAATGTGTTCCTTCTCAAGGAACACTGCTCTCTTGGCTACAAAGACCTTTTGGTCCTTAGGGTGATAGAAATAATACCGATAAGTTTCCTTAGAGTATCCCATGAACTTGCACCGTTTCATCCTAGATTCTAACTTGTCAGGGTTGTGTCTCTTAACGTGGGCAGGCAGTCCCAAATCTTAACAACTTTAAGATCGGGCTTCTTCCCATTCCATATCTCATATGGAGTAGATATCACTGACTTAATTGGAATTCTGTTCAGAAGGTTAGCTGCGGTTTCTAGGGCATATCCCTAGAATGAGATGGGTAAGTTGGCGAAACATATCATGGAATGCACCATGTCTAATAGTGTGCAATTCCTCCTTTCTGATACACCATTAAACTATGGTGTATAAGGAGGTGTCCATTGGGATAAAATCCCATAGTCTTTGAGGAACTGGGTGAACTCTGTACTCAATTACTCACCTCCTCGATCTGATCGAAGGGTTTTAATACTTTTTCCTGTCTGGTTCTCCACTTCTCGTTTCCTCTTAGACTCACTTACACTCATGATATGTGGAGTTGTATCTAGCATATATAAGCCATTATGCAATGTTGCTCTCGTGATGATCTCATCATCTAATATTATTAAACAACCATTGTTCTCAAAAACTAATTTATATCCAATAACTGTCAAACATGAAATGGAAATAATATTTTTGATAATAGAAGGAACATAATAGCATGCATCTAATGCAATAATAGCTCCACCAGGCAGATGTAAGGTGACCTTGCCAATAGCCACTGCAGCAACCTTTGCTCCATTGCCCATCTTAAGGTCCATCTCGCCTCTGTTCAATCTCCTAGGTCCTGCCAGAACCTGCAACGAATTACAAATATGATAAGCACTCCCGGTATCTAATACCCATGTGTTATCATAAGATTCTGACAAATGGAGACTGATCATGAATGTACCTGAAGCTTCTGTAAGCTTTTGTTTTGCCCTCTCTGCAAGGTACTCTTTGCAGTTCCTCTTTCAGTGCCCATCTTTACCGCAGTGGAAGCACTGGCCTTTGTCCTTTGTCCTTTGTTGGGTCTTTCTTGGCAACCTTTGCCTTACCCATTTTGCCCTTATCCTTGCCCTTCTTAAGGGTCTTCTCAGTCTTCCTTTTCTTTCTGGTCTCACAAGTGTAGAGAACTGGCTTCTTTCTTGAAGGTGCTATCTGCTTCTCTCAACATATTGAGGAGCTCTGGGAGGGTCACCTCAAGTTTGTTCATATTAAAATTCATTATGAACTAAGAAAAGGAATCTAGTAAGGACTGAAGTACAAGATCTACACACAGGTTATCCTCTAGAACCATTCCTAGACCTGTAAGTTTTTTGATCTACTCAATCATCTTAAGGACATGGTTTTGAACCGGTGTCCCCTTAGTCATCCTAGCACGGAAAAGACTCTTTGATATTTTATATTGCTGAGTTCTTCCCTGTTCCTCAAACAGTTTATGGAGATGTAGGAGTATGGAATTAGCATCCATATTTTCATACTGCCTCTGTGACTCAGTAGTCATAGAGGCCAACATATAACACTGAGTAAGAGTTGAATCATCTAAGTACTTCACATAACGAGTGATCTCATCCTCGCTTGCCCCTTCATCGGGCGTAGGGATCACTATATCAAGGACATACGCGATTTTCTCTGTTGTGAGAACGATTCTCAGATTACGAAGCCAATCCGTATAATTTGGACCAGTGAGGCGGTTGGCATCAAGTATGCCATGTAAAGGATTTGAAAGTGACATTTTTCTGAAATAAAAGATGTAGCAGAAATAAATAACATGCAGACTTTGCAGAAATTAAATAATTAAGATAAGGACTTCTATCTTAATGTATTCCCACTAATTTTTCACGAGACACACAACACCCTCCGGTATGTGAATCGGAGACCCCCGGTGGATCTCTAGTGGGGATCAGGATCCAATCGGTGTCTTAACGTAATCTCGAGGGACTCGACCAATCACGTTAAGCCCGTAAAGATAGACAACTCTTGCCAATCACAACTCCTTGTGATTCCCGTCTTGTTCGGCCTCTGAACCACCATAGCCTCGAGGGACTCGACCAACCATGATGTTCGGTTAAGTCATTAACATCGTTACCAGATGAGTCTAATTATGTGATATACTCTCGAGGGACTCGACCAAGCATACCATGTCCTCAGGTTACCTCTAACATCTCTATGTCGTAGATAAGATAGCGAGACGCGATATAGGTGAGTCTCGAGGGACTCGACCAACTCAACCTACACCGGGAATCAGCTCCTAGCTATAACGATGGAAGGCCACGTGGGTCAATCTTATTGCCTCACATTTACTGACTTAATATTATTAATAGAGGGGATTTTGGTTTGGTTTCCTAACATAATGTGTCACACACATACGTATTTAATATATATATCTACATCGCATGCAAATATATATATACATATCTAGTAGGTGTATAACTAATCACACATCACATGAGCAATCACACCAGATGATCATGGACCATATCCTAATGTGATCAGGCCCGAGCTAGTGGGCCCAATCACTCACATCAAGATCTATGTGTACTTCGGCGCATCTCTATGCCCTGTGATCGTCCATCTCGCTTCGTCGGATCCGTCGGCATCTCAACACATCTCCATGCGTCGGATCGTCTGTTTCAGCCTCGTGAGTCACGCTACCGCTGTGCCTCCTCATGTAATTACAACATAATTACAGACACGTAGGCTCGACAATAAACGAGAAAAATAGAGGCTCGCAGGCCCCAATAATAATAATCACTTGTACACACATCACATCACAAGTCCATGATCATCTGTCCACATCATACATCACATGTATATGTTATTTTATAGGACTACTAGATAAAAAAATAATAGTTAATTAAATTATTTAATTAACATATCTAATTTTCTAAAATCATGGACATAAAGGGAATTTTTTTAATTCCTAGGGGTATTTCGATAATTCGGCCAAAAGGGTATTTTGGTAATTTTGTCAAAAGAGATAGAATCTAGAATTTCTGAAATTTCGAAGGGTAAAGTTGTCTTTTGCCCAGAAAAACCCTAATCCCTCCTCTGCAGCGTTGCGGCCATCGCCACCTTGCCGGCGTCGGCCACTACTGGCCGAAAGCCGCGCCCACCTTTCGCGGGAAGGCAGCGCCCATGACGATCTATCCGTGGGCGGCCCCTTGCGGTGCGCCCAATCTGCGACGAGATCACCCGCGGCGACCTTTGCCCCATGCGGGTGGTCATGGGCGGCGTTGCCTATTGCGGCGGGGGGGCGGCGGCGCCCGTGCCAGCCGAGACACGGCGCTACCGCCGCCGGAACAGCTCATGCGAACACGGCGCCTAGCGCTGGCGCCATGCGCAGCGCCCGCGGGCTCAGCGCCCGTCGGCACCCCTAATGGATCTTTTGCCCTATTGGGTATTGGATCACCATCCAATTACCCATGCCTCTTGGATTAGTGGGTCTCTACCCAATAATCTCTTATTAGCAATTTTTGGATCTCATCTCAAGATCCAATAATTCAGGGGCTTAATGGATATCTAATAAGATAGGGGATTCAGTAGATATCTCATATTCGAACCTCTACTCGTCGCAACACATACCATATGTGTGTGACCCTCTAGGCCCAATATCGAGCTGGCCGTGAGTTATATTTGTCAGAACTCCTTCTATGTGTGACCCTTATTAATGGATATCTAATAAGATAGGGGATTCAGTAGATATCTCATATTCGAAACTCTACTCGTCGCAACACCTACCATATGTGTGTGACCCTCTAGGCCCAATATCGAGCTGGTCGTGAGTTATATTTGTCAGAACTCCTTCTGACATGGTGAATTATTATCTCTATAATAATTCACCCAACTCATCGACTGCGGACGTACCAGGCCACTACGCCACAGCCCCCAAACGATATAGGGGAATCCAATCCTTTGGACCTATCTGTCCTAAGTTACCATGTATCTATAATCTCTCATCCATCTAATATCTCAGAGACTCTATACTGGGCATGGTGCTGTCAAGCCCATACGGTCTCTCCTCGAGTCTTGCTCTTGTCAGATTCTTCCGGAGAACTCTTTCTCTCTCAATCCGAATAACCTTGGCCAAGGATTTATTCGAGCAAGAATACATGGGATATTCCTCTCATGATACCGAGAGCGGATGATCCTCTATTGACACTCAATAGCCCTCGTAAGGTTGGCTACCACTCCCAATGACCGACTGTACTAGATATGAAACTTTCTCAACCTATAAGTTCGGTATCAAAGAGTGGAGTACTCATACAGGACATCCTTGGTGTCTCAAGTCTAAGGACTAGATACACTACTGGGACTACGGAATCGCTGTCTGACGTGAGGTATCAATAACCATCCAGCATTCCGTAGGCGGATCAATCAGTGAACTCATTCTCCAATGAGCACCTGCACTGTACCCTTAGTGTCCCCATACGAGTAGCTATGAGACCAGCTACCTTCATCATATAAACGGATATACAGCACACCAATCTATCCGGTTATCTCGATGTCCTTCTCGAGTAACCTATGATCAGGATAATTTAGGGTCTGTGTTTAAAGGTGAATTGGTCTCATTATCGTGATCTCATCACGATCCGATTCCCATTGCACAGATCCAAGGACATCACAATATATGCAACACGCAAGATAAAGTGATAAAACACCTAATAATGAGGAAAGAGATAAAGTGCATATCACGTCACAAGTGCCATCACTCATATGATTGGCTTGTAGGGCACATATGACTAGCAGTAGGTGCTTATTGGGGAATGAGTTCACTGATTGATCCGCCTACACAATGCTGTATGGTTATTGATACCTCACGTCAGACAGCGATTCTGTAATCCTTGTAGTGTATCTGGTCCTTAGACTTGAGACACCAAGGATATCCTGTATGAGTACTCCACTCTTTGATACCGGACTTATAGGTTTGGAAAGTTTCAAATCTAGTACAGCCGGTCATTGGGAGTGGTAGCCAACCTTACGAGGGCTATTGAGTGTCAATAGAGGATCATCCGCTCTCGGTATCATAAGAGAAATATCTCATGTGTTCTTGCTCAAACAAATCATTGGCCAAGGTTATTCGGATTGAGAGAGAAAGAGTTCTCCGGGAGAATTCGACAAGAGCAAGACTCGAGGAGAGATCGTATGGGCCTGATAGCACTATGCCCGGTTTAGGGTCTCTGGGATATTAGATGGATGAGAGACTATAGATACATGGTTACTAAGGACAGATAGGTCCAAAGTATTGGATTTCCCTGTATCACCTGGGGGCCGTGGCGTAGTGGCCTAATACATCTGCAGTCGATGAGTTGGGTAAATTATTATAGAGATAATAATTCACTAAGTCAGAAGGAGTTCTGACAAGTATGACTCACGATCAGCTCGATATTGGGCATAGAGGGTCATACACATATGGTAGGTATTGTGATGAGTAGAGGTTCGGATATGAGATATCCGCTGAACCCCTTGTCTTATTGGATATCCATTAAGCCCCTTAATTATTAGATCCTGAGGTGAGATCCAATAATTGCTAATAAGAGATTATTGGGTAGAAACCCACTAATCCAAGAGGCTTGGGTAATTGATAGAGATCCAATACCCAATAGGGCAAAAGATCCATTAGGGTTTTCAAGGGGCCTCTATAAATAGGAGAGAACCAAAGCTCTATAGGCTGAGGGTTTCTTTTGGTAGCCACCTCATGTTCTCCTCTCCCTAGAGAGAAAGGTGCATCGTTGCAATCCCTGCCATGTGGATACCACTAGAGAGGAGGACACTTGACCTTCTTCATCCTCTCCCATAGATCTGCAGGAATTCAGGGATATACGATCTCCCTAGGTATCTTCTTTTACACATGCAGTTTTGCGGATTCGTTTTTGACGCACCGATCTTCGCACGACGATGGAAACTTTCTATGGGAAATCTGGGATTTTGTTTTCTGTTCTTCCACTGCGCATGTGATGTCGCTCCCCTTGTGGATTTCCCAACACGCCGGTGCAGCGCCTACCAGTGCCCCTACGGGCGGGTCGCATGTCGCCGACGCAGGTAGCCTGCCTGTGTCCAGCAGCCCGTCGATCGGCGGCTGCTGCCTGTATATGCAGCAAGGCTGCAAGCAGCCTTGCGGCCGCTGTACGTGTGCAGCAAGGGCAGCAACAATTGCTGCCATTTTGCACCAACGATTTTGGCATCCAAAGTAGATCCAAAACACAACACACGCAGTTTAAGATCCAATCTTCGCACGAACAACCTGGCTCTGATACTACTATTGGGAAATCCATCAGGCGAGTGACAACACATGCACAGTGGAAGAACAGAAAATAAAAAAACCCCAGATTTCCCATAGAAATTTTTCGTCGTCGTGCGAAGATTAGTGCGTCAAAATAAATCCACAAAAAACTACACGTGTAAAAGAAAGTACCTAGGGAGATCGTATATCCCTGAATCCCTACAGATTTGTAGAAGAGGATGAAGGAGGTCATGCGTCCTCCTCTCTAGCGGTATCCACACGATAGGAACTGCGACGATGCAACTCTCTCTTTAGGGAGAGGAGAACAGGAGGTGGTTACCAAAAGAAACCCTCAACCTATAGAGCTTTGGTTCCCTCCTATTTATAGAGGCCCCCTGAAAACCCTAATGGATCTTTTGCCCTATTGGGTATTGGATCTCCATCCAATTACCCATGCCTCTTAGATTAGTGGGTCTCTACCCAATAATCTCTTATTAGCAATTTTTGGATCTCATCTCAGGATCCAATAATTCAGGGGCTTAATGGATATCTAATAAGATAGGGAATTCAGTAGATATCTCATATTCGAACCTCTACTCGTCGCAACACATACCATATGTGTGTGACCTTCTAGGCCCAATATCGAGCTGGCCATGAGTTATACTTGTCAGAACTCCTTCTAACTTAGTAAATTATTATCTCTATAATAATTCACCCAACTCATCGACTGCGGACGTACTAGGCCACTACGCTGCGGCCCCTAGACGATACAGGGGAATCCAATCCTTTGGACCTATTTATCCTCAGTTACCATATATCTATAGTCCCTTATCCATCTAATATCCCAAAGACTCTATACCGGGCATGGTGCTGTTAGGCCCATACGGTCTCTCCTCGAGTCTTGCTCTTGTCGGATTCTCCCGGAGAAATCTTTCTCTCTCAATGCGAATAACCTTGGCTAAGGATTTGTTCGAGCAAGAACACATGGGATATTCCTCTTATGATACCGAGAGTGGATGATCCTCTATTGACACTCAATAACCCTCGTAAGGTTGGCTACCACTCCCATTAACCGGTTGTACTAGATCTGAACCTTTCCAAACCTATAAGTCCGGTATCAAAGAGTGGAGTACTCATACATGACATCCTTGATGTCTCAAGTCTAAGGACCAGATACACTACTGGGACTATGGAATCGCTGTCTGACGTGAGGTATCAATAACCATTCAGCATTCCGTAGGCGAATCAATCAGTAAACTCATTCCCCAATGAGCACCTGCACTATACCCTTAGTGTCCCCACACGAGTAGCTATGAGACTAGCTACCTCCATCATATGGATGGGTATACAGCATACCAGTCTCTCCGGTTATCTCGATGTCCTCTTGAGTAACCTATGACTAGGATAATTCAGGGTCTGTGTTTAAAGGTGAATCGGTCTCATTATCATGATCTCATCACGATCCGATTCCCATTGCACAGATCCAAGGATATCATAATATATGCAACACATAAGATAAAGTGATAAAACGCCTAATAATAAGTAAAGAGAAAAGTGCATATCAAGTCACAAGTGCCATCACTCATGTGATTGGCTTACTGGGCACATATGGCTAGCAGAAAATATATGCCTTTGCCTTATTATCAAGCTTGGATCTCTCATCTTTGGGAATATGTATAAATGCTTTGCACCCAAAGATTCTCAAATGATTATAAGATACATCTTTCCCTTTCCATACTCTCTCTAGAACATCACCTTTCAGAGGAACTAATGGAGAAAGATTTATCAGGTCAATTGTAGTTCTCATAGCCTCCCCCCAAAATGACTTAGGTAACTTGGCGTGAGAAAGCATACACCTAATCCTTTCTTCAATGGTTCTGTTCATCCTTTCTATCACACCATTTTGCTAAAGAGTTTTTGAAACTATTTTCTCAAGCCTGATACAATGAAACCTATAATAATTCTCAAAAGGACCCCTATACTCGCCACCATTATCTGCTCGAATACTCTTTAGCTTTCTGCTAGTTTCTCTTTCAACACTGACATGAAATTCTTTGAAGACATTGAGTACCTGGTCTTTAGATTTCAAAGCAAAAACCCAAACTTTTCTAGAATGATCATCAATAAAAGTAACAAAATAAAGAGCACCTCCAAGAGTTCTAGTTTGCATAGTACAGACATCAGTATGAACTAAATCAATAATATTTGATCTTCTAGATGGTGGATAATTATGAAATGTAACTCTGTGTTTTTCCAACTAAGCAATGATTACAAGATTTAAGAGATGTACCTTGCAACTCTGGTAAGAACTGCTTTCTAGCAAGAGCTTGAAGTCCCTTCTCGTTGATATGACCAAGCCTCTTATGCCAAAGATCTATGCTTTTACCCTTTTGAATTGTATTAATCTTTCCTTTGTGTAGCTTAGCTTTCATAATATAAAAAAGTTTAACTTCTTTCCTCTCGCCACAACTAGAAAACCTTTAGTGAGCTTCCATTTCCTTTCACTAAAATAGTGTGTAAATCCCTCATCATCAAGTCTACTTGTAGATATCAAATTCAGATGAATATCTAGAATATGTCTAACATCTTCGAGTATAAATTTGCTCCAAATACTAGTCTCTAAACAAATATCTCCAATACCCATAATCTTGGATGTACCATTGTTTCTCATTCTAACATTGCCAAAATCACCAGTAGTGTAGGATCTGAAGAAATCACCATGAGAAGTAACATGGAATGATGCACCAGAGTCAATTACCCAGTTACTATCCTGAGCTGCAAGACTAACACATCCATCATCACAAACAATAATGATATCACCTTCAGCAGCAATTGTATTGGTCTCTTTTTCATTTTTTTTCCTTTCATTCTATTCTCACTTCTAAAACCTACACTCTTTCTTCATATGACTTGACCTGTTACAGTGGAAACACTTGATATCTCTCCTAAACTTAGATCTTCCTTTATAACCATGTGGATTTCTATTGTGACTTCTTCCATGTCTTTCCTATTTTTCAGTAATAAGTGCACCAGAAGAAGATTCTCCCTGTTCTTTCCTTTAGGCATCTTCATTCAGTAAACTGTCTTTAACCATGTCTATAGTTAGAGTCCCCTCTGGCGTGTAATTATAAATTATCACCACATACGTTTCCCAACTTTTTAATAAAGAGTTGAGAAATAGCAATTCCTGCATTTCATGATCTATATTCATTTTCATAGCAACCAACTTGTTTGCAAGACTTTGAAATAGGTTTATGTGCTTAACAATGTTGCCACCATCTTTATACTTCAAATTAACAAGTCTTCTAAGGAGAGAAATTCTATTTCCCATTATCTTTTTCACAAATAGATTTTCTAACCTTTGCCAAACAATATCAGTTCTGGTTTCATCAGAAATATGCTCATGCAAATTTATATCCATCCATCTTCTAATATAAGTATTAACTTTTTTATGTTGGACCTCCCATTCCTCCTCTTCCATAGTAGAGGGTTTTTCTTTAACTTTGATGGGCTTATACAAATCTTTACAATAGAGTAAGTCTTCCATCATACACCTCCAAGTTGAATAATTTGATGAGTTCAATTTAATCATATCATCTGACTCTTCCATTTCAATCACACAAGAAAAACTAGTAGCAAATAACAACCTGTTGCTCTAATACCACTTGTTAAGAAAAACCTATTAATGCCGAATAATTCTTTTCTCTCTTTGTGTATCAAAATGGGTTCCTCATCAAAAATACTAACTTGATATCATAAGCAAATATTAACCAGAACAATATTTGTAGTAGAACAACTGATCAATCACAAGTGAGACCAAATTTTTAACGTGGAAAACCTAATACGAAAAAAATCACGGGACCGTAGTCCACTTCAAACTTTCACTATCACCAATAATGATAATAGGTTTACAATAGTTCTTCTCTAAAATAAAAGAGGATCATAATAACATCAAGATCACATATCTTGGCTCAACAATAGTACGTCATCATCATATAGATGGATCTCATCAAAGAAAAATTTTAGATCTCACCAAGTAGACATGGCAGGAAAGCATCTTAGAGAGGATAAACCACAGATTAATACCGTTAGGATTGTAGAGTTTACTACAAGGATTCTCCATGTCAAATTTGAGCTAAAACTGATAAAGTTTGGCCATTAATCATCAAGCAGAAAATTTATCCTAATTTTTCTCTTTGCTCCTTCGCTTTCTTTCCTTTCTCTCAATGCGCTGCTGCATGCTGCACAACAAAAAAAAAACCTTTCTCTACTCGCATTGCTTCGTAGCAACTGCACATAAATATCATTTTTTTTAAACAATTGATTTGAGCTCAAAGACCCAATTATCTGGTCCAAACCTACCTATGGGCTAAACCCAATACTTTGTTAGCCTGATGAATTTCGTTAAAAGATACTAAATAGCTCGTTATGATTATAGAATCACTTTAGAGACATTTCATTACCAAATAAAAACTTCAAGTTGGGCATCAAAATGAAGCCTATTCTCTGAATGCATGTAGATTTCAATAATCTTTCCTAATTTATTTTCTTGATATTATAAAAATATATATATACTTCCTTACATAATAAAAAGAGATTCATTTAAGGACACTAACAACCTCGCTCTTTCCCTTTTTAATCTTATAAGGATACAATTTCAGGAGGTCCCGTGAGTAAACCCTTAGTTGCTTCTCTATTTTGTAAATTCATCTTTAACGATTAGCAGTGGTTGTGCTCTTCGGTGGAGGTCCGACCATCTCAAATTTTATGGTACCATCGCTCAAGCAAATATGAAAAAAATCAACTCCATCCTCTTATATTAGACAAACAACTAAAATTTTGTATTCTCAAATTAATGCTATGCAGATAACCCTTCATCTCTATCAAAAAGAGCATCCATGCAAGCTTCAGATTTATGTAACTCCTACTCCCATTTTTGTGCGTTCCCGACACGGCACATTGAGAATAGTAGTATCATCATCATCTCTTACCACGGAGCCTCACTATCGTTAAATTCTAAACAATATGATTAATTTAGTGTATTATTCATTCTAAACAACTTTCCGTTGATTACAAGCATATAAAAAGCCATATCTTTATTTTTGTTTCGATACCTTTTGAGTCCACTGCAACATATGTATAAGAATTTTAAGATTTTTAGAACCAATATTACAATTGGACAAAAAATAGTTTTGAAGAAAAAAAAACTTTGATAATTAATATTTAATTCTTCTATAAATATCTCATATATTTTCAGATCTTGATGGAGAAGAATAATATATGAGTAATACTTTTGGTATTCATGATTTTTTTTTAATCTCTAGAGAGGGTACTCTTTAGGATTTTTAGAAAATATAAAAAAAGAATATAAATTCTTTGGAGTTTATATGAGAGGAGTTTATCTAAGAGGGTCTACAAGAAAATTTATGTGTGAGTGAGAATAACTTAAGTTTTTATAATTGATCTCATATGGTAAAGAATTTATTATTTCTTCTTGGATATAGGTAGAGATTTACTGAACCATATTAATCTTATATCGACTTTATAGTATACTTTTTAGTATTGATTTTTATTTTTTAATTCTTCTCTCTCTTCCCAACTATTAGAGCCTAGAAGATTGAGTGATAATAAATTGAATAAGGATGAATGACAAAGATTGGAAAAAGCATGAAGCAAAAGTATTTTTTCTTCGTCAGACATAAAAGGAGATAAAATACTCACAAGGGAGAGATTATTAGGATTGATAAAGTATTTTATGATTCCTAGAGCCAATGTCCTAGTGGGATAAGAAATCCTAGTATAAAAAGTAGTTCTCATGAAAGAAAAAAAATCTAATAGTTAAGGTTTGGTACTTTTATAAATATTTCATATATATGAGCTTTTGGTGACAAAAGATTAGGATATGAGTAGTACTTTTGATGCTTCTAGGTTTCTCTCTATGGTCTCAAGAGAGGGTACTCTCTAGGGTTTTATAAAAAGTGAGAAAATGATAGAACCCGAGAGGAATTCTATATAAATTGATCTTTGAGGGAGATCAACCCTTGAAACGCTATAGGGGTTCTACCCTCCTAGAAGTCAGTCAAATGGCTATAATTATAGATGAATCTTGTTATTCTAAAGAGATGGAGGCTACATGCTTATATAGAGCTCTAAACCCTAGCCCTGGGGCTGCTTCCTAAGTGAATTATCCCATTTGCCCTCAACCCTAATCAACCGGTCCAGTAAAGGGGGGTGGTGGCTAGGAAGCCCAAAGGCTCAAATATAAACCCTAGTCACTTTTCTTTATATGATAGAGGCAGCTAGGTAGGGTTTATTACAATCTCATAGGGTTTTTATTAGTTGCTACTTGGTTGAGTAGGACCCAACCCTGCTAGAGTCCTAACAAGCCTATCCTCTTCAAATCAGCCTTATCCTCAAAGCTAAGGTTCCATGAACTTAGGGAACCAGGTCTTCAGCTCCTCATATGATTCCCATGTGGCATCTTCGAGTGGTAAATTATTCCAATGCACTAATACTTCAGTAGAGGGATGTCGACGATGCATCATGATTTTACGGTCAAGGATGGCTTATGGTTGGGCTTGAATATCTCCATTATTAGTGGTGTTAGGCAGTTGGATCTAAGGTGACTCATGTTCTCCCAACTTGGGATTCAGACATGACACATAGCAGACAGGGTGAATTTTGGCATCCTCAAGCAATTTAAGCTTGTACACCATAGCTCCAATACACTCTGTGATCTGATAGAGCCTATAAAAACATGGGGATAGCTTCATGGAGGCTCGTGTGTTGATAGAGAGTTGCTTGTATGACTGTAGGCGAAGATAAACCTAATCTCCTATTGAAAATTCTTTCGCTTCGTCATGTGTCGACTTGTTGCTTCATTTTGGCTTGAGCGGTCGAGAAATTATCCTTTAGCAACTGTAGATATTTATCCCTGTCAATTAAATCTTGGTCGACCTAATCTACCTTGGCTGAGCCAATTACATACTTTGGAATCACAGGGGCCGGCCGACCATATAGTGCTTCATATGGGATATATTTTATATATGAATGATACATAGTATTATATCACCATTTAGCCCAAGGGAGCCATTTCGTCCACTCCTTTGGCCGGTTACTAGCGAAACACCGAAGGTATGTCTCTAAACACCCGTTCACCATCTTTGTTTAACCGTCAGTTTATGGATGATATATTGTGTTCATCTTGAGTTTGGTGCCCTACAGTTGAAATAACTCAATCTAAAATTTAGTAATGAAGACCTTGTCATGATCATTTACAATGGACTTTGGCATCCCATACAGTTTAATAATATTTTCTATGAAAATCTGGGTAATACTAGTAGTAGTATAGGGATTTCGCATAATACAAAAATAGCATATTTCATAAGTCGATCAACCACCATAAGGATTGCGCTTTTATCTTTGGAAGGTGGTAGCCCTTCAATGAAGTCCAGAGAGATGTCAGTCCACACCGAGTCAGGTATGGGTAGTGGTTGTAGTTTTCCTGGGCTCATCATTATTTCACCCTTTTGTTGTTGACATACATCACATTGTGCTACGTATTCAGAAATAATTTTTTTCATCCCTCTCCAATAAAAATTTTGCTTTACTCTTTTGTAGGTTCTCAGAAATCTATAGTGCCCAGCTGAAGGTGTGGAGTGCATTTCATACAGGATGATTTTAATGCAAGTGGAGTCGGGTATAAGTACAATGCGACCTTTGTAGCGTAGATCCCTCAATTCCCAAGTGTAGTGAGCTATTGTGCTTGAATCCTCCTCTAATTTTTTAATGATGTTGTTGGTCTCTAGATCCTTCTTCTATTCCTCCCTAATATCCTCGAGGAAGTCAGTGGTAGGAAGGGAGATGGCTGAAAATTCAGGTTGCCTAAGTAGCCGTGAGAGTGCATTTGTAACAATGTTTTTTCCCTTTTTCTAAATAATTTCATAATTAAATCCTAGAAGTTTTGTTACCCATTTTTGTTGCTCAGGGGATGATATCTTCTACTCCAGAAAGTATTTGAGGCTTCTATGGTCGATTTTAATTTGAAATCGTCAATCGATCAAGTAGGTCTCCACTTCGTTACTACGTGCACAATGGCGAGCATCTCCTTATCATATATTAATATTTTTTAATGGGAGGGAGACAATGCCTTGATGTATATGAGTGGTTGACCATCTTGTATGAAAATGGCTCTAATTCTGACTCTAGATGCGTCGGCCTCAATGATGAAGGGTCGGTTGAAATCTGGTAGCGCTAGCACGAGCGTCGTTGTCATAGCTATCTTAAGTTTATCGAAGGCAACAGAGGCTTCATCTGACCATTGAAAGGCATCTTTTTTTAGTAGAGAAGTGAGGGTGCACTAATCTTCCCATAGTCCTTCACAAATTTTCGGTAGTAGCCCGTTAGTCCAAGGAACCCGCACAGTAATTTTACGTTTGTAGGTTTCAACCAGCCCTGCATTGCTTCGATTTTTGTTGGGATTACCGCCACTCCTCCTGATATTATGTGCCCAAGGTACTTTAATTTTTGCTAGTGATAGGTACACTTTGATAGCTTAACAAAAAGAGTATTTTCTCGAAGTATCGTCAGAACAAACCATAAGTGCTGAAAGTGAGTCTAAAGAGAAGGGTTGTAAATGAGAATATCATCAAAAAAATACCAGCACAAATTTGCAAAGAACTCTTCGAAAAATATCATTTATAAGACTTTGGAAAGTTGAAGGAGTATTAGTGAGTCCAAAAGGCATTACAAGAATTCATAATGGCCATTATGTGTGCGGAATACAATTTTTAGAATGTCGTCTTCACATATTTGAATTTGGTGGTAACTGGATTGGAGGTCCAAATTCGTGAAGAGTTGAGCTCCTTTTAACTCATTAAGAAGTTCATCTACCACTGGTATTGGGTACTTATCCTTGACGATGATGCCATTTAGAGCTCGGTAGTCGATGCGCATCCGTCAAGTTTCATCCTTCTTGCGTACAAGTAGCACTGGTAAGGAATAGGGGCTACAACTTGGTCGAATCACCCTTGTTTCAAGTATATCCTTTATAATCTTTTCAATTTCATCATTTTGGAGGTAAGGATAGTGGTATGGCTGTATGTTCACTGGTGGTTTGCCTAAAAGAATTAGAATCCGATGGTCATGTTGCCTAGTAGGATGAAGACTATTCGATTTAGCAAAAATATTATCAAATTCAATAAGCAATTGGATAAGATTTTGATCTTCAATTTCTATTTTCTTTCCCTCTGGTTGCTACTAGAGATGCATAAAAAACCCACCATTTACCTTGTGTAAAACTTTCTCTATTCGTTGGGTCAAAACGGTGGTTACGTTGCTTCTGCGCTTCTTGTGTAAGATGACCTATTTGCCTTTACAATAGAAATTTATAATTAATTTAGAAAAGTTTCAAAAAATATCACCTAGTATCATCAGTCATTCTATGTCAAGCATAGCCTCATAATCATCAATTGGTAGGAGGAAAAAGTCGACAACAATTTCTTGGTCTTGTAGTAATAGTTTCACCTGCGGGCATCCTTGGTCGCACTTTAGGATTCTGCCGTCGGCGACCTTTACATTGAACTTGCTGCAACCTTTGATGTGGAGCACCATCCGAGTAGTAAACTTACTATTTAGGAAGTTATTAGTGATGCCTGTGTCGATGAGAACAATGATCAGTTGTTGTTTGAGAATGCCTCTCCAACTTTCATCATTTGCGGATTTGAGTAGCCGGCTAGCATGTGTACCATAAAGTTGGTCGGTTGTGGCTCTTCTTTCACATCAACTTCTTCATGTTCAAGGCTTTCTTTTGAGTGTTCAATGATCTTTTTTTCCATTAGTTCAATCATAAGAAGTCTCCCTTTTTGCAGCGATGCTCGTGGCTCCACGGCTCATCGTAATGCCAATATAACCCCTTTGCAGATCACTCCTGAAGCTCTTCTCTTGTCAACTTTTTGATGCAGAGGCACGGCTGATAGTAGAGGGGGCTGAGGGCTTCGGTATTACTGGTTGGGGAGTAACCCTAGTCATCCGGGCTTCATAGTTCAATCGCTCATCTTGAAGTCATGCGAAAGAGATGGCTGCCATAAGCGTGTACGGTTGTAGCACTTTAACTTCTTTCCGGATCTTCTACTTTAAGCCCTCAATAAAGGTCTCTAATAGCTATTTTTTAGACTAATCATGAGTTTGATAAGATAACCTTTCAAACCTGGTTTGATACTCCTGAATGGTGGAGGTTTGTTAGATTATTCCTAGTTGTCCATCAATGTTCTCATAATCGGGTGGTCTGAAGCGGATCAGCAGTCCTTCTTTGAATTGTTGCCATGAGAGTATTGAATCTTGGATTTTGATGATGAAACTAATTGATTATGTTTTGATAATCTAACTGTATTTTAAGTCATGTACGTATACTCTCGATCAGGTTTAGACAATTGATGGAGGAAAAATTGATATTGCGTCAGAGGAAATCACGTTAGGAGATTGGACGTCGAGCCGGAGGTCCGGTCAATGATCAGTAGAAGGCTTCGGATAAAGAAATTAGGCATCGAGCCAAGAGGAGCGGAGTTGCACTAGGGAAATTGGGGCTGTGGAGGTCAACTGCTGATTGGGCAATAAGCCACAAGAGAGGATGATGTGTCGAAGTATCGGATGAAGTGTCGATAGACTAAGGACGTGTCAGGAAACTAATTATGATTTTGTTGAATCTCAGATTTTGATGATGAAACTAATTGATTGTATTTTGTGATCTAACTGTATTTTGAGTTACGCAGGTCTAATATCGATCAGAATTAGACAATTGATGCTGGAGGAATTGATGTTGTGCCAGGTGATCATGTTAGGATATTAGATGTCGAGCCGGAGGTTCGGTCGACAATCGGCAGAAGGCGTCGTACATCGGACATCAGGCCAAGAAGAGCAGAGTTGTGCCAAGGATATCAGGGTTGCGGAGGTCAATCGTCGATTGGGCAACAAAACGCAAGAGAGGACGATGTGCTGAAGAATCGGACAAAGCGCTGACCAATGACGTGTTGGGCAACAGAATGTCAATTCGCATTGCAATAATTATCTAGATCAAAGTAGAGTTTTGTTTGTATGTGTGCAGGATTAACTACGATAATGATGAAGATATAAAGTGAAACAAAGTGCTGAAAGACAAGTGTGATGGATCATTGGGAGTTCGAGAGTTCGATGGAAGTCCGAAGATTCGTTGGGAGTGCTACTGGAACTGGCTGAGAACGAATAGGAGCTTGCCAAAGGGTTTTTGAAAGTTCACCCGAAGGTTCGTTGGAAGTTTGCGGAGCTTGCCAAGAAAGATCAGAGCTTGCTAAAGAAGCTAGTTGGAACTCGCTAAGATCATCGTGAAGTCTAGGAGCTTGTCGGGAGTCCGCAGAATAGTTTCCGAGGGATCATCGGAAGACCGCCGGAAGTTCACCGGAAGCTTACCGGAAGAAGTCTTGTCTTGTGGACTTTGTAATAGCTTAGAAAATATCTTTAAATTTTGTAGTTAGCACATAATTTGATTCAGGATTAAGTGTTAATCCTATAAACCAAGTAGGGGCCAATTGGGCCTTGTTTCGGACTAGTTTGGGCCGAGTTTAAGGCCCAAACTAGTGTGTTGAAAAAGGCTGGGCGGTGGCACCGCACAGTGGCCGAGAGCTTGGGCGATGGCCCCGCCCAGGCTAGGGCGGTGGCATCGCCTAGTGCTTGAGAGCGCGGCTGGTGGCACCGCCGGGCTGGGCAGTGGTATCACCGCTGGGTAGCAAGCCTAGGCGGTGGCACCACCGGATTAGGTAGTGGCACTGCCTAGTATACTAACTGTGTCAATGTCAGACTGGCGGTGGTACCGCCAGTGTCTAGCGGTGGTACCACCAGAATGATGAAGTCCGAGGTAATTTAAATTTGGGCTCCAAATTTGAATCCTCTTGAGGTCTATAAATACCTCAGATGTTCTTGCTAAGAGAGCAAGAAGAATGTAAGAAAACTAAGGGAAAACTTTGTCATTTGAAGTAGAAATCCCTCTTCCAAAGGTTTAGAAGTATTCTTAAGAGAGGTGTTAAGGGAAGCTTTGTAAACAGAGTTTATAAAAGGGAGTTTGTCTTCACCCGTTAGAAGGAAGGCAGCTAGTGGAAAGCCGATGGCCTCAAGTGAAGAGGAATCAAGAATAGATATAGGTCAGATGACCGAACCACTATAAAAATGAATTACGTTTATGTTCTTGCATTTACCTTTCTGTAAATCATCTTTTCTTCGCTGCTCAACTTACTCATCACTCCCTTCCTTCCTCTCTAAACACTGTCTACTTTAAGCACTTTCCATTATTCTTTAATCAAAATCGGTTTTAGTCAAAAACGTGATTTCTATCATACGAAGTTTCGGAAGTTATTTTAAATCACAGAAATTTATCGTTCTTTACTGCTGCACTAATTCACCCCCCCTCTTAGTACCACTCGATCCCTAACAATTGGTATCAAAGCCATGATATTTCTCATTCGGATTTGCACTCGTAAGAAATGGCTCTTCATGGCTTTCAAGAGGGCTTTTCGGTTATTCGTCCACCGTTCTTTAACGGATGGGACTACACCTATTAGAAAACTTGAATGAGAGTTTTCTTACTTTCAATGGATTTGGATTTATGGAACGTTGTTGAAAATCATTTTCAACTTCCCTCTAAATCGACGAACGAATGGTCGGACTTAGAGAAAAAATCTTTTTCTTTAAATGCAAAGGCTATGAATGCCTTATTTTGTGCTTTAGACAAAATTGAGTTCAATTAGATGTCTACATGTGAAACGGCTTTTGAAATTTGGTGAACACTTGAAATCACTCATGAGAGAACTAGTAGAGTCAAAGACTCGAAAGTAAACCTCTTATTGCATAATTTTGAGATTTTTCAAATGAAACCAAGCGAGACTATAGGTGACATGTATACCCGTTTTACGGATGTCGTCAATAGTCTAAGAGCTCTTGGCAAATCTTTTTCAAATTTTGAACTCGTAAGTAAGATCTTAAGATCCCTTCCAAAAAGGTGGGATCCTAAAGTAACCACAATACAAGAGGCTAAAGATTTAAATAATTTACCTATTGAAGAACTAATTGGCTCACTAATGACATATGAAATGAGCCTCCTAGAATATTTTGAACTCATTGAACACTTGAACCACCTTCCAAAGAATAGGAAGGATTTGGAACTTCAGACAATTGAATACCACTTGAGTGATGACTCAAGTGATGAGGACATTGAACACATAACAATGAATGTTAACAAGTTCAATAAATAAAAGTTAAAAAATATAAATGAAGTTGAATAGAGAAAGAGGCCAAAGATGAAGAAGAAGCACAAAGAAGAATCAAATGACAAAACGGCGAATTGGGCTTTGACGATCTTCGACTACAAGGTAAGCAACTTAACCAAAGCTCCTGAAATTACTTGAAGTTTTTCATGAATGCATAGTTTAGTTGGTAGGAAATAAAAAATTTATTTTCAGATATTTTCCTGCTTTTTCTACTAGAATTTTTGAAAAATAAAAATTTGAATGATGATTGTACGATATGTAATAATGTGTGTACACCTATGAGGACTAATCCATGCATGTGTATCTTGATGAATTACATTGGTTTTTCATTCTAAACATGATGTTTGACAATTTTATATCATACATGTTATGTTTTGAAATTTTGAATGATGCAATTTTATGAATGATGCATGCATGATTATTGACAACGCTTGTTTAAATCCATAAATATCTATGACTTTTCATGAATGATGTATGATTTCTCATACTAAGCTAAATCATCTTATTATAACTAATAATAATGAAAGAAAGACTTAAAATGATTTTGATGATGTTTGGTCTTTACATGAAAATTTGAATATGCTCACATGAAATCAATTTGCACGAAATGAAACACATAAAAATGAGAAAATGCATTATCATGATGCTTTATGTGTAATTCTTTTGATCTTAATGGGTTTAATGACAAACTTGTGTTTTGAATTTATATGATGATGGCTTTCATGAAAATATTTGAACATACCTTATGAAATCATCATTGATAATGATAAAATGAAAATGTTAAAAGGTTGTTATCATGCTTAATGACTTTATGATATCATATCTTGATGATGAAACTCATGTGTTGATTTTAAAAATGATACTCATCTTTTAAAACATGAGCACACTCATATGAAACAAACAAATTAAAATAAAACACATTATGTGTGATGAGTGACTCTTGCACTTTAAACTTGTGTTTTTAGTCTTAATCGTTTTATGATGAATTGTTTATATGACGTGTTATATTTTTTGACTTTAAGAATCTTGATGATGGTTTTTGCCTTTACGTCTTGAACTTTCATGATTGTCTCAATTTGACATTAAAAGACAAAGGCATGCTTATTTGAAGTAAATCATAAAAAGAAAATACATGATTCTTAAAAATTTTTCTATCTCTAAAAGTTTTCAGTTTTGATGAATCCATGTGAAACTCTTAAATCGAATCTTTTGAAAAATGCCACATGCTTAATGTGATTCGACTTAATGATAATTTGCCTTTTCATCTTGAATGTTGACATTTGTTTTTATTAAGGGCAAAAGCATGGTTATAAGAAGCAAATCATATGAATAAAAATTTATAAAAATGAAATGCAATCCTCTATCTTATCGATTATTCAATAAATCTATGCTTGTCATGTATGAATTTATTGAATGTGATTTTTCAGGATGATTTCAGATTTGAAAATTGCTTGATTCGTATTTACGACATAAGATATATTTTAAATATGAATCATGCTTCAATCATGTTAAATGCTTCAATCATATTTCTGTCTCCCTTAATTCATTTTGTTCTCCTATATTTTTTTTTTATTTACCATAAAGGAGAACCTTCTAAATGAATTATGAAATTAATGATTTGATAATAAGTGTTTATCAAAATTCTATTTATCATTTTACAATTTCTAATAAGCTGATAATCACTTCATTCATGTTATGAATCTCGAAAATATTTTTGATTTGATTAGGAGTTTCAAGTTGACAAAATAAGTTTGAATGATTTTATGACTTATCTCTTGATCACTGGAAATTATGACTTTAAATTCTTGACTTAAGATATTTTTGCGAATCAAAATATTTTCCGCTATGATTGTTTCTTTTTATCAGTTACCAAAGAGGAGAACAATTCAAGTTTGTCATTTGTGAATATCATAAACTATGTTAATGATTTTGATGATTCAAACTTGAATGAGTTTTATTACAATCCAAGTCTTGATATCTTAACATCTATATACTTGGAATTTCTTTTAAAATGTAATCTTGATGAAAACTATTATGCATGAATCAAGTTGTTTTACTATCTATTCTCAAATGAATCATGTTCTTCTAAAACCTACACATCATATCCTTAATGATATAGGAATGACATGATTTCTTTGCATTATTGTTTTGAATGCATCATGTAAAAATTGAAATATTGATTGATGCAAAATTATTTCATTGAAACATTAATCCGCCCCTTCCTTTCAATAATGACAAAGGGGGAGTTGTTAGGATCGAAAAGGTACTAAGAGGGGGGGTGAATTAGTGCAGCGGATTAAATATGTAACTTTGAATCCGATTTCGTATAAAGATAAGTTAGTAGGAAGACTTCGATTCATTGAAAGAGAACTTGTAAGAAGTTGCTTGAGTAAATGAAGCAGCAAGGAACTAAACAATTTGCAGCTAAGTAATGAAATGATTCAGAAAAGTAAACACTCACACATTCATGAACACAATGATGTATAGTGGTTCAGTCAAATGACCTACATCCACTCTTGAAGCCTTCCCGATGAGGCTCCACACTTCCACTAGCAATCCTTTGAAGGGGAAGGACCAATACCCCTTTTTTACAACCCTTTACAAGAAGTTCACACTCTTACAAGATTTCTCAAGAAGAAGAAGGAGGTGAACACTTAGCAAGAACAAGACTCTTCAAGACTTATCAAAGACTCAAAAACAAGATTCTAACTCTCAAAAAGGGTTACCCTTTCGGTGAGAAAGGGGGGGTATTTATAGATCCAAAATGGATTCAAAATTGGGCTCCAAATTTGAAATCAAATTTGGAATTCCCGGGTCTGGGCGGTACTACCGCCTGTTAGAGGCGGTACTACCGCCTAGAGCAGGCGGTGCTACCGCCTGGAGCAAAGGTGCTATGCTACTGGCGATGTGGCCAGGCGGTACTACCGCCGCTCAGCCATGTGGCCGGGCGGTACTACCGCTCCAGGCTGGGCGGTAGCATCACCCCAGCACACGGCTGCCAGGCGGTAGTACCGCCTGGCACAGGCGGTTCTACCGCCCGGCAGTCTGTTCTGCTAAATGGGCCTTATCCACGGCCCAAAAAAGCCCAGTAAGGGCCCGGTTGGCCCCTACTAATTTAAAGCAAGATTAATTTGAAATCCTTGCCCTAAGTACGTGCTAACTATGAAATTAAAAACATAATTAACAGTGATTTAAGCCGACTTTCTTCAAGTCTTATTCCGGCGAGCTTTTCGTTGAGACTTCGGCGGTCCTCCGATATTTCCTCGGTTTCTTCCGACGGGTTCCCAGCATGCTCGGCTTGTAAGACATGCTCAACAAGTCTTCGACAAGCTTCCGAACCTTCTCGACAAAGTTTCGCGAACCTTCAACGATCTTTGTGACGAACTTTCGAAAACTTCGGCAAGTCCCTGATTCGATCTTGATTGGTTCCGGCAACACTTCCGATGATCCTTCGGACTTCCGATGAACTCTTGAATACTAGACGGACTTGACCTCGGCAAATCACTTTATGTTTCTGACCCATCGTAGTTAATCCTGCACGCTTATCTTTGACAATATGTATTAGAACAAGTAACCATCAATTGACTTCGTCATCAAAATCCGAGATTCAATAGGAGTTAGCATGCTAGCTTGTATATCATAAGAGAAAATAGCAAATATAGATAGCTAGAACTTACAAAAAGGCAAAGCTTGTACTTCTCAAGATGAGAAATTGCAATGTTGGTTTTTTTTTACTCATGAGCTTGCATGTTTAAAATGTTATAATTTTTACAAAATTGCTAGCTCATTGCAAACAAGAAGTTGCTAGCATAAGGCAAATGCTTGCTAGCTTGTGCATTACAAAAAGAATTTTGCTAGAACAAGCAAAAATTACTTATTAACATATCGCAAATTGCTAGCATCTTAAAAAGTACCTTAAGTGTTTACTTGAATGATAAATTAATCTTCATAACTTGATTTCAATGATAGATTTCATAACTTTGTTGTGAACTATGAATGATATCTTTTGATCCTTGTTGATTTTTCATATTGATATCTTTCATTACTTGATATGATTGAATCATTGATTTATATTTTTTTTTCATGGCATAAAAATACATGCAAAATATGCTAGCATTGGTATCCATGACTTGAACTTGATTGCATGCTTAAATCAATTTTTTCTCCTATGCTTCAATACTTCTTTGTATGATTCATGACTTGATGATTGAAATATTCATGTAGAATTTTGATATGTATCACTTGTCATGATTTGAATATTGAAGTAAAAGAAATTGTGTTCTTCTTGATATCTTTTATGATGAATCATGAATCATGACTTGATACATTATATTGATATATTTATATCATGATTTGAAGATTGATGTAAACTTTTTTATGCAAACTTATGTGAAAAGTTTATATCATCATATTTGATCCTCCATTTCTTTTTGATATTGATAAAGGGGGAGAAAGTTTATTGCTAGCTTGCACCTTAAATGAAAAATTTACTGGCTCATTCAAGAGGAAAAAAATTGCTAGCTTGGCATATCACAAAGAAATCAAAGTGCAAACTTGCTATCTTGCTAGCCTACAAAAGAGGAAAAGAACTTGAATATCAAAAATTGCTACCTTGTAATTTCAAGAAAAGTAAAGTGCAAATTTGCACAAGAAGCAAGTGTTGAATTGCTATGCTTGGATATCTTTAAAAATCTTGCTATGATTGAATGTTGAATGTTGAAAATTTAGCTAGTATGATTGTAAAACTTGCATATCTTTTAAACTAGCTAGATGCAACTTCTCCTTTTTGTTGATGACATAAGAGGAGAAGTAGATTGAATTGAATATTTTATATATTTGCATGATGAATTTATATTTCTCATAACTTGTGATGAATGATGCTTGGATTTACGATAATTCAAGTATTCTATCAATGACATATTGATATGGGGAGTTTGGTTAAACTCTGGGGAGTTATGGTTAACTTCGTTAGTCATCAATTAGTTATCATCATCAAAAAGGGGGAGATTATTGAATCTCAAATTTTGATGATGAAACTAATTGATTGTGTTTTGTGATCTAATTGCATTTTGAGTTACGTAGGTCTAATATCTATCAGGATTAGACAATTGATGTTGGAGGAATTGATGTTGCGCTGGGTGATCACGTCAAGATATTGGATGTTGAGTCAGAGGTTCGGTCGACAATCGGCAGAAGGCTTCATACATCGAGCATCGGGCCAAAAAGAGCAGAGTTACACCAAGGATATCAGGGTTATGAAGGTCAATCGCCGATTGGGCAATAAAATGCAAGAGAGGACGATGCACCAAAGAATCAGACGAAGCGCTGACCAATGATGTGCTAGGCAACAGAATGTCAATTCGCGTTGCAATAATTGTCTAGATCGAAGTAGAATTTTGTTTGTGTATGTGCAGGATTAACTATGATAATGATGAAGACGTAAAGTGAAACAAAGTACCAAAAGATAAGTGTGATGGATCGTTGAGAGTTTAAGAGTTCAACGAAAGTTCGAAGATTCGTTGGGAGTGCTGCCGGAACTGGTCGAGAACGAATAGGGAGCTTGCTGAAGGATTTTCGGAAGTTTGCTAGAAGGTTCGTCAAAAGTTCGCAGAGCTTGCCAAGAAAGATTGGAGCTTGCCAAAGAAGCTCGTTAGAACTAGTTAAGATCATCGTGAAGTTCAGGAGCTTGCCGGGAGTTCGCAGAATGGTTTCCGAGGGTTTGTCGGAAGACCGCTGGAAGTTTGCCGGTAGCTCGCTGGAAGAAGTCTTGTCTTGTGGACTTTGTAATAGCTTAGGAAATGTCTTTAAAATTTGTAGTTATCATGTAATATAGTTTAGGATTAGGTGTTAATCCTATAAACCAAGTAGGGGCCAATTGGGCCTTGTTTCGGACTAGTTTGGGCCGAGTTTAAGGCCCAAACCAGTGTGCTAAAAAAGGTTGGGTGGTGGCACCAGCTAGTGCCTGAGAGCCCGGGTGGTGGTACCGCCCTTGGGCAGCAAGCCTAAGTGGTGGCACCGTTGGGCTAGGCGATGGCACCGCCTAGTACACTGACTGTATTAGTGTAAGACTAGTGGTGGTACCGCCAGTGTCAGGCGGTGGTACCGCCAGAACGACGAAGTCTGAGGTAATTTAAATTTGGGCTCCAAATTTGAATTCTCTTGGGGTCTATAAATACCCCAAATGTTATTGCTAAGAGAGCAAGAAGAGTACAAGAAAACTAAGGGAAAACTTTATCATTTGAAGTAGAAATCCCTCCTCCAAAAGTTTAGAAGTATTCTTAAGAGACGTGTTGAGGGAAGCTTTATAAACAGAGTTTATAAAAGGGAGTTTGTCTTCGCCCGTTGGAAGGAAGGCAGCTAGTGGAAAGCCGATGGCCTTAAGCGAAGAGGAATCAAGAGTAGATGTAGGTTGGATGACCGAACCACTATAAAAACAGTTTACGTTTATGTTCTTGCATTTACCTTTCTGCAAACCGTCTTTTCTTCGCTGCTCAACTTACTCATCATTGCCTTTTTCCTCTCTAAACACTCCCTACTTTAAGTACTTTCCATTACACTTTAATCAAAATTAGTTTTAGTCAAAAACGTGATTTCTATCATACGAAGTTTTAGAAGTTATTTTAAATCATAGAAATTTATCGTTCTTTACCATTGCACTAATTCACCCCCATCTCTTAGTGCCACTCGATCCCTAATAGATTTGTATTGTAATAATTATCTAGATCGAAGTAGGATTAGCTTAATTGGGTTATAATTGGGCCAACCCAGTTAGGGGCTAACTAGGCCTGCATTGGAGCGGTGTTGGGCCAAATAAAAGGCCTAAATAATGCCCAAGTACCACATCAGGCGGTGGCACCGCCAGAAGGCTCAGTCTACTAGATTAAGTCTAGGTGATGGTATCGCCTAGTATCAGTATACCTAGATGGCGATATCGCCCAGTACACTAACAAAACTAGAGTGCACTAGCGGTGGTACCGTTAGTGACAGGTGGTGGTACTGCTAGTACCCAATAAATTTAAGATGAGAAGGTTTTTAGCTCCAAGTTTGAATCAGATTAGAGCCTATAAAAACCCCTCCCATCTCTAGGTTAAAGAGACAAGCACATATACTTTAAAAGTGAGAAAATTCTATTCAAATCACTTTAGAAATCCCTCCTCTAGTTCTCATTTGTATTCCACTGAAAGAGAGGAGTGAAGTGCTTGTAAGGGTTATCTCCTAAGCCCGTCAAAAGGAGAGGTTCTATAAGGGAGTTCGTCTTTGCTCATTGGAAGAAAGATAACTAGTGAAAAGCCAATGATCTCAAGTGAAGAGGAATTGAGAGTGGATGTAGGTCGGATGACCGAACCATTTTAAAAATCAATTTGCATTTACTTTTTACAAATTTACTTTACTACAAACCATCTTCACTTTGATGCTCTACTTGCTTACTGCCTTTCTTCATCTCTAAATGCTCTCAAATTAATTATGTTTTTGATACGCTTTAATCAAAATTGCTTTTAGTCAAAACATGATTTTTATCGTACGAAGTTTTCAAACTTGTTTTAAAACTCTAAAATTTATCATTCTTAATCGCTGTACTAATTCACCCCCCCTTTTAGTGCCATTCTAGATCCCAACAATTGGTATCAGAGCCTCGTTGTTTCTCTTTCGGATTTACACCCACGAGAAATAGCTCCTCATGGCTTTCAAGAGGGTTTTTTGATCGTTCGTCCTCTATTCTTTAACGGGTCGGACTACACTTATTTGAAAACTCGAATGAAAATTTTCTTGCTTTCTATAAATTTGGATTTATGGAACGTCGTTGAAAATAGATTTCAACTTCCCTCTAAATTGATGAATGAATTATCGGATTTTGAGAAAAAATCTTTTTCTTTAAATACAAAGGCTATGAATATCTTATTTTGTACTTTAGATAAAACTGAATTTAATTATGTTTCTTCTTGCAAATCGACCTTCGATATTTGGTATACACTTGAAATCACGCAGGAGGGCACTAGTAGAGTCAAAGACTCGAAAGTAAACCTCTTAATGCATGATTTTGAGCTTTTCCAAATGGCTCCAAGCGAGACTATCGATGACATGTATACCCGTTTCACGGATGTCATCAATAGTTTGAAAAGTCTTGGTAAATATTTTTTAAATTTTGAACTCACTAACAAGATCTCTTACAAAAAGGTGAGATCCTAAAGTAACGACAATACAAAAAACTAAAGATCTAAATGATTTTCCATTGGAAGAAATAATCAGGTCATTAATGACCTATGAGATGACATTCTTAGAATACAATGAACATGATGAACACATGAACCACCTTCCAAAGAACAGGAAGGATTTGGAATTTTGAACTATGGAATACCACTTGAGAGAGAGCTCAAGTGATGAGGACAATGATGATAAGAACTTTGAACTTTTGATAATGAACTTTAAAAAATTTATAAAATAAAAATTAAAAAACAAAAATGAACTTGAATGTAAGAAGAGGCCAAAGAAGAAGAAGACCCCCAAGGACAAATCAAGAACAATCGAAGGTGAAATAGAAAATTGCGCTTTGACGAGTTTGACTACAAAGTAAGTAACTCACCCGAAATGTTGTTATATTATTTTAAAATTATATGAACTTTTTATGAGTTGCTTTATTTAGTTAGTAGAAAATAAAAAAATTATTTTCAAAAATTATATCATGCTTTTCTTTCTAGTAATTAAAAATATGAATGATAATTGTATAATTTGTAATAATATTTGTATATCTAATAGGATTAATCCATGCATATATATCTTGATGTTTTATATTGGTTTTCAGTTCTAATCATGAAACTTGACAATTTTACATCTTGCATGAGTTTTTGAAGTAATGATCTTATAAAGTGTTATATGTGATGACGAAACTTGTTTTTCAGATTTGTAAAATGATTTTGATAATGTCTTTTTGTTCTTAACATAATACTCATCCTTCAAATAAAATATTTGAACATGCTCAACTTAAAATGAAACACATATAAAAAGGGAGGGAAAGAATATGAACATAATGAATCCATGAATCTTGATGATTTTGTATTGTCTTCATTTTAAAACAAGATGCATGGATTATGATACAAAAATTAAATATCATGATAATTGCATCTCATGCTTGTTCACCTAACAAGATTAAATCCATGAATATTTATTTTGATGATTTGTTTTACAAAATTTATTTTTCAGTTTTTAACTTGATATATATCATTTATACAAAAGAAATGAGCTTGCTTATGTGTAATCAATTTACTTTGCTCCTAACAAATTTTTTAAAATGAAAGATATTGATGATAATTCCAAATTTATATGATCATTCATGGCTTTTGAATAAAAATTGAACATACCTTAATTAAACATACCTTACGAAATCATACTTGATGATGAAAATATTAAATGTATATGTATGATTTCAATTTTTGACATGATGCTTGGCTCTCGTATAAAACAATTTGAACATTTATATGTGAGACCAAATTGCATGAATTGAATCATATGAAAAGGGAAATGTTTTTTTTTTAAAAAATTCTCAATCTTTAAAGCTTTTGAAAATTTATCAAAAATGATGAATAACTTGACGATAAAAATTTATTATCATGCTTAATGTTTTTATGATATCATGCGTGAGGATTTGATGGTATTATATTTTGATGATGAAACTTATGTTTTGGTCTTAAACATGATACTCATCTTTGCATGTTCTAAATCCCTTGAATCGAATTTATTTGAAGATGCCCCATGCTTAATGTGTTATATATTTTTTACTTTAAAAATCCTAGTGATGAATTTTGCTATTACGTCTTGAACTTTCATGCTTATCTCTATTTCATATTAAAATACAAAGGCATGCTTATATGAAATTAATCATAAAAAGGGAAATGCATGATTCTTGAAATTTTACTATCTCTAAAAGTTTTTCAATTTGTTTTCATGAAAGACAAGTGATAAATTCATTTATGATTTTTTGTGAATCACTTGAATTATGAATGAGATTTTGATGATATGTTAAAGAATCTATCATGAAATTGATGAGTTGATAATGAGTTTTTTTTAAAAATATTTGTCATTTTGAATCTCTAAAAAGTTGATGATGTGATAATAACTTTATGAATCTCGAAAATGATAATTTGAATATGAGTTTTGAGTTGACGAATTGACTTAAATAAGATTTTGTTTCAACCAAATCATGAACCTTCTTTTGACGTCTTGACTTAAGAAATTTCAAGAAATGTGATTATTACTTGATATTTGATACTTGGAATTTCTTATGAAATATGATCTTGATGAGAATTCCTATGCATGAATCAAGTTGCTCTTTGTGCTATCTATTTTCAAATGAATCATGAGCCTTGATATCATATCTTTCATAATATAGAAATGGCAAGATTTCTTTGCTTTGAATGCCTTATGTGATGATTGAAAATTGATGTAAAAGAAATTTGTTTAATGATTGAATCATTGATTTATTCTTTTTATCATAGCTTGAAAATGAATGTAAAGAAATATGTTTAGAATTTGTTTTGAAATCATAATCTTGATCTTACTAAAAAGAATACTTACTATGAATGATATCTTTTGATCTTGATTTTATTAAAAAACTTGATTTCTTGACCATGTATGCATTGTATGATATTGATTGACACTATTTTCTAAATGATGTAAAAAGGAAGAAAACTATATTCCTCTTTCTTTTTGACATTAACAAAGGAGGAGAAGGGTTTGCTAGCTTGCACATTACAAACGAAAACAAACATAGCTAGGTAGAACTTGCAAAAAGGCAAAACTTGCACTTCTCAAAATGAGAAGAAAGAAATTATAAAGTTGTATTATTTTTTTTAAACTCATGAGATTGCATGTTTAAAATGTTATAAATTTTACAAAAATTACTAGCTCATTGCAAACAAAAAGTTGATAGCTTGCAAAGGCAAAACTTAGTTACAAAAGAGAAAAATTGAAAGGGAGCTAGCTTGCGTATCGCAAAGTATGCTAACTTACTTATCATTATTACTTGCTTGCTTATCATCAATTTTTCTCATATCATGATTTATTTATGACTCTCTTGAATTTATGACTTGATCTAATGAAAATTTATGGGGCAAATTTATTATTTTGTCATGATCAAAGCATTGATGTAAAAGACTATTTGTGCTCCTCCACTTCTTTTTGACAATGACAAAGGAGGAGCAAGAATTGCTAGCTTATACACTTAAATGAAATAGCTTGCTATCATGAGCACTACCAACAATTGCAATCTTGTAATCTCAAGAGGAGAAAAATTACTATCTCAAAAAAGGCAAAAATGGAAACTTAGAAAATTTGCAATCTTACATTTACTATGCTTAAATATTGTATGATGTGTATTGAACATATTGATTGATAGCTAGTATAATTATAAAACTTGTATATTTTTTAAACTGGCTATGATACAACTTCTTCTTTTTGTTGATGACATAGGGAGAGAAGTAGATTGATGACTTCATACAATGTATGATTGAATATTTTACATCTTTGCATGATATTTTTATTGACATGATTTTGATACATGTTACTTGGATTTAGCATAATCCAAGTGTTCTATCTATATGACATATTGATAGGGGGAGTTTGGTTAAACTCCGGGAGTTAAGGTTAATTTCGTCATCAATTAGTTGTCATCATAAAAAATGGAGAGATTGTTAAATCTCAGATTTTGATGATGAAACTAATTGATTATGTTTTGGTAATCTAACTGCATTTTGAGTCGCACAAGTATACTCTCAATCAGGATTAGACAATTGATGCAGGAAAAATCAATGTTGCGTCAGAGGAAATCACGTCAGGAGATTGGATGTTGAGTTGGAGGTCCAGTCGACGATCGACAGAAGGCTTCGGACAAAGAAATGGAAGAGCACCATAAATTTTCACCAAGGAGATTAGGGCTGCAGAGGTCAACTGCTAATTGGGCAATAAGTTGCAAGAGAAGATGATGTGCCAAAGTATCGGACGAAGCACCGATAGACCAAGGACATGCCGGGTAACTAATTATAATTCATGTTGTAATAATTATCTAGATCGGAGTAGGATTAGGTTAATTGGGTTGTAATTATGCTAACTCAGTTAGGGGCCAACTAGGCTTGCATTGGGGTTGTGTTGGGCTGAATGAAAGGCCCAAACAGTACCCAAGTGTCACGTCATGCGGTGGCACCGCTAGAAGGCTCAATCTTCTAGATTGAGGTTGGGTGATGGTACCGCCCAGTGTCAATGTACTTAGGTGATGGTACTATCTAGTACACTGATATGTCAGTATGCTCAAGCGATGGTATCATCAAATTATGCGGTGGTACCGCCTAGTATACTAACAAAACCAGAGTGCACTGACGGTGGTACTACCAGTGATAGGTAGTGGTACTGCCAGTGATAGCGGTGGTACCACTAATACTCGGTAAACCCGAGATGAGAAGGTTTTTGGCTCCAAGTTTGAATCAGATTGGAGCCTATAAAAACCCCTCCCATCCTTGGGTTGAAGAGACAAGCACACATACTTTAAAAGTGAGAAAATGCTATTCATATTATTTTTAAAATCTCTCCTCTAGTTCTCATTTGTATTCCACCAAAAGAGAAGAGTGAAGTGTTGGGAAATCTAGAGGGGCGACATCTCATGTGTAGTGAAAGAATAAAAAATAAAACACTCTAGATTTTCATAAAAGGCTCCATCGTCATGCGAAGATCGGTGCGTCAAAAATAAATTCGCGAATCCAAAAACTACGTGTGTAAAAGAACGATAGTACTTAGGGAGGTCGATATCCCTGAGATTCTTGCAGATCTATGGGGAGAATGAAAGAGATCAAGCGTCATCCTCTCTAGCGGTATACATACGATAGGGATTGCGATGATGCTCCTCTTTGGAGAGAGGAGAACAAGAGGTGGCTACTAAAGGAACCCCAACTTATGGGCCTTTGGTTCCCTCCTATTTATAGAGGCCCCCTATCAACCCTAATGGATCCAACTCTATTGGGCATTGGATCTTTATCTAATTACCCAAGCTTCTTAGATTAATGGGCCTCTACCTAATAATCTAGCTCTTATTGGATCTCATCCATGGGATCCAATAATACATGGGCTTATTAGATATCTAATAAGATAGGGGCTCCAGCGGATATCTCATATCCGAACCTCTACTCGTCGCAACACCTACCATATGTGTATGACCCTCTAGGCCCAATATCGAGCTGGCCATGAGTCATACATATTAGAACTTCTTCTGACTCAGTGATTATTATCTCTATATTAATTCACTCGACTCATCGACTGTGGACGTACTAGGCCACTACGCCACAGTCCTCAGATGATACAGGGGAATACAATCCTTTGGACCTATCTGCCCTCAGTTACTATATACCTATAGTCCCTCATGCATCTAATCTCCCAGAGATCATATATCGGGTATAGTGCTGTCAGGCCCATACAGTTTTCACTCGAGTCTCACTCTAATCGGATTCTCCTAGAGAACTCTTTCTCTCTCAATCCGAATAAACCTAGCCAAGGATTTGCCTAAGCAAGAATATATGGATATTCCTCTCATAATACCGAAAGTGGATGATCCTTAATTGACACTTAATGGCCCTTGTAAGGTTGGCTACCACTCCCATTAACTGGTTGTACTAGATCTGGAACTTCTAAACCTATAAGTTCGATATCAAAGAGTGGAGTACTCATACAGGACTTCCTTGGTGTCTCAAGTCTAAGGATCAGATACACTACTAGGATTATGAAATCGCTGTCTAACGTGAGGTATCAATAACCATCCAGCATTCCGTAAGCGGATCAATCAGTGAACTCAATCTCCAATGAGCACTTGCACTGTACCCTTAGTATCCCCACACGATAGCTATGAGACAAACCACCACCATCATATGGATGGGTATATAGTACACCAGTCTATCCGGTTATCTCAATGTCCCTCTCGAGTAATCTATGACTAAGATTATTTAGGGTCTGTGTTTAAAGGTGAATCGGTCTCATTATCATGATCTCATAACGATCTGATTCTCATTACACATATCCAAGGACATCACAATATACATCAAGATAATGTGAGAAAATATCAATAATTATAAGTAAAGAGATTAACGCAACGTGTTACACATGCTATCACTCACGTGATTGGCTTGTAGGGTACCTATAACTTGTAATCTCCCACTTGACCTAAAGCTAATCACCTATGTGTCTGATCTCCATCAGACCTCTGTGACGCTCAAAGACAATCTGAGTCATTGGCTTTGCTTGTGGATCTGTAATATTATCTTCGGATGAAACTCTTTCCACTGCTATATCTCTTCAGGCCATGATCTCTCTAATAAGCTGGAACCTCCTCAGAACACTTCTGATGAGACCCGGGTTCCCTTATTTGAGTAATCGTCCTATAGTTGTCGCAATAAAAGGGGCTCCTTGCTTCTCGGCATAACTCCTAAATCTATGATGAACTGCTTCATCTAGACTCCCTCCTTTACTACCTCTATCGCAGTAATGTATTCCACCTCTCTGTGGTTGAGTTAGCAGTAGTGTCTTGCTTGGAACACTTCCAACATACTGCTCATCCATTCAGAGTGAATACATACCCTGAATTAGTCTTGCCATCATCGACATCAGACTAGAAGCTCGAGTTCGTGTAGCCCTCAACCTTGAGGCTACTACCTCCATATACTAGTAAAAGATCCTTAGTCCTTCTCAAGTACTTAAGGATATATTTTACTATTTTCCAATGCTCCAAGCCTAGATCTGCCTGATACATGCATGTGATACTCAGAGCATGCGCTATATCTGGCCTGGTACATAACATAGCATACATGATAGATCTTATCGCTGAGGCATATAGTAGTATCCTATCAATGTATGTTATTTCTTTAGGAGTTTTTGGGGTCATACTCCTGGAAAGTGATATTCCATGTCTCATTGGTATGAGACCTCTCTTGAAATTTTTTATGTCAAACCTTTTGATAATGGTGTCGATGTACCTAGACTGGGACAAGCAAAGTATCTTCTTAGATCTATCTCTATAGATCCAAATCCCCAATAAGTAGGATGCTTCCCCTAAGTCTTTTATGAAGAAGTGTCTAGATAGCCAAGCCTTTAGTGTTGAGAGCATTCCTGCATCACTCTCAATGATTAGGATGTCATTCACATACAACATTAAAAAGGTGATAGTACTCCCACTTACCTTCATGTACATACAAGGCTCATCTTCTTTCTTAACGAAGTTATAAGATCTGATCCCTTATCAAATCTTATGTTCCAACTTTGGGAAGCTTGCTTCAGTCCATAGATGGACCTAAGCAAACTGCATACCTTATTTGGGTTATCCCTGGACATGAATCCCTTAGGCTGTATCATATACACCTCCTCCTCGAGGTTACCATTGAGGAATACGGTTTTGACATCTATCTGCTGGATCTCATAATCATAGTATGCTGTAATAGCTAATAGAATTCGAATGGATTTTAACATGGCTATGGGTGAGAAAGTTTCGTTATAGTCAACACCTTGCCTTTGACGATACCCCATAGCCACTAGCCTTGCTTTATATGTCTCTACCTTTCCATCTACTCCGATCTTCTTCTTGAAGATCTACTTACAGCCAATGGATATAATACCCTCGGGTGCATCAACTAGGTTATAAACCTTGTTGGAGTATATGGAATCCATCTTTGAATTCATGACTTCTTGCCACTTCCTAAAGTCTATACTCATAATAGGCTCCTCATAGGTCTGAGGATCAATATTATCAACATTCGCTCGTCTGATATGTTTTGCATATTCTTAGGATGATGGGATGCTCTATCGCACCTACGTAAAGTTGAAACTTGTATGCTACTAGGTACCTGAATAGATTCTAGCTATGGAATGGTGCTTGAGCTGAGTTCTCCAACCTCGCTTAACTCTATCATGCTCCCACTCTCTCCACCAAGAATATGTTCCTTCTCAAGGAATACTATTTTCTTGGCTATAAATACCTTTTGGTCCTTGGTGTGATAGAAATAATACCCACAAGTTTCCTTGGGGTATCTCACGAACTTGCACCATTCTATTTTGGATTCTAACTTGTTGGGTATGTGTCTCTTAACGTGGGTTGGGCAACCTCAAATCTTAACAACCTTAAGATCGGGCTTCCCTTTCCATATCTCATATAGTGTAGACACTATCGACTTAGTTGGAACTCTGTTCAAAAGATAAGCTGCAGACTCTAAGGTATATCCCTAGAATGAGACGGGTAGGTCGATTAAACTCATCATGGACGGCACTATGTCTAACAGTGTGTGATTCCTCCTAAGAATACACCATTGAGCTAGGGTGTATAAGGAGGTGTCCATTGAGACAGAATCCCTTAGTCCTTGAGGAACTGGGTGAACTTTGTACTCAAGTACTCACCTCCTCGATCTGATCGAAGAGCCTTGATACTCTTTCCAGTCTAAACCTCTACTTCATTCTTATACTCCCTGAATTTCTCAAAAGCTTCAGACTTGTACTTCATCAAGTACACGTGTCCATACCTAGAGAAATCGTTAGTGAAAATAATGAAGTAGGAATAACCACTGATGGTCTAAGTTGACATGGGACTACATACATCACTATGTATTAGTACCAACAACTTAGTGACTCTCCAGTTCTGCTAAATGGAGAGTTGGTCCTCTTTCTACGAAATCAAGGTTCGCAAGTCGCATATGACTCATAGTCAAATGGATCCAGGTATCCATCTGTCAGCAACTTTTGAATCCTTCCCTTATGGATATGACCTAGCTTACAATGCCATAGGTATACACTGTTCACCTCATCTCGTTTTCTCTTGGACTCACTTATATTCATGATATATGGAGTAGTGTCTAGCATAATCAAACTATAAAGCAATGTTCCTCTTGTGATGATATCATCATCCTTAAGAATTGTACAACTATTATTCTAAAAAACTACTTTATAACCATTCAATGTCAAACATGAAATGGAAATAAGGTTTTTGATAATAAAGGGAACAAAATAGCATGCATTTAATGCAATAATAGCTCCACTAGACAGATGTAGGGTGACTTCGCTAATAGCAATAGTAGCAACTCTTGCTTCATTGCCTATCTTGAGGTCCATCTTACCTCTCATCAATCTCCTAGGTCTTGCCAGAACCTACAATGAATTACAGATATGATAAATACTATTGGTATCCAATACCTATGTGTTATCATATGAGTCTGACATATAGAGACTAATCATGAATGTATATCTGAAGCTGCTCTAAGCTTCTATTTCACCTTCTCTGCAATATACTCTTTGTAGTTCCTCTTCCAATGCCCATCTTTGCCACAGTGGAAGCACTGGCTCTTGTCCTCTTTCGAGTCTTCTTAGCAACCTTTGCTTTACCCGATCTACCCTTTGTTAGGATCAGAGAGGCACTAAGAGGGGGGGGTGAATTAGTGCAGCAGATTAAAACTCGTAAGTTTGAAACCGATTTCGTAAATAGCTAGTTCGTATGAAGATTTCGATTCGATGAAAGATAACTTAGTTAAAGTAGCTTGAGTAAGGAGATGAAAACTGAATGATTTGCAGCTAAGTAGAGAAATGATTCAGAAATTTAAACACACACATTTAAGGAACACCATGATGTATAGTGATTCGGTCAAATGACCTACATCCACTTCCGAAGCCTTCTTCGATGAGGCTCCCAACTTCCACTAGAGTCACTTTAATGGGGAAGGACCAAATACCCCTCTTACATCCCTTTTACAAGAGGTTCACACTTTTATAGATTTTTCAAAGAGAAAGAGGGAGGTGAACACTAGCTATCGAAAATAAGACTTTGCCAAAGCTTTTGCTCAATTTATAACTCTAAAAAAGGGTGATCTTTCTTCTGAGAAAGGAGGGGTATTTATAGACCCCAAAAGGATTCAAATTTGGGCTCCAAATTTGAATTCATTTTGGATTTCCCGGTGTTGGCTGTGCCACCGCCTATCAATGGCGGTGCCACCGCCTATCAGTTGACAAACTAACAATGTACTGGGTGGTGCCATCACCCAGCTTTCGGCCACTGGGCAGTGCCATCGCCCAACTTGCTAGTCCTGGGTGGTGCCACAGCCCAGCCTGGGCGGTGCCACCGGTCAGCACTTTTCAGCACATTAGTTTGGGCCTTAAACTCGGCCCAAACCGATCCAAAACAAGGCCCAATGAGCCCCTACTTTGGGTTATAGGATTAACACCTAATCCTAACCCAAATTATATTCTTAACTATAAAATTGAAACATCTTTCTAAGTGATTTAAACTGACATTCTTCAAGTCTTCTTCCGATGAGCTTTCTGGCAAAATTCCGGTGGACTTCCGACACTCCTTCGGATTTCTTCTGGTGGACTCCCAACAAGCTCCCAGATTCCATGGCGAGTTCAATGAGTCTTTGACAAGCTTTCAAACCTTCTCAGTGATCTCTGTGAACCTCCGACGATTTTTTCGATGAACTTCCGAAGGTTTATGTTTTTATCCCATCGTAGTTAATCCTGCATACTTATCTCGATAATATGGATTAGAATAAATAATTCACCAATTGACTTCATCATCAAAATCTGAGATTCAATAATCTCTTCCTTTTTGATGATGACAATCAATTGATGATGAAGTTAAACTTAACTCATATCTATATGCCATATCATGAGAAGGTAAAAACACTTGAATTCAATCTTTTAAATTCAAGCCGAAACCGATAAGTTTAATTTATCGTCAAGCTTAATAAACATGATTTTTCATCCATAAATATGAAACTTCATATTTTTCACAATGTCATGGCATAATATGCATTTTCTAGTTGAATGATAGACATTCATCATTTTGATAAGAGAAACTAATCACAAATTGAAATAACACAAGGATTAAATGATATCAATGAGGTGCACAAAGTCAAGGCATGATATCAAATGAAATAATAGCTTAAAAAATTTAAGCATTTGAGATATATTACGATACATTGCAATGCTTTATAGCAATTAATTATTGATTTTAAAGCATAGCAAAATGAATTTAAAATATGAACCATGTAAGTTATTGCGATGAGATACAATACATATAAGTCATTTTTCATTCCAATATATTGCTACATATAAGTCATTTGTTATCAATTTCACATTTTTCTCCCCCTTTGTCATCAACAAAAAGAAGGTGAAGTAGCTATCATAAGGTATCATACCATACAAAAAAAAAAGAGTGGTCAATTTTCAAGCATATGATAAATGAGTTGAACATAATGCAAAATATGTCATCCTTGATGGAGAAATCTGAAAAATGTTTGGTTCATTTTTATTCATGTTCATGAGATCCGAAAGAAAACATTAGAGTGTCAAAATTCTCATGAAGAATTCATACATGAAGAATATAAGACTCAATTTTTTGATTGAGAATTCAAGAATAGAATTGAGAAAGGATAGATCATTAAAGTCATTCATCAAGGATTTCATATTTTAAGGTAAACTCTATGAGAATGAGATGTCAAAACTCATAAAACTTTAACGATTGAAATATATCAATATAAAAAATTTGAAGGAAAAACTTCGACGTGGTATTCTTGTAGTGATTCATGAGGAGGAAGTTATAAAACCTTGAATCATATTGATTACCATAAGAATAAAAATCGAAAATGAACATTTAAGAACTTAATTTTGCACAAATAATGATATTAATTTATGCATATGTTAAGCTTCATATAAAATTCAAGTCATGAAATATCTTTAGTCATACTTAGAGGAGGGTATAAAATCAGTTTTTACTACATCATTAGTGTCCACTATTTAAAGAAGGAGGAAAACAACATCATGATAACTTTCATCAAGATTATGATAGAAAGATAAAAATGAGAGCTCCATGATATAAAGATGTCATCAAAATGCAAAAATATAATATCAATGTGAAACTATCAAAACTGAAAATTTAATCATTTCATCAAAAGTCATAATTCAAAAAATTCATCAATAGGAAGATCAAAATGCCAAGATGATATTGTAAAGATGTCATTCAAAAATGAAGAGGTGATATTAAGATGATACAATCAAAACCGAAGTTGAAAATTTTCGGAAAAGAAACATACAACATCATGTATTAGAACAATTTAGCATGCTTAATTCTCTTCTAATGAAGTCAAATTATTCTTCATTTAGGGCTTTTGTGAAGATGTCCACTAATTGGTGTTTTGTGTCAATAAATTCTAGAATGACATTATTATTATTGACATTATCTTGTATAAAGTGATGCCTAATGTCAATATGCTTAGTTCTTGAGTGTTGAATTGGATTTTTGGTTAGACAAATAGCGCTTGTATTATCATATTTTATGGGAATGTTCTTTAAATAAATTCTAGTCTTCTAAGGTATTTTTCATCCAAACAACTTGTGCACAACATGCACTTGCGGCTATGTATTCGGCTTCCGTCGTAGATAGTGCAACTGAATTTTGTTTCTTGGAAGTCCAAGAAACAAGTGCATGCCCTAAAAATTGGCATGTTCTAGATATGCTCTTTCTATCTATTCTACATCTACCAAAATCCGCATCCACATAGGCTTTTAAATTAAAGTTATCAGATTTTGGATACCATAATCCTAGATTATTAGTTCCTTTAAGATACCTAAGGATTCTTTTAATAGCTTTAAGGTGAGATAACTTAGGATTAGCTTGGAATCTTGCACATAGACCTACCCAAAACATGATATCTAGTCTAGTTGTGATGAAGTAAAGTAAGCTACCTATCATTCCCCTATATATTTTTTGATCAAAATTTTCTCCACTTTCATCCAAGTCTAACTTAGTGGAAGTACTCATTGGTGTGTTGATGGCCTTTGAACCATCCATGTTAAATCATTTTAACAAATCTAATGTATACTTTGTTTGATTAAGAAATATATCATCACTAAGTTATTTAACTTGTAATCCTAAAAAGAAGGTTAATTCTCCCATTAGGCTCATTTCAAATTCATGACTCAAACACTTGGCAAATGATTCATATAGTGATTCATTCGAAGAACCAAAAATAATATCATCAACATAAATTTGAACAATAAGAAAATTATTTTTAAAATATTTAATAAATAATGTAGTATAAACCTTGCCTTTGGTAAAATTATTTGAAATTAAGAAAGAACTAAGCCTCTCATACCAAGCCCTAGGGGCTTGTTTTAATCCATAGAGAGCCTTAGTTAGTTTAAACACATGATTGGGAAGAAGAGAATTTTTAAATCCGGGTGGTTGTTCAACATACACTTCTTCATAAATAAAACTATTTAAGAAAGCACTTTTGACATCCATTTGAAAAAGCTTAAAATTATTACTACTAGCATAAGCAAGGAGCATCCTAATAGCTTCTAATCTTGCCATAGGAGCGAAGGTCTCTTTATAATCGATACCTTCTTCTTGGTTGAAACATTTGGCCACTAGTCTAGCCTTGTTTCTAACCATGATACCGCATTCATCTTGTTTGTTTCTAAAGACCTATTTAGTACCAATAACTAAATGGTCACTAGGTCTAGGAACAAACTTCCATACCTCATTCCTTTCAAATTGATTCAATTCTTTTTGTATTGCAATAACCCTCTTTCAAGGCATCGTTAATGCACTTAGGTTCAATTTGAGAAAGAAAAGCAACATGGGCATAAAAAATTTTAAAGGAAGAATGAGTTTGAACCCCTTTCGATGTGTCTCCTATAATTAACTCCTTGGGATGGGCATCTACATACTTCCATTCCTTAGGTAAGAAAATTTGAGAAGAAGATGCATCCAAGTTGCTATTTTGAGGAGAGGATTCATTTAAATTCAAGCAATCAAAACCAAAATCATCATCAAAATCTTTTTTCTTAAATTTAAAAATTTTATTAAAAACTACATGAATAAACTCTTCTATGACTAACGTTCTTTTGTTAAAAACACAAAAAGCTTTAGAAACGAAAGAGTAACCAAGAAAGATGCCTTCATCAGATTTAGCATCGAATTTTTCTAACACATCTTTTTCATTTAAAATAAAGCATTTGCAACCAAAAACTTTAAAATAAGAAACAATATGTTTTTTGTTATTCATAAGGAGTCTTGGATAGAGATAGTTTTACTAGAACCCTATTCATGATATAGCAAGCCGTATTAATGGCTTCGGCCCAAAAGTATTTGGGTAAACTATGTTCATTTAATATGGTTCTTGCCATTTCTTGTAAATTTCTATTCTTTCTTTCTACTACTCCATTTTTTTTGAGGATTTTATGGAGTAGAGAAGTTATGGTTATACTCGTTAGATTCATAAAAATTTTGAAAGTCATGGTTTTGGAATTCTCCACCATGATCACTTCGAATCGATGAAATCATGAAACCCTTTTCGTTTTGAGTAAGTTTACAAAATTTAGAAAAACATTTAAAGCAATCACTTTTGTGAGCCAAAAAATAGGTCCAAGTATATCTACTATAGTCATCTACAATAACAAATGCATATTTGCTACCTCCTAGACTCGTTATGTCGATTGGTCCAAATAAATCCATATGGATCAATTGTAATGGTCTAGAGGTGCTTATTTGATTCTTTGATTTGAAGCTAGTTTTTATTTGTTTTCCTAGTTGACATGCATCACATACTTTGTCCTTGACAAACTTGATATTTGGAATTTCTCGTACTAGTTCTTTAGAAGAAATTTTAGATATTAGTTTCATGCTTGTATGGCCTAATCTCCAATGCCAAAGCCAAGCATCATCATTTAGAATGGAGAAGCACATTTCATTACTAAGTTCTTCAATGTTAATGGTGTAAACATTATTTTGTTTTAACGCAATCATGGATATGTTGTTGTTTGGTTTTTCAATGATGCAAGCATTAGATTCAAATCTAACAATATAACCTTTATCACATAATTGACTAATGCTCAAAAGATTATGTTTTAATCCATCAACTAGTAATACATCATCAATTAAAAAACTTGATTTGTTACCTATGGTTCTCTTGCCAATGATTTTACCCTTGTTGTTGTCTCCGAAGGTGACATACCCTTCTTCTTTGCTAGTGAGCATAGAGAATTGAGATGGATCTCCGGTCATGTGCGTTGAGCATCTACTATCAAGATACCATCTCTTGCTCCTAGCTTGTGATGGTGAATAGTTCTACAAAAGAGGATGGTTTTTAGGTACCCATTTGATTTTGGGTGCCTCAAATATTGATCTACTAACTTTGTTATTTAGCATTGAATTATTTATGGTTCCTTTAGAAACCCATATCAATTTATGTGGACTAATTTTTCTAAATGGACATTTGTAAACAACATGTCCAGATTTATAACAAAAATTACATTTTAAATGAGGTGAAACATGTAATGTGAGCCCTTTAATGAAGGTGGTAGGATTTCGATGAGATCTACTCACAAATCCAATTCTACTTCTATTTCCGATGTGACTCTTATTTGCAAGGATCATGTCCAAGCCCTTGCTACCGACCTTAAACTTGTTTAGGGTCTCTTTAAGTAGCAAGTTCTCATTTTTGATTGCTTCTAAGTGTTTACACTTAGAGCATGGGGGTGAAGAAGGAGTTTGGAGACTATCAAACTTATCTTGTAATAAAGCATGCTCTTTCTTTAATAAATTTAACTTCTTACTAATAGTTCTATATTTATCAAATAATTTATAAAAAATAATAGAAAGTTCATCAAAAGATAACTCTTCATTAAATAACTCACTAACCTCTTCTCCTAAAGCCATTAGCACGAAGTTAGCCTCCTCTTTGTTGCTTGCTTCTTCATCCTCGGAGTCACTTGAGTCATCCCATGTAGCCTTCAATGCCTTCTTCTTCTTGAGTTGCTTCTTCTTGGATTAGGGGCATTCATATTTGAAGTGTCCCAGCTTCTTGCATTCATAACATATGACTTGGTCTTTTTTTAGTTCAAGTTTGTTTTTGGTTTTATTTTTAAATTTACCCTTTTTAATGAATTTTTTAAATTTTCTAGTTAAGAGTGCAATGTCTTCGTCAAAGTCCTCATCACTTGATGTTCCTTTCAAGTGGTCTTCTTGTATTCTTAATGCTATATCCTTCCTGTTCTTTGGAAGGGGGTTCTCTAGCTCATCATGAGTATGACATGTCATTTCATAGGTCATTAGAGACCCGATAAGTTCTTCAAGAGGTCTTGAATGGCCGTAACTTTTGTATCCCAACTCTTTAGAAGGGATCTTAAAATTTTAGTCATAAGTTCAAAATTAGAAAAGCCTTTACCAAGTGCTTTGAGTCCATTGATGACATCCGTGAAGCGGGTGTACATGTCTCCAATGGACTCACTTGGTTTCATTCGAAAAAAGTTCATAGGAATGCATAAGAATGTTGAGTTTGGACTCTTTCACTCGGCTAGTGCCTTCATGAGTGATCTCAAGAGTACGCTAAATATCAAAAGCCAATTCATAAATTGAAACATGATTAAATTTATTTTTGTCGAGAGCGCAAAACAAGACATTTATAGCCTTTGCGTTTAAAGCAAAAGTCTTCTTCTCAAATTCATTCCAATCACTCGTTAGAAGAGAAGATTTTTGAAATCCATTTTCGATGATGCTCCAAAGCTCAAAATCCATGGAAATAAGAAAGATCCTCATACGAGTCTTCCAATACGTGTAATCCAACCCATTGAACATAGATGGACGTGTAATGGAATGACCCTCTTGCATGCTAGAATAAGCTATTTCTCTTGGGTTTTAAACCAAATATAAGAGTGAACCTTGTTCTGATACTAATAGTTAGGATCAGAGAGGCACTAAGGAGGGGGGGAGGGTGAATTAGTGCAACGGATTAAAACTCGTAAGTTTGAAATTGATTTCGTAAATAGTTAGTTCATATGAAGATTTCAATTCGACAAAAGATGACTTAGGTAAAATAGCTTGAGTAAAGGAGATGAAAACCGAATGATTTGCAGCTAAGTAGAGAAATGATTTAGAAATTTAAATACTCACATATTCAAGGAACACCACGATGTATAGTGGTTCGGTCAAATGACCTACATCCACTTCCGAAGCCTTCTTCGATGAGGCTCCCAACTAGCAAGTCACTTTGAAGGGGAAGGACCAAATACCCCTTTTACAACCCTTTTACAAGAAGTTCACACTCTTACAGATTTTTCAAAGAGAAAGAGGGAGGTGAACACTAGCTATCGAAAATAAGACTTTGCCAAAGCTTTTGCTCAATTTCTAACTCTCAAAAAGGGTGATCTTTCTACTAAGAAAGGAGGGGTATTTATAGACCCTAAGAGGATTCAAATTTAGGCTCCAAATTTGAATTCATTTTGGGTTTCCCGGTGCTGGCGGTGCCATCACTTGTCAGTTGGCAGACTGATAATGTACTGGGCGGTTCTACCGCCCAAGACAGCGGTGCCACCACCTAGTCTCTCGAGTGCTGGGTGGTGCCACTGCCCAGCTTTCGGCCACTGGGCGGTCCCACCGCCTAGCTTGCTAGTCCTGAGCGGTGCCACCGCCCAGCACTTTTCAGCACATTGGTTTGGGCCTTAAACTCGGCCCAAACTGGTCCAAAACAAAGCCCAATGGGCCCCTACTTTGGGTTATAGGATTAACACCTAATTCTAACCCAAATTACATGCTTAACTATAAAATTAAAACATAATTCTAAGTGAATTAAATCGACATTCTTCAAGTCTTCTTCTAACGAGCTTTCTGGTGAAATTCTGGTGGACTTCCGACACTCCTTCAGATTTCTTCCGGTGGACTCCCAACAAGCTCCCAGATTTTGTGGCAAGTTCAACGAGTCTTCGGTAAGCTTTCGAACCTTCTCGGTGATCTCCATGAATCTCTGATGATTTTTTCGGTGAACTTCTAAAACCTTCTGCAAGTCCCTGATTCTATCTCGATTGGTTCCAATAACACTTTCGACGATCCTTCCGGTGACCTCTTGAACTTCCAGTGAACTTGACCTCGGTAAATCGCTTTATATTTTCATCCCATCGTAGTTAATCCTACATACTTATCTCAATAATATGGATTAGAATAAATAATTCACCAATAAACTTCATCATCAAAATCTGAGATTCAACACCCTTGCCCTTTGCCCTTCTCAAGGGACTTTTCTGTCTTCCTTTTCTTTCTGGTCTTACCAGTATAAAGAATTGTGAAAAGGAATCGAGTAGGGAATGAAGCACAAGATCCACACATAGGTTATCCTCTAGGACCATTCCTAGACCTGTGAGTGTCTCTATCCACTCAATCATCTTAAGGACATGGTTATAAACCAGTGTCCTCTCAATCATCCTGGCATGAAAGAGGCTCTTTAATATCTCATATCATTAAGTTCTTTCCTTTTCCTCAAATAATTTGTAGAGATGCAGAAGTATGGATCTGTCATCCATCCTTTTATGTTGTCTTTATAACTCGGGAGTCATGGAGCCCAACATATAATACTGAGCAAGAGTGGAGTCTTTTGCGTACTTTACGTAGTGAGCGATCTCATCCTCGCTTGCCCCTTCCTTAGGCATAGGCATCACTATTTCAAGGACATTTGTGATTTTCTCCACTGTGAGAACTATTCTCAGGTTATGGAGTCAGTTCATATAGTTTTGACCAGTGAGGTGGTTGGCTTCAATATATCACATAGAGAGTCTAATAGCGATATTTTCAAAAAATAAAGATGTAGCATAAATAAATAACATGTAGATTTTATAGAAATATCAAGATATGGACTTCTATCTTGATATACTCCTACTATTTTTCTAATGAGTCACGCAACACCCTCAACACATGAAACGAAAGTCTCCGACAGACTTTTAGTGGGGATCAGGATCTATTTGGCATCTTAGTGTAACCTCGAGGGACTCGACCAATCACACTAAGCCCAAAAGGTGGGCAACTCTTATCGATCACAACTACTTGTGATTCTCATCCTGTTCGGCCTTCGAACCACCATGGCCTCGAGGGACTCGACCAACCATGATGTTCGGTTAAGTCATCACCATCGTTACAAGATGAGTATAATTCGATAATATACCCTTGAGGGACTCGACCAAGCATACCATGTCCTCAGGTCATCAGTGACATCTCTATGTCATAGATAAGATAGCGATTCATAATATAGGTGAGTCTCGAGGGACTTGACCAACTCAACCTACATCGGGAATTGGTTCCTACCTATAACGATGGAAGGCCACCTGGATCAATCTAATTGCCTCACGTTTACCAACTTAATATTATTGAGAAATAGAATTTTTGATTCGGTCTCCTAATATAATGTGTCACACATATATATATATTTAATATATATCTACATCACATGCAAATATATATATACATATCTAGTAGGTGTATAACCAATCACACATCACATGAGTAATCACACCAGATGATCATGGACCACATCCTAATATAATCAAGCTCGAGCTAGTGGGCCTAATCGCTCATATCAAGATCCATGTGTGCTTTGGAGTATCTTCATACCTTGTGATCGTCCATCTCGCTTCGTCGGTTCCGTTGGCATCTCAACGCATCTCAATACGTCGGATCATCTATCTCAACCTCATGGGTCCCACTCCCGCTATGCCTTCTCGTGTAATTATAATATAATTACAAGCACAAAGCCCCGATAATAAATGAGAAAAATAGAGGCTCACAGGTCCTAATAATAATAATCACATGTACACATATCACATCACACTGTCCATGATCATCTATCCATATCATATATCACATGTATATATTATTATATAGGACTACTAGATAAATAATAATAGTTAATTAAATATTTTAATTAACTAATAATTTTTTGAAAACAAGGACATACAAGAAATTGTTTGAATTATGATGGGCATTTTGGTCATTCGACCAGAAGGGATAAAATTAGAATTTTTGAAATTCCTACGGGCAAAACTATCTTTTGCCCAGAAAGACCAAATTCTCTTCTCTTCTGTCTACTGTGTTGCGGTCGCCGCCACCCAACCGGCGGTGGTGCCGCGAGTGATGCTACCGCAGCAGGTGAGCGCAGCGCCCGCAAGCACTGCCCCTTGCGGGTGGCGCTGCCCCTCCGCAGCGCTCGTAGTGCCCGTAGTGGGCCAGTGCTGCCCCGACGGGTGCAGCACCTGCCGACTTCCCCACCCATGCGGGTGCAGCACCCGCAGGCGCCGCTCATGTGGGGTGACTGCTTGCGAGTGGCACCAGCCATGTGGGTGCTTCTGCCCGTGGGCGCAAGACCTGAAGCCGACGTCGACCCTTGAGGGCAGGCCGCCTGCCCCTTGCAGCCGTAGGCTGTCGGTTGTCAATTGCCGTCTACACACAGGCCGCCTGCCACCAACAACTGCTTGTATGCAAATGGCAGCCTAGGCTGCCATCTGTAAGGGTAGCTATAGTTGCTACGATTTTCCACTTTTGCATCAATAATTTTGACATCAAAACTGCTAGTCATATGTGCCATGCAAGCCAATCACATGAGTGATGGCATTTGTGACTTGATATGCACTTTTTCTCTTTACTTATTATTAGGCGTTTTATCACTTTATCTTGTGTATTGCATATATTGTGATGTCATTGGATCTGTGCAATAGGAATCGGATCGTGATGAGATCACGATAATGAGACTGATTCACCTTTAAACACAGATCCTGAATTATCTTGGTCATAGGTTACTTAAGAAGGACATCGAGATAACTGGATAGACTGGTGTGCTGTATACCCATCCATATGATGGAGGTAGCTGGTCTTATAGCTACTCGTGTGGGGACACTAAGAGTACAGTGTAGGTACTCATTGGGGAATGAGTTCACTGATTGATCCACCTACGGAATGCTGGATGGTTATTGATACATCACGTCAGACAGTGATTTCGTAGTCCCAATAGTATATCTGGTCCTTAGACTTGAGACACCAAGGATGTCCTGTATGAGTACTCCACTCTTTGACATCAAGAATGTCCTATATGAGTACTCCACTCTTTGACACCAAGGATGTCTAGATCTAGTACATTCGGTTATTGGGAGTGGTAGCCAACCTTACGAGGGCTATTGAGTATCAATAGAGGATCATCCGCTCTCAGTATCATGAGAGAAATATCCCATGTGTTCTTGCTCAAATAAATCCTTAACCAAGGTTATTTGGATTGAGAGAGAAAGAGTTTTCCGGGAGAATCCGATAAGAGTAAGAATCGAGGAGAGACCGTATGGGTCTAACAGCACTATACCTGGTATAGGGTCTCTGGGATATTAGATGGATGAGGGACTATAAATACATGGTAACTAAGGATAGATAGGTCCAAAGGATTGGATTCCCCTGTATTATCTTGGGGCCGCAGCGTAGTGGATTGGTACGTCTGCAGTCGATGAGTTGGGTGAATTATTATAGAGATAATAATTCACTAAGTCAGAAGGAGTTATGACAAGTATGACTCATGGCCAGCTCGATATTGGGCCTAGAGGGTCACACACAAATGGTAGGTGTTGTGACGAGTAGAGGTTCGGATATGAGATATCCGCTGAACCCCCTATCTTATTGGATATCCATTAAGCCTCTAAATTATTGGATCTTGAGATGAGATCTAATAATTGCTAATAAGAGATTATTGGGTAGAGACCCACTAATCCAAGAGGCTTGAGTAATTGGATGGAGATCCAATACCCAATAGGGCAAAAGATCCATTAGGGTTTTAAGGGGGTCTCTATAAATAGGAGGGAACCAAAGCTCTATAGGCTGAGGGTTTCTTTTGGTAGCCACCTCCTGATTTCCTCTCCCTAGAGAGAGGTGCATCGTTGCAATCCCTGCCGTGTGGATACCACTAGAGAGGAGGATGCTTGACCTCCTTCATCCTCTCCCACAGATCTGCAGGAATTCAGGGATATACAATCTCCTTAGGTATCTTCTTTTACACGTGTAGTTTTGCGGATTTATTTTTGACGCACCGATCTTCGCACGACGACGAAAACTTTCTATAGGAAATCTGAAGTTTTGTTTTTTGTTCTTTCGCTACGCATGTGATGTCACTCCCTTGAAGGATTTCCCAACAGCGGTATCAGAGCTAGGTTGTTCGTGCGAAGATCGGATCTTAAACTACATGTGTTGTGTTTTGGATCTATTTTTGATGCCAAAATTATTGGCGCAAAAGGGCCAAGAAGGGCAGCAATTGTTGCTGCCCTTGCTACTACTTCGTCTGCAGCAAAGAAATTGCAAGGCTTCTTGCGCCTTTGCGCCACACAGCAAAGCCAGTTGGCTGCTGGTCGACGGCAGTCCGGTCGCAGTAGGTGCTTGTGTCGGCGGCCTGTGGCCCACCTGCAGGGGCACCGACAGGCGCTGCGCCCGCTTACAGAGGTGCCGGTGCTGGGCGCTCACGCACAGAGGTGCCGATCTTTGGGCCGCCACGCGCCAGCCACTTCATGAGAGGGGCCAACGCCGGGCGCCCGCGCTTGCGGGCGCAGGCAGCCGCAAGCGTAGGAAGGGTGAGGGATTTGGATTTTAGGGTAAAAGATAGTTTTGTCCCTCGAAATTTCAGAAATTTCAGATTCTATCCCTTTTGACAGAATTACCAAAATACCCTTTTGTTCGAATTACCAAAATACCCCTGATAATTCAAAAATTCCCTTTATAACCTTGATTTCAGAAAAAAATAAATATGTTAATTAAATAGTTTAATTAACTATTATTTTTTTATCTGGTAGTCCTATAAAATAACATATATATGTGATGTATGATGTGGACAGATGATCATGGACCTATAATGTGATGTGTGTACATGTGATTATTATTATTGGGGCCTGCAAATCTCTATTCTTTTCTCATTTATTGTTGGGCTTGCGTGCCTATAATTATGTTGTAATTACATGAGGAGGCGCAGCGGTAGCGTGACTCACGAGGCCGAGACGGACGATCCGACGCATAAAGACGCGTTGAGATGCCGACGGATCCGACGAAGCGAGCTGGACAATCACAGGCCATAGAGATATACCGAAGTACACATAGATCTTGATGTGAGTGATTGGGCCTATTGGCTTGGGCTTGATCACATTAGGATGTGGTCCATGATCATCTAGTGTGATTGCTCATGTGATATGTGATTAGATATACACCTACTAGATATGTATATATATATATTTGTATGTGATGTAAATATATATATTAAATATGTATGTATGTGACACATTATGTTAGGAGACCAAATCAAAAATCCTCTCTATTAATAATATTAAGTCGATAAACATGAGGCAATTAGATTGACCCACGTGGCCTTCCATCGTTATAGGTAGGAATCGATTCTCGGTGTAGGTTGAGTTGGTCGAGTTCTCCGAGACTCACCTATATTGCATCTCGCTATCTTATCTATGACATAGAGATGTCACCGGTGACCTGAGGACATGGTAAGCTTGGTCGAGTCCCTCGAGAGTATATCACTGAATCAGACTCATCTTGTAACGATGGTGATGACTTAACCGAACATCATGGTTGGTCGAGTCTCTTGAGGCCATGGTGGTTCGGAGGCCGAATAGGATGGGAATCACAAGGAGTTGTGATTGGCAAGAGTTCCCACCTTTATGGGCTTAACGTGATTGATCGAGTCCCTCAAGGTTACGTTAAGACATTGATTGGATCCTAATCCCCACTAGAGATCCGCCGGGGGTCTCCGATTCACATACCGGAGGGTGTTGTGTGTCTCACAAAAAAAATTAGTGGGAATACATTAAGATAGAAGTCCTTATCTTAATTGTTTAAATTTCTACAAAGTCTACATGTTATTTATTTCTGCTACATCTTTTATTTCAGAAAAATGTCGCTTTCAAATCCTTTACGTGGCATACTTGATGCCAACCGCTTCATTGGTCCAAATTATACAGATTGGCTTCATAATCTGATAATCATTCTCATGGTAGAGAAAATCATGTATGTCCTTGATACAGAGATCCCTATGCCCGATGAAAGGGTAAGCGAGGATGAGATCGCTCGTTATGTGAAGTACTTAGATGATTCCACTCTTGCTCAGTGTTATATTTTGGCCTTTATGACTATTGAGTTACAGAGACAGCATGAAAATATGGATGCTAATTTCATACTCCTGCATCTCCATAAACTATTTGAGGAATAGGAAAGAACTCAGTGATATGAGATATCAAAGAGTCTTTTCCGTGCCAGGATGACTGAGGGGACACCGGTTTAGAACCATGTCCTTAAGATGATTAAGTGGATCGAGAAACTCACAGGTCTAGGAATGGTCCTAGAGGATAACCTATGTGTGGATCTTGTGCTTCAGTCCCTACCAGATTCTTTTTTTCAGTTCATAATGAATTTTAATATGAACAAACTTGAGGTGACCCTCCCAGAGCTCCTCAATATGTTGAGAGAAGCAAAGAGCACCATTAAGAAAGAGAAGCTGGTTCTCTACACTGGTGAGACCAGAAAGAAAAGGAAGGCTGAGAAGACCCTTAAGAAAGGCAAGGGCAAGGGCAAAATGGATAAGGCAAAGGTTACCAAGAAAGACCCAACAAAGGACAAAGGCTAGTGCTTCCACTGCGGCAAAGATGGGCACTGGAAGAGGAACTGCAAAGAGTACCTTGCAGAGAGGGTGAAACAGAAGCTTGCAAAAGCTTCAGGTACATTCATGATCAGTCTCCATTTGTCAGAATCTTATGATAACACATGGGTATTAGATACCTAGAGTACTTATCATATCTGTAAGTCATTACAGGTTCTGGCAGGACCTAGGATATTGAACAGAGGCGAGATGGACCTTAAGATAGGCAATGAAGCAAAGGTTGTTGGCAAGGTCACCTTACATCTGCTTGGTAGAGCTATTATTGCATTAGATGCATGCTATTATGTTTCTTCTATTATCAAAAATATTATTTCAATTTCATGTTTGACAGTTATTAGATATAAATTAGTTTTCGAGAACAATGGTTATTCAATAATATTAGATGATCAGATTATCACGAGAGGAACATTGCATAATAGTTTATTTATGCTTGATACAGCTCCACATATCATGAGTGTAAGTGAGTATAAGAGGAAACGAGAAGAGGTGAACAATACATATCTTTGGCATTGTAGGCTAGGTCACATCCACGAGGGAAGGATTCAAAAGTTGCTAAAAGATGGATATCTAGATCCATTTAACTATGAGTCATATGCGACATGTGAACCTTGCCTTCGGGGAAAGATGACCAACTCTCCATTTAGTGGAATTGGAGAGAGAGCCATTGAGTTACTAGAACTCATACATAGTGATGTATGCGGTCCCATGTTGACTCATGCCATAGGTGGTTACTCCTACTTCATTACTTTCACTGATGATTTCTCAAGATACGGACATGTATACTTGATGAAGTATAAGTCTGAAGCTTTTGAGAAATTCAGGGAATATAAAAATGAAGTGGAAAACCAAACAGGAAAGAGTATTTAAACCCTTCGATCAGATCGAGGAGGTGAGTACTTGAGCATAGAGTTCACTTAGTTCCTAAAAAACTTTGGGATCTTATCCCAATGGACACCTCCTTATACACCACAGCTTAATGGTATATCAGAAAGGAGGAATCGTACACTGTTAGACATGGTGTGTTCCATGATGTGTTTCGCCGACCTACCCATCTCATTCTGGGGTATGGCCTAGAGACCACAGCTTATCTTCTGAACAGAATTCCAACCAAGTCAGTGATGTCTATTCCATATGAGATATGGAATGAGAAGATGCCTGATCTTAAGATTGTTAAGATTTGGGGCTGCCCTGCCCACGTTAAGAGACACAACCCTGACAAGTTGGAATCCAAAATGGAACGGTGCAAGTTCGTGGGATACCCCAAGGAAACTTGTCGGTATTATTTCTATCACCCTGAGGACCAAAAGGTTTTTGTATCCAAGAGAGCAGTGTTCCTTGAGAAGGAACACATTCTTAGTGGAGATAATGGGAGTATAATAGAGTTGAGCGAGGATAGAGTACCTAGCTCAAGCACCATTTCAGAATCTGTTCAGATACCTAACACATAAGTTCCAACTTTACGTAGGTCCGATAGAGTATCCTATCCTCCTAATAGATATGTGGGACATATCAGAAGAGAGGATGTTGAGGATATTGATCCTCAGACCTACGAGGAGGCTATTATGAGCATAGACTCCCAGAAATGGTAAGAAGTCATGAATTCAGAAATGGATTTCATGTACTCCAACAAGGTTTGGAACTTAGTTAATGCACCCGAGGGTATTGTATCCATTGTTAGCGATCGAGCAACACTAAGAGGGGAGGGGGTGAATTAGTGCAGCGGATAAAACGATAGATTTTCAGCGATTTAAAACAAGCTTCGGAAACTTTATACGATGAAAGCAACGTTTCGTTTGAACCCGGAAAGATTACGTTTTAACTTTAAAGCATACGTAATAAGATGAAGATGAAGTTGAGTAAATAAGACAACAAGTGGAAATGATTTGCAGCAAAGTAAATAGCAAGAACATAAATGTAAACCAGATTTTTATAGTGGTTCGGTCATCCGACCTACGTCCACTCCTGATTCCTCTTGCTTGAGGCCACCGGCTTTCCACTAGCTATCCTCCTTCCAATGGGCGAGGATAAACTCCCTTACAACTCCCCCCTTTTGACGGGCTTAGGAGATAACCCTTACAAAGCACTCTTACCCCTCTCTTGGACTAGAACACTCTTAAGACTTAGAGGGAAGATTTGACACACTTTCAAGAGAGTTTCCCCCTTCTTTTTTTTTTTCAGTTCTAGGCTACATTCATCTAAGAATGTGAGGAGTATTTATAGGCCTCAAAGTGATTCAAATTTGGGCTCCAAATTTGAAATCAAATTTGAGTTTTTCTGGTCTTTGGCGGTGCTACGCCTATCGAGTCTAGTGACACACCCATCAGCCAGCAGTGCTACATTGACCAAAAGCGGTGCTACACCCAGACTAAGGCGGTGCTACCTGGCTTTCCATCTTGTTGGCGGTGCTATCGCCGATCACATGGCTGCTGGGCGGTGCTACCGCCCAGCCTGCTGGTTGGGTTTGGGCCAAAAACTTTTGGCCCAACCTTGTCCAAATCAAGGCCCAATGGCCCCTACTTTGGGTTTATAGGATTAACACCTAATCCTAACCCAAATTAATATGCTAACTACGAAATTAAAGATATTCCTAAGCTATTACAAAGTTCGCAAGTCAAGTCTTCTTCCGGTGAGCTTCCAGCAAACTTCCGGCGGTCTTCCGACGATCCCTCGGAAACCATCCTGCGGACTCCCAGCAAGCTCTCGGACTCCATGACGATTTTGGCGAGTTCCCCCAAGCTTCTTTGGCAAGCTCCGATCTTTCTTGGTAAGCTCCACGAACTTCTGACGAACCTTCCGGTGAAATTCTGAAAACCCTTCGGTAAGCTACCTACTCGTTCTCGGCCGGTCCCAACGAATCTTCAGACTTCCATTGAACACTCGAACTCCCAACGATCCATCGCACTTGACTTCGGCCCTTTGTTTCGCTTTACGTCTTTATCCTTATCGTAGTTACTCCTGCACAAACAAACAACAAACACTCTACTTCGATCTAGACAGTTATTACAATGCGAATTGACATTCAGTTACCCGGCACGTCATTGGTCGGCGCTTCGTCCGATCTTTCGGCACATCGTCCTCTCTTGCGGCTTGTTACCCAATCGGCGATTGACCTCTGCAACCCCGATATCCATGGCGCAACTCCGCACTTCTTGGCCTGATGCCCGACGTTCGAAGCCTCCTGTTGATAGTCGATCGAACCTCCGGCTCGACATCCAATATACTGACGTGATCACCTCCGGCGCAATGTCAATTCCTCCAGCATCAACTGTCTAATCCTGATCGATAGTATACCTGCATAACTCAACACGCAGTTAAACAACAAAACACACTCAATTAGTTTCATCATCAAAATCTGAGATTCAACAATCTCCCCCTTTTTGATGATGACAACTAATTGATGACTGACGGAGTTAACCATAACTCCCTAGAGTTTAACACAAACTCCCCCTATCAATATGCCATTGATAGAACACTAGGATTATCCTAAATCCAAGCAACATTCATCACAATTAAGAGAATAAATCAAACCATCATGCAAATATATAAATATACCAATCAATGCATGAAGTCATCAATCTACTTTGATTAAGAGAATAAATCAAACCATCATGCAAATATATAAATATGCAAGCATCATTACATTGTATGAAGTCATCAATCTACTTCTCCCCCTATGTCATCAACAAAAAGGAGAAGTAACATCATAGCTAGTTTTTAAGGATATGCAAATTTGACAACACACTAGCTATTAGTCACATCATACCACATTTAAGCATAGCTTTGCAATACAACATCCAATCATACCATTCAATCATAGCAAGTTTTTTAAGGATGGGCAATGATGGTAATTTTTTCACTTGCTTCTTGAGATGTGCAAGTTGCACTTTCTTTGCTTCCTTTTGCATGTTCTAGCTAGCAAAATTTTTCTTTACGATACACAAGCTAGCAATAAATCTTTTCCCCCTTTGTTTTGTCAAAAAGTGGAGTACAAATAGTCAATGACAAAATAACAACTTTACAACATGAATTTTCAGCATATTAAATCATGAATTCAAGGGAGTCAAAAATCATGATATGAGAGAAAAGGATGATAAGCAAGCAATCAATAATGATAAGCAAGCTAACATACTTTGCGACATGCAAGTTAGCTTCCTTTCAATTATTCTCTTTTTGTAACTAAATTTCACCTGTGCAAGCTATCAACTTTTTGTTTACAATGAGCTAGCAATTATGTATAATCAATTTAAACATATATGTTAACTTTTCATTAAACATACAAACATAAAGGTATGGCAAGTGTAACATTTCAAATTTTCGAAGTTTTACATTTTGCTTCTTTTGAGATAGTCAAGATAGCAATATTTGCATCCTTTGAGATAGCAATATTTGCATCCTTTGAGATAGCAATCCTTAACTTGTGAAATTATAAGGTAGCAATTTTTCTCCCCCTTTGTCTTTGTCAAAAAGAAGGGAGGACTAAATGACTAAAAATTTCAATCATTATACAAGCCATTTTTCATATCAATTATAAATTTGCATCAATAAAAATATACATCAATTTGTTCAATCATCACATGATGCAAATAAGACAACAATGCAATGAAATCATGTTCAATATGTAAATTCAACAAGGATCACAACCAAAAGATATTATTCATGATTCATAACTTTCTTTTTAGCAAGATCAAAATTCATATTTATCAATTTTTAATTCAAGATAAATGTCATACAACTAAGAATCATGATATATAAAAGCATATCAATATCAAGGATCAAATCATGATTATAAGTGCTAACATGTTTTCTTTTCATTCATTTTTAAGCCATGATAAAAGAATAAATCAATGATTCAAATATTAAGCACATTTCTTTTTCATCAAATTTTCAATCATCACATAAGGCATTCAAGGAAGTATTAAAACAATAAAAAAAAATTTAGCATATAATGTTTCAATCTTCAATCTTGAGTCATGAATCCAAAAGTCATAAATCAAAAGGTTCATGAATCATTTTGACAAGTCTCATTTTTAGGAAATAACAAGTGGAAGTCTTAGGAGATCAAACACAAGATCTTGATTCATACATAAGAATTTTTACCAAGATCACATTTCATAAGAATCAAGACACAAATTCATAAAAATTTAAGTATTGAATTTCGAGAAATCAAAAGACAAGTTACATTTCATTTAAAGAATTTTCTTTTGATAAAACGGAAGGAGCATGGTAAACGATCTTGATTTAAAAAGAACTTCAAGTTATAGTTGTCAAGATAGTGATTTCAATAAAATTTCTTTATAGCAAAATTAAATCTTTTAGAACTTGATTCAAGCATTAAATATGTCTTAACAAGTTATAATTCCAAAACATTCAAGAATCATTAAAAGAAAAATCATTCAAGCTCAATTCATCAACTCAAGACTCATAATCAAGTTATTATTTTTGAGATTCATAACATGAATAAAGTCATTACCATATCATCAAAATCTCATTCGTAATTCTAGTGATTCACAAAGTATCATAAATGAATTTATCACTTGTCTTTCATTAAAAATAAAAAACTTTAGAGATGGAAAGATTTCAAGAAACATGCATTTTTATTTCATATGAGCATGATTCATATTTAAAATGTATCTTATGTCATAAATACAAATCAAACATTTTTAAATCTAAAATCATCCTCAAAAATCACATTCAATAAATTCATACATGACAAGCATAGATTTATTGAAGAATCGAAAAGATAGAGGATTCCATTTCATTCTTATAAATTTCTATTTATATGATTTGCTTCTTATAAGCATGCCTTTGCCTTAAAATAAAATGTCAACATTCATGATGGAAAGGTAAATTTCGTCATAATGATCATTAAGTCAAATCACATTAAGTATGTGGTATTTTCTAAAAGATTTGATTCAAAAAGATTTACATGGATTCATCAAAATCGAAAGTCAAACTTTATCATAAAAATTGTCAAGGCAAAAATACAACATATTATTCCAAGACATGAGATTCAATTTATCATGATAATATGTTTCATGTTTCAAAAGATGAGTATCAAATTTTAAAACCAAAACATGAGTTTGTCATCAAGATATAATGCCTTTAAATACTCATGATATCATAAAATCATTAAGCATGACAACCAACTATCATTATCAATGATGATTACATAAGGTATGTCCAATTATTTATATGAAAGTCATCATTATATTACTTTGAAATATAAGTTGTCATTTAGCCCATTAAGATCAAAAGCATTACACGTAAAGCATCATGATAGTGCATTTTCTTATTTTTAAGAGTTTCAATTTACATGATTTGATCTTTCATAAGAATGATCAATGTCATGCATCATATTTAAACATGAGAGCATCATCATATTTAGAAATGAAATATAAAACATCAAGATACACATGCATGAATTAATTCTAGGCAATATCACAAATCATGCAAATATCATTCATAATTTTTACTTTTCAAAAATACTAGGAAGGAAAAAGCATAAAAAAAATCCTACCAATTATTTCAAGCAACTCATGAAAGGATCATATAATTTCAAAGTAACTCAAGGGAGTTAAGTTACTTACCTCATTGACGAAGCCCATTAAAGCGTAGTTTGCTTCTCCTTTCCATGATTCTTTTTTGCAAGTCTTCTTCTTCTTTTTTAGCCTCATCCTCCATTCAAGTTCATTGTTCATTTTAGATTTTTGTTTAATGAACTTATTAAGATTCATTGAAAGTTCAATGTCCTCTTCATTGTCCTTATCACTTGAGTCATCACTCAAGTGGCATTTCATAGTTCGGAGTTCCAAATCCTTTTTGTTCTTTAGAAGGTGGTTCATGTGTTCATTGAGTTCAAAACGTTCCAAGAAACTCATTTCATAGGTCTTTAAAGACCCAATAAGTTCATCAATAGGATAGTTATTTAGATCTTTTGTTTCTTGTATTGCGGTTGTTATCGGATCCCATCTTTTTGGAAGAGATCTTAAGATCTTGTTTATGAGTTCAAAATCTGAAAAACATTTACCAAGAGCTTTTAGACTATTGATGACATCTGAGAAACGGGAGAACATGTCATCGATAGTCTCACTTGGTGCCATTCGAAAAATCTCAAAATCATGCAACAAAATATTAACTTTCGAGTCTTTGACTCTACTCGTTCCTTCGTGCGTGATTTCAAAAGTTCACCAAATGTCAAAAGCCATTTCGCACATAGAAATCCGATTGAACTTATTTTTGTCTAAAGCGCAAAATAAGGCATTCATAGCCATTACATTCAAGGAAAAAGATTTTCTCTCTAAGTCCGACCATTCATTCGTCGGTTTAGAGGGAAGTTGAAAACTATTTTCAATAATGTTCCATAAATCTAAGTCCATTGAAAGTATGAAAACTCTCATTCAAGTTTTTCAGTATGTGTAGTCCGAACCGTTAAAGAATGGTGGACGAAAAATCGAAAAGCCCTCTTGAAAACCATTTAGAGCCATTTCTCACGGGTATAAATCTGAAAGAGAAAGAACGTGGCTCCAATACCAATTGGTAGAGATCGAGCGACACTAAGAGGGGGGGGGGTGAATTAGTGCAGCGGATAAAATGATAGATTTTCAGCGATTTAAAACAAGCTTCAGAAACTTCGTACGATGAAAGCAACATTTCGTTTGAACCCGGAAAGATTGTGTTTTAACTTTAAAGCATACGTAATAAGATGAAGATGAAGTTGAGTAAATAAGACAGCAAGTGGAAAGGATTTGCAGCAAAGTAAATAGCAAGAACGTAAATGCAAACCAGATTTTTATAGTGGTTCGGTCATCCGACCTACGTCCACTCCCGATTCCTCTTGCTTGAGGCCACCAGCTTTCCACTAGCTATCCTCCTTCCAATGGGTGAGGATGAACTCCCTTACAACTCCTCTCCTTTTGACGGGCTTAGGAGATAACCCTTACAAAGCACTCTTACCCCTCTCTTGGACTAGAATACTCTTAAGACTTAGAGGGAAGATTTGACACATTTTCAAGAGAGTTTCCCCCTTCTTTTTTGTCAGTTCTAGGCTACATTCATCCAAGAATGTGAGAGGTATTTATAGGCCTCAAAGTGAATCAAATTTGGGCTCCAAATTTGAAATCAAATTTGAGTTTCCCGGTGCTGGGCGGTGCTACCGCCTGTCAGAGGCGGTGCTACCGCCTATCAGTCTAGCAGACTGACACAGCCAAGTGGTGCTACCGCCCCAGCTAGGCGGTGCTACTGCCTAGCTTTCCATGCACTGGGCGGTGCTACCGCCCATCACATGGCTGCTGGGCGATGCTACCGCCCAGCCTGCTGGTTGGGTTTGGGCCAAAAACTTTTGGCCCAACCCTGTCCAAATCAAGGCCCAATGGCCCCTACTTTGGGTTTATAGGATTAACACATAATCCTAACCCAAATTAATGTGCTAACTATGAAATTAAAGACATTCCTAAGCTATTACAAAGTCCGCAAGTCAAGTCTTCTTCCGGCGAGCTTCTGGCGAACTTTCGACGATCTTCCGACGATCCCTCGAAAACCATCCTGCGGACTCCCGGCAAGCTCTCGGACTCCACGATGATTTTGGCGAGTTCCCCGAGCTTCTTTGGCAAGCTTTGATCTTTCTTGGCAAGCTCCGCGAACTTCTGACAAACCTTTCAGCGAAATTTCGAAAACCCTTCGGCAAGCTCCCTACTCGTTCTCGACCGGTTCCGGCAGCACTACCAACGAATCTTCGGACTTTTATCGAACACTCGAACTCCCAACGATCCATCGCACTTGACTTTGGCCCTTTGTTTCACTTTACGTCTTCATCCTTATCGTAGTTACTCCTACACAAACAAACAACAAACACTCTACTTCGATCTAGACAGTTATTATAACGCAAATTGACATTCAGTTGCCCGGCACATCATTGGTCGACGCTTCGTCTGATCCTTTGGCACATCATCCTCTCTTGCGGCTTGTTACTTAATCGGCGGTTGACCTCCACAACCCCGATATCTATGGCGCAACTCCGTACTTCTTGGCCCGATGCCCGACGTTCGAAGCCTCCTGTCGATAGTCGACCGAACCTCCAGCTCGACATCCAATATACTGATGTGATCACCTCTGGCGCAACGTCAATTCCTCTAGCGTCAACTGTCTAATCCTGATTGATAGTAGACCTACGTAACTCAACATGTAGTTAAACAACAAAACACACTCAATTAGTTTTATCATCAAAATCCGGGATTCAACATCCATTGGCTACAAGTGGATCTTCAAAAAGAAGATTGGAGTAGATGGAAAGGTAGAGACCTATAAAATAAGGCTAGTAGCTAAGGAGTATCGCAAAGGCAAGGTGTTGACTATGACAAAACTTTCTCACCTGTAGCCATGCTAAAATCCATTCGAATTCTATTGGCTATTGCAGCACACTATGATTATGAGATCTAGTAGATGGATGTCAAAACCATATTCCTCAATGGTAACCTCTAGGAGGAGGTGTATATGATATAGCCTGAGGGATTTGTGTCCATAGATAACCTAGATAAGGTGTGCAGGTTGCTTAGGTCTATTTATGAATTGAAGCAAGCTTCCCGAAGTTGGAACATAAGATTTGATGAGGCAATCAGATCTTTTGACTTCGTTAAGAACGAAGATGAGCCTTGTGTGTACAGGAAAGTAAGTGGGAGCACTATCACCTTTTTGGTATTATATATGGATAACATCCTGATCATTGGGAATGATGTAGGAATGTTCTCCACGGTAAAGTCTTGGTTATCTAGGCACTTCTCCATGAAGGACTTAGGGGAAGCATTCTGTATATTGGGGATAAGGATCTATAGAGATAGATCTAAGAGGATGCTTGGCTTGTCCCAGTCTAGGGATATAAACACCATTGTCAAAAGGTTTGGCATGAAAAATTTCAAGAGAGGTCTCATACCAATGAGACATGGAATATCACTTTCTAGGAGTATGTCCCCAAAGACTCCTAAAGAAAGGTCACACATGGATATGATACCATATGCATCAGTGATAGGTTCTATCATGTATGCTATGCTATGTACCAGGCCTAATATAGAGCATGCTCTAAGTGTCATGAGTAGATATCAGGCAGATCCAGGCTTGGAGCACTAGAAAGCAATAAAAAGTATCCTTAAGTACTTGAGAAGGACTAAGGATCTTTTACTAATATATAGTGGTAGTAGCCTCAGGGTTGAGGGCTACACGGACTCGAGCTTCCAGTCCGATGTTGATGATAGCAAGTCTAATTCAGGGTATGTGTTCACCCTGAATGGAGGAGCAGTATGTTGGAAGAGTTCCAAGCAAGATACTACTGTTGACTCAACCACAGAGGCTGAATACATTGTTGCGACAAAGGCAGGAAAGGAGGGTGTTTGGATGAAGAAGTTCATCATAGATTTGGGAGTCATGTCGAGCAGCGAAGAGCTGATTCCCTTATATTACAACAACTATGGGGCGATTACTCAAATATGGGAACCCGGGTCTCATCAAAAGTGTTCTGAGGAGGTTCCAACTTATTAGAGAGATCATGGCATGAAGAGATGTAGTAGTGGAAATAGTTCCATTCGAAGATAATATTGCAGATCCACTAATAAAGCCATTGACTAAGATTGTCTTTGAGTGTCACAGAGGTCTGATGGGGATCAGACATATTAGTGATTGGCTTTAGGTTAAGTGAAAGATTGCTAGTCATATGTGCCCTACAAGCCAATCACATAAGTGATGGCACTTTTGACTTGATATACACTTTTTCTCTTTGCTTATTACTAGGCGTTTTATCACTTTATCTTGCGTGTTGCATATATTGTAATGTCCTTGGATCTGTGCAATGGGAATCGGATCGTGATGAGATCATGATAATGAGACCGATTCACCTTTAAACACAAACCCTAAATTATCCTAGTCATAAGCTACTCGAGAAGGACATCGAGATAACCGGATAGACTAGTGTGCTGTATACCCGTCCATATGATGGAGGTAGCTGATTTCATAGCTACTCGTATGGGGACATTAAGGGTACAGTGCAGGTGCTCATTGGGGAATGAGTTCACTGATTGATCCACCTATAGAATACTGGATAGTTATTGATGCCTCACGTCAGACAGCGATTCCGTAGTCCTAGTAGTGTATCTGGTCCTTAGACTTGAGACACCAAGGATGTCCTATATGAGTACTCTACTTTTTGATACCGGACTTATAGGTTTGGAAAGTTCTAGATCTAGTACAATCGATTATTGGGAGTGGTAGCCAAACTTATGAGGGCTATTGAGTGTCAATAGAGGATCATCCGCTCTCAGTATCATGAGAAGAATATCCTATGTATTCTTGCTCAAACAAATCCTTGGCCAAGGTTATTCGGATTAAGAGAGACAGAGTTCTCTGGGAGAATCTGACAAGAGCAAAATTCGATGGAGACCGTATGGGCCTGACAGCACCATGCCCGGTTAAGAGTCTCTAGGATATTAGATGGATGAGGGACTATAGATACATGGTAACTAAGGATAGATAGGTCCAAAGGATTGGATTCCCCTGTATCTTCTAGGGGCCGCGGCGTAGTGGCCTGGTATGTCCGTAGTCGATGAGTTCGGTGAATTATTATAGAGATAATAATTCACTAAGTCGAAGGAGTTCTGACAAGTATGACTCACAAACACCCAATTTCTCGATATTGGGCCTAGAGGGTCACACACATATGGTAGGTGTTGCGACGAGTAGAGGTTCGAATATGAGATATTCGCTGAACCCCCTATCTTATTGGATATCCATTAAGCCCTTGAATTATTGGATCCTGAGATGAGATCCAATAATTGCTAATAAGAGATTATTGGGTAGAGACCCACTAATCTAAAAGGCTTGGGTAATTGGATGAAGATCCAATACCCAATAGGGCAAAAGATCCATTAGGATTTTCAGGGGGCCTCTATAAATAGGGGGGAACCAAAGCTCTATAGGCTGAGGGTTTCTTTTGGTAGCCACCTCTTGTTCTCCTCTCCCTAGAGAGAGAGGTGCATCGTTGCAATCCCTGCCGTGTGGATACCGCTAGAGAGGAGAACGCTTGACCTCCTTCATCGTCTCCCATAGATTTGTAGGAATTCAGGGATATATAATCTCCTTGGGTATCTTCTTTTACACGTGCAGTTTTGCAGATTTGTTTTTGATGCACCAATCTTCGCACGATGACAGAAACTTTCTATGAGAAATCTGGGGTTTTGTTTTTTGTTTCTTCACTCCGCATGTGATATCGCTTCCCTGAATGATTTCCCAAAAAAATATAATACATGCAGTTAAAATCCGATCTTCGCACGAACAACCTAGCTCTGATACTACTGTTGGGAAATCCAGGGGGGTGACATCTCATACATAGTGGAAGAACAGAAAACAAAACACTCTAGATTTTTACAAAAGATACCATCGTCGTGCGAAGATTGATGCGTCAAAAATAAATCTGCGAATCCGAAAACTGCATGTGTAAAAGAACGATAGTACCTAGGGAGATCGTATATCCTTGAGATTTTTGCAGATCCGTGGGGAGGATGAAGGAGATCAAGCATACTCCTCTCTAGCGGTATCCACATGGCAGTGACTGTGACGATGCTCCTCTCTGGAGAGAGGAGAACAGGAGGTGGCTACCAAGGGAATCCCAACTTATGGGCCTTTGGTTCCCTCATATTTATAGAGGCCCCCTGTTAACCCAAATGGATCTAGCCCTATTGGGTATTAGATCTCTATCCAATTACCCAAGCCTCTTAGATCAATGGGTCTCTACCCAATAATCTAGCTCTTATTGGATCTCATCCATGGGATCCAATAATACATGGGCTTATTAGATATCCAATAAGATAGGGGCTTCGATGGATATCTCATATCCGAACCTCTACTCGTCGAACACCTACCATATGTATGTGACTCTCTAGGCCCAATATCAAGCTGGCCATGAGACATACCTATCAGAACTTCTTCTGACTCAGTGAATTATTATCTTTATAATAATTCACTCGACTCATCGATTGCGGACGTACTAGGCCACTATGTCGTAATCCCCAGATGATACAAGGGAATCCAATCCTTTGGACCTATCTACCCTTAAATACCATGTACCTATAGTCCCTCATCCATCTAATATCCTAGAGATCGTATATCGGGTATGGTGCTGTCAGGCCCATACGGTTTCCACTCGAGTCTTACTCTAATCGGATTCTCCTAGAGAACTCTTTCTCTCTCAATCCGAATGACCCTAGCTAGGGATTTGCCTAAGCAAGAATATATAGGATATTCCTCTCATGTTATCAAGAGTGGATGATCCTCTATTGATACTCAATAGCCCTCGTAATGTTAGCTGCCACTCCAAATAATTGGTTATACTAGATCTAGAACTTCCAAACCTATAAATCTGGTATCAAAGAGTGGAGTACTCATACAAGACTTCCTTAGTGTTTCAAGTCTAAGGACCAGATACACTATTGGGACTACGAAATTGCTGTCTGATGTGAGGTGTCAATAACCATCCAACATTCCGTAAGCGGATCAATCAGTGATCTCATTCTCCAATGAGCACCTGCACTATACCCTTAGTGTCCTCACATGAGTAGCTATGAGACTAGCCACCTCCATCATATGGATGGGTATACAATAAACCAGTCTATCCAATTATCTTGATGTCCCTCTCGAGTAACCTGTGACCGAGATTATTTAGGGTCTGTGTTTAAAAGTGAGTCGGTCTCATTATTGTGATCTCATTATGATTTGATTTCTATTGCATAGATCCAAGGACATTACAATATACATCGATATAATATGAGAAAATGCCAATAATCATAATCAAAGAAATTAATGCAGCGTGTTACACGTGCCATCACTCACGTGATTGGCTTGTAGGGCACCTATAACTTGCATGAAGTGCTTGTAAGGGTTATCTCCTGAGCCCTTCAAAAGGAGAGATGCTATATGGGAGTTCATCTTCACCCGTTGGAAGGAAAACAACTAGTGGAAAGTCGGTAGCATCAAGTAAAGAGGAATCGGGAGTGGACGTAGGTCGAATGATCGAACCACTATAAAAATCGATTTGCATTTACTTCTTACAAATTTTCTTTACTGCAAACCATCTTCACTTCGCTACTCTACTTGCTTACTGCCTTTCTTCATCTCTAAATGCTCTCAAGTTAATTATGTTTCTAATACACTTTAATCGAAATTGATTTTAGTGGAAACATGATTTTTATTGTACGAAGTTTCTGAACTTATTTTAAAACACCGAAATTTATCATTCTTAACCGCTACATTAATTCACCCCCCTAGTGCCGCTCTAGATCCCAACAGAGAGGACTTCATCAGTATGTTCAAACTAATCAAACCACTGTATGGTATCTCCTTCAATATGTACAGCTGTAATTTTCACTATATATGCATCCACGGTTTTGTGGTATCGAAAATATCACTCCGCGTGCGAGATCCAACCAATCAGGTCTCCTTCTTCCCATCTAGGGAAGTCCACCCTTATGCATGGATAGTAAGGATCGGTCATAGAGCTTTTCCTCTTTTGGAAGTCATCTCTTTGGTCAGAGCTCTCTCCTTGATGTGATTTCTTCGGGCTTGGTGATCGGCCCAAATTGAGTTTAGCAAAGAGAGTCCGAATCTTATCATCTATTCGCATCTCGAAGGCTTAGAATTTTATATTAATTGCCTCCTCAGATGCCATACTATATGCCTCCAAATCTATAATATTAAGATCTCTCTTTTGTTTTCGGGTTAAAGGCATGTATCGGTTGAGGGAAGTGGCGACCAAAAGGGTTAGTGGATTGATGGATATAGGCTGCGGTTTAGGCTTATTTTGGGTATAGTTTGGGGTGCGGTTTGATGGAGTTTTAGGGTTATGATGGTAGTGGATGAAGGTTAGGGAAGAGGGTTTTCGATTTGTGGTAGATGGTAGCAAGGATTTGATAGAAATCAGTAGAAGTTGCTACAGATATGTGCTGTCTTGTAAGAGCAGAATTATCGTTGAAGAAATAGTGGTATCTCGATAAAATTTCTAGCAAAAATCGAGAGATTTGAGGAGGGGATTTAACAGCAAAATCTTAGTTTAGATAATAGCAATGATGATAAATCAGATCAAGGAAATTTCAATAGCATAATAGCAAGGAAATCAGTGCAAGTTGCGATGGCAGAATTCTCATCGAAAAATTTCAATAATTTGTTATGAAAATTTATAGCAAAACAAGAACATTTTGCTAGTCATATGTGCCCTACAAGCCAATCACATGAGTGATGGAACTTGTGACTTGATATGCACTCTTTCTTTTGCTTATTATTATCAGGCATTTTATCACTTTATCTTGCGTGCTGCATATATTATGATGTCCTTGGATCTATACAATGGGAATCGGATCATGATGAGATCAAGATAATGAGACTGATTCACCTTTAAACACAAATTCTAAATAATTTCGGTCATAGGTTACTCGAGAGAGGCATCGAGATAACCGGATAGACTGGTGTGCTGTATACCCGTCCATATGATGGAGGTGGCTGCTCTCATAGCTATTCGTGTGGGGACACTAAGGGTACAGTACAGGTGCTCATTGGGAAATGAGTTCACTGATTGATTCACTTCCGGAATGCTGGATAGTTATTGATACCTCACATCAGACAATGATTCCGTAGTCCCAATAGTGTATCTGGTCCTTAGACTTGAGACACCAAGGATGTCCTGTATGAGTACTCCACTCTTTAATACTGGACTTATAGGTTTGAAAGTTTCAGATCTAGTATAGCTAGTTATTGGGAGTGGTAGCCAAACTTACGAGGGCTATTGAGTGTCAATAGAGAATCATCCGCTCTCGGTATCATGAGAGGAATATCCTATGTATTCTTGCTTGAACAAATCCTTAGCCAAGGTCGATGATAGAGAGAGAAAGAGTTCTCTGGGAGAATCCGACTAGAACAAGATTCGAGAAGAGACCGTATGGGCCTGACAACACCATGCCCGGTATAGGGTTTCTGGGATATTAGATGGATTCAGGATTATAGATACATGGTAACTAAGGATAAATAGATTCAAACAATTGGATTCCCTAGTATCATCTAGGGGCTGCGGCATAGTGGCCTAGTACGTTCGCAGAGTTGGGTGAATTATTATAGAGATAATAATTCACTAAATCAGAAGGAGTTTGACAAGTATGACTCTCGGCCAGCTCAATATTGGGTTTAGAGAGTCACACACATATGGTAGGTGTTGCGACGAGTAGAGGTTCGGATATGAGATATTCGTTGGACCCCTATCTTATTGGATATCCATTAAGCCCTTGAATTATTGGATCCTGAGATGAGATCCAATAATTGCTAATAAGAGATTATTGGGTAGAGACCCACTAATCCAAGAGGCTTGGACAATTGGATGGAGATCCAATGCCTAACAAGATAAGATCTATTAGGGTTTATAGGGGGCCTCTATAAATAGGAGGGAACCAAAGCTCTATAGGTTGGGGGTTTCTTTTTGGTGGCCACCTCATGTTCTCCTCTCCCCAAAGAGATGCATCGTCATAGTCCCTGCCATGTGGATACCGCTAGAGAGGAGGACGCTTGACCTCCTTCATCCTTCCTACAGATCTGCAGGGATTCAGGGATATATGATCTCTCTAGGTGTTTTCTTTTATACATGCAGTTTTTGCGGATTTTTTTTGATGCACTAATCTTCGCACGACGATGGAACCTTTCGTTGAAATCCAAGGTTTTTATTTTTCTGTTCTTCCGCTGCGCATGAGATGTCGCCCGCTGTGGATTTTCCAACACATTTCAAAGATGAATTCCATAATAGATCAATCATATATGAAAGCCAAGATGATCTATAAAGCGTACAAGAAATTTTGTTCAAAAAGGATAGTAATAGATCAGTTTAAAGGCAATAATATGCGGTTGAAATTTTCTATAACAATCATTCGTTTGCAAAGATGATAACTTTTACGATGAAAGGAATTCATAGCAATGGATAGATAGCAAGACTTCTTTTTGATATTTTGAATGGAAACCTATAATAGTAAAAGGTGTTGGTGATAGGAGAATATCAGATCTCTAATGCAATTGGAGGTGGCGGCAGTAGATTGATTTGATCTACGGTAGAAGATAATGGTGGAGATGACGACGTCAAGAGCAATTATGGGAATTACTTGGCTGATAGTGGGTGGCAGGGATGGCAGCAAAAGTAGCAAGAATACCAGATGATGGAACCTTAGAGAAATTTTATGTAGATTGATTTTTGAGTGGGATCAACCCTTGGAACGCTATAGGGGTTCCACCCTCTTAGAAGTAAGCTAGATGGCTACAATTGTAGATGAATCTTATTATTCCAAAGAGATAGAGGCCACATGCTTATATAGGGCTCCAAACCCTAGCTCTAGAGGCTACTTCCTAAATGAATTACCCCTTTTGCCCTCAATCCTAGTCGACCGGCCCAGTAAAGGGGGGAGATGGCTAAGAAGCCCAAAGGTCTAAATATAAACCCTAGCCACTCTTCTTTATAGGATAGAGGTAGCTAGGTGGGGTTTATTATAATCTCACAGAGTTTTTATTAGCTGCTACTTAGTTGAGTAGGATCCAACTCTGCTATGGTTCTATCAGAAAAGAGTATAAATTCATTTAGGTTTATGTGAGAAAGTCTATAAAAAATCTATGTTTGATTGTAGATTACTCAATGTTTTGTAATTGATCTTAAATGATAGATAATTTAATTTTTCTCTCTGGATATAGATAGAGATTTGCCAACTATATTAATCTTACATTGACTTTTTGTAATGCTTTTGATTATTGATCTTTATGATTTTTTTGGGTTTTAGAATTCTTCTCTCCCTCCCTAACAATATGTAAATGGGGCTGACTTGTTCTTGAATCAAGTTAATGATAATGTAATAGCATCTTAGCTATCTCATGTGAATTTGTTAGAAATTTAGGATTGAAGTCTTAAATTTTCTCTTTTTTATATTTAATTTTTAGTTTCATTTTGACTTAGTTAAAATTATAGCAACTTTAATTATTTCTTACCAAATGATTGAATTTAATTTTTTAATTATTTCATTGACTTTATGACAGCCTTAATTCCCTAAAATGATTATAAAATAATTTTTATATATTGAGACCTTTGTTCTTGATTTTGGGATGAAGAAAACTTCAAATTCATAATTTAGTTTTCCATAAAATTTTCACTATTCTCTCGACAAGAGAGAGCATTCTAGCCTAAAATATTTTTATTATATATTTTATAAATTGATTATGCAACCCTCTAGTCCTAGTTCTATGTATATCCTATATGTTTGACTAGATATAGGATGTCACTTTTCAGTTTACTAATGCTATAATAAATAATATAGTAATTTTTTTAAAAAATATATACTAACTTACTATGCAAAATGATAGCATTTCTCCTCTAGATAATAGTGTTTGATAGAAGTATACAATTATAAACACATAACTAAAAGGAAAATACATGCATATCCTATTTAAAATTTATATATATAAAAATTATCCACAAGTCATCATTAGTATCTACGTTGGCATAGGTTTGTATCTACTTACCTCCCTACTCATCATTTAGGTGAGATACTAGTGTCTTTATATGCAAAATAAGGTATATAGTGAGTGATAACTTAGTAAGTATAAGCTTTTATGTATCATGTCATGTATATAACCTTTCAAGATTATATTACATAAAATATTTAATGATATATATAGTTAAATATATTATCTTATGATTTCTTTAGCAATATAAAATTGTAACATAAAAGATACAAAATAAAGAGGTAAAATTTGGAATCAAAATAACTCAAAACATATATGTTCATGAGTAGGAATCGTAGCACATCTATGAACTTCTATACCTTAGATGATAACATAAAAGGAGACTTCTATACTATATGTCATAATATATATGTACATTCCTATACTACACATCGTAATATATACATGTACTATCACATCACACATTGTAATATATACATGCATTCTCATAATATATGTTTTATCATATATATGCATCATACGTCATAACATATTCGTGCATTCTCACACTGCACATCGTAACAAGTATATGCACTCCAACACCATATATTATAACATGTGTATGCATCGCACATATTAATATATTTGTGCACTCTCACACCACACATCATACAAAATACATACGCTCCCATACCATACGTTATCATATATGTATATATGCATATAATTTATTTTTATTATAATTAATATCTTTTTATGCTTATGCAATATATGTATTAACACCGAGCTTATACTCAACTTATGATGGTCTTATCATTCAAAACATACTTTGCAACACATATTAAGCTTATGATGACCATATCATTCAAAACATACTTTCAAATACACATTAAAATCATGATGATCTTATCATTCAAAATATACTTTCAAACACATTAAACTCATGATAATTTTATCATACAAAATATACTTTTAAACATATATTGTGAATGCATACAATATATGCTAGGAATCATGAGTTAGCATCTCATACGCAAGGAAAAACAAAATCAGATTTTTCATAATTGAGTACTTGGCCATTGTGCGACGATTGGTGCACGAAAAAAATCAAAAATCTGAAAAACCATATGTATCATGTTAGAAGTGTTACCTAAGGAGATCGTATATCCCTAAAAATTTTAGATCTGATGAAGAGGATGAAGGAGCAGTCGCATATTCCTCTTTAGCGGTTATTCACATAACGGACGTAGCAACGATGCTCCTAAGATCGTCACAGGATCTCCCTCTCCACATGCACCACAAGGCTATCAGAGCTAAGGAGGAGGAGAGAAAGCTAAGGAGAATATGAGGGGCAACCACCAGAAGTTTTAGTTTATGAATCGTGAAGTTTCTCTTATTTATAGAGGTGCATGAAGCTTATCCTTTAATGGATGTTACCCTCATTGAATCTCTATCCAATTATCCAATTAGATCTTATCCAATTGGATCTTATCCAATCATCCAATTGGATCTCTATCCAATTGGAGCTCTATCCAATTATCCACAAGATCTAAACTAGGAGCTTCGTGAATATCTCTTATCCGCACCTCTACTCGTCATAACATCTACCATATGTGTGTGACTCTCGAGGCTCGATACCAAGCTAGCCGTGCGTCACTTTCATCAGAACTCCTTCTGACTTAGAATTCCTTCTAATATAGTGAATTATTATCTCCATAATAATTCACTCGACTCATCGACTATGAACGTACTAGGCCAATATATCATAGTCCCTTGATAGTATAGGGGGATCTAATCCATCGGACCTATTTATCCTCAATTACTATATATATATAGTCCCTCGTCTATCTAATAACCTAGAGACCATATATTGGGCATGGTAATGTTAAGCTCATATAGAATCCTATCTGAGTATCGCTTTAATCGGATTCTCTCGGAGAACTCCTTCTCTTTTAATTCGAACGACCCTAGTTAGGGATTTTGTCTAAGTGAGTATATACAGGATATTCCTCTTATGATGTCAAGAGTGGATGATCATCTATTGATACTCAATTACCTTCATAAGATTGGCTACCATTCTCGAGAACTAGTTGTACCAGATTTGGAACTTCCAAACCGATAAGTCCGGCATCAAAGAATGAAGTATTTATACAAGGCATCTTTGGTATCTCAAGTCTGAGGACCAGACATATAACTAGAACTATGGAATCGATGTCTGACATCAAGTATCATTAACCATCCAGCATTCCTTAAGTAGATCAATTAGTGAACTCATTCTCTAATGAGCACCTGCATTGTACCTCTAGTGCCCTCACATGAGCGACTATGAGACCAATCATCTCTATCATATACACGAGTATATGGTACATCAGTCTATCCGATTATCTTGATGTCCTTTCTCGAGTAACCTATGATCGGAATGATTTATGGTCTATGTTTAAAAGTGAATCAGTCTCATTATCATGATTTCATCATGATCCAATTTCCATTGCATAAATCTAAGAATATCATAATATACATCCAAATAATGTGAGAAAATATCAATAATCATAAGTAAAGAGATTGACGCAACGTGTTATAGGTGTCATCACTCACGTGATTGGCTTGTAGGGCACTTATAACTAACAATCTCCCACTTGACCTATAGCCAATCACCTATGTGTTTGATCCCCATTAGACCTCTGTGATGCTCAAATATAATCTGAGTCAATGGCTTTATTAGTAGATCTGTAATGTTATCTTCGGATGAAACTCTTTCCATTGTTATATCTCCATGGGCCACGATCACTCTGATCATATGGAACCTCCTCAAAATACTTTTGATCAGACTTAGGTTCCCTAGCTTGATCAATCGCCCCATTATTGTCGCCCTATATGGGAATCAGTTTTGCGCTGCTCGATACGATTCTTAAACTTATAATGAACTTCTTCATCTAAACACCCTCTATTACTGCTTCTGCTATAGTAATGTATTCTGCCTCTATGGTCGAGTCAACCGTAATATCTTACTTAGAATTCTTCTAGCTTACTATTGTTCCATTCAAGGTGAACATATACCCTGAATTTAACTTGCTATCGTCGACATTGGACTAGAATCTTGAGTCTGTATAGCCCTTAATCTGGAGACTACCTCCTCCGTATACCGGTAAGAGATCCTTAGTTCTTCTCAAGTACTTAAGGATACACTTTACTGCTTTCCAGTGCTCCAAGCCTAGATCTACCTGATACCTATTCATGACACTCAAAGTATGCGCTATATCAGGCTTAGTATATAGCATAGTATATATGATAGATCCTATCACAAAGGTATAGGGTATCCTATCCATGTTTGCCCTTTCTTCAGGAGTTAGTGAGGACATACTCCAAGAAAGTAAAATTTCATGTCTTATCGGTATGAGACATCTTTTGAAATTTTTTATATCAAACCTTTAGATAATGGTGTCTATATACTTGGACTAGGATAAGCCAAGCATCCTTTTGAATCTATCTCCATAGATCTGAATCCACAAAATTTAGAATGCTTCTCCTAAGTCCTTCATGGAGAAATATTTAGATAGCCAAGCATTTATTATGGAGAGCATTCCTATATCATTCCCAATGATTAGGATGTCATCCATATATAATACTAAGAAGGTGATAACACTCTTACTTACCTTCCTATACACATAAGGCTCATCTTTGTTCTTAACAAAGTCATAAGATCTGATTGCCTCATCAAATTTTAGGTTTCAACTTCGGGAAGCCTGCTTTAGTCCATAGATGGACTTAAGAAACATGCATACCTTATCTCGGCTCTACTTAGACATGAATCCCTCAAGCTGTATTATATATACCTATTCCTCAAGGTTTCCATTAAGAAATACGATTTTTGCTAGTCATATGTGCCCTGCAAGCCTATCACATAAGTGATGACACTTGTGACTTGATATACACTCTTTCTTTTTGCTTATTATATTAGGTATTTTATCACTTTATCTGATGTGTTGCATATATTATGATGTCCTTGGATCTATATAATGGGAATCGGATCGTGATGAGGTCACGATAATGAGACCGATTCACCTTTAAACACAAACCCTAAATAATCCCGGTCATAGGTTACTTGAAAGGGATATCAAGATAACTGGATAGATTGATGTGCTATATACCTGTCCATTTGATGGAGGTGGCTAATCTTATAGCTACTCGTGTGGAGACACTAAGGATACAATATAGGTGCACATTGGAGAATGAGTTCACTGATTGATCCACTTACGGAATGCTTGATGGCTATTGATACCTCACATTAAATAGCAATTCCGTAGTCCTAGTAGTACATTTGGTCCTTAGACTTGAGATAGTAAGGATGTCATGTATGAGTATTCCACTCTTTGATATCGAACTTATAGGTTTGAAAGTTCCAGATCTAGTATAACCGGTTATTGGGAGTGGTAGCTAATCTTACGAGGGCTATTGAGTGTCAATAGAGGATCATATGCTCTCGGTATCATGAGAGGAATATCTCATGTATTCTTGCTGGAACAAATCCTTAGCCAAGATTTTTCGGATTGAGAGAGAAAGAGTTCTCCAAAAGAATCCGATAAGATTGAGACTCGAGGAGAGACCGTTTAGACCTGACAGCACCATGCCCGATATAGGGTGTTTGGGATATTAGATGGACGAGAGACTATAGATACATGGTAACTCAGGACAGATAAGTCTAAAAAATTGGATTCCCCTATATCGTCTAGGGACTACGACGTAGTGGCCTAGTACGTCCATAGTCGATGAGTCGGGTGAATTATTATGGAGATAATAATTCACTAAGTTAGAAGGAGTTCTGACAAGTATGACTCATGGCCAGCTCGATATTAGGCCTAGAGGGTCACACACATATGGTAGGTGTTGCGATGAGTAGAGGTTCGGATATATGATATCCGTCGGAGCCCCTATCTTATTGGATATCCAATAAGCTCATAAATTATTGGATCCTAAGATGAGATCCAATAAGAGCTAATAAGAGATTATTGGGTAGAGACCCATTAATCTAAGAAGCTTGGGTAATTGGATAGAGATCCAATACCCAATAGGGCAGGATCCATTAGGGTTTGCAGGGGGCCTCTATAATAGGAGGAAATTAAAGGCCCATAGGCTGGGGTTCTCTCAGTAGCCACCTTCTATTCTCCTCTACCCAAGAGAGGAGCATCATCGCAGTCCCTGCCATGTGGATACCACTAGAGTAGAGGACACTTGACCTTCTTCATCCTCTCCTACAGATCTGTAGGGATTCAGGGATATACGATCTCTCTAGGTACTTTCTTTTACACATATAGTTTTCAGATTCGCAGATTTATTTTTGATGCACTGATCTTCACACGACGATAGATCCTTTTGTAGAAATTCAATATTTTTACTTTTGATTCTTTCGCTGCACATGAGATGTCGCTCCCTTGGATTTTTCAATAATTTTCACATCTATCTACTAGATCTCATAGTCATAATGTGATGCAATAGCCAATAGAATTCAGATAGATTTCAGAATGGCTACGGGTGTGAATGTTTCATTATAATTAATACATTGCCTTTGATGATACCCCTTAGCCACTAGCCTTTCCTTATAGGTCTCCATCTTTCCATCTACCCTGATCTTCATTTTGAAGGTCCACTTGGAACTAATAGGTACGATACCCTCAGGTGTATCAATAAGATTTCAAACCTTGTTGGAGTACATTAATTCTATCTTAGAATTCATAGCTTCTTGCTACTTTCAGAGTCTATGCTTATAATAACCTTCTCATAGGTAGGTTTGAGAATTAATATCCTAAGTGTTCTTTCCACTAATATATCCCACATATCTCTCAAGAGGGTGTGACATTCTACTAGACTTATGGAAAGTTAGAACTTATGTGTTAGGTAACTTAACAGACTCAATCTCTAGAATGGTGCTTAAGCTAGGCTGGCCAACCTTGCTCAACTCTATCATGCTCTCACTGTCTTCACCAAGAATGTGTTCGTTCTCAAGAAATACTGCTCTCTTAGCAAGAAAGACCTTTTGGTCCTTAGGATGATAGAAATAATACCCATAAGTTTCCTTGGGATATCCCACGAACTTGCATCATTCCATCCTAGGTTCTAACTTATCGGGGCATGTCTTTTAATGTGGGCAGGGCAGCTCCAAATCTTAACAACCTTGAGATCGAGCATCTTTCCTTTCCATATCTCATATGGTGTAGACACTACTGATTTAGATATAACTATGTTCAGAACATAAGCTATGGTCTCCAAGGCATATCCCCAAAATGAAATGGGTAGGTCGGTGAAACTCATCATGGACTATACTATATCTAATAGTATGTAATTCCTCCTTTCTAATATACCATTGAGCTATAGTGTATAAAGAGATATCCACTGGGATAGAATCTCATAGTTATTGAGGAACTGAGTGAGCTCCATACTAAGTATTCTCCTCCTCGATCTGATCGAAGAGTTTTAATACTCTTTCTAATACACCTCTTCTTGAATATGCTTATATTCATGATATGTGGAGCAGTGTTCAGCATAAACAAACCATTATGCAATGTTTCTCTGATGATGATCTCATCATCCTTAATAATTGAACAACTATTGTTCTAAAAAACTACTTTATAACCATTCAATATCAAACATGAAATGAAAATAATATTTTTGATTATAGAGGAAACAAAATAACATATATATAATACAATAGTAGCTCCATAAGGCAGATGTAAAGTGATCTTTTTGACAATAACAGCAGCAACACTTGCTCCATTGCCCATCTTGAGGTCCATCACGCCTCTTATCAATCTCCTAGACCTTGTTAAAATCTTCAACGAATTACAGATATGATAAACACTACCAATATCCAATACCCATATAATATCATAATAATATGATAAATGAAGACTGATTATGAATATACTTGAAGCTTCTCCAAGCTTATGTTTTGCCTTTTCTGCAAGATACTCCTTATAGTTCCTCTTCCAATACTTGTCTTTACCGTAATAGAAGCACTGGCCTTTTGTTGAATCTTAGATTTTGATGATAAAATCAATTGATAAAGTTTATGATCTAATCTACATTTTGAGTAATGTAAGACTAGCTTCGATCATGGAGAGACAATTAAAGTAGGAGGAATCAGATGTTGGGCCGAAGTGAAACATGTTAGAAGATTGAATGTTAAGCTAGACGATCAGTCGACGTATCGGCATAAGGCTTCATGTCATGAGTTTGGGCATCGGGCTAACAAGAGCAGACATTGCACCAAGGAGATCGAAGTTGTAGAAGTCAACATGCCGATTGAGCAATAAGCCACAAGAGAGAACGATATATCGAAGGATCGGATGAAGCACCAATGAACCAATGACATGTTGGATAAAAAATGATTCATGCTTTGTGATAATTGCATAGATCAAAATAATTTGAAGTTGTAATTAGGTTGGAATTAGGCCAACATAGTTAGGGGCCCATTAGGCCTAAGTTAGGGCTATGTTGGGCCAAAAGAATGACTCAAACAATGACCCAAAAGGTGGATCAAGCGGTGGCATCACCAAAACAGGTGGTGAAACTGCTAGTGGCTTAATCTCCATGATATAGTCTATGAGATTGTGTCAGACGGTGGTATCGCCAGACTAGGCAGTGGTACCACCTAGTGTTAGAGTACACTAGGTGGTGGTACCACCCAATGCCAGGGTAGACTAGGCGATGGTACCACCCAACACTAGCGGTGGTACCACTAGTACCCTAAAGACCCAGGATGAGACTGGTTTTGGCTCCAAGTTTAAATTTATTTGGGGCCTATAAATATCTCTCTCATCCTTGCTCAGAACACATAAGAACCGAGAACAAAAGAAGGGAAAATACTATTATAATTGTGTGAAAATTCCTCCCCTTGAGCTTTAAGTTTTGGTTAAGTTTAAGAGAGGGTGAGTGGAGTTGTTGCTAGTTATAGGTGCCCTACAAGCCAATCATGTAAGTGATGACACTTGTAACACGCGGCGTTAATCTCTTTACTTATGATTACTGGCATTTTCCTCACATTATCTGGATATATATTGTGATATCCTTAGATCTGTGCAGTGGGAATTGAATCGTGATGAGATCACGATAATGAAACCAATTCACCTTTAAATAAAGACCATAAATAATCCCGATCATTGCTAGTTATAGGTACCCTACAAGCCAATCATGTGAGTGATAACACTTGTAACATATTGTGTCAATCTTTTTACTTATGATTACTGACATTTTTTCACATTATCTAGATGTATATTGTGATGTCCTTGGATCTATGCAAGGGGAATCGGATCATGATAAGATCATGATAATGAGACCGATTCATTTTAAACATAGACCCCTAAATAATCTTAATCATAGGTTACTCGAGAGAGACATCGAGATAACAGGATAGATTGTTATACTGTATACTCGTCCATATGATGGAGGTGGCTGGTCTCATAGCTACTTATATGGGGATACTAAGAATACAGTATAGGTGCTCATTGGAGAATGAGTTCACTAATTGATTCACTTATGAAATATTGGATGGTTATTGATACTTGACGTCAAACAGCGATTCCGTAGTCCTAGAAGTGTATCTAGTCCTTAGACTTGAAACACTAAAGATACCTTGTATGAGTACTCTATTCTTTGACGTTGGACTTACAGGTTTGGACAGTTCTAGACCTGGTACAACCGGTTCTCGGGAATGGTAGCTAACCTTATGAAGGTAATTGAGTGTCAATAGAGGATCATCCACTCTTGGTATCATGAGAGGAATATCTCATGTGTTCTTGCTCAGGCAAATCCCTGGCCAGGGTCATTCAGATTGAGAGAGAAAGAGTTCTCTAGGAGAATTCGATTAGAGTGTGACTCGATTGGAAACCGTATGAGCTTGATAGCACCATACCCGATATACTATCTCTGGGATATTAGATAGATGAGGGATTATAGATACATGATAACTAAGGATAGATAGGTCCAAAGGATTGGATTCCCCTATATCGTCTGAAGACTATGGCGTAGTGGCCTAGTACATATACAGTCGATGAGTCGAGTGAATTATTATGGAGATAATAATTTACTGAGTTAGGAGGAGTTCTAATAGGTATGACTCACAGCCAGCTCGATAATGGGCTTAAAGGGTCACACACATATGGTAGGCATTGCGACGAGTAGAGGTTTAGATATGAGATATCTGTTGGAGCCCCTATCTTATTGGATATCCAATAAGCCCCTATATTATTGGATCCTATGGATGAGATCCAATAAGAGCTAGATTATTGGGTAGAGACCCATTAATATAAGAGGCTTGGGTAAGTGGATGGAGATCCAATACCCAATAAGGTAGGATCCATTAGGGTTTATAGGGGGCCTCTATAAATAGGAGGGAACCAAAAGTCAGTTTTTATTCTTCTCTCCCTAGAGAGGAGCATCTTTGCAGCCCTGCCGTGTGGATCACTACTAGAGAGGAGGACACTTAACCTCCTTCATCCACCCTATAGATCTATAAGAATCTTAGGGATATACGATCACCCAGGTATTATCTATCTTATATACGTAGTTTTTAGATTCATGGATTTATGTTTTTATATACCGATCTTCACACGACAATGAAACCTTTCGCATAAATCTAGGATATTTTATTTTCTGTTCTTTCACTGTGCATGTGATATCGCCTCTGGATTTTCTAATAGTCATAGGTTACTCAAGAGGGACATTAAGATAACCGGATAAACTGGTGTGTTGTATACCCATCCATATGATGGAGGTGGCTAGTCTCATAGCTACTCGTGTGGGGACACTAAGGGTATACTACAGGTGCTCATTGGAAAATGAGTTCACTAATTGATCTACTTACAAAATGTTAGATGGTTATTAATACCTCACGTCAGACAATGATTCAGTAGTCCCAGTAGTACATTTAGTCTTTAAACTTGAGACACTAAAGATGCCTTGTATGAGTACTCCACTCTTTGACGCCGGACTTATAGGTTTGGAAAGTTCTAGATATAGTATAACCAATTCTCGAGAATGGTAGCTAATCTTACGAAGGCAATTGAGTGTCAATAGAGGATCATCCACTCTCGGTATCATGGGAGGAATATACCATATATTCTTACTTAGGCAAATCCCTGGCCAGGGCCATTCGGATTAAGAGAGAAAGAGTTCTTCGAAAGAATATGATTAGAGCGAGACTTGAGTAGAAACCATATGGGCCTGACAGTGCCATGCCTAATATAAGGTTTTTAGGATATTAGATGGATGAGGGACTATAGGTACATGGTAATTGAGGACAGATAGATCCAAAAGATTGGATTCCCTTGCATCGTCTAGGGATTACGGCATAATAGCCTAGTACGTCCGCAGTCGATGAGTCGAGTGAATTATTTTGGAGATAATAATTCACTGAGTCAGAAGGAGTTTTGATAACTATGACTCATGACTAACTTGATATTGGGCCTAGAGGGTCACACACATATGGTAGGTGTTGCGATGAGTAGAGGTTCGAATATGAGATATCCACCGGATCCCCTATCTTATTAGATATCCAATAAGCCCCTATATTATTGGATCATATAGATGAGATCAAATAAGAGCTAGATTATTGGGTAGAGGCCCATTAATCTAAGAGGCTTGGGTAATTAAATAAAGATCCCATACCTAATAGGGTAGGATCCATTAGGGTTTATAGGGGGCCTCTATAAATAGGAGGGAACCAAAAGTCCATAGGCTAGGGTTTTCTTGGTAGCCACCTTCTATTCTCCTCTCCCTAGAGAAGAGCATCTTCGTAGCCCTACCATGTGGATCTCTGGTAGAGAGGTGGACGCTTGACCTCCTTCATCCACCGCACGAATCTATAAGAATCTCAGGAATATGCGATCTCCCTAGGTATTATCTATCTTACATACACAGTTTTTGGATTCACGGATTTGTGTTTTTACGCATCGATCTTCGCACGATGAAGAAACCTTTCACAGAAATCTAGGATGTTTTGTTTTCTATTCTTTCACTGCACATGTGATATTGCCCTTAGATTTCCTAATAGTTATAGGTTACTCAAGAGGGACATCGAGATAATTGGATAGATTGGTGTGTTGTATACCCGTCTATATAATGGAGGTGGCTAGTCTCATAACTACTCGTGTGGGAACACTAAGGGTATAGTACAGGTGTTCATTGGAGAATGAGTTCACTGATTGATTTGCTTACGAAATGTTGGATGATTATTGACATCTCACGTCAGTCAACGATTCCGTAGTCCCTGTAGTATATCTGGTCCTTAGACTTGAGACACTAAAGATGCCTTATATGAGTACTCCATTTTTTAATGCCAGAGTTATAGGTTCGAAAAGTTCCAGATCTGGTACAATCGGTTCTCGAGAATGGTAGCTAACCTTATGAAGGCAATTGAGTATCAAAAGAGGATCATCCACTCTCAATATCATGGGAGGAATATCCCATGTGTTCTTGCTTAGGCAAATCCCTAGCTAGGGTCATTCGGATTAAGAGAGAAAGAGTTCTTTGAAAGAATCTGATTAGAGCGAGACTCGAGTGGAAACCATATGGGCCTAACAATGCCATGCCCAATATACGGTTTCTGGAATATTAGATAGATGAAGGACTATAGGTATATAGTAATTGAGGACAGACAGGTCCAAAGGATTGGATTCCCCTACATCGTCTAGGGACTACAACATAGTAGCCCAGTACGTCTACAGTCGATGAGTCGAGTGAATTATTTTAGAGATAATAATTCACTGAGTTAGAAGGAGTTTTGATAATTATGACTCATGACCAACTCGATATTAGGCCTAGAGGGTCACACACATAATGTAAGTGTTGCGATGAGTAGAGGTTCGGATATGAGATATCCGCCAGATCCCCTATCTTATTGGATATCCAATAAGCCCCTATATTATTGGATCCTATGGATGAGATCCAATAAGTGCTTGATTATTAGGTAGAGACCCATTAATCTAAGAGGCTTTGATAATTAGATGAAGTTCTCATACCCAATAGGGTAGGATCCATTAGGGTTTATAGGGGGCCTCTATAAATAGGAGGGAACCATAGGTCCATAGGTTAGGGTCTTCTTGGTATTGAATCTCAGATTTTGATGATAAAGTCAATTGATAGGTTATTTAATCTATTCCATATTATTGAGGTAAGTATGTAGGATTAACTACAATAGCATGAAGACATAAAGTAAATTACCAAAGTCAAGTACGTTGGAAGTTCGAGAGTCCGTCGGAAGTCCGAAGGATTGTCCGAAGGATTGTCCGAAGGATTGTCCGAAGTGCTACCGGAACCAGCCAAGAATGAATCAGGGACTTACCGAAGGTTTTTAAAATTCATTGGAAGATCGTTAGAGGTTCGTGAAGCTCACCGAGAAAGTTCGGAAGCTTGCCAAAGATTCATCGAACTTGCCATAAAGTCCGGGAGCCTACTGGGAATCCGTTGGAAGAATTCTGAGGATGTGTTAGAAGTCTGTCAAAAGTTCGTCGGAAAGCTCGCTAGAAGAAGACTCGACGTTGACGGTTGTTAATTTACTTAGAATTATATTTCAATTTCATAGTTAGCATATAATTAGGGTAAGGATTGGGTGATAATCCTGATTAACCCTAGTAGGGGCTAACTGGGCCTTATATGGACTGATTTGGGCTGGATTCAGGACCCATTCAGTAGTGATGGATAAGGTCTAGTGGTGGCACTGCCAGAATGGGGCGGTGGCACCGTTCTGGGAACTAGTTCATAAGTGGTCTAGGTGGTGGTACCACCCAGGTTAGCGGTGGTACCATTGGCAGTTATTACTTGCTAGTGGTGGTATTGCATGACAAGCGATGACATCGCCAATCCACAGCTCAAGGACTCTGTTAGGCGATAGTACCATCAGATTGGGCGGTGGTACCGCCAGTACACTAACAGAATATGGTCAACTGACGATGGTCCCGTAAGTACCCGAAAATTTGAGATATGGCTCTTTTTGGCTTTATTTTTGAAGTTAATTGAGTCTATAAATATCTCTTTTTCTCAACTAGAGAAGCACCTTTTGATAAGTGAAAAAACAGAGTCAAAGCTATAAGAAAATTGTGTTTGATAGCTTGAGTGTTCACCTCCCACTTTTTCTTTGTCAAAAACCTATAAGAGTGTGAACCACTTGTAAAAGTTTATAAGAGGGGTACTTGGTCCTTCCCCTTTAAGAAGATTTGATACTAGAAGTTGGGAGCCTCGTCGAAAGAGGCTTCGGAAGTGGACGTAGGTCATTTAACCAAACCACTATACATCACTACGTGCTACTTTGAATGTGTGAGTTTCAATTTTTGCATATTGCTTTTACTTAGATGCAAATCTTTCGATCTCCTTCTCACTACTCTTAATTGCTTTCACTCGAATCACTTAGCTCAAGTCTCTTTTGTCAGACCAAAATTTCTAAACAAACAACTCTTTTCGAAATCATTTTTAATTTACCAGTTTTATCCACTGCACTAATTCACCCCCCCTCTTAATACCGCTCAGATCCTAACAATTAGTATCAAAGCTTGGTCACTCTCATTTGGTTTAAAACCTAAGAGAGATAGCTTATACCGGCATGCAAGATGGTCATTCCATTACACGTCCATCTATATTTAATGGGTCATATTACACTTATTAGAAGACTTACATGAAGATTTTTTTGATTTTCATGGATTTCAAACTTTGGAATATCATTGAAAATGGATTTCAAAAATCTTCTCTTTCGATGAACGAATGGAATGAATCGGAGAAGAAGGCTTTCACTCTAAATGCAAAGGCAATGAATGTCTTATTTTATGCACTTGATAAAAATAAGTTTAATTATGTTTTGATTTGTGAATCGATTTTTGATATTTGGCGTACTCTTGAAATCATTCATGAAGGCACTAGTCGAGTGAAAGAGTCCAAAATCAATCTCTTGGTGCATTCTTATGAATTGTTTCGGATGAAACCAAGTGAGTCCATCGGAGACATGTATACCCGTTTCATGAATGTCGTCAATAGACTCAAAGTACTTGGTAAAGGTTTTTCTAATTTCAAACTTATAACTAAAATCTTAAGATCCCTTCCAAAGAATTGAGATCCAAAAGTTATGACCATTCAAGAGACCAAGGACCTTAAAACATTTCCTCTTGAAGAACTCATTAGGTCTTTAATGACCTATGAAATGACATGTCATGCTCATGATGAACTAGAGAACCCCCTTCCAAAGAACAAGAAGGATATGACATTGAGAACACAAGAAGACCACTTGAAGGAATCTTCAAGTGATGAGGACCTTGATGATGAACTTGCACTCTTAACTCAAAAATTCAAAAAATTTATAAGAAAGAATAAATTTAAAAGTGATACTAAAAATAAACTTAAACCAAAGAAGGATCGAGTCATATATTATGAATGCAAGAAGTCAGGGCATTTCAAAAGTAAATGCCCCGAAGCCAAGAAGAAGCAACCAAAGAGGAAGAAAGCCCTAAAGATGACGTGGGATGATTCAAGTGGCTCCGAAGATGAAGAAGCAAGTAACAAAGAGGAGGTTAACTTTGCGCTAATGGCTTTAGGAGATAAGGTATATGAGTTATTTAATAAAGATTTATCTTTCGATGAACTTTCAAACGTTTTTCATAAATTATTTGATGAGTGTAGAGCTATTAGTAAAAAGTTTAATTTATTAAAAAAGGAGCATGCTTTATTACAAGATAAGATTGATAGTCTTAAAACTCTCTCTTTAACTCCATGCTCTAAGTGTGAACACTTAGAGGCAATAAAAAATGAGAATTATAACTTAAAGAGATCCTAAACGGGTTTAAGGTCGGTACCAAGGGCTTGGACATGACTCTTGCAAACAAGGGTCATGTCGGAAATAGAAGTGGTATCGGATTTGTGAGTAGATCTCACCATACTCTAACCACCTTCATTAAAGGATCCACATTATATGTATCTTCTCATTTGAAATGTAATTTTTGTTGTAAATCTGGACATGTTGCTTATAAATGTTCGTATAAGAAACTTCGCCCACATAGGTTAATATAGGTTCCTAAAGGAACAATAGGAAATTCATGAACAACGACAAATTTAGTAGATCAATTTTTGAGACATCCAAGTTTAAATGGGTACCTAAAAACTATTCTCTTTTATAGACACATTGACCCACACAAGCTAGGAGCAAGAGATGATACCTTGATAGTGGATGCTTAAGGCATATGACTGGAGATCCATCTCAATTCTCTAAGCTCACTAGCCAAGACGAAGAGTATGTCACCTTCGGAGATAATAATAAGGGTAAAATCATTGGCAAGGGAACAATAGGTAACAAATCAAGTTTTTCAATTGATAATATGTTATTGGTAGATGGTTTAAAGCATAATCTTTTGAGGATTAGTCATTTATGTGATAAGGAATATATTATGAAATTTGAATCTAATACTTGCATTATTGAAAAACCATACAACAACACATTTATGATTGTACTAAAACAAAATAATGTCTACACCATAAATATTGATAATCTTAGTAATGAAATGTGTTTTTCGATTTTGAATGATGATGCCTGGCTTTGGCATAGGAGATTAGGTTATACTAGCATGAAACTAATCTCTCAAATCACATCTAAAGGACTTGTAAGAGGCATTCCTAATGTTAAGTTCATTAAAGACAAAGTATATGATGCTTGTCAACTAGCAAAACAAATAAAACTAGCTTCAAACCAAAGAATCAAATAAGTACCTCTAGACCGTTACAATTGATCCATATAGATTTATTTAGACCAATTGACACAACGAGTTTAGAAGGTAGCAAATATGCATTTGTCATTGTAGATGACTATAGTAGATACATTTAGACCTATTTCTTGGCTCACAAAAGTGATTGGTTTAAATGTTTCTCTAAATTTTGTAAACTTGCTCAAAACGAAAAGGGCTTCATGATTTCATCGATTCAAAGTGATCACAATGATGAATTCTAAAACCGTGACTTCCAAAATTTTTGTGAATCTAATGGATATAACCACAACTTCTCTACTCCAAGGAATCCTTAACAAAATGGAGTAGTAGAAAGAAAGAATAGAAATTTACAAGAAATGATAAGAATCATGTTAAATGAACATAGTTTACCCAAATACTTTTAGGCCGAAGCCGTTAATATGGCTTGCTATATCATGAATAGGGTTCTAATAAGATAATCTCTATCCAAAACCCCTTATGAATTGTAGAATAACAAAAAGCTAAATATTTCTTATTTTAAAGTTTTTGGTTGCAAATGCTTTATCTTGAATGAAAAGGATGCCTTAGGAAAATTCGATGCTAAATCGGATGAAGGCATCTTTCTTAGTTACTCTTCCATTTCTAAAGTCTTTCATGTTTTTAACAAAAGAACCTTGATTATAGAAGAGTCTATTCATGTAGTTTTTAATGAACTTTTTGAATTTAAGAAAAATAATTTAGATGATGATCTTGGTTTTGATGGTTTGAATTTAAATGAACCCTCTCCTCAAAAGAGCAACTTGGATGCATCTTCTTCCCAAATTTTCTTACCTAAGGAATGGAAGTATGTAAATGCCCATACAAAAGAACTAATTATAGGAGACACATCAAAAGGGGTTCAAACTTGTTCCACTTTTAAGAATTTTTGTACCAATGCCACTTTCCTTTCTCAAATTGAACCTAAGTGCATAGACGGAGTCTTGAAAGATGATTCTTGGGTTATCATAATGCAAGAGGAATTGAACTAATTTGAGAGGAATGAGGTGTGAAAGTTTGTTCCTAGACCAAGTGACCATTTAGTTATAGGTACTAAATGAGTATTTAGAAACAAGTAAGATGAATTTGGTATCGTAGTTATAAACAAGGCTAGATTAGTAGCCAAAGGTTTAAACCAAGAAGAAGGTATCGATTACAAAAAGACCTTCGCTCCTATGGCAAGATTAGAAGCCATTAGGATGCTCCTTGCCTATGCTAGTAGTAATAATTTTAAGTTATTTCAAATGGATGTCAAAAGTGCATTCTTAAATAGTTTTATTTCCGAAAAAGTGTTTGTTGAACAACCATCCGATTTTGAAAACTCTCTCCTTCCTAATCATGTGTTTAAATTGACTAATGCTCTCTATGGGTTAAAATAAACCCCAAGGGCTTGATATGAGAGACTTAGTTCATTTCTAATTTCAAATAATTTTACTAAAGGCAAGGTCGATACTACATTGTTTATTAAATATTTTAAAAATAATTTTTTTATTATTCAAATCTATGTTGATGATATTATCTTTGGGTCTACAAATGAATCACTATGTGAATCATTTGCCAAGTGTATGAGTCATGAATTTGAAATGAGTCTAATGGGTGAATTAACATTCTTTTTAGGATTATAAATTGAACAACTTAGTGATAGTATATTTCTTAATTATACTAAGTATACATTAGAATTGTTAAAATAATTTAACATGGATGGTTCAAAAGCCATAAACACACTTATGAGTACTTCCACTAAGTTAACTTGGATGAAAATGGAGAAAATTTTGATAAAAAACATATAGGGGAATGATAGGTAGCTTACTTTACCTCATCACAACTAGACCGGATATCATGTTTAGTGTAGGACTTTATGCAAGATTTTAAGCTAATCCTAAGTTATCTCACCTTAAAGCCGTTAAAAGAATCCTTAGATATCTTAAAGGAACCCCTAACCTAGGATTATGGTATTTAAAATCTGATGACTTTAATTTAAAAGCTTATGTAGATGTAAATTTTGGTGGATATAGAATAGATAGAAAAAGCACATCCGGAACATGCTAATTTTTAGGACATGCACTTGTTTCTTGGACTTCCAAGAAACAAAATTCGGTTGTACTATCTGTGGCAGAAGCCGAATACATAGCCGCAAGTGCATTTTGTGCACAAGTTGTTTGGATGAAAAATACTTTAGAAAATTATGAAATTGATTTAAAGAATATTCTCATAAAATGTGATAACACAAGTGCTATTTGTCTAATCAAAAATCTCATTCAACATTCTAGAACTAAGCATATTAACATTAAGCATCACTTTATACGAGATCATGTCAATAATAATGATATCATTTTATAATTTATTGATACAAAACACTAATTAGTGGACATCTTCACAAAACCCCTAAATGAAGAATAATTTGACTTCATTAGAAGAGAATTAGACATGCTAAATTATCCTAATGCATGAAAATATTGTATGTTCCTTTTCTAAAAAATTTCAACCTCGGTATACATAATCTCAACTTGATATTATTTTCGAATTTTGGATGACATCTTTTCGATATCATATTTTGAATGAAGCTGTCATTTTTTATTATCCTTTAATCGTAATATTTTGATTCTCCTCCTTCGATCAATGAAGATCATGGCTTTTGATGGAGTATTAAAATCAGTTTTATACTTCTTCTACCTCTATTGGAATGTTTAAATGGATTTCATGATTTTCATATCATTTGAAGCTTAATGTCATGAAATTTTTGCATAATGATGAAGCTCTCAAGAGTTTATTATACTCTCTTTGGACTTTATTCTTAACTCTTGATCTTTTATGACTTGATTGTTTTTCTCCACATCATGAGAGCCAAGTTGAATCTCTCTCTATGACACTTTTGATGTTGATGTGCTGCACTTCACAAATGCCAAGTTGAACTTTTTCATGAACTTTATCATGATCTTTCTCTCATGATTTTTTTTTAATGACATGAGCTCTTATTAGTATATTTCCATGATCTATATTTCCATGAGCTCTTTTTTAATGATGAATGACTAAATGGCTTCAATGATCTATATTTCCAATTTACAATTTTATGTTTGAATTTTCAAAATTGTATCTTGAACCTCTTTCATGTATGAATCCTTCATAACTTGATCATTTTCCGGATTTCATAGACATGAATAAAAATGATCAAACCATTTTTTCGATGACATTTTGCATTATGTTCAACTCAATTTCTAATCAAATATTAGCCTTATGTATCATATGTTTTTGATATGTTTGATATCTTATAATGACTCTTTTTTTAATTCACCTCCTTTTTGTTGATGACAAAGGGGGAGAAGAATGTGGTAAAATTGATGACTTGATAAATATCATGTTTGCATCGTATTGAGAAGTATATGACAAATAAATTGTTAACTTGATAGATGACTCATATGTATCGCATCGCAATTATGATATATGTTTTAAATTATAATATGATTGCTTTTATCATGCTTTATAATCGAAAAATTAATTGATGTCTTTAAAAGTATCGTAATAAAATTTGTATCATATCACAATGTATCACATGTATCGCAAATGCTTAACATGTAAACTTTTTGAAAAATTATTATCATATCATGTTTAAAATTTGGTATCTTTCATTGATATGATAAGATATCATCTTATTTGATGATGTATTAAAAAATGATATCATGCCTTGCATTTGTGCTTTTTATATCGACATCCATGTTGTATTTCAAATTATAATTGGTATCTCTTGTCGAAGTGATAAATGTTCATCATTCGACTTGAAAATTAGTGTCATGCCTTGACATTATGAAAAATGTGAAGTTTCATATTTATGGATGAAAAATCATGCTTATTAAGCATGATGATAAGTTCAATGGATGAAACTTATCGGTTTCGGCTTGAATTCAAGGAGATTAAATTCAAATATTTTTTCCTCTCATAATATGGCATATAGATAAGGGGAGATAAGAGTAACTCCGTCATTAATTGATTGTCATCATCAAAAAGGGAGAGATTATTGAATCTCAAATTTTGATAATGAAGTCAATTAATAGGTTATTTGATCTAATCCATATTATTGAGATAAGTGTGCAGGATTAACTATGATGGCATGAAGATATAAAGCAAATTACTAGAGTCAAGTATGTTGGAAGTTCGAGAGTCCGTCGGAAGTTCGAAGGATCGTCGGAAGTGCTGTCGGAACCAGCCGAGAATGAATCGGGGACTTACCGAAGGTTTCGGAAGTTCACCGAAAGATCGTCGGAGGTTCGCGGAGCTCACCGATAAGGTTTGGAAGCTTGCCAAAGGTTCATCGAGCTCACCATAAAGTCCAAGAACCTACTGGGAATCCGCTAGAAGAATTTCGAGGGTGCGTCGGAAGTCCACCGGAAGTTCGCCAGAAAGCTCGTCGGAAGAAGACTCGACATTATCGGTTATTAATTTGCTTAGAATTATATTTTAATTTCATAGTTAGCACATAATTAAGGTAAAGATTGGGTGGTAATCCTGATTAACCCTAGTAGGGGCCAACTAGGCCTTATGTGGACTGATTTGGATCAGATTCAGGGCTCATTCAGTAGTGCTGGACCAGGTCTGGCGGTGGCATCGCCCCGAGAATTGGTTCCCAGGTGGTCTGGGCGGTGGTACCGCCCTAGGTCAGCGATGGTACCATTGGAAGTTATTACCTACAAGTTGTGGTATTGCCTGACAAGCGGTGGTACCGTCAGTTCACAGCCTGAGGATTCTATCAGGCGATAGGACTACCAGATTAGGTGATGGTACCACCTAGTACACTAACAAAATAAGGTCAACTAGCATTGGTATCGCCAGTACCCGAAATATAGGATGTGACTCTATCTGGCTCCATTTTTGAAGCCAATTGAGTCTATAAATACCATTCTTTTCTCAGTTGACGAAGCACCTTTTGAGAAGTGAAAAAAATAGAGTCAAAGCTTTAGGAAAATTATATTTGATAGCTTAAGTGTTCACCTCTCACTTTTTCTTTGTCAAAAATTTATAAGAGTGTGAACCACTTATAAAAGTTTGTAAGAGGGGTGCTTGGTCCTTCCCCTTTAAGAAGATTTGATAGTGGAAGTTAGAAGCCTCATCGGAGAAGGCTTCAGAAGTCGACGTAGGTCATTTGACTGAACTACTATACATCACCGTGTATTACTTTAGATGTGAGTTTTAATTTTTGCATATTGCTTTTATTTAGTTGTAAATCTTTTAATCTCTTTCTCACTACTCTCAATCGCTTTCACTCGAATCACTTTACTCAAGTCTCTTTTGTCGGATTGAAATTTCTAAACAAACAACTCTTTCCAAAATTATTTTTAATTTACCTATTTTATCCACTGCACTAATTCACTACCCCCCCTCTCTTAGTGCCGCTCAGATCCTAACACTTCGTAGCCACCTTCTATTCTCCTCTCCCTAGAGAGGAGCATCTTCGTAGCCCTGCCGTGTAGATCACCACTAAAGAGAAGGACATTTGACCTCTTTCAACCACCCCACGGATCTACAAGAATCTCAAGGATATACGATCTCTCTAGGCATTATCTATCTTACATATATAGTGTTCGGATTCAAAGATTTGTGTTTTTATGCATCAATCTTTGTATGACGATGAAACCTTTCATAGAAATCTAGGATGTTTTGTTTTCTGTTCTTTCATTGTGTATGTGATATCGCTCATGGATTTTTCAATAGTCATAGGTTACTTGAGAGGGACATTGAGATAACCAGACAGACTGGTGTGTTATATATCTATCCATATAATGGAGGTGATTGGTCTCATAGCTACTCATGTGGGGACACTAAGGGTACAATACAGGTGCTCATTGAAGAATGAGTTCACTGATTGATCTGCTTACGAAATATTGGATGGTTATTGATACTGCATGTCAGACAATGATTCCGTAGTCCCAGTAGTATATCTGGTCCTTAGACTTGAGATATTAAAGATGCCTTTTATGAGTACTCTATTTTTTAACGTCGGACTTATAGGTTTAGAAAGTTCTAGATCTGATAAAGCCAGTTCTCGAGAATGGTAGCTAACCTTATGAAGGCAATTGAGTGTCAATAGAGGATCATCCACTCTTGGTATCATGAGAGGAATATCTCATGTGTTCTTGCTCAAGCAAATCCCTAGCTAGGGTCATTCGGATTGAGAGAGAAAGAGTTTTCTGAAAGAATCTGATTAGAGCGAGACTCGAGTGGAAACCATATGGGCCTAATAGTGTCATGCCCAATATATGGTTTTTGGGATATTATATAGATGAGAGATTATAGGTACATGGTAACTGAGGATAGATAAGTCAAAAGGATTGGATTCCCTTATATCATCTAGGGACTATGATATAGTGGCCTAGTACATCCGCAATCGATGAGTCGAGTGAATTATTTTGGAGATAATAATTTACTAAGTTAGAAGGAGTTTTGACAACTATGACTCACGACCAACTCGATATTGGGCCTAAAGAGTCACACACATATGGTAGGTATTACGACGAGTAGAAGTTCGAATATGAGATATCTGTCGGATCCCCTATCTTATTGGATATCCAATAAGCCCATGTATTATTGGATCCTATGGATGAGATCCAATAAGAGCTAGATTATTGGGTAGAGATCCATTAATCTAAGAGGCTTGGGTAATTGGATGAAGATCCTATACCCAATAGGGTATGATCCATTAGAGTTTATAGGGGGCCTTTATACATAGGAGAGAACCAAAGGTTCATAAGCTGGAGTCATCTTGGTTGGTAGCCACCTTTTGTTCTCCTCTCCCTAAAGAGGAGCATCGTCATAGTCCCTGTCGTGTGGTTATCACTTGAGAGGAGAGCGCTTGACCTCCTTCATCCTCCCCACGGATATACAAGAATCTCAGGGATATTTGATCTCCTAGGTACTATCTTTTCATACATAATTTTTGGATTTGATTTTTTGCACTGATCTTCGCATGACGATGAAACCTTTCATGGAAATCTAGGATATTTTTATTTTCTATTCTTCCACTACGCATGAGATATCACCCTTAGATTTCCCAATAATTGTAAAAGTTCTCCTAAACCCGTGAAAAGCAGAAAGGGCTATAAGAGGGTAGTTGTACTAGTTATAGGTGCCCTATAAGCCAATCACGTGAGTGATGGCACTTGTAACACGCTGCGTCAATCTCTTTGTTTATGATTATTGATATTTTCTTGCATTATCTGGATGTATATTGTGATATCCTTGGATCTGTTCAATGGGAATCGGATTGTGATAAGATCACAATAATGAGACCGATTCACCTTTAAACATAAATCCTAAATAATCCTGGTCATATGTTACTCGAGAGGGACATCGAGATAACCGAACAGATTGGTGTGCTATATACCTATTCATATGATGGAGGTGGTTGATCTCATAGCTACTAGTGTGGGAACACTAAGTGTACAGTGCAGGTGCTCATTGGAGAATGAGTTCACTAATTGATCTGCTTACGGAATGCTAGATGGTTATTGATACCTCACGTTAGATAGCGATGTCATAGTCCTAGTAGTGTATTTGGTCCTTAGACTTGAGACACCAAGGAAGTCCTGTATGAGTACTCCACTCTTTGATATTGGACTTATAGGTTTGGAAGTTTCAAATCTAGTATAGTTGGTTATTGGGAGTGGTAGCCAACCTTACAAGAGCTATTGAGTGTCAATAGAGGATCATCCACTCTTGGTATCATGAGAGGAATATCTCATATATTCTTGCTCAAGCAAATCCCTAGCCAGGGTCATTCAGATTAAGAGAGAAGAGTTCTTTGGGAGAATCTGATTAGAGCGAGACTAGATTGGAAACCGTATGGGCCTGATAGCACCATGCCCGATATACAGTCTCTGGGATATTAAATGGATGAGGGACTATAGGTACATGGTAACTGAGGGCAGATAGGTCCAAAGGATTGGATTCCCTTGTATCGTTTGGGGACTACGACGTAGTGGCCTAGTGCGACTGTAGTCAATGAGTTGAGTGAATTATTATGGAGATAATAATTCACTAAGTCAGAAGGAGTTCTGATAGGTATGACTCATGACCAACTCGATATTAGGCCTAGAGGGTCACACACATATGGTAGGTGTTGCAACGAGTAGAGGTTTGGATATGAGATATTCGTCGGAGCCCCTATCTTATTGGATATCTAATAAGCCCTTGTATTATTGGATCCCATGGATGAGATCTAATAAGAGCTAGATTATTGGGTAGAGACCCATTAATCTAATAGGCTTGGGTAATTGGATGGAGACCCAATACCCAATAGGGCAAGATTTAGTAGGGTTTATAGGGGGTCTCTTTAAATAGGATGGAACTAAAGGTCCATAGGTTGGGATCTTCTTGGGATCCACCTCCTGTTCTCCTCTCCCCAAGAGAGGAGTATCGTTGTAGTCTCTATCGTGTGGATATCGCTAGAGAGGAGGATGCTTGAGTGGATCGAGAAACTCATAGGTCTAGGAATAGTCCTAGAAGATAACCTGTGTATGGATCTTATACTTCAGTCCCTTCCAGATTTTTTTTCTCAGTTTATAATGAATTTTAATATAAATAAGCTTGAGGTGACTCTCCCAGAGCTCCTCAATATGTTGAGAGAAGTAGAAAGAACCATCAAGAAAGAAAAGCCAGTTCTCTATGCTAGTGAGACTAGAAAGAAATGGAAGACTAAGAAGTCCCATAAGAAGGGCAAGGGCAAAATGGGTAAGGCAAAGGTTGCCAAAAAAGACCTAGTAAAGGACAAAGGCTAGTGCTTCCACTACGGCTAAGATGGGCACTGGAAGAGGAACTTCAAAAAGTACCTTATAGAGAGGGGAAAATAGAAGCTTAGAGAAGCTTCAGGTATATTCATGATCAATCTCCATTTGTCATAATCTTATGATAACACATAGGTATTGGATACCGAGAGTGCTTATCATATCTGTAATTCGTTGCAAGTTATGGCAGGACCTAGGAGATTGAAAAGAGGTGAGATGGACCCTAAGATAGGTAATGGAGCAAAGGTTTCTATAGTGGCTGTTAGCAAGGTCACTTTACATCTGCCTGATAGAGCTATTATTGCATTAGATACATGCTATTATGTTCCTTCTATTATCAAAAATATTATTTTCATTTTATATTTGACAGTTAGTGGATATAAATTAGTTTTTGAGAACAATGGTTGTTCAATAGCATTAGATGATGAGATCATCATGAGAGGAACATTGTATAATGGTTTATTTATGCTATATACAGCTTCACATATCATGAGTGTAAGTGAGTCTAAGAGGAAATGAGAAGAGGTGAATAATGCATATCTATGACATTGTAGGCTAGGCCACATCCATGAGAGAAGGATTCAAAAGTTGCTAAAGAATGGATATCTAGGTTTATTTGACTATGAGTCATATGTGACTTGCGAACCTTGCCTTCGGGGAAAGATGACCAACTCTCCATTTAATAGAATAGAGAGAGAGCCACTGAATTGCTGGAACTCATACATAGTGATGTATGTGGTCCCATGTCGACTCATGCCATAGGTGATTACTCCTACTTTATTACTTTCACTGATGATTTCTCAAGATACGAACATGTGTACTTGATGAAGTACAAGTCTGAGGCTTTTGAGAAATTCAGAAAATATAAGAATGAAGTGGAGAACTAGACTGAAAAGAGTATTGAAACCCTTCGATCAGATCGAGGAGGTGAGTACTTGAGTATAGAGTTCACCTAGTTCCTCAAAGACCATGAGATTTTATCCCAATGGACACCTCCTTATACACCGCAACTTAATGGTGTATCAAAAAGGAGGAATCGCACAATGTTAGACATGGTGCATTCTATGATGAGTTTTGCTGACCTACCCATCTCATTTTGGGGATATGCCCTAGAGACTGCAGCTTACCTTTTGAACAGAATTCCAACTGAGTCAGTAGTATCTACTCCATATGAGATAGGAAAATAGGAAGAAGCCTAATCTTAATATTGTTAAGATTTGGGGCTGCCCTACCCACGTCAAGAGACACAACCCCGACAAGTTAGAATCAGGGACGGAGTGGTGCAAGTTCATGGGATACCCTAAGGAAACTTGTGGGTATTATTTGTATCACCCTGAGGACCAAAAGATCTTTATAGCCAAGAGAGCAATGTTCCTTGAGAAGGAACACATTCTTGGTGGAGATAGTGGGAGCATGATAGAGTTGAGCGAGGTTGGAGGACCTAGCTCAATCACCATTCCACAGCCAGAATATGTTCAGGAACCTATCACGCAAGTTCCAAGTTTACGTAGGTCCGAGAGAGTATCCTATCTACCTGAGAGATATGGGGGACATATCAAAAGAGAGGATGTTGAGGATATTGATCCTCAGACCTACGAGGAGGCTATTATGAGTATAGACTTCGGGAAAATAGCAAGAAGCCATGAATTTAGAAATGGATTCCATGTACTCCAACAAGGTTTGGAACCTGGTTATTGCACATGAGGGTATTGTACCCATTGGCTGCAAGTGGATCTTTAAAAAGAAAATTGAAGTAGATGGAAAGGTAGAGACCTATAAAGTAGGGCTAGTGGCTAAGGGGTATCATCAAAGGCAAGGTGTTGACTATGATGAAACTTTCTCACCCATAGCCATACTAAAATCTATTCGAATTCTATTAACTATTGCAGCACACTATGATTATGAGATCTGGTAGATGGATATCAAAACCACATTCCTTAATGGCAACCTCGAGGAAGTGTATATGATACAGCTTGAGGATTCGTGTCCAGGGATAACCCAGATAAAGTGTGTAGGTTGCTTAGGTCCATCTATAGACTGAAGCAAGCTTCCCAAAGTTGGAACATAAGATGTGATGAGGAAATCAGATCTTATGACTTCGTTAAGAACGAAAATGAGCCTTATATGTATAGGAAGGTAAGTGGGAGCGCTATCACCTTTTTGGTACTATATGTGAATGACATCTTGATCATTGGGAATGATGTAGGAATGCTCTCTATAGTAAAGGCTTGGCTATTTAGGCACTTCTCCATGAAGGACTTAGGAGAAGCATCCTATGTATTAGGGATACAGATCTATAGAGATAGATATAAGAGAATGCTTGGTTTGTCCCAGTCTAGGTACATAGATACCATTGTTAATAGATTTGACATGAAAAATTTCTAGAGAGATCTCATACCGATGAGACATAGAATATCACTTTCTATGAGTATATCTCCAAAGACTCTTGAAGAAATGACACATATGGAAAGGATACCATATGCCTTAGTGATAGGATCTATCATGTATGCTATACTATGTATCAGGCCTGATATAGCATATACTTTAAGTGTCATGAGCAAGTATCAGGTAGATCCAAGCTTGGAGTACTGGAAAGCAATAAAATGCATCCTTAAGTACTTGAAAATGACTAAGAATCTCTTACTATTATATGGAAGTAGTAGCCTCAGGGTTGAGGGCTACACGGACTCAAGCTTCCAGTCTGATGTTGATGATAGCAAGTCTAATTCAAAATATGTGTTCACTCTGAATGGAGGAGCAGTATACTAGAAGAATTCCAAGCAAGACACTACTATAGACTCGACCACAAAGGTGGAATACATTGCTACGATAGAGGCAACAAAGGAGAGAGTCTGGATGAAGAAGTTCATCACAGATCTTGGAGTCATCCTGAGCAGCGAGGAGCCGATTCCTTTATATTGCGACAACTATAGGGCGATTACTTAAATAAGGGAACCCGGGTCTCATTAGAAGTGTTCTGAGGAGGTTCTAACTTATTAGAGAGATCGTGGCTCGAAGAGATATAATAGTGGAAAGAGTTGCATTCGAAGATAACATTGCAGATCTACTGATCAAGCCATTGTCTCAAGATATCTTTGAGCGTCATAGAGGCCTGATGGAGATCAGACATATAGGTGATTGGATTTAGGTCAAGTGGGAGATTGCTAGTTATATGTGCCCTACAAGCCAATCACATGAGTGATGGCACTTGTGACTTAATATGCACTCTTTCTTTTTGCTTATTATTATTAGGTATTTTATCACTTTATCTTGTGTGTTGCATATATTGTGATGTCCTTGGATCTGATTCACCTTTAAACACAAACCTAAAATAATCCCGGTCATAGGTTACTCGAAAGGGACATCGAGATAACCAGATAGATTGGTGTGTTGTATACCCATCTATATGATGGAGGTAGTTGGTCTCATAGCTACTCATGTTGAGACACTAAGGATACAGTACAGGTGCTCATTGGAGAATGAGTTCACTAATTGATCAGCTTATGGAATACTGGATAGTTATTGATACCTCACGTCAAACAACGATTTCGTAGTCCTAGTAGTGTATCTGGTCCTTAGACTTGAGACACTAAGGATGTCCTATATAAGTACTTTACTCTTTGTTATCGGACTTATAGATTTGGAGGTTTCTAATCTAGTACAACTGATTATTAGGAGTGGTAGCCAACCTTACGAGGGCTATTGAGTATCAATAGAGGATCATCCGCTCTCGATATCATGAGAGAAATATTCTTGCTCGAACAAATCCTTGGCCAAGTTATTCAAATTGAGAAAAAAAGAGTTCTCCGGGAGAATCTGATAAGAGTGAGTTGAGGAGAGACCGTATGGGCCTAACAGCACCATGTCCGGTATAGGGTCTCTAGGATATTAGATGGATGAGGGACTATAGATACATGGTAACTAAGGACAGATAGGTCCAAAGGATTGGATTCCCTTGTATTGTCTGGGTACTACAGCGTAGTGGCCTAGTACGTCCATAGTCGATGAGTCGGGTGAATTATTATGAAGATAATAATTCACTAAGTCAGAAGGAGTTCTGAAAAGTATAACTCATGGCTAGCTCGATATTGGTCCTAGAGCATCACACACATATAGTAGGTGTTGCGATGAGTAGAGGTTCAGATATGAGATATCCGTCGGAGCCCCTATCTTATTTGATATCCAATAAGCCCCTGAATTATTGAATCCTCTAATAAGATCCAATAATTGCTAATAAGAAATTATTGGGTAGAGACCCACTAATATAAGAGGCTTGGGTAATTTTATAAAGATCCAATACCCAATAGGGTCGGATCCATTAGGGTTTACAGGGGGCCTTTATAAATAGGAGGGAATTGAAGGCCCATAGGCTAGGGTTCTCTCAGTAGCTATCTTCTATTCTCCTTTATCCAAGAGAGGAGCGTCGTCACAGTCCCTGCCATGTGGATACTGCTAGAGAGGAGGACGCTTGATCTTCTTCATCCTCTCCTACAGATCTGTAGGGATTCAGAGATATACTGATAGAACCCCAGAGGAATTCTATGGAGATTAATCTTTGAGGGGGATCAACCCTTGGAACGCTATAGGGGTTCCACCCTCCAAGTAGCTTGGTGGCTGCAATTGTATATTGATCTTTCTTATTCCAAAGAGGTGGAGGCTACAAGCTTATATAGAGCTCTAAACCCTAGCCCTAGGGGCTGCTTCCTAAGTGAACTACCCAATTTACCCTCAACTTTAGCCGAACGGCCCAGTAATAAGGGGGGCAACAGCTAAGAGGCTCAATAGCCCAAATATAAACCCTAGCCTCTCTTCCTTATAGGATAGAGGCTGCTAGGTGGGATTTATTATACTCATAGGGTTTTTATTAGCTGCTACTTGGTTGAGTAGGACCCAACCCTGCTAGGGTCCTATTAATCCCACCCTCTTCCAATCAGCCTTGTCCTTAAGGCTGAGGTTCCATGAATTTAGGGAACTGGGTCTTTAGCTCCTCATATGATTCCCATGTGGCGTCTTTGGGTGGTAAATTATTCCAATGCACTAGTACTTCAGTAGAGGGACGTCGGCGATGCATAATGATTCTGCGGTCGAGAATGGCTTGCGGCTAGGCTTGGATATATCCATCATTAGTGGTATTGGGCAGTTGAATCTGGGGTAACTCGTGTTCTCCCAACTTGGGCTTCAAACATGACACGTGGAAGACAGGGTGAATTTTGGCATCCTCAGGCAATTTAAGTCTGTACGCCACAGCTCCAATACACTATGTGATCTGATAGGGCCCATAAAAATGTGAAGATAGCTTCATGGAGGCTCGTGTGTTGATGGATAGTTGCTTGTATAGCTATAGGCGAAGATAAACCCAATCTCCTACTAAAAATTCTCTTTCACTTCTTCATGTGTAGCTTGCTACTTCATTCTAGCTTAAGCGGTAGAGAGATTATCCTTTAGCAGCTATAGGAGTTTGTCCCTATCAATTAAATCTTGGTCGACCTGATCTACCTTAGCCGAGCCAATTACATACTTTGGAATCACAAGAGCCGGCCGACTATATAATGCTTCATATGGGGTACATTTTGTAGATGAATGATATGTAGTATTATACCACCATTCGGCCCAGGGGAGCCATTTCGTCCACTCCTTTAGCTGATCACTGGCAAAACACCGAAGGTATGTCTCTAAACACCTGTTCACTACTTCTATTTGGCCGTCAGTTTGTGGATGATATGCTGTGCTCATCTTGAGTTTAGTATCCTGCAACTGAAATAATTCAGTCCAAAATTTACTAGTGAAGACTCTGTCATGATCACTTACAATGGACCTTAGCATCCCATGTAGTTTAACAATATTTTCTATGAAATCTGAGCAATACTAACAGTAGTGTAGGGATTTCGCACACCACAAAAATGAGCATATTTCGTAAGTCGATCAACCACCACAAGGATTGTGCTTTTACCTTTGGAAGGTGGCAGCCCTTCGATGAAGTCCATGGAGATGTTAATCCACATCGAGTCTAGTATGGGCAGTGGTTGTAGTTTCGCTGGACTTGCCATTGTTTCACTTTTTTGCTATTGACATACATCACATTGTGCTACGTATTCAGAAATAATTTTTTTCATCCCTTTCCAATAAAAGTTTTACTTCACTCTTTTATAGGTTCTTAGAAATCCAGAGTGCCCTGCTGAAGGTGTGGAGTGCATTTCATGTAGAATGACTTTGATGCAAGTGGAGTTTGGTATAAGCACAATACGACCTTTATAGCATAGATCCCTCGAATCCCAAGTATAATGAGCTATTGTGCTTGGATCCTCCTCTAATTTTTTTATGATGTTGCTGGTTTCTGGATCTTTCTTCCATTCCTCCCTAATGCCTCGAGGAAGCCGGTGGCAGGAAGAGAGATGGCTGAAAATTCAGCTTACTGAGGGAGCCGTGAGAGTGCATCTGCAACAATATTTTCTTTCCTCTTTTGTAAATAATTCCATAATCAAATCCTAGAAGTTTGGTTACTTATATTTGCTACTCTGGGGATGATATCTTCTGCTCTAAAAAAGTACTTAAGGCTTCTATGGTCAGTTTTAATCTAAAATCGTCGGTCAATCAGGTAGGGTCTCCACTTTGTTAGTGTGTGCACAATGGCGAGCATCTCCTTATCATAGATAGACATTTTTTGATGGGAGGGAGAAAACGCCTTGCTGGTGTATGCGAGTGGTCGACCATCTTGCATAAGAACAGCTCCAATTCCAACTCCAGATGCATCGACCTCAATGATGAAGGGTCGACTGAAATCTGGTAGCGCTAGCACCGGTGTCATCGTCATGGCTGCCCTAAGTCTGTCGAAGGCAGTGGAGGCTTTGTTTGACTATTGGAAGAAATCTTTTTTCAGTAGAGAAGTGAGGAGGGCACTAATCTTCTCATAGTCCTTCATGAATTTTTGATAGTAGCCCGTTAGTCCAAGGAATCCATACAGCAATTTCACATTTGTAGGTTTCGGCCAGCCTTGCATTACTTTGATTTTTGTTGGGTCTATGGCCACTCCTTCTTCTGATATTATGTGCCTAAGGTACTCTACTTTTTATTGGAGAAAGCTGCACTTTAATAGCTTAACAAAAAGAGTATTCTCTAGAAGGATCGTCAGAACAAATCGCAAGTGCTGAAAGTGAGTCTCAAGAGAAAGGCTGTAAATGAGAATATCATCAAAAAATACCAGCATAAATTTACAAAGAAAGCTCTGAAAAATATCATTCATGAGACTTTGGAAGGTTGAAGGAGCATTACTGAGTCCAAAGGGCATTACCAAGAATTCATAATGGTCGTTATGAGTGCGGAAAGCAGTTTTTGGGATGTCACCTTCACATACCCGAATTTAGTGATAACCGGATCAGAGGTCCAACTTCGTGAAGACTCGAGCTCCTTTTAATTCATCAAGAAGTTCATCAACCACTAGTATTGGGTACTTATCCTTGACGATGATGTCATTTAGAGCTTGGTAGTCGATGCACATCCGCCAAGTTCCGTCTTTCTTGCGCACAAGTAGCACTGGTGAGGAGTAGGGGCTGCAGCTTGGCCAAATCACCCCTGTTTTGAGCATCTCCTTCACGATCTTCTCAATTTCATCCTTCTGGAGATGAGGATAGTGGTAAGGCCGAGTGTTTGCTGGTGGTTTGCCCGGAAGGATTAGAATTCGGTGGTCATATTGCCAAGTAGGAGGAAGACCGCGTGGTTCAGGAAAAACATCGTCAAATTCAACAAGCAGTTGGGTGATATTTTGATCTTTAATTTCTATTTTCTCTCCCTTTGGATGCTACTAGAAATGCATAAGAAAGCCACCATTTATCTTGTGTAAAACTTTCTCCATTCGTTGGGTTGAAACGGTGGTTACGTTGCTTCCGCGCTTCCTGCGTAGGGTGACCTGTTTGCCTTTGCAATAGAATTTCATAATCAATTTGGAAAAGTTTCAAGAGACGTCACCTAGCATCGTCAGCCATTCTATGCCCAGCACAGCCTCATAATCATCAATTGGTAGGAGGAAGAAGTCGGCAATTATTTCTTGGCCCTGCAGTAATAGTTTTACCTGCAGGCATCTTTAGTCGCATTTTAGGATTCGACCGTCGGTGACCTTTACGTCAAACTTGCTGCAACCTTTAATGTGGAGTGCCATCCAAGCAGTAACCTTACTGTTTAGAAAGTTATTAGTGCTACCTGTATCGATGAGAACGGTGATCGGTTGTTGTTTGAGCAGGCCTCCAACTTTCATCGTTTGCGGATTTGAGTAGCCGGCTAGCGCATGTACCATAAAGTCGGTTGATTATGGCTCTTCTTCCACATTTTCATCCTCATGTTCAAGACTTTCTTCTAATTGTTCACTGATCTCTTCTTCCAGTGGTTCAATCACAAGAAGTCTCCCTTTTTTACAACGATGCTCGCGGCTCCACGGCTCATCACAATGCCAACTTAACCCCTTGGCCGATCGGTCTCGAAGCTCTTCTCTTATCAACCTTTTTGGTGCAGGAGCTCAGCTGATAGTAGGGGGGCTGAGGGCTTCAATATTGCTAGTTGAGAAGCGACCCTAGTCCTCCCGGCTTCATGGTTCAATCGCTCCTCCTGAAGTTGTGTGAAAGAGATAGCTGCCATAAGCATGTACGGTTGTCGCACTTTAACTTTCACTCGGATCTCCGGCTTCAAGCCCTCAATAAATGTCCCCAATAACTATTTTTTAGACCAATCATGAGTTTGATTAGATAACCTTTCAAACCTAGTTTGATACTCCTGGATGGTGGAGGTTTGTCGGATCTTTGCTAGTTGTCCGTCGATGTTCTTGTAATCGGTTGGTCCGAAATAGATCAGCAGTCCTTCTTTGAATTATCACCATGAGAGAACTCCATGAGTGTGTTCAAACTAATCAAACCATTGTATGGCATCCCCTTCAAGATGTATAGTCGTAATTTCTACCATAGATGCATCTGCGGTTTTGTGGTATCGAAAATATCACTCCGCGTGCGAGATCCAACCAATCGGGTCTCCTTCTTCCCATCTAGGAAAGTCCACCCTCATGCGTGGATAGTGGGGATCGGTCATAGAGCCTCCCTTCTCTTGGAGGTCATCTCTTCGATCAGAGCTCTCACCTTGATGTGATTTCTTTGGGCTCGGTGGTCGACCCAAACTAAGTTCGGCAAAGAGAGTCTGAATCTTCTCCTTCATTCGTGTCTCGAAGGCTTCGAATTTAGCATCAATTGTCTCCTCAGATGTCATAGCATATGTCTCTAAATCAGATCTCTGATGCAATTGGAGGTGGCGACTGTAGATTGAATTGATCTATGTCAGGAGATGACGGTGGAGACGACGATATCAAGAGCAATTGTGAGAATTGCTTGGCTGATGGTGGGCGGCAGGGATGGCAGCAAAAGTAGTAAGATCACTAATCTGATACCAGATGATAGAACCCCAGAGGAATTCTATGGAGATTGATCTTTGAGGGGGATCAACCCTTAGAACACTGTAGGGGTTCCACCCTCTAAGTAGCCTGGTGACTGTAATTGTAGATTGATCTTTCTTATTCCAAAGAGGTAGAGGCTACAAGCTTATATAGAGCTCTAAACCCTAGCCCTAGGGGCTGCTTCCTAAGTGAACTACCCAATTTACCCTCAACTTTAGCCGACTGGCCTAGTAATAAGGGGGGCGGCGGCTAAGAGACCCAATAGCCCAAATATAAACCCTAGCCTCTCTTCCTTATAGGATAGAGGCCGCTAGGTGGGATTTATTACACTCACAGGGTTTTTATTAGCTGCTACTTGGTTGAGTAGGACCCAACCCTGCTAGGGTCCTATCATATACGATCTACCTAGGTATCTTTCTTTTACACATGTAATTTTTATAGATTTGTTTTTGACGCACCGATCTTAGCATGATGACGGAACCTTTCATGAAAATCTAAGGTTTTTGTTTTCTATTCTTCTGCTGTGTATCAAATATCGCCCCCTTAGATTTTCCAATAGGTTACACTAAGATGTTGATTGGATCTCGATCCTCACTAGAAGTCTGCTGGAGACTTTTATTTTACGTGCTGAGGGTGCCGCGTAACTCGCTAAAAAAATAATGGGAGTACTTCAAGATAATAGTCCATATCTTGATTATTTATATTTTTTATAAAATCTACCTTTTTTATTTCTGTTGTATCTTTATTTTTTTTTTTGAAAATGTCATCATTAGACCCTCTACGTGGCATACACTTGATGCCAACCACCTCACTGGTCCAAACTATGTGGATTGGCTCCGTAACCTAAGAATAGTTCTTATAGCGGAGAAAGTCATATATGTCCTTGATATAGTGATTGATGCCTATGCCCAAGGAAGGGGGAAGCGAGAATGAGATTGCTCGCTACATGAAGTACACAGATGACTCTACTCTTGCTTAGTGTTACATTTTAGGCTCCATGAATCTTGAGTTACAAAGATAATATAAAAAGATGGATGTCAGATCCATACTCCTATATCTCCTCAAATTGTTTGAGAAACAGGAAAGAACTCAACGATATGAGATATTGAAGAGTCTCTTCCGCACTAGGATGACTAAGGGGACACCAATTCAGAACTATGTTCTTAAGATGATTGAGTGGATAGAGATACTCATAGGTCTAGAAATGGTCCTAGAGGATAACCTGTATATGGATCTTGTGCTTCAGTTCCTACTAGATTCCTTTTCATGATTCTCTATATTGATGAGACCATAAAGAAAAGGAAAATAGAAAAGTCCCTTAAAAAGAGCAAGGGCAAGGGCAGACCGGGTAAAGTAAAGGTTACTAAGAAGGACCTAGTAAAGGACAAAAGCCAATGCTTCCACTACGGTAAAGACGGGCATTAGAAGAGGAACTACAATGAATACATTTCAGAGAAGGTGAAACAGAAGCTTAGAGAAGCTTCAGATATGTATTCATGATTAGTCTCTATTTATCAAACTCATATGATAACACATGGGTATTGGATATCGATAGTGTTTGTCATATCTATAATTCATTATAGGTTCTGACAATACCTAGGAGATTGATAAGATGGACCTTAAGATGGGCAATGAAGTAAGAGTTGCTATTGTTGCTATTGGCGAGGTCACCCTACATCTGCCTGGTGGAGCTAAATTTACACTAGATGCATGTTATTTTGTTCCCTCTATTATCAAAAATATTATTTTCATTTCATATTTGATATTGAATGGTTATAAAGTAATTTTTTAGAACAATAGTTGTTCAACTATTAAGGATGATGAGAACTATTCTTAGGTTTGATTATTCTTAGTTTTTTAGGAACATTACATAATGGTTTGATTATGCTAGACACTACTCTACACATCATAAATGTTAGTTTGTCCAAAAGGAAATGAAATGAGGTGAATAGTGTATACCTATGGCATTGTAGGCTAGGTTATATCTATGAGCGAAGGATTCAAAAGTTGCTGACAGATGGATACCTAGATCCATTTGACTATGAGTCTTATGCGAATTATGAACCTTGCCTTCGTGGAAAGATGACTAACTCTCTATTTAGTAGAATTGGAGAGAGAGCCATTGAGTTGTTGGAACTCATATATAGTGATGTATGTGGTCCTATGTCAACTCAGGCTATTGATAGTTATTCTTACTTCATTATTTTTACTGATGATTTCTTTAGGTGCAGACACATGTACTTAATGAAGTACAAGTTCGAAGCCTTTGAGAAATTTAGGGAATATAAGAATGAAGTAGAGAATCAGATTTGAAAGAGTATCAAGACTCTTCAATCAATTCACCTAGTTCCTCAAGGACCATAAGATTCTATCCCAATGGGCACCTCCTTACACACCCTAGCTCAATAGTGTATCAAAAAGGAGCAATCGCATATTGTTAGCCATAATGCAATCCATGATGAGTTTCATCAACCTACCCATCTCATTTTGGGGATATGCCCTTCTGAATAGAGTTCCAACTAAGTCGGTAGTGTCTACTGTTGAATCTCGGATTTTGATGATAAAATCAATTGGTGAAATATTTGTTCTAATCTATATTGTCAAAGATAAGCGTGCAGGATTAACTACGATGGGTTAGAAACATAAAGTGATTTGCCGAGGTCAAGTCCGTCCAGTGTTCAAGAGTTCATCGGAAGTCCGAAGGATCATCGAAAGTGTTGCTGGAACCAATCAAGATCGAATCAGGGACTTGCCGAAGTTTTTGGAAGTTTGTCACAAAGATCATTGAAGGTTAGCGAAACTTTACTGAGAAGGTTCGGAAGCTTGTCGAAGACTCGTTGAGCATGTCTTACAAGCCGAGAGCATGCTGGGAACCCGTCGGAAGAAATCCGAGGGAAATATCGGAGGACCGTCGAAGTCTCAACGAAAAGCTCGTCGGAATAAGACTTGAAGAAAGTCGGCTTAAATCACTATTAATTATGTTTTTAATTTCGTAGTTAGCACGTACTTAGGGCAAGGATTTCGAATTAATCTTGCTCTAAATTAGTAGGGGCCAACCGGCCCTTATCGGGCTTTTTGGGCCGTGGATAAGGCCCATTTAGCAGAACAAACTGTCGGGCGGTAGAATCGCTTTGTGCAAAGCAGTACTACCACTGGCGGCCGTGTCTTTGAGGCGGTGCTACCGCCACTGAGCGATAGTACCGCCGCCACATTGCGCTCCAGCGGTAGCACCGCTTTGCTCTAAGCGGTAGTACCGCTTCTAACAAAGTGTAGTACCGCCTGCATTCCGAAATTCCAAATTTGATTTCAAATTTGGAGCCCAATTTTGAATCCATTTTGGATCTATAAATACCCCCTTTCTCAAATTTGAAAGGGTAACCCTTTGAGAGTTAGAATCTTGTTTTTGAGTCTTTGATAAGTCTTGAAGAGTCTTGTTCTTGCTAAGTGTTCACCTCCTTCTTCTTCTTGAGAAATCTTGTAAGAGTGTGAACTTCTTGCAAAGGGTTGTAAAAATGGGGTATTGGTCTTTCCCCTTCAAAGGATTGCTAGTGGAAGTGCGGAGCCTCATCGGGAAGGCTTCAAGAGTGGATGTAGGTCATTTGACCGAACCACTATACATCATTATGTTCATGAATGTGTGAGTGTTTACTTTTCTGAATCATTTCATTACTTAGCTGTAAATTGTTTAGTTCCTTGCTGCTTCATTTACTCAAGCAACTTCTTACAAGTTCTCTTTCAACGAATCGAAGTCTTCCTACTAACTTGTCTTTATACGAAATCGGATTCAAAGTTACATATTTAATCCGCTGCACTAATTCACCCCCCCCTCTTAGTGCCTTTTCGATCCTAACAATTGGTATCAGAGCAAGGTTTGCTCTCATATTGGTTTAAAACCCAAGAGAGATGGCCTACTCCGGTATGCAATAGGGTTACTCCATTACTCGTCCGCCTTTGTTTAATGGGTTGGATTATACGTATTGGAAGACTCGTATGAGGATTTTTCTCATTTCTATGGATTTTGAACTTTGGAATATTGTTGAAAATGGATTTGCAAAATCTTCTCTTCCGATGAGTGAGTGGAATGAGTCGGAAAGAAAGATTTTTGCTCTCAATGCAAAGGCTATGAATGCCTTATTTTGTGCGCTTGATAAGAATGAGTTTAATCAGGTTTCTATTTGTGAATCGGCTTTTGATATTTGGCGCACTCTTGAAATCACTCATGAAGGCACTAGCCGAGTGAAAGAGTCCAAAATCAACATTCTTGTGCACTCTTATGAACTTTTTCGGATGAAACCAAATGAGTCCATTGGAGACATGTACACCCGCTTTACGGATGTCATCAATGGACTTAAGGCTCTTGGTAAAGGTTTTTCTAACTTTGAGTTGGTAACTAAAATCTTAAGATCTCTTCCAAAGAGTTGGGATCCAAAAGTTACGGCTATTCAAGAGGCCAAGGATCTTAAAATATTTTCGCTTGAAGAACTTATTGGGTCTCTAATGACCTATGAGATGACGTGCCATGCTCATGAAGAGCTTGAGAACCCCCTTCCAAAGAACAGGAAGGATATGGCACTTAGAACACAAGAAGACCACTTGAAAGGAACATCAAGTGATGAGGACAGTGACAAAGACATTGCACTTTTGACTCGAAAGTTTAAGAAATTTATAAGAAAGAACAAGTTTAAAAATGACACAAAAAATAAATTTGAACACAAAAAGGACCAAGTTATTTGCTATGAATGCAAAAAGCCGGGACACTTCAAGCATGAATGTCCTCAAGCCAAGAAGAAGCAACCCAAGAAGAAGAAAGCATTCAAGGCTACATGGGATGATTCAAGTGACTCCGAGGTCGAAGAGACAAGCAACAAAGAGGAGGCTAACTTTGCTCTAATGGCCCTTGGAGAAGAGGTTAGTGAATTATTTAGCGAAGAATTATCTTTCGATGAGCTTTCTATCGCTTTTTATGAGTTATTTGATGAATGTAGAACTATTAGTAAGAAATTCAATTTGCTTAAGAAAGAGCATGCTTTATTACAAAATAAGTTCAATAACCTACAAACTCCTTCTCTACCCCCATGCTCTAAGTGTGAGCACTTAGAAGAAATAAAAAGGGAGAACTTGCTACTTAAAGAGACCTTAAACAAGTTCAAGGTCGGTAGCAAGGGCTTGGACATGATCCTTGCAAACAAGGGTCACGTCGGAAATAGAAGTGGAATAGGATTTGTGAGTGGATCTCATCAAAATCCTACTACCTTCATTAAAGGATCCACATTGCATGTATCACCCTATTTGAAATGCAATTTTTGTGGTAAAACGGGACATGTTGCTTACAAATGTCCATTCAAGAAAATTAGTCCACAAAATTAATATGGGTTCCCAAAGGAACCATAAACAACTCAATGCCAAATTACAAATTAAGTAGATCAATTTGTAGGGCACCCAAAATTAAATGGGTACCTAAAAACCATCCTCTTTTGTAGACAAACTCACAAGCTAGGAGCAAGAAATGATATCTTGATAGTGGATGCTCAAGGCACATGACCGAGATCCATCTCATTTCTCTATGCTCTCTAGCAAAGAAGAAGGGTATGTCACCTTCGGAGACAACAACAAGGGTAAAATCATTGGCAAAGGAACCATTGGTAACAAATCAAGTTTTTCAATTGATGATGTCTTGTTAGTTGATGGCTTAAAACATAATCTCTTAAGCATTAGTCAATTGTGCGATAAAGGCTATGTTGTTAGATTTGAATCTAATGTTTGCATTATTAAAAAATCAAACAATAACATATCCATGATTGCTTTAAAGCAAAACAATGTCTACACCATAAATATTGATGAATTATGTAATGAAATGTGTTTTTCGGTTTTGAATGATGATGCTTGGCTTTGGCATAGGAGATTAGGCCATGCAAGCATGAAACTAATTTCTAAGATTTCATCTAGTGAATTAGTAAGAGGCATCCCAAACATGAAATTTGTTAAGGACAAGGTATGTGATGCATGTCAACTAGGAAAACAAATAAAGACTAGTTTCAAATCAAAAATCAAATTAGCACCACTAGACCATTGCAATTGATCCATTTGGACTTATTTGGACCAATTGACATAACAAGCCTAGGAGGTAGCAAATATGCCTTTGTAATTGTGGATGACTATAGTAGATACACTTGGACCTATTTCTTGGCTCATAAAAGTGATTGCTTCAAATATTTTTCTAAATTTTGTAAACTCACTCAAAATAAAAAGGGTTTTATGATATCATCAATTCAAGTGATCATGGAGGTGAATTTCAAAACCATGACTTCCAAAATTTTTGTAAAATTAACGGATATGATCATAACTTTTCTACTCCAAGAAATCCACAACAAAATGGAGTAGTGGAAAGGAAAAATAGAAGTTTGCAAGAAATGGCTAGAACCATGTTAAATGAATATAATTTACCAAAATATTTTTGGGCCAAGTGTAAATACGGCTTGCTATGTTATGAATAGAGTTCTAGTGAGACCATCCCTATCTAAAACTCCATATGAATTATGGAATGATAAAAAACCCAATGTTTCTTATTTTAAAGTTTTTGGTTGTAAATGCTTTATTTTAAATGAAAAGGATGCCTTAGGAAAATTCGATGCAAAATCCAATGAAGGCATATTTCTTGGTTATTCTTCCGTTTCTAAGGCTTTTCGTGTTTTCAACAAAAGAACCTTAGTTATAGAAGAATCTATTCATGTGGTTTTAATGAAAATTCTGAATTTAAGAAAAATATTTTGATGATGATTTTGGCTTTGATAATTTGAATTTGAATGAACCCTCTCCTCAAAATGACAACTTGATGCATCTTCTTCCCAAACTTCCTTACCCAAGGAATGGAAGTATGTAGATGCTCATCCCAAGGAGTTAATTATAGGAGATGCATCGAAAGGGGTTCAAACTCGCTCTTCTTTCAAAGATTTTTGTGCCCATGCCGCTTTTCTTTCTCAAGTTGAACCAAAATGCATTGATGATGCCTTAAAAGATGATTCTTGGGTTATCGCAATGCAAGAAGAATTGAATCAATTTGAGAGGAATGAGGTATGGAAGCTTGTTCCTAGACCAAATGACCACTTAGTTATTGGTACTAAGTGGGTCTTTAGAAACAAGCAAGATGAATGTGGTATCGTGGTTAGAAACAAGGCTAGACTAGTGGCCAAAGGTTTCAACCAAGAAGAAGGTATCGATTACGAAGAAACCTTCGCTCCGGTGGCAAGATTAGAAGCCATTAGGATGCTCCTTGCCTATGCTAGTAGTAATGATTTCAAATTATTTCAAATGGATGTCAAAAGTGCATTCTTAAATGGTTTTATCTCTGAAGAAGTGTATGTCGAACAACCACCTGGATTTAAAATTCTCTTCTCCTAACCATGTGTTTAAGCTAACTAAGGCTTTATATGGTCTAAAACAAGCCCCTAGGGCTTGGTATGAGAGGCTTAGTTCCTTTTTTATTTCAAATGATTTCACTAAAGGCAAGGTTGATACTACATTGTTTATTAAATATTTTGAAAATAATTTTCTTATTGTTCAAATTTATGTTGATGATATTATTTTTGGTTCTTCGGATGAATCACTATGTGAATCTTTTGCCAAGTGTATGAGTCATGAATTTGAGATGAGTCTAATGGGAGAGTTAACCTTCTTTCTTGGATTACAAATTAAACAACTTAGTAATGACATATTTCTTAATCAATCTAAATACACATTAGAATTGTTAAAACGATTTAATATGGACAGATCAAAAGCCATCCACACTCCAATGAGTACTTCCACCAAGTTAGACTTGGATGAAGATGGAGAAAATTTTGATCAAAAGACATATAGGGGCATAATAGGCAGCCTACTCTATCTTACTGCAACTAGGCCAGATATCATGTTTAGTGTGGGACTTTGTGCGAGATTTCAAGCTAATCCTAAGTTGTCTCACCTTAAAGCCATTAAAAGAATTTTTAGATATCTTAAAGGTACTCCTAATCTAGGATTATGGTATCCAAAATCTGATGACTTTAATTTGATAGCCTATGCAGATGCGGATTTTGGTGGATGTAGAATAGATAGAAAGAGTACATCTGGAACATGCCAATTTTTAGGACATGCACTCGTTTCTTGGACTTCCAAGAAACAAAATTCTGTCACACTATCTACGGTGGAAGCTGAATATATAGCTGCAAGTGCATGTTGTACACAAGTTGTGTGGATGAAAAACACTTTAGAAGACTATGGAATAAATTTAAAAAATATTCCAATAAAATGCGATAACACAAGTGCTATTTGTCTAACAAAAAATCCCATTCAACACTCAAGAACTAAACACATTGATATAAGACATCACTTTATACGAGATCATGTTAACAGTAGCGATGTCACTCTTGAATTTATCGATACAAAACATCAATTAGCGGATATTTTTACAAAACCATTAAATGAGGAACAATTTGATTTTATTAGAAGGGAATTAGGCATGTTAAATTGTCCAACTAATTGAGCATTATTATATGAGATTTTTCTTTGAAATTTCAGTTTTCATTGATTTAACTTCCTCTCAAACCTTCATTTGAAATTTCGGATTTCCTTTTGATATGATCTCATCCTTAAAATCTCTGAAAACAAAATTCTGTATGAGTATTAAAAAAAAAAAAAATTTTGTCCAGCGGTAGCACCGCCTGAACCGGCGGTAGTACCGCCTGGGTACTCTGCTCCCAGGCGGTAGCACCGCCTGGTTGGCGGTAGTACCGCCCGAACACCCCCATATTGAAGGGGGTGTTAGGGTCGACGGTGGACGACCGAAATCAATTGGCTCGCCTGAGAGATCTCTTCCAGGCGGTCGACCGAAATCAATTTGCCCCCATCTAAACGCTGCTCCCATCTAAACTCTGCTCCCTGGCGGTCGACCGAAATCAATCTGCCCCCATCTAAACGCTGCTCCCAGGCGGTCGACCGAAATCTCTTCCCCTTCAATCCTCTTCCACCTAAGCCCCTCTAAAACCTCTCCTCTCCATTCTTCCTCCTCCTCAAGGACAATCAAAGGCAGAAAACACAAGGTAATAGCTGAACCTTTCTTCTTCCTTAGTGTTTCAATTCTGTGATCTAAGCTTCTCTACTCTAAGCCTTCTCTTATAATTGCTTGTCTTTTCCTTCTCATTTCTTTTTGTTTTGTTCATCATAGACATGGCTCCCAAGAAATCAACAAGGGGCAAAGGGAAAAGGTTGGAAGGAGATTCATTTGATCCAACCCTTTTTAGATCTAGTGAGATAGCCTTAGAATACCCAAAGTTTGATTGTAAAACCATTCATAAGGGTAAATATGTTGATCTAGATGAACTAGGTAACATAGAACCTATTAGATGGTTTGCTAATTTAAATGCTCTACCCATCTTGCAAATTGATGAACCAATCTATCCTAGGTTGGTTAAGCTATTCTATGCCAACATGATTATTGAAAATGATGTTATGTCCACCTATGTGTTAGGTACTACAATTCAAATTTCTAATCGTATCATATGTGAGTTACTAAGAATTGAAGAAAAAAATAGAGGATGTTACTGTAGAGGGCAATGGGATATGGATGCAATCGGAGCTACCTACTCCGAAGCTTTAGAAATGATTTTTGCAAATCCTAACTTAGACATCATCCCTAAAAGCTGTGAGCATTTACTCCCTTTTAACTCGAAATTACTTCATCACATTATGATAAGCATTTTACTTTCGAAGCAGTTTCATCTTGATGAGATAAGTATGTTAGAGCTGAGTATAATGTATTGGATTATGACTAGGCAAAATAATTGCTTTGGTTATTTGATTAGACAACAGATGAAAGAAATTTTCTCTAAAGACTTGATGTTGTCATTTGGTGGGTTGATCACTAGATTCATTCTTGCCCATAACATTTGTGTGTCACCCGACGAGGAAGTATTAAAAGCTGCTAGATATAACATAATTAATAGAAGTCTCCTAAAGCGCCTTAGATGCACCTTTAGAAATGGCATATGGATTAGGCAACCTAGAGGAGTTGATATAGTTCCTCCACCAGAAGAGCAACCTGAAACACAAGTTTTTTGGGGACATGAATCTCCTCCGCCTAGTCCCGTTCATCCAAAGCCCCGGTTGAGCCCCTCTTGCTCCATCTACTGATGATCCGATCATGCTTGCCTTACATCAAATCTCATCACAGCAAACTAAACTTCTGAAGGAAATGCAACATATGAACCGCAAAATAGACCACTTGTATAGGCATCTTGGAGTTCCTCCTCCGGAGTAGCTATTGTTTTCTGTTTTAAAACACTTGTCCTGTTATGTTTATGACTACTTTGGATAATGTGGTGTGTTGTTACTTTCATCTACTCAACTTTTGAATGAACGTTCTTAATTAGATGATCGTAATTTTGTGACTACTATGGATGACACTATGGATGACACTTTTTCGAATGGTTTCTTGCTCTCTCCATGGCTTATTTGATCCCAATAAGTGATTTCTCTACCTTCCTTATTTTTTGTTGATGACAAAGGGGGAGAAAAATATAACTTGCTATGATGGAGTAATATGTTTAAAGCGAAGTATCACATTGCAAATGCTTAAGAACTCTTACTTTTGAGATAAGCTACTTTTTGATTGATATCATGTATTTATATCAAAACACACTTATGGATATCACTTGATCTTTATCATGTTGGAATTTTTTCTGATTCTTATAGGTGGAAATACTTTGACATTGTTTAAAGTACACTATTTTAGTATTTATGCCTAAGCTTGTCTTTTAAGCTTTATGTTGAATAACATCTATACGACTTGGCTTAAATTCAAAAGATTGAATTGAAGCGCCTTTTTACCTTCTGATTATATGGCATATAGATAGGGGGAGTTGAGTTTAACTCCATCATCAATTGATTGTCATCATCAAAAAGGGGGAGATTATTGAATCTCGGATTTTGATGATAAAATCAATTGGTGAAATATTTGTTCTAATCTATATTATCAAAGATAAGCGTGCAGGATTAACTACGATGGGTCAGAAACATAAAGTGATTTGCCGAGGTCAAGTCCGTCCAGTGTTCAAGAGTTCATCGGAAGTCCGAAGGATCATCGGAAGTGTTGCCGGAACCAATCAAGATCGAATCAGGGACTTGCCGAAGTTTTCGAAAGTTCAACACAAAGATCGTTGAAGGTTCGCGAAACTTTACCGAGAAGGTTCGGAAGCTTGTCGAAGACTCGTTGAGCATGTCTTACAAGCCGAGAGCATGCTGGGAACCCGTCGGAAGAAATCCGAGGGAAATATCGGAGGACCGCCGAAGTCTCAACGAAAAGCTCACTTGAATAAGACTTGAAGAAAGTCGGCTTAAATCACTATTAATTATGTTTTTAATTTCGTAGTTAGCACGTACTTAGGGCAAGGATTTCAAATTAATCTTGCTCTAAATTAGTAGGGCCCAACCGGGCCCTTATTGGGCTTTTTGGGCCGTGGATAAGGCCCATTTAGCGTAACAGATCGTTTGCAAGCGGTAGAATCGCACTTTGTGCGGCCAGACTACCGCTGGCAGCCGTGTGCTGGGGCGGTGCTACCGCCCAGCCTGGAACGGTAGTATCGCCCGGCCACACTGCTCCAGGCGGTAGCATCACCTACTCTAGGCGGTAGTACCGCCTCTAACAGGCGATAGTACCGCCCAGACCCGGGAATTCCAAATTTGATTTCAAATTTGGAGCCCAATTTTGAATCCATTTTGGATCTATAAATATCCCCCCTTTCTCAGCTGAAAGGGTAACCTTTTTGAGAGTTAGAATCTTGTTTTTGAGTCTTTGATAAGTCTTGAAGAGTCTTGTTCTTGCTAAGTGTTCACCTCCTTCTTCTTCTTGAGAAATCTTGTAAGAGTGTGAACTTCTTGTAAAGGGTTGTAAAAAAGGGGTATTGGTCCTTCCCCTTCAAAGGATTGCTAGTGGAAGTGCGGAGCCTCATCGGGAAGGCTTCAAGAGTGGATGTAGGTCATTTGACCAAACCACTATACATCATTGTGTTCATGAATGTGTGAGTGTTTACTTTTCTGAATCATTTCATTACTTAGCTGCAAATTGTTTAGTTCCTTGTTGCTTCATTTACTCAAGCAACTTCTTACAAGTTCTCTTTCATCGAATCGAAGTCTTCCTACTAACTTGTCTTTATACGAAATCGGATTCAAAGTTACATATTTAATCTGCTGCACTAATTCACCCCCCCCTCTTAGTGCCTTTTCGATCCTAACATCTACACCATATGAGATATGGAAAGAGAAGAAGTCCGATCTTAAGATTGTTAAGATTTGGAATTACTCTGCCCACATTAATAGACATAACTTTGGCAAGTTGGAATCTAGGATGGAATTGTTCAAGTTTGTGGGATACCTTAAGAAAACTTGTGGGTATTACTTCTATTACTCCAAGGACCAAAAGGTCTTTGTAGCCAAGAGAATAGTGTTCCTTGAGAATGAACATATTCTTGGTGGAGATAGTAGGAGCATGATAGAGTTGAGCGAGGTTGGAGAACCTAGCTTAAGCACCATTCTATAGCCAGAGTCTGTTCAAGTACCTAGCACACAAGTTCTAACTTTACATAGGTTTGGTTGAGTATCTCATCCTCCTGAGAGATATGTGAGATATATCAAAGGAGAAGATATTGAGGATATTGATCCTTAGACCTACATGGAGGCTATTATGAGTATAGACTCTGGGAAGTGGCAAGAAACTATAAATTCAAAGATGGATTTCATGTACTCCAATAAGGTTTGAAACATAGTTGATGCACCTAAGGGTATCATAGCCATTGGCTACAAGTGAATCTTCAAAAAGAAGATCGGAGTAGATGGAAAGATAGAGACTCGTAAAGTAAGGCTAGTGGCTAAGGAAAATCATCAAAGTCAAGGTGTTGACTATGATGAAACATTCTCACTCGTAGCTATGCTAAAATCCATCTAAATTCTATTGGTTATTACAGCATACTATGATTATGAGATATGGTAGATGGACGTGAAAATCACGTTCCTCAATGGCAACCTCGAGAAGGAGCTGTATAAGATACAGCCTAAGGGATTCGTGTCCAAGGATAGTCCAGATAAGGTGTGCAGGTTGCTTAGGTCCATCTATGGACTAAAACAAACTTTTCAAAGTTGGAATATAAGATTTAATGAGATGATCAGATTTTATGACTTCGTTAAGAACGAAGATGAGTCTTGTGTGTATAGGAAGGTAAGTAGGAGCACTATCACCTTTTTAGTATTGTATGTGGATGACATCCTGATCATTGGGAATGATGTAGGAATACTCTCCAAAGTAAAGGCTTGGCTATCTAAACACTTCTCCGTGAAGGACTTGGGGGAAGCATCCTACATATTAGGGATTCGAATCTATAGAGATAGATCCAAGAGGATGCTTCAATTGTTCGAGTCCAGGTACATAGACACCATTGTCAAAAAGTTTTACATGAAAAATTCTAAGAGAGGTCTCATACCGATGAGATAGAGGCTATCACTTTCTAGGAGTATATCCCTAAAGACTCCTGAAGAAAGGGCACACATAGATAGGATACCCTATGCCTTAGTAATAGGGTCTATTATATATGTTATGCTATGTACTAAGCCTGATATAGTACATGATCTGAGTGTCACGAGCACGTATCAGGTGGATCTAGGCTTGGAGCACTAAAAAGCAATAAAGTATATCCTTAAGTACTTGAGAAGGACTAAGGATCTTTTACCGGTATATGAAGAAAGTAGTCTTAGGGTTGAGGGCTACACGGACTCAAGCTTCTAGTCTGATGTTGATGATGGTAAGTCTAATTCAGGGATTGTACCTTGAATGGAGGAGCAGTATGTTAGAAGAGTTCCAAGCAAGATATTACTGTTGACTTGACTATAAAGGCATAATACAATGCTACGATAGAAAGAGCAAAGAAGGGAGTCTAGATGAAGCAGTTTATCGCAGATCTGAGAGTCATGCTGAGCAGCGAGAGCTGATTCCCTTATAATGCCACAACTATGGGGCAATTGCTGAAATGAGGGAACCCGGGTCTCATCAGAAGTGTTCTGAGGAGGTTCAGTTTATTAGAGAGATTGTGGCTCGAAGAGATGTAGTAGTGGAAAGAGTTCCATCCGAAGATAAAATTGTCGATCCACTAACAAAGCCATTGACTGAGATTATCTTTAAGCATCACAGAGGTCTGATGGGGATCAGACACGTAGGTGATTAGCTTTAGGTCAAATGGGAGATTATTAATTATAAGTGCCCTATAAGCCAATCACATGAGTGATAACACTTGTAACATGCTACATCAATCTCTTTGCTTATGATTATTGGTATTTTCTCATATTATCTGGATGTATATTATGATGTCCTTGGATCTGTGCAATGAGGATCAGATCATGATGAGATCACGATAATGAGACTGATTTACTATTAAACACAATCCTAAATAATCCTAGTCATAGGTTACTCAAGAGGGACAATGAGATAACTAGATAGACTAGTGTGTTGTATACCCATCCATATGATGGAGATAGCAGGTCTCATAGTTGCTCGTGTGGGGACACTAAGGATACAATACAAGTGCTCATTAGAGAATGAGTTCACTGATTGATCCGCTTACGAAATATTGGATGATTATTGATACCTGACATTAGATAGAGATTTTATAGTCCCAATTATGTGTCTGGTCCTTAGACTTGAGATATCAAAGATACGTTGTATGAGTACTCCATTCTTTAACACCGGACTTACAAGTTTGGAAGTTTTAGATCTGGTACAATCGGTTCTCGGGAATAGTAGCCAACCTTATAAAGGCATTTGAGTATTAATAGAGGATCATCCACTCTCGATGTTATGAGAGGAATATCTTATATATTCTTATTTAGACAAATCCCTAGCTAGAGTTATTCGGATTGAGAGGGAAAGAGTTCTCTAGGAGAATCTATTTAGAGTGAGACTTGAGTAAAAACCATATGAGCCTGATAACACCATGCTTAATATACGGTGTTTGGGATATTAGATGGATGAGGGACTATAGGTATATGGTAATTGAGGTTTGATAGGTCCAAAGGATTGGATTCCCCTATATCGTCTAGGAACTACGACGTAGTGGCCTACTACTTCCATAGTCGATGAGTTAAGTGAATTATTATAGAGATAATAATTCACTGAGTCAGAAGGAGTTTTGACAGGTATTACTCATGGCCAGCTCGATATTGGGCCTAGAGAGTCACACATATATGGTAGGTGTTGCGATGAGTAAAGGTTCAGATATGAGATATCCACCAAAGCCCTTATCTTATTGGATATCCAATAAGCCCTTAAATTATTGGATCCTATATATGAGATCTAATAAGAGCTAATAAGAGATTATTGGATAGAGACTCATTAATATAAGAGGCTTGGGTAATTAGATGGAGATCCAATACCCAATGGAGCATGATCCATTAGGGTTTACAGAGAGCCTCTATAAATAGGAGGGAACCAAAGGTCCATGGGCTAGGGTTTTCTTGGTAACCACCTCTTATTCTCCTCTCCCTAGAGAGGAGCATCTTCGCAATCCCTATTGTGTGGATCACTACTAAAGAGGAGGATGCTTGACCTCCTTCATCCTTCCCAATAGATCTATAGGAATCTCAGGGATATACAATCTCCCTAGATACTATTTTTTCATAAACATAGTTTTCTAATTCGTGGATTTATTTTTTTCGCACCGATCTTCGCACAATGATGAAACCTTTTTCGTTAAAATCTAGGATGTTTTGTTTTCATTCTTCTGTTACGCATATGATGTCGCCCTTGGATTTCTCAATACTTATTAATTGATTTCATCATCAAAATATGGGATTCAACAATCTTTCCTTTTTTGATGATGACAACCAATTGATGATAGAGTTTTAACTAAACTCCCCCTATCTATATACCATACTAAACTAAACTTGAATTCAGAAAATGATAATCTTGCAATAAGTTGAAATAATTTAATCATAGTGACTTTCATGGCAAAGGTTATAACAACTAATCATTGTACACTTCATATGCATAGTTAAAATTGTTAGGATCAAGAGCGGCACTAAGGAGGGGGGGGAGGGGGTGAATTAGTGCAATGGATAAAAATGACTATTTAAATGATTTTAGAAAACTTCGTTAGAGGTAAATTTTACATTCGATGAAAATCATTTCAAAAAGAAGTAGATTCGAGTGAGTTCATAAGAGAGTAAAGAAGGGAAGATGGAACAATTGCAATGAAGAAAAAAAATTGAATGCAGCAAATGAAATTTATGTATCAAGAGAAGAACGCAATAATTTTATAGTGGTTCGGTTGATTGACCTACGTCCATTCCTGATACCTCCTCCGATGAGGTCACCGGCTTCCGCTATCGATCTTTCTTGAAGGCAAAAGATCAATCACCCCTTTTTACAAAACTTTATAGTTTCTCACTCTCTTTTTATAGACTTTTTACACTTAGAAAATCAGGGAGGTGAAAACTTAACTTTTTCAAAGTTATTTTACTATAGTTTCGACTCAGTTCTTATCACTTCTCAATGTGCATAACCAGTTGAAAAGTAAGGGGTATTTATAACCTCAATTGAATTCAAAAATGGAGCCAAAAAAGATCTCATCCTAGATTTTCAAGTACTAGCGGTATCACCACCTATCATTGGCGGTACCACCACCAATTGACCTTGACACTAAGTGGTACCGCTGCCCAGTCTAGCGATACTACCGCTAAAGCAGAGTCTTGGGTTCTATGGTGGGGCGATACCGCAGCCTAGTTCTATGGTGGGGCGGTACTACTGCCAGCTTCTGGGAACCTGGTCCCTAAGCGATTCCATCGCCCCAGCTTCTGGGCGGTACTATTGCGAGCTTCTGGGAACAAGGTCCAGCAACTTAGATGGGCCTTGAATCCGACCCAATCTATTCCACTTATGGGCCCAATAGGCCCCTAGTAGGGTTAATGGGATTACCTCCCAATATTAACCCTAATTACATGCTAACTATAAAAATTAAATATATTTTCTAAAGTAAAACAAAATCCGACATGTCAAGGCTTCTTCCGGTGAGCTTCTGGCAAACTTTTGGCGGACTTCTGATGTACTCTCGGATATCTTCCAGTGGACTCCTGGTAGGCTCCTAGACTTTATGACAATCTTGGCGAGTTTCGACGACCTTCTTTGGTAAGCTCCGATCTTTCTCGGTGAGCTCCGCAAACTTCCGACAAGTCTTTCCGGCGAACTTTCGATGAACCCTTCATCAAGCTTCTGACTCATTCTCATTCAATTCCAGTAGCATTCTTGATGAATCTTCGAACTCCCGATGAAATCTCCAACTCCCAATGATTCGATCGTACTTGACTCCAGCACTTCATTTTGCTTGTCTTCATCACTATCATAGTTAATCCTGCCCACTTTTCTCAATATATAGATTAGATCAAATAACTTATCAATTGACTTCATCATCAAAATTTGAGATTTAATAATCTTTCCCTTTTTGATGATAACAATTAATTGCTAATGGAATTAACCTTAACTCTCCCTATCTATATGCCATATTTAAGAAAAAGAAACACTTGAATTCAAACCCTTTGAATTAAGCCCAAACCGATATGTTTCATATATTTGAACTTATCAACATACTCAAAAAGCATGATTTTTTATCCCAAAATATGAAACTACATATTTTTCATAATACGAAAATGGTGTTAAGGCATGACATCCAAATTCAAGTTCAATGTCGAATGATGATAGACAATCATCATTTCAACAAATGATACCAATATCAATTTTGAAATATAACAAGATTCAAATGATATCAAATAATAGATCACCAATCCAAGGCATGATATCAATTGATAATTTATCATTCAATGATACAAGGTTCAAAAAATGAAACCAAATGGTAACGTATCATATCGAGGTATGATACCAATTTCAAGTAGGATAATTAAACATGATACGATAACAAGCATAGGAAAAATTATCATTTTAAGCATACAATCATTTGCAATGCATACGATATATTTCATACATTTGCGATACATTATAATATGCTTCAAGTGTTTGCGATGCTTTTGATGATACCAAGCATTTTACGATACAAAGCATTTTACGATACAAAACATGGCAATTGTTTTACAATACAAAGCATGTCATCAATTTGTCATATTTCTCCCCCTTTGTCATCAACAAAAAGGAAATGGGCCATTGTTTCAAGAAGCATTGATACCAATTGTTACAATAGGATTTTTCTTGAAAGGGCAAAGAGAGAAGGAAAAATCCATGAATAGTACATTCAAGAAAAATCGAGATGTTGAATGTTCATGAACAATTCATTTGAAAAATCATAAGAGAGATTCACAATAAGAGCTAATTTCATATTTAAAAAAAATTGTTAAGTAGAAGAGAAATGAACTATTCAAGCTATCAAAAATTCATAAGAGTTTGTGATGTAAAAATTTATACAAGAGTTATGAATGTCCGTTCATGAATGATGTAAATGATGTTTCTATATTTAAAAGTTGATATATCATTTTTTCAAGGAAATCATTAAATTTGCATTTAGAGAAGTGAATGAAATCCATATTGAATTCAAGAAAAGGAGAGCATTCAAGCTATTAAAAATTCATAGAAACTTCTTTTTTTCATAAAGAACTCATGATATAAAGATATGTATAAAGAGAAGAAGTCCGTGAATCATGAGACCAATTTGTCAAAAATCTCATAAAAATGTCAAAAGTAAATCATGAAAGCAATTGAGTTCATCAAGAGCTAATATATATCATTTCATAGAATCCGTGAATGTCACATATATCATTTTGCAAGAATTTGCACGAGTCAAATAAGATCCGAAAGTGATATTCTCAAGAAGTAAAGTTCGTGAATGGTCTTTCTATCAAATAAATTCATAGTCTTTGCAAAAATTTCTAAGTCATTAAAATCCATTTCTTATTAAAACTTCATAAGTGTGAAATACAAGGATTCATGAGTGAAAATTCATGAATAAAGGGAGGATTCAAGAATTCAAAATGTGTCAAACATTATCAAACGTGTATAATACTAATTCAAACATTCATCAAATGATAGAATCGAGTTCGATACCCATTCAAAAATTCACAAAGCAAGAGTATCAAACTGAGATAGGACGAAGATAAGTTCATGAAAGCTTCATTTACAAAATAAAAAAGATGATACTACGAAATCAAAAAATTCCAGAAAAGAGACATACAACAAAGTCATGCATTAGGACAATTTAGCATGCCTAATTGCCTTCTAATGAAATCAAATTATTCTTCATTTAAGGGTTTTGTAAAGATATATGTTAATCGGTATTTTGTATCAATAAATTCTAGAGTTGCATCATTGTTATTAACATGATCTCATATAAAGTGATGTCTAATGTCAATATGTTTAGTTCTAGAGTGTTGAATAGGACTTTTAGTTAAATATATAGTACTTGTGTTATCATATTTTATGAAAATATTCTTTAGATGAATTCAGTAATTTTCTAATGTATTTTTCATCCATACAACTTGTGCACAATATGCACTTGTGGCTGTGTATTCGGCCTCGGCCGTAGATAGTGTAACCGAGTTTTATTTCTTGAAAGATCGAGAAACAAGTGCATGTCCTAAGAATTGACATGTTTCAAATGTGCTTTTTCTATCTATTCTACATCCGACAAAATCGACATCCATATAAGTAATTAAATCAAAATTTTTAGATTTTGGATACCATAATTATTGAATCTTAGATTGTGATGATAAAACTAATTAATTTTATTTTGTGATCTAATTACATTTTGAGTTACGCAGGTTTACTATCAATTAGGATTAGACAGTTGATGCTGGAGGAATTAACGTTGTGCCGAGTGATCACGTCAGAATATTGGATGTCGAGCCGAAAGTTCAATCGATAATCGGCAAAAGGCTTCGGGCGTCGGGCATCGGGCCAAGAAGAGTAGAGTTGTGCTAAGGATATTGGGGTTGCGGAGGTCAACCACCGATTGGGCAACAAAATGCAAGAGAGGATGATACACTGAAGAATCGGACGAAGCGCCGACCAATAATGTGCCGGGCAACTGAATGTCAATTCGCATTGTAATAATTATCTAGATCGAAGTAGAGTTTTTGTTTGTGTGTGTGTAGGATTAAGTATGATAACGATGAAGACATAAAGTGAAACAAGTACCGGAAGACAAGTGTGATGGATCGTTGGGAGTTCGAGAGTTCGACGGAAGTCCGAAGATTCATTGGGAGTGTTGCTGGAACTGGTTGAGAACGAGTAGGGAGCTTGCCGAAGGGTTTTTGAAAGTTCATTGGAAGGTTCGTCAGAAGTTTGCTGAGCTTGCTAAGAAAGATCGGTGCTTGCCAATGAAGCTTATTGGAACTCGCTAAGATCATCATGAAGTCCGGGAGCTTGTCGGGAGTCCGTAGAATAGTTTTCGAGGGTTCGTCGAAAGACCGTCGGAAGATCGCCGGAAGAAGTCTTGATTTGTTGGACTTTGTAATAGCTTAGGAAATGTCTTTAATTTCATAGTTAGCATGTTAATTTAGGTTAGGATTAGGTGTTACTCCTATAACCCAAGTTGGGCCTTGTTTTGGACCGGTTTGGGCCGAGTTTTAGGTCTAAACCAATGAGTTGGAAGGGTTGGGCGGTGGCACCACCTAGGACAAGAGAGCTAGGCGGTGGCACCGCCCAGCACCCGAGAGCATGGGCGGTGGCACCGCTGCCCTAGGTGGTGGAACCGCCCAGTATATTGTTAGTCTGACAACTGATAGGCGGTGGCACCGCCAACACTGGGAACAACGAAAGAGATTCAACTTTGGGCACCAAATTTGAATCCTCTTGGGGTCTATAAATACCCCAGGTGTTCCTACAAGAAATAGGACAAGCACAACACTTTGAAAGCAATAAAACATTGTTCAAATCTCTCTAGAAAATCCTTCTTAGTTTTCACTTGTATTCCACTAAAAGAAAGGAGAGAGTGTTTATAAGGGTTACCTCCTAAACCCGTCAAAAGGAGAGGTGCTATAAGGGAGTTCATCCTCGCCCATTGGAAGGAGGATAGCTAGTGGAAAGCCAGTGGCCTCAAGCGAAGAGGAATCAGGAGTGGATGTAGGTCGGATGACCAAACCACTATAAAAGCAGTTTGCGTTTATGTTCATGCATTTATCTTTTTGCAATCCTTTACTTTGCTAAGTTCATTGCCCTCATCTTCTTATCTATGTTTTCAAGTTAAAACATAATCAAAATGGTTTTAATCGAAATGTTATTCTTTTCATATGAAGTTTTTGAAACTTGTTTAAAATCGTCGAAGTTTATCATATTTATCCGCTGCACTAATTCAGCCCCCCTCTCTTAGTGCTGCTCGATCCCTAATAATTGGTATCAGAGCCACGTTATTTCTCATTTGGATTTACACCCGTAAGAATTGGCTCTTTATGGCTTTCAAGAGGGCTTTTTGGTTGTTCATCCTCCGTTCTTTAACGGATCAGACTACACTCATTGGAAAACTCGAATGAGAGTTTTCTTACTTTCAATGGATTTGGATTTGTGGAATGTTGTTAAAAACCATTTTCAACTTCCCTCTAAACCGATGAACGAATGGTTAGACTTGGATAAGAAATCTTTTCTTTTAATGTAAAGGCTATGAATGCCTTATTTGTGCTTTGGACAAAACTGAGTTCAATCGAATTTCTACGTGCGAAATGGCTTTTGAAATTTGGCGAACACTTGAAATCATGCACGAGGGAACTAGTAGAGTTAAAGACTTGAAAGTAAATCTCTTATTGCATGATTTTGAGTTCTTCCGAATGATACCAAGTGAAACTATCGGCGATATATACACCCGTTTCATGGATGTCATCAATAGTTTGAAAAGTCTTGGTAAATGTTTTTTGAACTTTGAACTCACTAACAAGATTTTAAGATCCGTCTCAAAGAGTTAGGATCCAAAAAATAATAACTATTCAAGAGTCTAAAGACTTGAACGTTTATTCACTTGAAGAACTAATCGGGTCTTTATTGACCTATAAAATGACTCTTGAACTTGATGAACATGTGAACCACCTTCTAAAGAACAAGAAGGATTTGGAATTCCGAACTATGAAATGCTACTTGAGTGATGACTCAAGTGATAAGGACACTATTGAGAACTTTGAACTTCGAACACTAAATCTTAATAAGTTCATTAAACAAAAATCTAAAATAAACAATGAACTTGAATGGAGGAAGAGGCCAAAGAAGAGAAAGGCACCCAAGGAAGAATCATATAAAGAAAAGGCAAATTGGGCTTTGACGGTCTTCGACTACAAGGTAAGCAACTTAACCAAAGTTCCTTTGCTTTTTGAAATTACTTGAAATTTTTCATGAGTGTGAAGTTTAGTTGGTAGGAAATAAAAATTTTATTTTCAAATATTTTCCTGCTTTTTCTACTAGAATTTTTGAAAAATAAAATTTTGAATGATGATTGTACGATTTGTGATAATGTGTGTACACCTATGAGGACTAATCCATGCATGTGTATCTTGATGAATTATATTGGTTTTCCATTCTAAACATGATGTTTGACAATTTTATATCATGCATGTTATGTTTTGAAATTTTGAATGATGCAATTTTATGAATGATGCTTGCATGATTATTGACAATGGTTATTTAAATCCATGAATATCTATGAATTTTCATGAATGATGTATGATTTCTCACACTAAGCTAAATCATCTTATTATAACTAATAATAATGAAAGAAAGAATGTTAGAATGATTTTGATGATACATTATGAAATCATGCTAAATGATTGTATCATGCTTGTTAATTTGAAATCTTATATTTCGGAATATTGTTCTTAACGGCTTTATGACGAAATTTTTAGATGACATATCATATTTTTATAATGAAACTTGTCTTGGTTTTAAACTTGATACACATCCCTTAGACAAAAAGGATTTGAGCACACTTACATGTAATCAATCAACGATGGTCTTAATAAATTCCCGAATGAATAATTTTGATAATAATTTTGAATTTATATGATGATGGCTTTCATGAAAATATTTGAACATACCTTATGAAATCATCATTGATAATGATAAAATGAAAATGTTAAAAGGTTGTTATCATACTTAATGACTTTATGATATCAGATCTTGATGACGAAACTCATGTGTTGGTTTTAAAAAGAGATACTCATCTTTTAAAATATGAGCATACTCATATGAAATAAATAAATTAAAATAAAACACATTATATGTGATAAGTGACTCTTGCACTTTGAACCTATGTGTTTTTGGTCTTAATCGTTTTATGATGAATTGTTTATATGACGTGTTATATTTTTTGACTTTAAGAATCTTGATAATGGTCTTTGCCTTTACGTCTTGAACTTTCATGATTGTCTCAATTTGACATTAAAAGACAAAGGCATGTTCAAATGAAATAAATCATAAAAAGGAAAGGCATGATTCTTAAAATTCTTCTATCTCTAAAGTTTTCAGTTTTGATGAATCCATGTGAATCTCTTGAATCAAATCTTTTGGAAAATGCCACATACTTAATGTGATTTGACTTAATGATCTTTAAGATGAAATTTGTCTTTCCATCTTGAATGTTGACATTTTATTTTAAGGCAAAGGTATGCTTATAAGAAGCAAATCATATGAATAAAAATTTATAAAAATGAAATGTAATCCTCTATCTTATCAATTCTTTAATAAATCTATACTTGTCATGTATGAATTTATTGAATGTAATTTTGAGGATGATTTCAGATTTGATAAATGCTTGATTCATATTTTCAACATGAGATATATTTTAAATATGAATCATGTTCTATCTCCCTTAATTTATTTTGTTCTCCTATAATTCCTTTTTATTTACTAAAGAGGAGAACCTACCAAATGAATCATGAATTCAAATGAAATGATACAAATGAATTACTTATCGATATATCTTTTTGAAATATCTTTTTTAATGTGATGTTGATAACTTGAGATATCTTTTGGAATTCATGACACGAGATTTAGCCTTTATGTCTTATAGTTCATGCTTGTTTCTATTCGACATAAAAAAGATAAAGGCAAGTTCATACAAAATCAATGCAAATCACTAAAAAAGAAATATATGTTTCTTGAACACTTCCAGACTTTTAAAATCACAATCTTATTTTGTTGGAATGAGAGCTCGAATGCATAAATCAAGTTATTCTCTTTACTATTCTCTACCAAATGAATCATGATTGATATCATTACTATTATACCTCATGTTGTAGAGAAAAAATTCATAACTCATGAAGCAATGAGAATTCTTATGCAATAATCAAGTGCTCATGTGATTCTTCGCTATAAAGAAATTTTATTGAAATCATGATCTTGACAATTATAACTTGAAGTTCTTTATAAATCAAGATCGTTTACTATGCTTCTTCCATTTTATCAAAAGAAAATTCTTTAAATGAAATGTATCTTGTCTTTTGATTTTGTCGGAATTCAATACTTGAATTTTTATAAATTCGTGATCTTGATATCTTGATACTTGTGTTTTTAAATATATTGAGTAATGAGAGTTTGAATGTATGAATCGATAATTTTTTATTTCTTACTCAAAATTTCTTTTTCATGATTTTGATTTCTCGGAACTATTTATTTGAAATTCTTTCTATAAAATCATGATCGTAATGAAAATTTCTATGTATGAATCAAGATCTTGTGTTTGATCTACTAAGACTTCCTCTTGTTATTTCCTAAAAGGGAGACTTGTCAAAATGATTCATGAACCTTTTGATTTATGACTTTTGGATTCAATACTTAAGGTTGATGATCGAAACATTATATGCTAAAATTTTTTTATGTTTTAATACTTCCTTAAATGCCTTATATGATGATTGAAAATTTGATGAAAAAGAAATGTGCTTAATGATTGAATCATTGATTTATTCTTTTATCATGGCTTAAAAATGAATGAAAAGAAAATATGTTAGCACTTGTAATCATGACTTGATCCTTGATATTGATATACTTTTATATATCATGATTCTTGGTTGTATGACATTTATCTTGAATTGAAAATTAATACATTTATCTTGATCTTGCTAAAAAGAATAATTATAAACCATGAATGATATCTTTTGATCCTTGTTGATTTTTCATATTGATATCTTTCATTACATGATATGATTGAATCATTGATTTATTCTTTTTATCATGGCATAAAAATACATGTAAAATATGCTAGGTATCATTGACTTGAACTTGATTGCATGCTTAAATCAATTTTTTCTCCTATGCTTCAATACCTCTTTGTATGATTCATGACTTGATGATTGAAATATTCATGTAGAATTTTGATATGTATCACTTGTCATAATTTGAATGTTGAAGTAAAAGAAATTATGTTCTTCTTGATATCTTTTATGATGAATCACGAATCATGACTTGATCCATTATATTGATATATTTGTATCATGATTTGAAGATTGATGAAAATTTTTATTGATGCAAGTTGATAAATGATATGAAAAGAGGATGTAAAGAAAATCTTTGTATTTGATCCTCCTATTCTTTTTGACAAAAACAAAGAGGGAGAAGATTTATTGCTAGCTTGCATAGTTAAAAATGTTGTAAATTTTACAGAAATTACTAGCTCATTGCAAACAAAAAGTTGATAGCTTGCAAAGGCGAAACTTAGTTATAAACTTAGTTATAGCTTGCGTATTGCAAAGTATGCTTATCATTATTGATTACTTGCTTATCATCTTTTCCCCTCATATCATGGTTTTTGACTCCCTTGAATTCATGGCTTAATATGTTAAAAATTCATGTTGCAAATTTATTATTTTGTCATAATCAAAGCATTGATGTAAAAGGCTATTTGTACTCCACTTCTATTTGTTAATGACAAAGGGGGAGCAACGATTGCAATCTTGCAATCTAAGGAGAATCAAAGTGCAAACTTGCTATCTTGCTAGCCTACAAAAGAGGAAAAGAACTTGAATATCAAAAATTGCTACCTTGCAATTTCAAGAAAAGTAAAGTGCAAATTTGCACAAGAAGCAAGTGTTGAATTGCTATGCTTGGACATCTTTAAAAATCTTGCTATGCTTAAATGTTGTATGATGTGATTAATAGCTAGTGTGTTGTAAAATTTGCATATCTTTTAAACTAGCTATGATGCAACTTTTCCTTTTTGTTGATGACATAGGGGGAGAAGTAGATTGATGACTTCATGCATTGAATTGAATATTTTATATATTTACATAAAGATTTTATTATTCTCATATTTTGTGATGAATGTTGCTTGGATTTAGAATAATCCAAGTGTTCTATCAATGACATATTAATAGGGGGAGTTTGGTTAAACTCTAGGGAGTTATGGTTAACTCCGTTAGTCATCAATTAGTTATCATCATCAAAATGGGGGAGATTGTTAAATCTTAGATTTTGATGATGAAACTAATTGATTATGTTTTGTGATCTAACTATGTTTTGAGTTATGCAGGTCTACTATCGATCAGGATTAGAAAGTTGATGCTAAAGGAATTGACGTTGCGCTAGGTGATCACGTTAGGATATTGGATGTCAAGCCGGAGGTTCGGTCGACAATCGGTAGAAGGCTTCGGACGTCGGGCATTGGGCCAAGAAGAGCGTAGTTATGCCAAGGATATCGAGGTTGTGGAGGTCAACCACCGATTGGGCAACAAAACGCAAGAGAGGACGATGCACCGAAGAATCGGACGAAGCATCGACCAATGACGTGTCGGGCAACTGAATGTCAATTTACGTTGTAATAATTGTCTAGATCGAAGTAGAGTTTTTGTTTGTGTGTGTGCAGGATTAACTACGATAATGATGAAGATGTAAAGTGAAACAGGTGCTGAAAGATAAGTGTGATGGATCATTGGGAGTTCGAGAGTTCGACGAAAGTTTAAAGATTCATTGGGAGTACTACTGAAACTAGCCGAGAACGAGTAAGGAGCTTGCTGAAGGATTTTCGGAAGTTCACCGGAAGGTTCATCAGAAGTTCACAAAGCTTGCCAAGAAAGATCAAAGCTTGCCAATGAAGCTCGTTGGAACTCGCCAAGATCATCGTGAAGTCCGGGAGCTTGCCGGGAGTCCGCAGAATGATTTCCAAGGGTTCGTCGGAAGACTACCGAAAGATCACCGGAAGAATTCTTGACTTGTTGGACTTTGTAATAGCTTAGGAAATATCTTTAATTTTGTAGTTAGCATGTTAATTTGGGTTAGGATTAGGTGTTGATCCTATAACCCAAGTAGGGGCCAATTGGGCCTTGTTTTGGACCGATTTGGGCCGAGTTTTAGGCCCAAACTAGTGAGCTGGAAGGACTGGGCGGTGGCATCGCCTAGGACCAGAGAGCTTGACGATGGCACCGCCTAGTGGCCGAGAGCTCGGCGGTGGCACCGCCAAGTGGTCGAGAGCTGGGCGGTAGCACTGCCCAGCACACAAGAGTATGGGCAATGGCACCGTTGCCCTGGGCGATGGAACCGCCTAGTACACTGTCAGTCTAACAACTAACAGGCGGTGACATCGCCACTGACAGGCGGTGGCACCGCCAACACCGGGAACAACGAAAGAGATTCAAATTTGGGCTCCAAATTTAAATCCTCTTGGGGTCTATAAATACTTCAGGTGTTCCTGCAAGAAAGAAGACAAGCACAACACTTTGAAAGCAAGAAAATGCTGTTCAAATCTCTCTAGAAAATCCTCCTTAGTTTTCACTTGTATTCCACCAAAAGAAAGGAGAGAGTGCTTGTAATGGTTACCTCTTAAGCCCGTCAAAAGGAGAGGTGCTGTAAGGGAGTTCATCCTCGCCCATTGGAAGGAGGATAGCTAGTGGAAAACCGGTGGCCTCAAGCGAAGAGGAATTGGGAGTGGATGTAAGTCGGATAACCGAACCACTATAAAAATGATTTACGTTTATGTTCATGCATTTATCTTTTTGCAAACCTTTACTTTGTTAAGTTCAGTGTCCTCATCTTCTTACGTATGCTTTCAAGTTAAAATGCAAACGAAACAGTTTTAATCAAAACGTTATTCTTTTCGTATGAAGTTTCCGAAACTTATTTAAAATCACTGAAGTTTATGGTATTTATCTGCTGCACTAATTCACCCCCCCTCTTAGTGCCACTCGATCCCTAACAATAATCCTATGTTAGGGGTTCTTTTAAGATATCTAAGGATTCTTTTAATGGCTTTAAGATGTGATAACTTAGGATTAGCTTGAAATCGAGTAGAAAGTCCTACACTAAACAGGATGTCCGGTTTAGTTGCGGTGAGGTATAGTAAACTACCTATCATACCCCTATAAGTTTTTTTATCAAAGCTTTCTCTACTTTTGTCCATGTCTAACTTAGTGGAGGTACTCATAGGAGTATTGATTGCTTTTGATCCATCCATATTAAACCGTTTTAGCAATTCTAATGCGTATTTAGTTTGACTAAGAAAAATGTTATCACTAAGTTGTTTGATTTGTAAGCCTAAAAAGAATGTTAGTTTACCCATTAAACTCATTTCAAACTCTTGGCTCATACTCTTGACAAATGATTCACATAAGGATTCATTTGTAGAACTAAAAATGATATCGTCAACATAAATTTGAACAATAAGAAAATTATTTTTAAAATTTTTAATAAACAATGTAGTATTGACCTTACCTTTAGAGAAATTATTTTGAATAAGAAAAGAGCTAAGTCTCTCATACCAAGCCCTTGGGGCTTGTTTTAAACCATAGAGAGCCTTAGTCAATTTAAATACATGATTAAGAAAAAGAGAGTTCTCGAATCCAAGTATTTATTCAACATATACTTCTTCGGAAATAAAGTTATTTAAGAAAGCACTTTTAACATCCATTTAAAATAACTTAAAATTGTTACTACTAGCATAGGCAAAGAGCATCATTATAGTTTCTAATCTTGCCAAAGGAGCAAAAGTTTCTTCGTAATCGATACCTTCTTCTTGGTTGAAACCTTTGGCCACTAAACTAGCCTTGTTTCGAACCACAATACCAAATTCATCTCGCTTGTTTCTAAAGACTCATTTAGTACCAATAAATAAATGGTCAGTAGGTTTAAGAACAAGCTTTCATACTTCATTCCTCTCAAATTATTTCAATTCTTCTTGCATTGTAATAACCGAAGAATCATCTTTCATGGCCTTACCAATACATTTAGGTTCAATCTGAGAAAGAAAAGTGACGTTCGCATAAAAAATTTTAAAAGAAGAATGAGTTTAAACTCCTTTTGATGTGTCTCCTATAATTAGCTCCTTAGGATGGGCATCTACATACTTCCATTCCTTAGGTAAGGAAGTTTCAGAAGAAGATGAATCCAAGTTGCTATTTGGAGGAGAGATTTCATATAAATTTAAACTATTAAAATCAAGTTCATCATTAAAATCATTTTTCTTAAATTCAGAAACTTCATTGAAAACAACATGAATAGATTCTTCTATAACCAAAGTTCTTTTATTAAAAACATAAAAGGCCTTACAAATAGAAGAATAACCTAGAAAAATGTCATCATCGAATTTTGCATTAAACTTTCCTAAGGCATCTTTTTCATTCAAAATAAAATATTTACAATCGAAAACTTTAAAATATGAAACGTTTGGTTTTTTGTTATTCCATAATTCATAAGGAGTTTTGGAGAGTAATGGTCTTACTAGAACCCTATTCATGACATAGCATGCCGTATTAATGGCTTCGGCCCAAAAATATTTGGGTAGGCTATATTCATTCAACATGGTTCTTGTCATTTCTTATAAATTTCTATTCTTTCTTTCTACTACTCCACTTTGTTAAGGATTCCTCGGAGTAGAGAAATTATGGTTGTATCCATTAGATTCATAAAATTTTTGAAAATCATGATTTTGAAATTCACCACCGTGATCACTCAGAATGGATGAAATAATAAAACCTTTTTTATTTTGAGCAAGTTTACAAAACTTTAAAAAACACTTAAAATAATCACTTTTGTGTGCCAATAAATATGTCCAAGTGTATCTACTATAGTTATCTACAATTACAAAGGTATATTTGCTACCTCTTAGGCTTGTTATATCAATTGGTCGAAACAAGTCCATATGGATCAATTGCAATGGTCTAGAGGTGCTTATTTGATTTTTCGATTTGAAACTATCTTTATTTATTTTCCTAGTTGACAAGTATCACATTCTTTGTCTTTGATAAACTTAATGTTAGAAATGCCTCTTACTAGTTCTCTATATGAGATTTGAGAGATTAGTTTCATGCTTGCATGACCTAATCTCCGATGCCAAAGCCAAGCATCATCATTAAAAATCAAAAATCATATTTCATTGCTAAGTTCATCAATGTTAATAGTGTAAACATTATTTTGTTTTAAAGCAATCATAGATGTGTTGTTGTGCGATTTTTTAATAATACAAGTATTAGATTCAAATCTTATGATGTATCCTTTATCACATAATTGACTAATGCTCAAAAGATTATGCTTTAAACCATCTACTAATAACACATCATCAATTAAAAAGTTTGATTTGTTACCTATAGTTCTCTTGCTAATGATTTTACCCTTACTGTTGTCTCCGAAGGTGACATACCCTTCGTCTTGGCTAGTGAGCTTAGAGAATTAGGATGGATCTCCGATCATGTGCCTTGAGCATCCACTATCAAGGTACCATCTCTTGCTCCGAGCTTGTGAGAGTGAATGTGTCTATAAAAGAGGATGGTTTTTAGGTACCCATTTGACCTTGGGTGCCTCAGAAATTGATCTACATATTCTATCATTTTGCATTGAATTCTTTATGGTCCATTTAGGAACCCATATCAATTTATGTGGCCTAAATTTCTTAAACGGATATTTGTAAGCAACATGTCTAGGTTAGTAACAAAAGTTACACTTTGTGTGAGGTGATACATGCAATGTACATCCTTTAATAAAAGTGGTTGGATTTCAGTGAGAGCTACTCATAAATCCGATTCCACTTCTTTTATAAACATGACCCTTATTGGTAAGGATCATATTCAAAAACTTGCTACCAATCTTAAACTTTTCTAGTATTTCTTTAAGTAGCAAGTTTTCCTTCTTAAGTGTCTCGAAGTGTTTACACTTAGAGCATGGAGGCAAAGAAAAAGTTGCTAGTTATAGATGCCCTACAATGAATTATAGAGTGATGGCACCTATAACATGCTGCGTCAATCTTTTTGCTTATGATTATTTATATTTTCTCACATTATCTGGATGTATATTGTGATATCCTTGGATCTATGCAATGGGAATCAGATCATAATGAGATCATGATAATGAGAGTGATTCACCTTTAAACATAGACCCTTAACAATCCTGATCATAGGTTACTCGAGAGGGATATCGAGATAACCGAACAGACTGATGTGTTGTATACCCATCTATATGATGGAGGTGGCTAGTCTCATAGCTACTCATGTGGGGATACTAAGGGTACAATACATGTGCTCTTGGAGAATGAGTTCACTAATTGATCCGCTTATGAAATGTTGGATGGTTATTGACACCTCACGTCAGATAGCGATTTCGTAGTCCTAGTAGTGTATTTGGTCCTTAGACTTTAGACACTAAGGATGTCCTGTATGAGTACTTCATTCTTTGATACCAGACTTATAGGTTTAGAAGTTCCAGATCTAGTATAGCTGGTTATTAGGAGTGGTAGCCAACTTTACAAGGGCTATTGAGTGTCAATAGAGGATAATCCACTCTCGGTATCATAAGAGGAATATCCCATATATTCTTGCTCAGGCAAATCACTAGCCAAGATCATTCAGATTGAGAGAGAAAGAGTTCTCTCAAAGAATCCGATTAGAGCGAGACTCGAGTGGAAACCGTATGGGCTTGATAGTTACCATGCTCGATATACGGTTTCTAGAATATTAGATGGATGAGAGATTATAAATACATGGTAATTGAAGACAGATAGGTCTAAAGGATTATATTCCCCTATATCATCTAGGGATTGTATCATAGTGGCCTAGTACGTCCGCAATGGCACTTATGACTTGACATGCATCCTTTCTTTTGCTTATTATTATTAGGCATTTTATCATTTTATCTTGCGTGTTGCATATATTATGATGTCCTTGGATCTGTGCAATGGGAATCATATCGTGATGAGATCATAATAATGAGACCAATTCACCATTAAACACATACCCTAAATAATCACGGTCATAGGTTACTCGAGAGGGACATCAAAATAACTAGATAGACTGGTGTGTTGTATACCCGTCCATATGATGGAGGTGACTGGTCTCATAGCTACTCATATGAAAACACTAAGAATACAATACAGGTGCTCATTGGAGAATGAGTTCACTGATTGATCTGCTTATGAAATGCTGGATGGTTATTGATACCTCACGTCAACCAGCGATTCTGTAGTCCCAGTAGTGTATCTGGTCCTTAGACTTGAGACACCAAGGATATCCTATATGAGTACTCTAATCTTTGGTACCGGACTTATAGGTTTGGAAGTTTTAAATCTTGTACAATCGGTTATTGGGAGTGGTAACCAACCTTACGAGGGCTATTGAGTGTCAATAGAGGATCATCCACTCTCAGTATTATAAGAGGAATATCCCATGTGTCCTTGCTTAAGCAAATCCCTAGCTAGGGTCATTCGGATTGAGAGAGAAAGAGTTCTCCGGGAGAATTCGATTAGAGCGAGACTCGATTGGAAACTATATGGGCCTGACAGCACCATGCCCGATATACGATCTCTAGGATATTAGATGGATGATGGACTATAGGTACATGGCAACTGAGGGTAGATAGGTCCAAAGGATTGAATTCCCTTGTATCGTCTAGGGACTGCGGCGTAGTGGTCTAGTACGTCCGTAGTCGATGAGTTGAGTGAATTATTATAAAGATAATATTTCATTGAGTCAGAAGGAGTTCTGACAAGTATGACTCATGGCCAGCTCGATATTGGGCCTAGAGGGTCACACACATATGGTAGGTATTGCAACAAGTAGAGGTTCAGATATGAGATATCCGTCGGAGCTCCTATCTTATTGGATATCCAATAAGCCCCTATATTATTAGATCCCATGAATGAGATCTAATAAGAGCTAGATTATTGGGTAGAGACCTATTAATCTAAGAGGCTTGGGTAATTGGATGGAGATCAAATACCCAATAGGGTAGTATCCATTAGGTTTTATAGGGGGGCCTTTATAAATAGGAGGGAACCAAAGGCCCATTAGTTGGGTTTTTTTTAGTGACCACCTCTGGTTCTCCTCTCCCCAAAGAGGAGCATCGTTGCAGTCCCTGCCATGTGGATACTGCAAGAGAGGAGGACGTTTGACCTCCGTCATCCTTCCCCATAGATTTATAGGAACTCAGGGATATACGATCTCCCTAGGTATTATCGTTTCTTTTTACACACGTAGTTTTCGAATTCACAGATTTGCTTTTAACGCATTAATCTTCACATGATGACGGAACCTTTCATGGAAATTCAGGATTTTTGTTTTCTGTTCTTCCACTGTGCATGAGATGTCACCCCCTGTATTTCCCAACACCTATAAGAGCTAATAAGAGATTATTGGGTAGAGACCCACTAATCCAAGAGGTATAGATAATTGGATAGAGATCAAATACTCAATAGGGCAGGATCCATTAGGGTTTACAATGAGCCTTTATAAATAGGAGGGAACCAAAGGTCCATAGGCTGGGGGTCTTCTTGGTAGCCACCTTCTATTTTCCTCTCCCCAAGAGAGGAGCATCATTATAGTCCCTACCGTGTGGATTATCGGTAAAGAGGAGGACATTTGAACTTCTTCATTCAATTCTATAGATCTGTAGGGATTCAAGGATATACGATCTCCCTAGGTACTTTCTTTTTACACACGTAGTTTTTGGATTTATGAATTTGTTTTGACACACCGATCTTCGCACGACGATGAAACCTTTCATGAAAATCTTAGGTATTTTATTTTCTAGTCTTCCGCTATGCATGAGATGTCGCCCCCTTTGATTTCCCAACATGGCATACTCTTGAAATCACTCATAAAGGCACTAGCCTAGTGAAAGAGTCCAAAATCAACATTTTAGTGCACTCTTATGAGTTATTTCGGATGAAAATAAGTAAGTCCATCGAAGGCATGTACATCTGTTTTACGGATGTCATCAATAAACTCAAAGCACTTAGGAAAGGATTTTCTAATTTTGAACTTGTAACTAAAATCTTAAAATCCCTCCCAAAGAGTTAGGATCCAAAAGTTATGGCCATTCAAGAGGCCAATGACTTAAAAAACTTTCCTCTCGAAGAACTAATTGGGTCATTGATGACTTGCAATGCTCATGATGAACTTGAGAACTCCCTTACAAAGAATAGGAAGGATATGCTTTGAGAATATAAGAAGACTACTTGAAAGAATCTTCAAGTGATGAGGACCTTGATGATGAACTTGCACTCTTGGCTTGAAAATTCAAAAAATTTATAAGAAGAAATAATTTTAAAAATGACTCTAAAAATAAAGTTGAACTCAAGAAGAACAAGTGATTTGCTATGAATGCAAGAAGCCAATGCATTTCAAAAGTGAATGCCCCCAAGCCAAGAAGAAGCAACCAAAGAATAAGAAGACTCTAAAAGCAACATAGGATGACTCAAGTGACTCCGAAGATTAAGAAGCAAGCAACAAGGAGGTTGTCAACTTCACTTTCATGGCTTTCAGAGAAGAGATGTGATTTAGTTAATAAAAATTTAACTTTTGATAAGCTTTCAAATACTTTTTCATGAATTGTTTAATGAATGTAGAACAATGAGTAAAAATTTTAATTTGTTAAAAAAGGAGCATGCTCTCTTAGTTAGTAAATTTGATAGTCTTAAACTTAATACTCCCTCTTTACCTTCTTGCTCTAAGTGTGAACACTTAGAGGCATTAAAGAAAGAGAACTTGCTACTCAAGGAAACCATAAATAAATTTAAGATTGATAGCAAGTCTTTGGATATGATCGTTGCTAATAAGGGTCACATCCATATGAGGAGTGGTATTGGATTTGTAAATGGATCTTACCGAAGTCCAACTACTTTCATTAAAGGGCCCACACTACATGTATCATCTCACTCAAAGTATAACTTTTGTTGCAAACCCAAACATGTTATTTATAAATGTCCATATAAGAAACTTAGCTCACATAAGTTGATATAGGTTTCTAAAGGAACCATAAGAAATTCAATGCAAAATGATAAAATTTGTAGATCAATTTTTGAGACACCCAAGGTCAAATGGGTACCTAAAAACCATCATCTTTTGTAAATACATTCACCTTCATAAGCTATAAGCAAGAGATGGTACTTTGATAGTGGATGCTCAAAGCACATGACCAGAGATCTATCTAAATTCTTTAGACTCACTAGACAAGACGAAGGGTATATCACCTTTGGAGACAACAACAAGGGTAAAATCATTGGCAAGGGAACCATATATAATAAATCAAGCTTTTTAATTAATGATATGTTATTAGTAGATGGCTTAAAGCATAATCTTTTGAGTATTAGTCAATTATGTAATAAAGGGTACATAATAAGATTTGAATCTAATGCTTACATCATTGAGAAACCACAAAACAACACATCTATGATTGCATTAATAAAAAATAATATCTACACTATCAACATTGATGAACTTTGTAATGAAATATACTTTTTAGTTTTGAATGATGAAGCTTGGCTTTGGCATAGGAGATTAGGCCATGCAAGCATGAAACTAATCTCTAAAATCTCATCTAGAGACCTAGTAAGAGGCATTCCTAATATTAAATTTGTTAAAGAAAAAGTGTGTGATGCTTGTCAACTAGAAAAATAAATAAAAAATAGTTTCAAATTGAAGAATTAAATAAGCACCTCTAGACCTTTGCAATTGATCCATATGGACTTATTTGGACCAATTGATACAACAAGCCTAGGAGGAAGCAAATACGCCTTTGTAATCGTAGATGACTTTAGTTGATATACTTGGACATATTTCTTGACACACAAAAGTGATTATTTGAAGTAATTCTCGAAGTTTTGCAAACTTGTTTAAAACGAAAAAGGTTTTATAATTTCATCGATTCGGAGTGATCACGGTGGTGAATTTTAAAATCATGATTTCCAAAATTTTTGTGAATCTAATGGTTACAACCATAATTTCTCTACTCCGAGGAATCCTAAACAAAATGGAGTAGTAGAAAGAAAGAATAGGAATTTACAAGAAATGGCAAGAACCATGTTGAATAAATATAGTTTACCTAAATATTTTTGCGTCGAAGCCATTAATATGGCTTGCTATGTCATGAATAGGGTTCTAGTAAGACCACCTCTCTCCAAAACTCCTTATGAATTATGGAATAATAAAAAACCAAATGTTTCATATTTTAAAGTTTTCATTTGTAAATGTTTTATATTAAATAAGAAAGATGCCTTAGGAAAGTTTATGAAAAATCTAACGAAAGCATTTTTTTAGGTTATTCTTCTATTTCTAAGGTCTTTCATGTTTTTAATAAAAGAACTTTGGTTATAGAAGAATCCATTCATGTTGTTTTCAACAAAGTTTCTGAATTTAAGAAAAATAATTTTGATGATGATCTTGATTTTAATGGTTTGAATTTAAATGAAACCTCTCCTCCAAATAGCAACTTGGATGCATCTTCTTTCGAAATTTCCTTACCTAAGGAGTGGAAGTATGTAGATACTCATCCTAAGGAGCTAATTATAGGAGACATATCAAAAGGAGTTCAAACTCATTCTTCTTTTAAGAATTTTTGTGCCCACGCCACTTTTCTTTCTCAAATTGAACCTAAGTGCATTGATGAAGCTTTGAAAGATGATTCTTATGTTATCGCAATACAAGAGGAATTGAATCAATTTGAGAGAAATAAGGTGCGGAAGCTCGTTCTTAGACCTAGTGACTATTTAGTTATTGGTACTAAATGGGTCTTTAAAAACAAGTAAGATGAATTTTGGTATCATGGTTCGAAACAAGGTTAGATTAGTGGCTAAAGGTTTCAACCAAGAAGAAGATGCCGATTATGAAGAAACCTTCGCTCTTGTGGCAAGATTAGAGGCCATTAGGATGCTCCTTACCTATGCTAGTAGTAATAACTTTAAGCTATTTCAAATGGATGTTAAAAGTTCTTTCTTAAATGGCTTTATTTCTGAAGAAGTGTATGTTGAATAACCACCCAGATTTGAAAACTTTATTTTTTTCTAATCATGTGTTTAAATTAACTAAGGCTCTTTATGGATTAAAACAAGCCCTTAGGGCTTGGTATAAGAGACTTAGTTCTTTTCTTATTTCAAATAATTTCACTAAAGCCAAGGTCGATACTACATTGTTTATTAAAAATTTTGAAAATAATTTTCTTATTGTTCAAATTTATGTTAACGATATTATTTTTGATTCTACAAATGAATCTTTATGCGAATCATCTGCCAACTGTATGAGCCAAGAGTTTGAAATAAGTCTAATGGGTGAACTAACTTTCTTTTTAAGATTATAAATTAAATAACTTAGTGATGGTATATTTCTTAGTCAAACCAAATATGCTTTAGAATTATTAAAACAGTTTAATATGGATGGTTCAAAAGCCATTAACACTCCTTTGAGTACTTCCACTAAGTTAGACATGGATGAAAGTGGAGAAAGTTTTGATCAAAAAACATATAGGGGAATGATAGGTAGTTTACTTTACCTCACCGCAACTAGACCGGATATCATGTTAGTGTAGGACTTTATGCTAGATTTCAAGCTAATCCTAAGTTATCTCATCTTAAATTCGTTAAAAGAATTCTTAGATATCTTAAAGGAACTCCTAACCTAGGATTAGGGTATCCAAAATCTGATGACTTTGATTTAATAGCCTATGCAGATGCAGATTTTGACGGAAGTAGAATAGATAGAAAAAGCACATCCGGAACATGCCAATTTTTAGGACATGGACTTGTTTCTTGATCTTCTAAGAAACAAAACTCAATTGCACTATCTACGACCGAAGCCAAATACATAGTCGTAAGTGCATATTGTGCACAAGTTATTTGGATGAAAAATACATTAGAAGATTATGAAATTTATTTAAAGAACATTCCTATAAAATGTGAAAAGACAAGTGCTATATATTTGACTAAAAATCTCATTCAATATTCTAGAACTAAACATATTGATATTAGGTATCATTTTATACGAGACCATGTCAATAACAATGATGTTACTATAGAATTTATTAATCAAAACACCAATTGGCAAATATCTTTACAAAACCCTTAAATGAAGAATAATTTGATTTCATTAGAAGGGAATTAGGCATGTTAAATTATCCTATTGCATGAATTTGTCTCTTTCGAAATTTTTTATGTTGTATCATCTTTTTGATTTTTTCATTGACTTATTTTTATCCTTCACCAATCTTGATGTCATCTTTTCGGATTTCATATTATCTTATGACATCTTTTTGATTTTATATTTTCGACGGAGCCTTCATTTTTATCTTGGATTAATTCTCTTGTTTCAACTATTGAAGAATTTTGGCATCATGACTCTCGATTGATATCATGCCCATTTAATGACTTGGTAAATTTGATTCCGTCGATTTTATACTCCCTCCACTTCCATGAATGAATGATTCACTTTTCACACTTTCGTATAATAAAATTTGAAGTATTAGTGATAACTTAAGCAAATTGCCTTCATGACATGTGGAACTATTTTTTTTATACTTATTTTTATGTCATGGATTTTGCATGAAAAGAAGAAGCACTCAAAATTTTTCTCGCTTGAATACTCTCTCTTGAAATCAATTCAGATTTCATTCATGCAAATTTGATGAATTCTTAATTCTTATGCAAATTTTTATGTCTTGAGCTTTTATGAATTTTCATGGCTTGATTGGTTATTTTTCACTTAATGAATTTTCAATGAAAAATGCCAAGTTAGCTTTTATGAATTCTTCTTTATGAGAATGCCAAGTTAGCCCTTTATGAAATTTTTGGATGCTCTTTTCATGAGTTTTTAAGTATGTAAATTTTTGATCATTTTGTCTCTTGAACTTTTCATGACTTTCAACATCTCGATAGACATTCATGACTCTTATCATAAGTTTTGTGCTGAAATGATCTCTCTTTTCTATCTCATGAATTTTATTTGGTGAAAACGATTCTTGAATGAATTTTTATTGACTTAAATGATTCAGTTTTCTACTTCACGGATGATTTTGTTGAATTCACTCTTAATGCTGAATTATATCTATGATATGAATTTTTTATGAATTATAAGTCTTCTTGACACATTCATGGATATAAGCCTTCTCTTTTTGTCATTTTTACACAAACTCTATCATACCAATTGGTATCAATAGCCCATTTTCTTTTTGTTGATGACAAAGGGGGAGAAAAATATGGCAAATTAATGACTTGATAGCATGAAATGCAAGGTGTAAAATGTGTTGTTTGTGTCATAAAAGCAAAATGCTGACATGCTTTGTATCATATCGCAAATTGCTTGGATGGATTGCAAATGCTTGGATGGATTACAAATGTTTGAAAAATGATTAGTATCACAAATACTTAAAGTATATTGCAATGTATTGCAAGTGTATGGAATGTATTGTATGCATTGCAATTGAATCATGCACGTTTAAAATGCTAATTTTTCTATATTCATATCATGTTTAAATTTGGAATCTTCCATTGATATGATAAGCTATCATTTGTTTTGAATGATGTATCATCAAATTGATATCATGACTTAAATTTATGAATTTTTACGATATCATTTGACTCTTGCTTTATTTCAAAATTAAAGTTTGTATCATTTGACTTGAAAATGGATGTCATGCCTTGACATCATTTTCGAATTGTAAAAAATATGAAGTTTTGTATTTGGGATGAAAAATCATGCTAGTTGAGCATGTTGATAAGTTCGAATGTATAAAACTTATCGGTTTTGGGCTTGAATTCAAAGAGTTGAATTCAAGATTTCTTTACTCATATATGGCATATAGATAGGGGGAGTTAAGACTAACTCCGTCATCAATTGATTGTCATCGTTAAAAAGGAGGAGATTATTGAATCTCGGATTTTGATAATGAAATTAATTGATAGGTTATTTGATCTAAACCATATTATTGAGAAAAGTGTATAGGATTAACTATGATAGAAATAAAGACATAAAGCAAATTACCAGAGTCAAGTATGTTGGGAGTCCGAGATCCATCAGAAGTCTGAAAGTTCATCGAAAGTATTGCCGGAACTAGCCAAGAATGAATCGAGGACTTGCCGAAGGATTGTTGGAAGTTTGCTAGAAGATTCGTCGGAGGTTCATGGAGCTTACAAAGAAAGTTTGGAAACTTACCAAAAAGACTCGTTGGAACTCACCGTAAAGTCCGAGAGCCTACTGGGAGTCCGTTGGAAGATTATCGAGGGTTCGTTGGAAGTCCACCAGAAGTTCATCGGAAGCTCGCTGGAAGAAGACTCGACATTGTCAAATCATATTTTGCTTAGAAATATATTTATAATTTCATAGTTAACACATAATTATGATTAGGATTAGGTGATAATCCTTTAATCCTAGTAGGGGCCAACTGGGCCCGTAATTTAACTAGATTGGGCCAAATTCAAAGCCCATCCAATATTGCTAGACCTGTTTGGTAGTAGCACCACCCTGGGAACAGGTTCCTAGGTGCTTTGGGTGGTGGTACAACCCTAGGTCAATGGTTGTACCGCTGATAGTTATTACCTATCAAACGGTAGTACCACCTGACAAGTGATGGTGCCACCCCAACACAAAGCCTAAGGACTCTGTCAAGTGGTAGTACCATTAGACTAGGCGGTGGTATCACCTAGTATACTTACAGAACTATGGTCAACTGACGGTGGTACCACTAGTGATAGGCGTGGTGGTACCGCTAGCTTCTTGAAATCTAGGATGGGACATTTTTTTAGCTCTAATTTTGAAGCCAACTAAGGCTATAAATACCCCTTACTTCTCAATCGGCTAAGTACATTGAGAAGTGTTAAGAACTGAGTCAAAACTCTAGCAAAATTACCTTGGAAAGTTAGAGTATTCACCTCCCGAATTCACAAGTGTAAAATTATATAAAAGAGTGTGAGCCACCTGTAAGTTCTATAAAAAGGGGTGTTTGTCCTTCCCCTTCAAGAAGGATTGATTGTGGAAGTCAGAAACCTCATCGGAGGAGGTTTCGGAAGTGGACCTAGGTCATTTGACCGAACCATTATAAATCGCTGTGTACTTCTCTTGGTGTGTGAATTTTTAATTATTATATTTCAATTTTTACTTGGCTGTAATCTTTCAATCTCCTACACTCTAGTTCTTAACAAGATTTACTTGTCTTAACTTTTGGCATTAAGTCATTTATAGTTCCTTTAGAAACCCAAACTAATTTATGTGAGTTATATTTTTTAAATGAACATGGATAAGCATAATGACTATCTCTTCCACAAAAATTACATTTAACTTTAGGGGGAATATGTAATGTGGGTCCTTTAACAAATATAGATAGCTTTTATTAAGTATTGATACTCATGAAGTCGACTCCTTTTTTATGTACATGACCTTTATTGGCAAGAATCATGTTTAATGATTTTTACCAATTTTAAAATTTTCTAATGTTTGTTGTAATAATATATTTTCCTTTTTAAATGAATCTAACTCTTCACATTTAGTGTAAGGTGTTAACAAGCATTTATTATACTTATTTTTTAATTTATCAAATTCATTTGAGAGAGATACATGATCCTTTTTTAGCATTTTATATTTATTACTAACTATTTTAAATTTATCATATAAATAATAAAATAAATCGAGTAATTTATCATAAGATAAAGAAGTTTTAGGTGAGTCACATGCCTCGTCGTTCAAAGCCATCAATGCATAGTTCACCGCTTTGTCTTCATTGTTTTGCTCTTCGTCTTTTGATGAGCTTTATTCATCCTAAGTTGCCTTGAGTGCTTTCTTCTTCTTTTATGGTAGTAGCTTCTTCTTCAGTTATGGACACTCATATTTGAAGTGCATTGGCTTTTTGCATTCATAACAAATTATTGTATCCTTTTTAAGTTTATTTATATTCTTAGATTCTTGTTTTATAAAATTTATTTTGTTCCTTTTCATGAACTTTTTAAATTTTCTTGTGAAGAGTGTCAAATCATTATCATCACTTTAGCTTTTGCTCGAGTGATCTTTTTTTATTCTGAATGTAATATCCTTCTTGTTATTTAGAAGATTGTCCTCATATTCATCATGTCTTGTAAGTCATTTCATAGGTTATTAATGATTCTCTGAGTTCTTTAAAAGAAACTTATTCAAGTCCTTTAATTATAGTTACCTTTGGATCTCAACTTTTCGAAAGAGATCTTAAAATTTTATTAACTAATTCAAGATTAGTATAATATTTACCAAGAGCTTTCAAACCATTGATAACATCCATAAAACAAGCGTACATGTCACCAATGGTTTCACTTAGCTTCATTCTAAATAATTTATAACTAAATACCAAAAAGATTAATCTTATATTCTTTTACTCTATTTGTACTTTCATAAGTAACTTCAAGTATGTGCCAAATATCATGTATAGTTTCGTATGTAGAAACACAATTAAACTCATTTTTGTCTAAAGCATAAAATAAAGCGCTCAAAGCTTTAGCATTTAAAAAAAAGTTTTCTTTTCAAAATTATTCCATTCATTTATTGGTTTAGAAGATTTTTGAAAACCACATTTAACGACATTCCATAAATCAAAATCCATTGAAATTAAGAAAATTTATATTCTTATTTTCTAATAAGTGTAGTCTATTCCACTAAACATAGGAGGACGAGTGATAGAGTAATCCTCTTGATTGCTAAGAAAAGTCATTTAATCTCTCTTGAGAGTTAAACCAATTGAGAGAACTAGGCTCTGATACCAATTGTTAGGATCGTAAGGACACCAAGAGGGGGTGAATTAGTGCTTTCGAAATAAAGAACTAGTTTAAAAATTTCTATCGATGAAACCAATATCAGAAATATGTTTAACTTAGAATATGAGCAAGAGTAGTAAGCAATAAAATCAGTAAGTAATAGCAATGAAGAGCATAAAAAGAAATGTAAATCAGATTTATAGTGGTTCAATTGTCATGACTTAAGTCCACTCTCGATTCCTCCTCCCTCGAGGCCATCGACTTTCACTACCGATCTTCTTTTCATGGGCGAAGATCACCTACTCTTTTTATAACTCTTTTCTTCTTTTTACATCCTTAGGAGAGAACCTTCACACCTCTCTTTTACAAGTAACCTCACAACTCCCTTAGAAAGATTTCTAAACTCTATGAGGAAGAGACTCAACACTTTTATAAGAGAGTTTTTGCACTTATAATTATAAGTTTTTGTTACTACACCTAGCATGTATGAGTGAAGTATTTATAGACCTTAAATAACTTAAAAAATAAAGTCAAAAATTTAAATCTTTGGGTTTTCGAGATATTGGTGATACTACCGCCTATGCTGGGTGATACTATCACTTAACAAAGCTTGGGAGACTGGACTCTAGCATTACCATTGCTTGCCTAGATGGTACCACTACCTGACACAGCCTAGAAGACTATGTTCTGGTGGTGCCATCGCTTGCTACTTGGTAGTACCATCGCTAACCTTGGTGATACCATCATCAGGTTTTCTAGAAATGTACACTTTGTACTTTCTAGCTCACAGGTGGTACAACTACCTGACTTGATGGTGCCACTGCTTGACCCAACCTCAAGTCACTAAATTAGCTTTCTAATAGGCCTAATTCAGTCCTGATTTAGACCCAATAGTTCCTAATCAAGTTGGCATGGTTATGCTCCAAAAAAAATTTAATTAGATTCTAAACAACTTCGATCAAGACTTAATAAATATAATCATGAAACCTATATTATCCGGCTTGTTGTCTCCTTATCTGGCACTTCATCCATACCTTCGGCGTATCGTCCTTTTCTTTGACATATTGCTTGACCTATCGACATATTGACCTCCCGTAACATTCAATCTACTTGGCACACTACCAAATCCTTTTGGCTCGATGCTCGAACTCATGGCATGAAGTAGATCCTCTAGCATGTCGACTAATCTTCTGGCCTAATATCCAATCTCTGACATGATGCTCTTCAGCCCAACGCTTGATTCTCCTACTTCACGATTCAAGTCTATGATCAAAGTTTCTCCTACGTCACTTGTCTCAAACCCTCATTAGTCCATAAATTCATCAATTGATTTCATTATCAAAATCTAGGATTCAACACTAAGATGTTCAGAGATATAGAGTGATTTATAAAGTAATGCCGAGTGTGTCATTTGGCAAAAATAGAAAGTTAAAATTTTGGTTTGTATACTCTATTGTTAGTCCTTAATGCTCCATGGGAGGAAGTGAGTCTTGATTTCGTTTTGGGACTATCAAGAACTCAAAGGAATAAAGATTCTATCATGGTTGTTGATAGATTTTCAAATATGTTTCACTTCATTCCCTATAACAAATCAAATGATGCATCTTATATTGTTGATTTGTATGATAATAATATTAGTCAAAATAAAAATGAAAAAAATATTAGTCAAAATAAAAATGAAAAAAATATTAGTCATTTAGTCAAAATAAAAATGAACAATTAGTCAAAATAAAAATGAAAAAAATATTAGTCAAAATAAAAACATCAAAGATTCCGTTAAAATAGAATTTCAAAATTCCAACCAAGAAAAAGAGGGTCAATCAAATCTTGTATCAGATCTACAAAAACAAAACCAAAAGGAATATCCTGAAGAGGATTGCACAATGAGATTGTCAGATTGCATAGTATTCTAAGAACTATGGTGTCTGATCGAGATTCAAAATTTCTTAGTTATTTTTGAAAAACTCTTTAAAGGAACCTAGGTACTTCTTTGATTTTTAGTAGCTCACATCATCTAAAAACCGATGGGCAAACTGAGGTAACGGACAGAAGCTTAGGAAACTTGCTTAGAAGCTATGTTAGCAAGAATATTAAGCAATGTGATCTTATTCTTCGACAAATTAAGTTTGCCTACAATCGTTACATGCATCATAGTATTGATAAGAGTCCATTTGAGGTTATTTATTGTGCTAATCCTATTGGTCCTTTGGACTTAGTCCCTCATTCTATAATTAAGTAATTTAGTGGAGAAGCTGATGAGAGGGCTAAATAAATAAAGAAATTGCATGAGGGTGTTAAAGCATCCATTGAGAAGCAAAATGAGAGATACATGCCAGTTGCCAATAATTAAAGAATGCACATGGAGTTTAATGCAAGTGATTTAGTCTAGATTCATCTAAGAAAGGAGAGGTTTTCACCAAACAAATTTGAAAAATTGAAATGAGGCTGATGATACATTTAAGGTGTTAAGAGAATTGGTAAGAATGTTTATAAAATTGAGCTACCTGAAAATTATGGAGTGTCCCCAACATTTAATGTGGTTGATTTAAGTTCTTATCATAATCATATTGATAGAACAAATGAGAACTTGAGAATAAGTCATTTTCAACTAGGGCAAATTGACATGGGAGTACCTAATTTGCTATAATCAACTCGTGTGAATCTTATTAGTCTTATGGTATTCTCTATAGTCCATAATATTATCTCATAGTCTTTAATCCTACCCATTCAAATATGATAACTTATGAGCATATTTCTTAGATAAAGTTAAAACCGTTTCAATGTGCTTTTCTTTATGATTAAGGAATGCATTAAAGGGATTAGTTACCAATTATAAAGTACTTAATTTCATAGTTCCCTATGCATAAAGGATTATTTCATACACCAAAACATATTTGATAGGACCCTAGTAGCGTTGGGTCCTACTCAATCAAGTAGTAGCTAATAAAAACTCTATGAGATTATATATAAACCCCACCTAGTCGTCTCTATCCTATAAAGAAGAGTAGATAGGGTTTATATTTGTAGCCTTAGGGATTCCTAGCCGTCGCCCCCTTTACTGGGTAGGTCAACTAGGGTTGAGGGTAAAATGAATAATTTACTTAGGAAGCAACCTCCTAGGGCTAGGGTTTGGAGCCTTATATAAGCATGTAGCCTCCACCTCTTTTGAATAGAAAAGATCAATCTACAAATTCAACCATCTGGCCAACTACCAAGGAGGGTGGAACCCCTATAGCGTTCCAAGGGTTAATCCCCCTTAAAGATAAATCTACATAGAATTCCTCTAGGGTTCTATCATCTGATATCAGAGCAGCGATCTTGTTGCTTTTGCTGCCACCCCTGCTGCCCACCATCAGCCAAGCAATTCTCATAATTACTCTTGATGTTGCCATCTCCACCATCATCTCCTACCATAGATCAAATTAGTTTGCTGCCACCATCTCCAATTGTATCAGAGATTTGGTATTCTCTTATCACCAATACCTTTTGCTACTGTAATTTTCCATTCAAAATATTAAAAAGAAGTCTTTTTATCTATCCCTTGTTGTGAATTCCTTTCATCGTAAAAGTTATTATCTTTGCGAATGAAGGATTGCTAAAGAAAATTTTAGCCACATATTGTTGCCTTTAAACCGATCTATTTGCTATCCTTTTTGAACAAAATTTCTTATACGCTTCATAGATTATCTTGGCTTTCATCTGTGATTTATCTATTATGAAATTCATCTCTAAAATGTTCTTGTGTTACTATAAATTTTCATCGCAAACCATTGAAATTTTTCGATGAGAATTCTGCTATCCTTACTTGCACCAATTTCCTTGCTGTTATGCTACCCAAATTTCCTTGATCAAATTTGTCATCATTGCTGTTATCTAAACAAGATTTTGCTATTAAATCCCCTCCTCAAATCTCTCGATTTTTGCTGAAAATTTCATCGAGAAACCACTGTTTCTTCGATGACAATTCTGCTCTTACAAGACAGCACCTATCTGTAGCAACTTCCATCGATTTCTATCTAACCTTTGTTGCCATCTATCACAAATCTAAAACTCTTTTCCCTAACCTTCATCCACTACCATCACAGCCCTAAAACTTCACTAAACTGCACCCAAAATAGTCATAAAACAAGCCTAAACCGTAGCCTACATCCACTAACCCTTTCATGCTAGTCATATGTTCCCTGCAAGCCAATCACATGAGTGACGACACTTGTGACTTGATATACACTCTTTCTCTTTGCTTATTATTAGGCATTTTGTCATTTTATCTTGCGTGTTGCATATATTGTGATGTCTTTGGATCTACGCAATGGGAATTGGATCGTGATGAGATCATGATAATGAGACCGATTCACCTTTAAACATAAACCCTAAATAATCCTAGTCATAGGTTACTCGAGAGGGACATCGAGATAACCGGATAGACTGGTATGCTGTATACCCGTCCATATGATGGAGGTGGCTAGTCTCATAACTACTCATGTGGGGACACTAAAGGTACAATGCAGGTGCTCATTGGAGAATGAATTCACTGATTAATCTACCTACGGAATACTAGATGGTTATTGATATCTCACGTCAGACAACGATTCTGTAGTCCCAGTAGTGTATCTGGTCGTTAGACTTGAGACACCAAGGATGTCCTATATGAGTACTCCACTCTTTGATATCGGACTTATAGGTTTGGAAAGTTCCAGATCTAGTACAGCCAGTTATTGGGAGTGGTAGCCAACCTTAGAAGGGCTATTAACTATCAATAGATGATCATCCGCTCTCGGTATCATGAGAGGAATATCCCATATATTCTTGCTCGAACAAATCCTTGGCTAAGGTTATTCGAATTGAGAGAGAGAGTTTTTCGGGAGAATCTGACAAGAGCAAGACTCGAGAAGAGACCGTTTGAGCCTGACAGCACCATGCCCGATATAGAGTCTCTTGGATATTAGTTGGATGAGGGACTATAGATATATGGTAACTGAGAACAGATGGGTCCAAAGAATTGGATTCCCCTGTATCGTTTGGGGGCTATGGCATAGTGGCCTAGTACATCCACAGTCGATGAGTTGGGTGAATTATTATAGAGATAATAATTCATAAAATCAGAAGAAGTTCTGACAAGTATAACTCACGGCCAGCTTGATATTGGGCCTAGAGGGTTACACACATATGGTAGGTGTTACGACGAGTAGAGGTTCGGATACGAGGTATCCGCTGGAGCCCCTATCTTATTGGATATCCATTAAGCCCCTGAATTATTGGATCCTAAAATGAGATCCCATAATTGCTAATAAGAGATTATTGGGTAGAGACCCACTAATCCAATAGGTTTGGGTAATTGGATGGAAATCCAATATCCAATAGGGTAAGATCCATTAGGGTTTACAAGAGGCCTCTATAAATAGGAGGGAACCTAAGCTCTATAGGTTGTGGGTTCTTTTAGTAGCCACCTTCTGTTCTCCTCTCCCCATAGAGGTGCATCGTCGTAGTCTCTACCGTGTGGATGCCACTAGAGAGGAGGACACTTGACCTCCTTCATCCTTCCTACAGATCTGTAGGGATTCAGGGATATACGATCTCCCTAGGTATTTTCTTTTACACATGCAGTTTTCGCGGATTTATTTTGATGCACCGATCTTCACTCGAAGATGGAACCTTTCTATAAGAAATCTGTGGTTTTGTTTTTTGTTCTTTCACTACGCATGTGATGTCGCCCCATAGGATTTCCCAATAGTGGTATCAAAGCCAGGTTATTCATACGAAGATTGGATCTTAAACTGCGTGTGTTATGATCTAGACTAGTTTTTGTCATCAAAATCATTGACATAAAAGGTGAGGAAGGACAGTAAGTGTTGCTGCCCTTGCTGCGCTCGCACAACGACCGCAAGGCTGCTTGCAACCTTGTTGCCTACAACGGCAGTGGTGGCGGCGGCCATAACGCTGCAATGCAGCAAGCAAAAGCAGGATTAGGGTTTTCTAGGCAAAAGACATTTTTGCCTCTCGAAATTTTAGAAATTTTGATTTCTATCCCTTTTGACAGAATGACCAAAATACCCCTTAGAATTCAAAAAATTCTCTAAATATCTCTATTTTTAAAAAAATATGTAAATTAAATATTTTAATTAACTATTATAATTTATCTAGTAGTCCTATAAAATAATATATACATGTGGACAAATGATCATGGACCTGTGATGTGATGTGTGTACATGTGATTATTATTATTGGGGCCTGCATGCCTTTATTTTTTTCGTTTATTATCGGACTTGCATGCTTGTAATTATATTGTAATTACATGAGGAGGCGCAGCGATAACGGGACTCATGAGGTTGAGATGGAAGATCCGATGCATGGAGATACGTTGAGATGTCGACGAAACCGACGAAGCGAGAAGGATGATCACAGGGTATGGAGATGTGCTAATGTGAGTGATTGGGCCCATTGGCTCAGGCTTGATCACATTAGGATGTGGTCCATGATCATCTGGTGTGATTGCTCATGTGATGTGTGAATGGTTATACACTTACTAGATATGTATATATATTTGCATGCGATGTAGATATATATTAAATATGCATGTGTGTGACACATTTTGTTAGGAGACCAAATCAAAATCCCCTCTATTAATAATATTAAGTTGGTAAACGTGAGGCAATTAGATTGACCCACGTGGCCTTCCATCATTATAGGTAGGAACCGATTCACGGTATAGGTTGAGTTGGTCGAGTCCCTCGAGACTCACCTATATCACATTTCGCTATCTTATCTATGACACAGAGATGTCACCGGTGACCTGAGGACATGGTATGCTTGGTCAAGTCCCTCAAGAGTATATCATCGAATCAGACTCATCTTGTAACGATGGTGATGACTTAATCGAACATCATGGTTGGTCGAGTCCCTCGAGGCTAGGGTGGTTCAGAGGCCGAACAGGACGGGAATCACAAGTAGTTATGATTGGCAAGAGTTGCCTACCTTTACAAGCTTAACGTAATTGGTTGAGTCCCTCAAGGTTACGTTAAGACGTCGATTGGATCTCGATCCCCACTAGAGCTTCGTCGGGGGTCTCCGATTCACATACCGGAGGGTGTTGTGTGTCTAACAAAAAATTAGTGGGAATACATTAAGATAGAAGTCCTTATCTTAATTGTTTAATTTTTGCAAAGTCTGCATGTTATTTATTATTGCTACATCTTTAATTTCAGAAAAATGTTGCTTTCAAATCCTTTACATGGCATACTTGATGCCAACCGCTTCACTAGTCCAAATTGTATGGATTGGCTTTGCAATCTGAGAATCATTCTCACGGCGGAGAAAATCATGTATGTCCTTGATACAGTGATCCCTACACCTGACGAAGGGGCAAGCAAGGATGAGATCGCTCGTTATGTGAAGTACATAGATGATTTTGCTCTTGCTCAATGCTATATGTTGGCCTCTATGATTACTGAGTTACAGAGACAATATGAAAATATGGATGCTAATTATATACTCCTACATCCCCGCAAACTGTTTGAAGAAGAGGGAAGAACTCAGAGATATGAGATATCAAAGTCTTTTCCATGCCAAGATGACTGAGGGGACACCGGTTCAGAACCATGTCCTTAAGATGATTGAGTAGATTAAGAAACTCACAGGTCTATGAATGGTCCTAGAGGATAACCTGTGTGTAGATCTTGTGCTTAAGTCCCTACCAGATTCCTTTTCTCAGTTCATAATATGAACAAACTTGAGGTGACCCTTCTAGAGCTCCTTAATATTTTGAGAGAAGCAGAGAGCACCATCAAGAAAGAGAAGCCAATTCTCTATACTGGTGAGACCAGAAAGAAAAAGAAGGCTGAGAAGTCCCTTAAGAAGGGCAAGTGTAAGGGCAAAATGGGTAAGGAAAAGGTTGCCAAGAAAGACCCAACAAAGGACAAAGGCCAGTGCTTCCACTGCGGCAAAGATAAACACTGGAAGAGGAACTGCAAAGAGTACCTTGTAGAGAAAGCGAAACAGAAGCTTGGAAAAGCATTAGATACATTCATAATCAGTCTCCATTTGTCAGAATCTTATGATAACACATGGGTATTAGATACCAGGAGTGCTTATCATATCTGTAATTCATTGTAGGTTCTGGCAGGACCTAGGAGATTGGACAGAGGCGAGATGGACCTTAAGATCGGTAATGGAGTAAAGGTTGCTATAGTGACTGTTGGTAAGGTCACCTTACATCTGCCTAGTGGAGCTATTATTGCATTAGATGTATGCTATATGTTCCTTCTATTATCAAAAATATTATTTCCATTTCATGTTTGACAGTCAGTGGATATAAAGTAGTTTTTGAGAACAATGGTTGTTCAATAATATTAGATGATGAGATCATCATGAGAGGAACATTACATAATTGTTTATTTATACTAGATACAGCTCCACATATCATGAGTGTAAGTGAGTCTAAGAGGAAATGAGAAGAGGTGAACAATACATATCTATGGCATTGTAGACTAGGTCACATCCATGAGGGAATGATTCAAAAGTTGTTCAAGAATGGATATCTAGATCCATTTGACTAAGTCATATGCAACTTGTGAACCTTACCTTAGGGGAAAGATGACCAACTCTCCATTTAGTGGAATTGGAGGGAGAGCTACTGAGTTGCTGGAACTCATACATAGTGATGTATGTGGTCCCATGTCGACTCATGCCATAGGTGGTTACTCCTACTTCATTAGTTTCACTGATGATTTCTCAAGATACAGATATATGTACTTGATGAAGTACAAGTCTGAGGCTTTTGAGAAATTCAGGGAATATAAGAATGAAGTGGAGAACCAGATAGAAAAGAGTATTAAAACTCTTTGATCAAATCGAGGAGGTGAGTACTTGAGTACAGAGTTCACCAAGTTTCTCAAAGACCATGGGATTTTATCCCAATGGACATCTCCTTATACACCACAGCTTAATGGCGTATCGGAAAGGAGGAATCGCACATTGTTAGACATGGTGCGTTCCATGATGAGTTTCACTGACCTACCCATCTCATTCTGGGGATATGCCATAGAGACTGCAGCTTACCTTCTGAACAGAATTCCAACTAAGTCAGTAATATCTACTCCATATGATATATGGAATGGGAAGAAGCCTGATCTTAAGGTTGTTAAGATTTGGGGCTGTCTTGCCCACGTCAAGAGACAACCTCGACAAGTTGGAATCTAAGACAGAACGATGCAAGTTCGTGGGATACCCCAAGGAAACTTATGGGTATTATTTCTATCACCCTAAGGACCAAAATGTCTTTGTAGCCAAGAGAGTAGTATTCCTTGAGAAGGAACACATTCTTGGTGGAGACAATGGGAGCATGACAGAGTTGAGCGAGGTTGGAGAACCTAGCTCAAGCATTATTCCACAGCCAGAATCTATTCGGATACCTAGCACACAAGTTCCAACTTTACGTAGGTCCGGTAAAGTATCTCATCCTCCTTAAAGATATGTGGGACATATCAGAAGAGAGGATTTTGAGAATATTGATCCTCAGACCTATGAGGAGGCTATTATGAGCATAGACTCCGGGAATGGCAAAAAGTCATGAATTTAGAAATGGATTCCATGTACTCCAACAAGGTTTGGAACCTAGTTGATACACCCAAGGGTATTTTACCCATTGGCTGCAAGTGGATCTTCAAAAAAGAAGATAGGAGTAGATGGAAAGGTAGAGACCTATAAAGCAAGGCTAGTAGCTAAGGGGTATCGTCAAAAGCAAGGTGTTGAATATGACGAAACTTTCTCACTTGTAGCCAAACTAAAATCCATTCGAATTTTATTGGCTATTGCAGCACACTATGATTATAAGATCTGGCAAATGGACGTCAAAACCATATTCCTCAATGGCAACCTCGAGAAGGAGGTATATTTAATAAAGCTTGAGGAATTCGTGTCCAAGGATAACTCAGATAAGGTTTGCAAGTTGCTTAGGTCCATTTATGGATTGACGCAAGCTTTCCAAAGTTGGAACATAAGATTTGATGAAACAATCAGATCTTATGACTTCGTTAAGAATGAAGATAAGCCTTGTGTGTATAGGAAGGTAAGTGGGAGCACTATCACCATTTTGGTATTACATGTGGATGACATCCTGATCATTGGGAATGATATAGGAATGCTCTCCACAATAAAAGCTTGGCTATCTAGGCACTTCTCCATGAAGGACTTAGGAGAAGCATCCTGCATATTGGGGATATGGATCTATAGAGATAAATTTAAAAGGATGCTTAGCTTGTCCCAATCCAAGTACATAGATACCATTATTAAAAGGTTTAGCATGAAAAATTCCAAAAGATGTCTCATACCAATGAGACATGGAATATCACTTTCTAGCAGTTTGTCCCCAAAGACTCCTGAAGAAAGGGCACACATGGATATGATACCATATGCCTCAGTGATAGGATCTATTATGTATGCTATGCTATATACCAGTCTTGATATAGTGCATGCTCAGAGTGTCACAAGCAGGTATCAGGCAGATCTAGGCTTGGAGCACTGAAAAATAATAAAATGTATCCTTAAGTACTTGAGAAGGACTAAGGATCTTTTACTAGTATATGGAAGCAGTAGCCTTAGGGTTGAGGGCTACATAGACTCGAGCTTCTAGTCCAATGCCGATGATAGCAAGTCTAATTCAGGGTATGTGTTCACCCTGAATGGAGGAGCAGTATGTTGGAAGAGTTCCAAGTAAGACACTACTACTGACTCGACCACAAAGGCGGAATACATTGCTATGGCAAAGGTAGCAAAGGAGGGAGTCTGGATGAAGAAGTTCATCATAGACCTAGGAGTCATCCCGAGTAGCGAGGAGCTAATTCCCTTAAATTGTGATAAATACGAGGCGATTACTCAAATAAAGGAACCTGGGTCTCATCAGAAGTGTTTCGAAGAGGTTCTAGCTTAATAGAGAGATCGTGGCCTAAAGAGATGTCGTAGTGGAAAGAGTTTCATCCGAAGATAACATTATAGATCCACTGACAAAGCCATTAACTTAGATTGTATTTGAGCGTCACAAAGGTCTGATGGAGATCAGACATGTTGGTGATTAGCTTTTAGTCAAGTGGGAGATTGCTAGTCATATGTGTTAGGATCAAAAGGCACTAAGAGGGGGGGGTGAATTAGTGCAGCGGATTAAACTCGTATTCTTGAAACCGATTTCGCAAAGAAACACAAGTTCGTAGGAAGATTTTGATTCGACGAAAGAGAACTTGAAAGTAATTGCTTGTGAAAAGGAACTAACTATGAACTTGCAGCCAAGAAATGAAATAATTCAGAAATATAAACACTCACACATTTAAGGACACAATGATGTATAGTGGTTCGGTCAAATGACCTACATCCACTCTTGAAGCCTTTGCGATGAGGCTCCGCTCTTCCACTAGCAAGTCCTTTGAAGGGGAAGGATCAAACACCCTTTTACAACCCTTTACAAGATGTTCACACTTGTACAAGATCTCTCAAGAAGAAGAAGAAGGTGAACACTTAGCAAAGAAAACAACACTTTTCAAAACTCTTCAAAAGCTCAAGACTCAAACTTTTTCTTGCTCAAAAGGGTTCCCTTTCACCGAGAAAGGGGGTATTTATAGATCCAAAGTGGATTCAAATTGGGCTCCAAATTCCAAGTGAATTTGGAGTTCCCATGTTCTGGTGGTCAAGGCGGTGCCACACGCTGTGTCGATCTTTGATCGACTGAAGCGGTGCCACTTGACAGCGCTTCCACCGCAGTCGTCTCCACCGCTGTTACAGGCTGGTACGCGCCTGCCAGCTAAAGCTGCTACCGCCGCTACGAGCGGGCGCTTCTGATGAGCGCCCGCTACAATGATCCGGACGCACTATAGTATCGTGGCGCTACAGAGCCGGCGGGTGCTACCGCCCGACCAAAAGTTGCTTTGGCGTGCCACCGCCCAGCATGCATGCAACGTCAATGCACGTAGCTGGTTCGGTTTGGGCCAAAATTTTGGCCCAAACTCATCCTAATCAAAGCCCAATGGGCCCCCACTTTGGGTTATCTAATCCTAACCCAAAATACGTGCTAACTACGAATTTTAAAGACGTTTCCTAAGCTATTACAAAGTCCACATGACAACTTCTTCCAGTGAGCTTCCGGTCAACTTCCGGCGGTCTTCCGACGAACCTTCGGAAACCATTCCGCGGAGTCCCGGCAAGCTTTCGGACTTCACGATGATCTTGGCGAGTTCCCCCGAGCTTCTTTGGCAAGCTCCGATCTTTCTTGGCAAGCTCCGCGAACTTCCGACGAACCTCCCGGCGAACTTCCGAAAACCCTTCGGCAAGCTCCCTACTCGTTCTCGGTCGGTTCCGGCAACGCTCCCAACGAATCTTCGGACTTCCGTTGAACACTCGCACTCCCAATGATTCATCAACCTTGTCTTTGGCCCTTTGTTTCGCTTTACGTCTTCATCCCTTTCGTAGTTACTCCTGCATAAACAAACACACTCTACTTCGATCTAGACAGTTATTACAACACGAATTGATATTCGATTGTTCGACGTCATTGGTCAAGATTTCCGTCCAATCCTTCGGCACATCGTCCTCTTTTGCGGTCCGTTGCCCAATCGGCGGATGACCTCCGCAACCTCGATATCCTTGGAGCAACATGCATCTTGGCCCGATGCCCAACGTACGAAGCCTTCAGCCGATTGTCGATCGAACCTCCGGCTCGACATCCAATATCTAGATGTGATCACCCAGCGCAACGTCAATTCCTCTAGTGTCAACTGTCTAATCCTGATCGATAGTAGACCTGCGTAACTCAAAACACAGTTAAACAATAAACCATAATCAATTAGTTTCATCATCAAAATCTGAGATTCAACAATATGTGCCCTGCAAGCCAATCACATGTGTGATGACACTTGTGACTTGATATGCACTCTTTTTCTTTGCTTATTATTAGGCATTTTATCACTTTATCTAGCGTGTTGCATATATTGTAATGTCCTTAGATCTGTACAATGGGAATCGGATCATGATGAGATCACGATAATGAGACCGATTTAACTTTAAACAGAGCCCTAAATAATCCTAGTCATAGGTTACTTGAGAGGGACATTGAGATAACTAGATAGACTAGTGTGCTGTATACCCATCCATATGATGGAGGTGGCTAGTCTCATAGCTACTCATGTGGGGATACTAAGGGTATAGTGCAGGTGCTCATTGGGGAATGAGTTCACTGATTGATCCGCCTAGTGAATGCTTGATGGTTATTGATACCTCACGTTAGACAACGATTCCGTAGTCCCAATAGTGTATCTGGTCCTTAGACTTGAGACTGCTAGTTATATGTGCCCTACAAGCTAATCACATGAGTGATGACACTTGTGACTTGATATGCACTTTTTCGCTTTACTTATTATTAGGCATTTATCACTTTATCTTGTGTGTTGCATATATTGTGATGTCTTTGGATCTGTGCGTGGTAATCAGATCATGATGAGATCACGACAATGAGACTGATTCACCTTTAAACATAGACCCTGAATTATCCTGGTCATAGGTTATTCGAGAAGGACATCGAGATAACCGGATAGACTTGTGTGCTGTATACCCGTCCATATGATGGAGGTAGCTAGTCTCATAGCTACTCGTGTGGGGACACTAAGGGTACAGTGTAGGTGCTCATTGGGGAATGAGTTCAATGATTGATCCGCCTACGTAATGCTTGACGGTTATTGATACCTCACGTCAAATAGCGATTCTGTAGTCCTAGTAGTCTATCGGGTCCTTAGACTTGATACACCAAGGATATCCTGTATTAGTACTCTACTCTTTGATACCGGACTTATAGGTTTGGAAAGTTCCATATCTAGTACAGCCGGTTATTGGGAGTGGTAGCCAACCTTACGAGGGCTATTGAGTGTCAATAGAGGATCATCCACTCTCGGTATCATGAGAGGAATATCCCATGTGTTCTTGCTCGAACAAATCCTTGACCAAGGTTATTCGGATTGAGAGAGAAAGAGCTCTCTGGGAGAATTCGACAAGAGCAAGACTCAAGGAGAGACCGTATGGGTCTAACAGCACCATGCCCGATATAGGGTCTCTGGGATATTGGATGGATGAGGGACTATAGATACATGGTAACTGAGGACAGATAGGTCCAAAGGATTGGATTCCCCTATATCGTTTGGGGGCCGCGGCGTAGTGGCCTGATACATTCGCAGTCGATGAGTTAGGTGAATTATTATAGAGATAATAATTCACTGAGTCAGAAGGAGTTCTCATAAATATGACTCACGGCTAGCTCGATATTGGGCTTAGAGGGTCACACACATATGGTAGATGTTGCGACGAGTAGAGGTTCAGATATGAGATATCCGTTGAACCCCCTATCTTATTGGATATCCATTAAGCCCCTGAATTATTGGATCTTGAGATGAGATCTAATAATTGCTAATAAGAGATTATTGGATAGAGACCCACTAATCCAAAAGGCTTGGGTAATTGGATAGAGATCCAATACTCAATATGGCAAAAGATCCATTAGGGTTTTCAGGGGGCCTCTATAAATAGGATGGAACCAAAGCTCTATAGGTTGAGGGTTTGTTTTGGTAGCCACCTCTTGTTCTCCTTTCCCTAGAGAGAAAGAGGTGCATCGTCGTAGTTCCTGTCGTGTGGATACTATTAGAGAGGAGGACACTTGACCTCCTTCATCCTCTCCTATAGATCTGCAGGGATTTAGGAATATACGATCTCCCTAGGTACTTTCTTTTACACGTGTAGTTTTTCACGGATTTATTTGACGTATCGATCTTCGCATGATGACAGAAACTTTCTACAGAAAATTTAGGGTGTTTTGTTTTTGTTCTTCCGTTGCACATGAGATGTCGCTCTCCCCATGGATTTCCCAATAGTGATATCAAAGCTAGGTTGTCCATGCGATGATCGGATCTTAAACTATGTATGTTGTATTTTGGATCTACTTTTGATGCCAAAATCATTAGCACAAAAGGGCCAGGAAGGGCAGCAACTGTTGTTGCCCTTACTACACTTGTCTGTACGGCGGCAAGCAAGGTCGCTTGCGACCTTCTTTGCACATATAGCAAAGAAACCATCGACCAACGAAGGTCTTTGGTCGCAGTGACGGCTGCTCACCGGCGACCTGCGCCAAAGCCACCGCAGAGGTGCCGGCGCTGGGTGCCGTCGAGCGCTCCGCCCTCGGGGCAGCGACGCGTCGCTGCCCTCCCCGCGTGCAAGGGGCACCGTCAATAGGGTGGCAGCAACCGCAGGTGCAGTAAGGGTGAGGGATTAGGGTTTTAGGATAAAAGATAGTTTTACCCCTCAGGCGCAGAATTTTAGAAATTTCATATTCTGTCCCTTTTGACAAAATTTACAAAATACTTTTTGGGCAAATTACCAAAATACCCTTGGGAATTTAAAATTTTCCTTTATGTCCCTGATTTCAAAAAAATAAATATGTTAATAAAATAGTTTAATTAACTATTATTTTATTTATCTGGTAGTCCTATAAAATAACATATACATGTGATGTATGATGTGGACAGATGATCATGGACTTATGATGGATGTGTGTACATGTGATTATTATTATTGGGGCCTACGAGCCTCTATTCTTTTCTTATTTATTATCGGGCCTGCATACCTATAATTATGTTATAATTACATGAGGAGGCACAGCGGTAGCGTGACTCACAAGACCGAGACGGATGATCCGACGCATGGAGATGCGTTGAGATGCCGACGGATCCGACGAAGCTAGCTGGACGATCACAGGGCATAGAGATGCGCCGAAGTATACATAGATCTTGATGTGAGTGATTGGGCCCACTGGCTCTAGCCTGATCACATTAGGATGTGGTCCATGATTATCTGGTGTGATTGCTCATGTGATGTGCGATTAAATATATACCTACTAGATATGTATATATATATTGGCATGTGATGTAGATATATATATTAAATATGTATATGTGGGACACATTATGTTAGGAGACCAAATCAAAAATCCTTTTCATTAATAATATTAAGTCGGTAAATGTAAGGTAATTAGATTGACCCACGTGGCCTTCCATCGTTATTGGTAGGAACTGATTCCCGGTGTAGGTTGAGTTGTTCAAGTCCCTCGAGACTCACTTATATCGCATCTCGCTATCTTATCTACAACATAGCGTTGTCAATGGTGACCTGAGAACATGGTATGCTTGGTCGAGTCCCTCGAAAGTATATCACCGAATCAGACTCATCTTGTAACGATGGTGATGACTTAACCGAACATCATGGTTGGTCGAGTCCCTCGAGGCCATGGTGGTTCGGAGGTCGAACAGGATGGGAATCATAAGGAGTTGTGATTGGAAAGAGTTGCCCACCTTTATGGGCTTAACATGATTGCTCGAGTCCCTCGGGGTTACGTTAAGACACCGATTGGATCCTAATCCCCACTAGAGATTCGTCGGGGGGTCTCCGATTCTTATACCAGAGGGTGTTGTGTGTCTCACGAAAAATTAATGGGAATACATTAAGATATAAGTCCTTATCTTAATTGTTTAAATTTTTACAAAGTCTGCATGTTATTTATTTATGCCACATCTTTTATTTTAGAAAAATATCAATTTCAAATCCTTTATGTGGCATACTTGATGCCAACCGCCTCACTGGTCCAAATTATACAGATTGGCTTCGCAATCTGAGAATCGTTCTCATAGCGGAGAAAATCACATATGTCCTTGATATAGTGATCCTTACGCCCGACGAAGGGGCAAGCGAGGATGAGATCACTCATTATGTGAAGTATTTAGATGATTCCACTCTTACTCAGTATTATATGTTGGCCTCTATGACTACTGAGTTACAGAGATAGTATGAAAATATGGATGCTAATTCTATACTCCTACATCTCTGCAAACTGTTTGAGGAACATGGAAGAACTCAGAGATATGAGATATCAAAGAGTCTTTTTCGTGCTAGGATAATTGAGGGGACACCGGTTCAGAATCATATCCTTAAGATGATTGAGTGGATCGAGAAACTCACAGGTCTAGAAATTATCTTAGAGGATAACCTGTGCGTGGATCTTGTGCTTCAGTCCCTACCAGATTTCTTTTCTCAGTTTATAATGAATTTTAATATGAACAAACTTGAGGTGACCCTCCCAGAGCTCTTCAATATATTGAGAGAAGCATAGAGCACCATCAAGAAAGAGAAGCTGGATCTCTACACTAGTGAGACCAGAAAGAAAAGGAAGGTTGAGAAGACCCTTAAGAAGGGCAAGGGCAAGGGCAAAATGGGTAAGGCAAAGGTTGCCAAGAAAGACCTAACAAAGGACAAAGGCTAGTGCTTCCACTACGGCATAGATGGGCACTAGAAGAGAAACTACAAAGAGTACCTTGTAGAAACGATGAAACAAAAGCTTGGAGAAGCTTCAGGTACATTCATGATTAGTCTCCATTTGTCAGAATCTTATGATAACATATGGGTATTGGATACCGGGAGTGCTTATCATATCTGCAATTCGTTACAGGTTCTAGCAGGACCTAGGAGATTGAACAGAGGCGAGATGGACATTAAAATGGGTAATGGAACAAAGGTTGATGCAGTAGCTATTGGCAAGGTCACTTTACATCTGTCTGCTGGAGCTATTATTGCATAAGATGCATGCTATTATGTTCCTTCTATTATCAAAAATATTATTTCCATTTCATATTTAATAGTTAGTGGATATAAATTAGTTTTTGAGAACAATGGTTGTTCAATAATATTAGATGATCAGATCATCATGAGAGGAACATTGCATAATGGTTTATTTATGCTAGATACAGCTCCACATATCATGAGTGTGAGTCTAAGAGGAAATGAGAAGAGGTCAACAATGCATATCTTTGGCATTGTAGGCTAGGTCACAGCCACGAGGGAAGGATTCAAAAGTTACTAAAAGATGGATATCTAGATCCATTTGACTATGAGTTATATGCGACATGTGAACCTTGCCTTTGGGGAAAGATGACCAACTCTCCATTTAGTGGAACTGGAGAGAGAGCCATTGAGTTACTAGAACTCATACATAGTGATGTATGCGGTCCCTTGTCGACTCATGCCATAGGTGGTTACTCCTACATCATTACTTTCACTGATGATTTCTCAAGATACGGATATGTGTACTTGATGAAGTACAAGTCTGAAGCTTTTGAGAAATTCAAGGAATATAAAAATGAAGTGGAGAACCAAATAGGAAAGAGTATTAAATCCCTTCGATCAGATCGAGGATGTGAGTACTTGAGTACAGAGTTCACCTAGTTCCTCAAAGATTATAAGATCTTATCCCAATGGACACCTCCTTATACACCATAGCTTAATGGTCTATCAGAAAGGAGGAATCGCATATTGTTAGACATGGTGCATTCCATGATGTGTTTCGTCGATCTACCTATCTCATTTTGGGGATATGCCCAAGAGACCGCATCTTACCTTCTGAACAGAATTCCAACCAAGTCAGTGATGTCTACTCCATATGAGATATGGAATGGGAAGATGTCTGATCTTAAGATTATTAAGATTTAGGGCTGTCCTGCCCACGTTAAGAGATACAACCCTAACAAGTTGGAATCCAGGATGGAACGGTGTAAGTTCGTGGGATACCCCAAGGAAACTTGTAGGTATTATTTCTATCACTCTGAGGAACAAAAGGTTTTTGTAGCCAAGAGAACAGTGTTCCTTGAGAAGGAACACATTCTTGGTGGAGATAGTGGGAGCATGATAGAGTTGAGCAAGGTTGGAGAACCTAGCTCAAGCACCATTCCAGAATCTGTTCAGATACCTAACACACAAGTTCCAACTTTATGTAGGTCCGATAGAGTATCCCATCCTCCTGAGAGATATGTGGGACATATCAGAAGAGAGGATGTTGAGGATATTGATCCTTAGACCTACGAGGAGGCTATTATGAGCATAGACTCCGGGAAATGGTAAGAAGTCATGAATTCAGAAATGGATTCCATGTACTCCAACAAGGTTTGGAACCTACTTAATGCACCCGAGGGTATTGTACCCACTGGCTGCAAGTGGATCTTCAAAAAGAAGATTATAGTGGATGGAAAGATAGAGACCTCTAAAACAAGGCTAGTGGTTAAGGGGTATCATCAAAGGCAAGGTGTTGATTATGATGAAACTTTCTCACCTATAGCCATGCTAAAATCCATTCAAATTCTATTGGCTATTGCAGCACACTATGATTATGAGATCTGGCAGATGGATGTCAAAATCTCATTCCTTAATGGTAACCTTGAGGAGGAGGTGTATATGATATAATCTGAGAGATTCGTGTCCAGGGATAACCCAGATAAGGTGTGCAGGTTGCTTAGGTCCATTTATGGATTGAAGCAAGTTTCCCGAAGTTGGAACATAAGATTTGATAACGCGATCAGATCTTATAACTTTGTTAAAAACGAAGATGAGCCTTGTGTGTACAGGAAAGTAAGTGGGAGCACTATCACCGTTTTGGTATTATATGTGGATGACATCCTGATCATTGGGAATGATGTAGGAATGCTCTCCACAGTAAAGACTTGGTTATCTAGGCACTTCTCTATGAAGGACTTAGGGGAAGCATCCTGCATATTGGGGATAAGGATCTATAGAGATAGATCAAAGAGGATGCTTGGCTTTTCCCAATCTAGGTACATAGACACCATTGTCAAAAGGTTTAGCATAGAAAATTCCAAGAGAGGTATCATACCAATGAGACATGAAATATCACTTTCTAGGAGTATGTCCCCAAAGACTCCTAAAGAAACGGTACACATGGATATGATACCATATGTATCAGTGATAGGATGTATTATGTATGCTATGCATCAGTGATAGGAGTATGTCCCCAAAGACTCCTAAAGAAAGGGTACACTTCTCTCAACATATTGAGGAGCTCTGGGAGGGTCACCTCAAGTTTGTTCATATTAAAATTCATTATGAACTGAGAAAAAGAATCTGGTAGGGACTAAAGTACAAGATCCACATACAGGTTATCCTCTAGGACCATTCCTAGACCTGAGTTTTTCGATCCACTCAATCATCTTAAGGATATGGTTCTGAACCGGTGTCCCCTCAGTCATCCTAGAACGGAAAAGACTCTTTGATATCTCATATCGCTGAGTTCTTCCCTGTTCCTCAAACAGTTTGCGGAGATGTAGGAGTATGGAATTAGCATCCATATTTTCATGCTATCTCTGTAACTCAGTAGTCATAGAGACACTGAGCAAGAGTGGAATCATCTAAGTATTCACATAACGAGCGATCTCATCCTTGCTTGACCCTTCATCGGGCGTAGGGATTACTGTATCAAGGACATATGCGATTTTCTCCGCCGTGAAAATGATTCTCAGATTGCGAAGCCAATCCGTATAATTTAGACCAGTGAGGCGGTTGGAATCAAGTATGCCACGTAAAGGATTTGAAAGCGACATTTTCTGAAATAAAAGATGTAGCAGAAATAAATAACATGCAGACTTTGCAGAAATTTAAATAATTAAGATAAGAACTTTTATCTTAATGTATTCCCACTAATTTTTCGTGAGACATATAACACCCTCCGGTATGTGAATCGGAGACCCCCGGCGGATCTATAGTGGGGATCAGGATCCAATCGACGTCTTAACGTAACCTTGAGGGACTCGACCAATCACGTTAAGCCCGTAAAGGTAGACAACTCTTGCAAATCACAACTTCTTGTAATTCTCAAGGGACTCGACCAAGTATACCATGTCCTCAGGTCACCTCTGACATCTCTATGTCGTAGATAAGATGGCGAGACGCGATATATGTGAGTCTCGAGGGGCTCGACCAACTCAACCTACACCGGGAATCAGCTCCTAGCTATAACGATGGAAGGCCACGTGGGTCAATCTAATTGCCTCACGTTTACCAACTTAATATTATTAATGGAGAGGATTTTTGATTTGGTCTCCTAACATAATGTGTCACACACATACGTATTTAATATATATATATATATATCTACATCGCATGCAAATATATATACATATCTAGTAGGTATATAACTAATCATACATCACATGAGCAATCACACTAGATGATCATGGACCATATCCTAATGTGATCAGGCCCAGCCAGTGGGCCTAATCACTAACATCAATATCTATGTGTACTTCGGCGCATCTCTATGCCCTGTGATCGTCCATCTCGCTTTGTCGGATCCGTCGGCATCTCAATGCATCTCCATGCATCGGATCGTCCATCTCGGCCTCGTGAGTCCTGCTACCACTGCGCCTCCTTTGATAATTACAACATAATTACAAGCACGCAGGCCTAACAATAAACGAGAAAAATAGAGGCTCGCAAACCCCAATAATAATAATCACATATACACACATCACATCACAAGTCCATGATCATCTGTCCACATCATACATCACATGTATATGTTATTTTATAGGACTACTAGATAAATAATAATAGTTAATTAAACTATTTAATTAACTAATATTTCTGAAAATAGAGACATAGAGGGAATTTTCTAAATTCCCAAGGGTATTTTGGTCATTCAGCCAAACGAGAAAGAAACTAGAATTTTTCAAAATTTGAGGGTATTTTGGTAATTCTATCAAAGGGGACAGAATCTGGAATTTCTGAAATTCTGAGGGGCAAAATCGTCTTTTGCTCGAAAACCCTAACTCCTCTCCCTCTGTGGCGTTGCGTTGCGGCTGCGGCTGCCGCACCCTGTCGGCGGCACCTCTTGCGTGCGGGGAGGGCGACGGAGCCGCCGCTACCCCGCGGACGCGGGCGCCCAGCGCCAGCGCCTCTGCAGATCGCCCGGCGGTGGCATCGCCAGCAAAGCAAGTGCTATCCACGTCGCGGCGTGGGCGCGCTCAGCGCAAGCACCACCACCAGCGAGCGGCGCCGCGAAGAAGCGTCGTGCTGCCCGGCGGTGCAAAGATCTGCCGGCGCCCCCGCCAACGGCATAACGCCCGCAAGCGCCGCTGAGTGGGCGACGCGCATGGGGCGACGCCAGCCATGCGAGCACTTCTGCCTGCGAGCGCAGCGTCCGCATGTGGCGCCGACCCTTGCGGGTGTTAGGGATCGAGCGGCACTAAGAGGGGGGGTGAATTAGTGCAGCGGATAAAACGATGGATTTTTTAGCAATTTAAAACTAGCTTCGGAAACTTCGTACGATGAAAGCAACGTTTCATTTGAAACCGATTTTTGCGTTCTAACTTTAAAGCATGCGTACAAAGATAAAAAGGAAGTGGAGCAAGTAAAGTAAAGGCTTGCAGCAAAGTAAAACAGAAATTTAAACACTCACACAATCAAGACGCAGAGATGTATAGTGGTTCGGTCAAAGTGACCTACATCCACTTCCGAAGCCTTCTCCGATGAGGCTCCCTTCTTCCACTACCAAATTCTTTGAAGGGGAAGGATCAAATACCCCTCTTACAACCCTTTACAAGTGGTTCACACTCTTACAAGATTTCACAAGAAGAATGAGGTGAACACTTAAGCAAATGAAGAACAAGACTTTCCTAAGACTTATTTTCAAAATCTAACTCTCTAAGGGTTGTGTTTTTTAGCTGAAAAGGAAAGGGTATTTATAAGCCTCAAAGTGATTCAAATTTGGAGCCTAAACATGGAGCCAAAAATTTGAATCTTTTGAGTTTTTTTAGTCTTTGTCTAGTCTTGGCAGATCGACACACCCAGCGTTCTACCGACCAAGCGGTGCTACCGCTGGCTTTCCACGCACCAGGCGGTACTATCGCCCCGACCAGCGGTACTACCGCTGGATAAGAGTCGGGCGGTACTACGCCCAGTAAGCGGTGCTACTACGCACATCTGAGGCTTCTGCTCACAAGAATCGACTACATGCATTTGCGAGACTCTGATAGCATGCACGTAGCATGCATGCATGTAGCTGGTTCGGTTTGGGCCAAAATTTTGGCCCAAACTCATCCTAATCAAGGGCCAATGGGCCCCACTTTGGGTTATCTAATCCTAACCCAAAATACGTGCTAACTACGAATTTTAAGACGTTTCCTAAGCTATTACAAAGTCCACATGACAACTTCTTCCAGGCGAGCTTCCGGTCAACTTCCGACGGTCTTCCGACAAACCTTCGGAAACCATTCGCGGAGTCCGGCAAGCTTTCGGACTTCACGATGATCTTGGCGAGTTCCCCGAGCTTCTCTGGCAAGCTCCGATCTTTCTTGGCAAGCTCCGCGAACTTCCGAGCGAACCTCCCGGCGAACTTCCAAAACCCTTCGGCAAGCTCCTACTGCGTTCTCGGTCGGTTTCGCAATGCTCCCAACGAATCTTCGGACTTCCGTTGAACACTCGAACTCCCAACGATTCATCACACTTGTCTTCAGCCCTTTGTTTCGCTTTACGTCTTCATTCCTATCGTAGTCACTCCTGCACAAACAAACACCAAAAACTCTACTTCGATATAGACAGTTATTACAATGCGAATTGACATTCGGTTTCGACATCATTGGTCGGCGCCGTCCGATCCTTCGGCACATTGCCCTCTCTAGCGGCTTGTTGCCCAATCGACGGTTGACCTCCGCAACCTCGATATCCATGGCGCAACTCCGCACTTCTTGGCCCGATGCCTGACGTACGAAGCCTCCTACCGATAGTCGACCGAACCTTCGGCTCGACATCCAATATCCTGACGTGATCACCTCCGGCGCAACGTCAATTCCTCCAGCGTCAACTGTCTATTCCTGATCGATAGTAGACTTGCGTAACTCAAAACGCAGTTAGACAACAAAACACAATCACACTCAATTAGTTTCATCATCAAAATTCGAGATTCAACAATCTCCCCCTTTTTGATAATGACAACTAATTGATGACTGACGGAGTTAACCATAACTCCCCGGAGTTTAACACAAACTCCCCCTATCAATATGCAATTGATAGAACCCTTGGATTATCCCAAATCCAAGCAACATTCATCACAATATTATGAGAATTAATCAAACAATCATGCAAATATATAAAATACTCAATACAATGCATGAAGTCATCAATCTACTTCTCCCCCTATGTCATCAACAAAAAGAAGAAGTAACATCATAGCTAGTTTTCAAGAATATGCAAATCTTTACAACATACTAGCTATTTATCACATCATACAACATTTTTACAATACAACATCAAATAATACCATTCAATCATAGCAAGTTTCAAGGATGGACAATGATAGTAATTTTCACTTGCTTCTTGAGATGTGCAAGTAGGCACCTTGTTTCTCATGATAGCAATATTTGCATCCTTTGATATAACAATTCTTAGCTTCTCATGAAGTTGCAAAATAGGAATTAAGATGGCAAATTTTTGCAATGTTCGAGCTAAAAACTTTCTCCCCCTTTGTTAGCATCAAAAAGAAAGGGAGGATCAAATATTTCAAATAATCTTGCATGAGATTCAACAATAATTTGTAACAAAAAATGTAAGCAATTTTGAAGAAGTGAAATTAAGCAAGATTTTTGCCTCTCTTGAGATAACAACTTTTTGCTTCTCAATGTTCAAGCTAGCAAAATTTTTCTTTTGATGCACAAGCTTGCAATTTTCTTCCTCTTGAATGAGCTAGCAAATTAATCATGCAAGCTAGCAATAAATCTTCTCCTCCTTTGATTTTGTCAAAAAGAAGGGAAGAATATAATTCTTTTCCCTTTACATGAGTGCTTCCATCATAACAAAATAACAAATTTCCATCATGAATTTTTAACATATCAAGTCATGAATTCAAGAGAGTCATAAACAAATCATGGTATGAGGGAAATTTATGACAAGCAATAATGATAAGCTAGTATACTTTGCAATACGCAAACTAGCTCTCTTTCAATTTTTCTCATTTGCACCTAAGTTTCCCTTTTGCAAGTAATCAACTTCATGTTTGCAATGATCTAGTAATTTTTGTAAAATTTATAACATTTTAAACATGCAAACTTATGAGTTAAAAAATAATGCAACTTTGCAATTTCTTTCTTCTCATTTTGAGAAGTGCAAGTTTTGCCTTTTGCAAGTTCTAGCTAGCTATGTTTGCCATTTTCACTTATGATGCATAAGCTAGCAAGCTAACTCCTCTTTGTCACTATCGAAAAGAAGGGATGAATAATATTTCAATGCAATAATTTTGCATCAATCAATATTTCAATGTTTTCCAAGATGCATACAAGATGGTATTAAAACATGAGAAATCATGTCATGAAGGATATCAATATGTAAATTCAACAAGAATCAAAACCAAAAGATATCATCCATGATTAATAACTTTTCATTTTAGCAAGATCTAGATTCATATTTATCAATTTTAATTCAAGATAAATGTCATACAACCAAGAATCATGATATATAAAAGCATATTAATATTAAGGATCAAATCATGATTACAAGTGCCAACATATTTTCTTTTCATTCATTTTTAAGCCATGATAAATGATTCAAATATTAAGCACATTTTTTTTATCAAATTTTTAATCATCACATAAGGCATTCAAGGAAGTATTGAAACAATAAAAAGAATCAATTTTAGCATATAATGTTTCAACCTTCAATCTTAAGTCATGAATCCAAAAGTCATGAATCAAAAGGTTTATGAATCATTTTGACAAGTCTCTTTTTAGGTAATAACAAGTGGAAGTCTTAGGAGATCACACACAAGATCTTGATTCATACATAGGAATTTTTACCAAGATCACATTTCATAAGAATCAAGGCACGAATTCATAAAAATTCAAGTATTGAATTCGAAAAATCAAAAGACAAGTTACATTTCATTTAAGGAATTTTCTTTTGATAAGACGGAAGGAGCATGGTAAAAGATCTTGATTTATAAAGAGTTTCAAGTCATAGTTGTCAAGATCATGATTTCAATAAAATTTCTTTATAGCAAAATGAAATCTTTTAGAACTTGATTCAAGCATTAAATATGTCTTAACAAGTCATAATTCCAAAAGATTCAAGAATCATTAAAAGAAAAATCATTCAAGCTCAATTCATCAACTCAAGACTCATAATCAAATTATTATTTTTGAGATTCATAATATGAATAAAGTTATTACTGTATCATCAAAATCATTTGTAATTCTAGTGATTTACAAAATATCATAAATGAATTTATCACTTGTCTTTCTTCAAAAATCAAAAACTTTAGAGATAGAAAGATTTCAAGAAACATACATTAATGTTTCAATCATCAAGTCATGTATATTGAAACATAGGAGAAAAATCAAGTTATGCATGCAATGTTTCAATTTTCAAAACATATTTTCTCAAGTTGAGTATCAATAAGTTATGAGAAAATAATTTATGATTCATTTAGATTTTTCTTCAACAACATGGGAGAATCATGATATGAAGTGAGAGATCTTGAAAGACTCAAGTTATCAAGATTACAATGTAGTTTAAGCTCAATCAAATCAAATTATTAACTTGGAACTCATAATCGAATCATCAAAATTAATTTTGAGATTCACAAAATATCATGAAATCATTAATCTCAATAAGATAGGAAAAATATCTTCTTTTTAAGTTATTTGTTTCATACAAGTGTGCTCATGTTTCTAAAAAGAGTATCAAATTTAAGACCAAAACATGAGTTTGTCATCAAGATATGATATCACAAAGTCATTAAGCATGATCACAAACTTTTAGTATTTTCATTTCAATGATGATTTCATAATATATGTTCAAACATTTATATGGAACCCATCATTGTAGAAATTCAAAACATAAGTTTGTCATTAAATGCATCAAGATCATATGCATCAAACATCATAATAGTATATTTTCTCATCTTTATGAGTTTCAATTTATGTGATTTGATCTTTCATAAGAATGTTTAAATTTTTCATATGAAAATGTCATGCATCATATTCAAAAACGAAAATATCATCAAAATCATTTTAATTCTTTCTTACATTAGTTATAACAAGATGATCGATGCTCAAATTTTTTGATAAAATCATGCATCATTTTATAAATCTGAAAAATAATTTTCGTCATGAAAATCATCAAGTCCAAATGTAATACAAGGCAACATTAAAATCATATTTCTTTTATTTAGAAAATTTATGGGTTAGGTCTTTATAATTGATTTCATGAAGACATGTATCATCTAAAAATTTCATCATAAAAAGGGTCAAGACCCATTAATCCAAGATAGAAGTTTTTAAATCAACATCACTTCAACAACTCATGCATGATATAAAATCATCAAGCATCATGTTTAAAGACAATGTAAACTATCAAGATACTCATGCATGGGTTGATTCTATTAGGTGTCTAAACATTATCATAAATCATGCAATCATCTTTCATACTTTTATTTTTCAAAAATACTATAAAGAAAAGCATAGTATAATTTCGAATTTTATTTTAAATTTCTAAAAACACAAGAAAAACATAAAAAAATTCCTACTAACTAAGATAAGCATTCATGGAAATCATCATGTAATTTCAAAATAATTCAAGGAAGTTAAGTTACTTACCTCATTGTCGAAGCCCATGAAACCTATGTTAAATCACAATCCACGTAGTTTAACATCTGATCTTCACACGTACAACCTGGCTCTGATACCATTGTTGGGAAATTCATCATGGGGAGCGACATCACATGCGCAATGGAAGAATAGAAAAATAAAACCCCAGATTTCTCGTAGAAAGTTTTCGTCGTCGTGCGAAGATCGGTGCATCAAAACAGATCCACGAAAACTACATGTGTTAAGGAAAGATACCTAGGGAGATCGTATATCCCTGAATTCCTACAGATCTGTGGGAGAGGATGAAGGAGGTTAAGCGTCCTCCTCTCTAGTGGTATCCACATAGCAGGGATTACGATGATGCACCTCTCTCTCTAGGGGGAGGAGAATAGGAGGTGGCTATCAAAAGAAACCCTTAGCCTATAGAGCTTTAGTCCCCTCCTATTTATAGAGGCCTCCCCTGAAAAACCCTAATGGATCTTTTGCCCTATTGGGTATTGGATCTCCATCCAATTGCCCAAGCCTCTTGGATTAGTGGGCCTCTACCCAATAATCTCTTATTAGCAATTATTGGATCTCATCTCAGGATCCAATAATTAAGGGGCTAAATGGATATCCAATAAGATAGGGGGTTTAGCGGATATCTCATATCCGAACCTCTACTCGTCGCAATACCTACCATATGTGTGTGACCCTCTAGGCCCAATATCGAGCTGGTCATAAGTCATACTTGTCAGAACTCCTTCTGACTTAGTGAATTATTATCTCTATAATAATTCACCCAACTCATCGACCGCGGACGTACTAGGCCACTACGCCACGGCCCCTAGACGATACAGAGGAATCCAATCCTTTGGACCTATCTGTCCTCAGTTACCATGTATCTATAGTCTCTCATCCATCTAATATCCCAGAGACCCTATACCGGGCATGGTGTTTGTCAGCCCATACTGGTCTCTCCTCGAGTCTTGCTCTTGTCGGATTCTCTCGGAGAACTCTTTCTCTCTCAATCCGAATAACCTTGGCCAAGGATTTGTTCGAGCAAGAACACATGGGATATTCCTCTCATGATACCGAGAGCGGATGATCCTCTATTGACACTCAATAGCCCTCGTAAGGTTGGCTACCACTCCCAATGATCGGCTGTACTAGATATGGAGCTTTCCAAACCTATAAGTCCGGTATCAAAGAGTGGAGTACTCATACAGGACATCCTTGGTGTCTCAAGTCTAAGGACCAGATACACTATTGGGACTACGGAATCGTTGTCTGACATGAGGTATCAATAACCATCCAACATTCCATAGGCGGATCAATTAGTGAACTCATTCTCTAATGAGCACCTACACTGTACCCTTAGTGTCTCCACACGAGTAGCTATGAGACCAGCTACCTCCATCATATGAACAGGTATATAACACACCAGTCTATTCGGTAATCTCGATGTCCTTCTCGAGTGACCTATGACCAGAATAATTTATGGTCTGTGTTCAAAGGTGAATTGGTCTCATTATCGTAATCTCATCACAATCAAATTCCCATTGCACAGATCCAAGGACATCACAATATACATCTAGATAATGTGAGATAATACCAATAATCATAAGCAAAGAGATTGACGCAGCGTGTTACAGGTGCAATCACTCATGTGATTGGCTTGTAGGGCACCTATAACTAGCATTTATATGTTGCTCACTCTCCTTATATAAGTTTCTAAGTCTTAAAACCAGTAGAGGTGAACTCTCAAGATTATAAGCTGTCATTTCACTATAATCTCAATTCTTTTTGTTCACTTTTTATATGCAATAAGTATAGAAGTATAGGATATTTATAGGCCTCAATTGGCTTCAAAAATAAAATAAAAAACAAGTCTTATTTCAGATTTTCAGGGTATTAGCGGTACCACCACCTGTCTCTGGCAGTACCACCACTAGTGTATTGAATCTTAAATTTTGATGATGAAACTAATTGATCGTATTTTGGTTATCTAACTATGTTTTGAGTTACACAGGTCTACTCTCGATAAGAATTAGACAATTAATACAGAAAGAATCGATGTTATACTGAAGAAAATCACATCAGGAGATTGAACATCGAGCCGGAGGTCTGGTCGACAATCGGCAGAAGGCTTTGGACAAAGAAATCGGGCATCGGGCCAAGAGGAGCAAAGTTGCACCAAGGAGATCGGGGCTGTGGAGGTTAGCTACTGATTGGGCAACAAACTGCAAGAGAGGACAATGCGCCGAAGTGTCGGAAGAAGCGCCGATAGGCTAATGATGTATTGGGCGATATTTCAATTCGCGTTATAATATTTGCCTAGATCGAAGTAGAACTGAGTCAAAATTGAGTTGGTTTTGGGTGAAATAATATCAGCTCAATTAAGGGCCAATTGGGCCTAAATTGGGATTGATTTGGGCTCATTAGGCGGCCCATTTAGTAGCCCAAAAGTTGTCATAGGCGGTGGCACTACCAAATTGGTGGTAGAACCACCTATGAGCTAGAAAAGTGAAAAAGCATATTTTTCTAGGCTGCAGGTGGTGGCACCACCCAGTTTGGCATTGGCACCACCCAGCATAAAAGCTGCAACGGTGGTACCGCTCTAGACTGGTGGTAGTTCTGCCAGTGTAGGGTCGATTGGCAGTGGTATCGCTAGTGTCAGGCGATGGTACCGCCAACACTCGGGAATCCGAGGTAATTCAAATTTGGGCTCTAAATTTGAATCACCTTGAGGCCTATAAATACTTCTCTCATCCATGGTTGAAAAACATATAAAATCTAAGAAAGAAAAAGGGAAACCTGTGTTACAATAGTATCAAAATCTTCCCTCTAAGCTTTAAGTGTGATATAGTCCAAGAGAGGGGTGAGAGGCTTTATAAGGGTTACCTCCTAAGCCCATCTAAAGGAGAGTGCTATAAGGGAGTTGGTCTTCGCCCTTGGAAGGAAGACAACTAGTGGAAAAGCCGATGGCCTCAAGAGAAGAAGAATCGGGAGTGGACGTAAGTCGTATGACTGAACCACTATAAAAATATGGTATATGTTTACTTATTGCTTTTATCTTTCTGCAAACCATTTTATTTGGCTGCCCTACTTCCTTATCACTATCTTTCTTTATCTCTAAACTCTCTCAAGTTAATTACATTTTCGTTACGCTTCAATCGAAATCGATTTTAGTCGAAACAAGGTTTTCAACGTACAAAGTTTCCGAAATCCATCTTAATCACCAAAATTTATCGTTCTTAACCACTATACTAATTCACCCCCCCTCTTAGTGCCACTCTAGATCCCAACAATTGATATCAGAGCCACGTTCTTTCTCATTCGGATTCACACCCATGAGAAATGGCTCTTCATGGCTTTCAAGAGGGCTTTTCGGTTGTTCGTCCACCGTTCTTTAACGGATCGGACTACACATATTAGAAAACTTGAATGATAGTTTTTTTTATTTCTTTAAATTTAGATTTATGGAGTGTTATTGAAAATGGTTTTTGACTTCCCTCTAAACCGACGAATGAATAGTCGGACTTAGAGAGAAAATCTTTTTCTTTAAATGCAAAGGCTATGAATGTCTTATTTTGTGCTTTAGACAAAAATGAGTTTAATCAAATTTCTATGCATGAAATGGCTTTTGATATTTGGCACACACTAGAAATCACACATGAAGGAATGAGTAGAGTCAAAGACTCGAAAGTTAACATTTTGATGCACGATTTTGAGCTTTTTCGAATGAAACCAAGTGAGACTATCGGCGACATGTACACCCATTTCACGGATGTCATCAATAGCTTAAAAAGTCTTAGTAAATATTTTTTAAATTTTGAAATTACTAATAAGATCTTAAGATCCCTTCCAAAAAGGTGGGATCCTAAAGTAACGCCAATACAAGAAACTAAAAATCTAAATAAATTTCCATTGGAAGAACTAATCGGGTCATTAATGACTTATGAAATGAGTTTCTTTGAACCCGATGAACATATAAATCACCTTCCAAAGAACAGGAAGGATTTGGAACTTCGGACTATAAAATACCACTTGAGTGATGACTCAAGTGATGAGGATAATGAAGAGGACATTAAACTTTTAATCAATTTTAATAAGTTTATTAAATAAAAATCTAAAATAAAAAAGGCACCCAAGGGTGAATCAAGTAAAGAAGAGGCAAATTGGGCTTCGACGGGTTTCAACAATGAGGTAAGTAACTTATCCAAAATGCTTTTACCATATTTTGAAATTACATGACTTTTTCATGAGTGCTTAATTTAATTGGTAGGAAATAAAAAAATTATTTTCAAAAATTATATTATGCTTTTCTTTCTAGTATTTTTGAAAAGTAAAAATTATGAATGATAATTGCTTAATTTGTAATAATACATAAATTCCATGTATGCTTTCCGTATCGGATTTCGGTCTTAAACTTAATGCATATCTATGTATGTTATTCTTGAAAGTATCTTAATGATAATTGCATCTCATGCTTATACACCTAACAAGATAAAATCAATAAACATCTATCTTGATGATTTTATATTTTAAAACTATGCATGATGAGCGAATCTTATGTGTTAATGCTTGGCTTTCATATAAAAATTTTGAAGATACTTTATGGTATTATGATTGATCTTTAAATTTTTGTATCATGCTTAATGAGAAATTAAAGTAATGAAAATTGAAATCTCATATTTTGAAATAATGTGTATGATGAATCCATGAATCTTAATAGTTTTAATGATGTTTTCGGTTTTAAATATGATGCATGACATTTTCATATGAAAATTTTGAACATTCCTATGAAAGATCACATCACTTAAATTGAAACACATTAAAATGAGAAAATGCACCATCATGATGATTTATGTGTGATGCATTTGATCTTAATGGATTTGATGACAATACTCATGTTTTGGATTTAAACTTGATACTCATCTTTTAAAACATTAGCACACTTATATGAAACAAATAACTCAAAAATAAAACACATTATGTACGATGAGTGACTCTCACATTTTGAACTAATGTATATTTGGTCTTAATCGTTTTTACGATGAATTTTTATATGACATGTTATATCTTTTGACTTTAAAAAAAAACTTGATGGATTTTGCCTTTACGTCTTGAACTTTCATGATTGTCTCAATTTGACATTAAAAGACAAAGGCATGCTTATTTGAAGTAAATCATAAAAAGAAAATACATGATTCTTGAAAATTTTTCTCTCTCTAAAGTTTTCAGTTTTGATGAATCCATGTGAATCTCTTGAATCAAATCTTTTAAAAAATGCCACATGCTTAATGTGATTCGACTTAATGATTTTTATGACAAAATTTACCTTTTCATCTTGAATGTTGATATTTATTTTTATTTAGAGCAAGAGCATAGTTATAAGAAGCAAATCGCATATAAAAATGAAAAGCAATCCTCTATCTCAATCTTATCAATTTTTCTATAGGAAATTCGTGAATCCATGCTTGTCATGTATGAATTTATTGAATGTGATTTTGAGGATGATTCCGGATTTGACAAATGCTTGATTCATATTTATAACGTAGGATACATTTTAAATATGAATCATGCTTCAATCATGTTCTATCTCCCTTAATTCATTTTGTTCTCCTATATATCTTTTTAGTCACTAAAGAGGAGAACTTTCCAAATGAATCATGAAATTGATGATTTTATCAATAATCTATTTGTCATTATGAATCTCTTATGAATGAGATTTTGATGGTGTTAAAAAAATCACTTAAAAAAATACCTTTTCCATCTTATTGAGATTAATGATTTTATGATATCTTATGAATTTCATAAATTATGAAAGTGATTTTGATGATTTGATTATGAGTTCGGAGTTGATAAATTGAACTAGAATGAGTTTTATCTATATCGTGATCTTGATAACTTTTTTTAAGATCTCTTACTCCATACTATTTTATGATTCTCTCATGTTATTGAAGAAAAATGCAAATAAAACATAAATTATTTTCTCTTGACTTTTCGATACTCAACTTGAGAGAATGTATTTTGATGAGTGAGACACTATATGCGTAATTTTATTTTTCTCCTACATTTTAATACTTATTTCTACACATGATCTCGATGACTGAAATATTAATGCAAACATTTGATATATCACTTATCATGGTTTGAATATCAAAGTAAAAGAAATTTTGTTCTTCTTGATATCTTTTATGAATTTGAATATGATTTGTTAATGATTCTTAACTCTTCTCTTGATCTATAGGAATCATGACTTTTTGAGATATTTGTAATGTTTAAATCAAGATCTAAAAGATTTCACTTTGCTATAAAGAAATTTTATTAAATCATGATCTTGACAATTATAACATGAAGTTCTCTCGATTATCAAAAGAAAAATTTTCAAATGAAATGCAATTTGTCTTTTGATTTCTTGAAACTTAAAACTTGAATTTTTATGAATTCATGATATTGATATCTTGATAATTGAACTTTTGTACATAATGTGATCTTGGTATCATGATACTTGGAATTTATTTTTGTGAAATCTTGATGAGAATTTTTATGCATGAATGAAGTTGTTCGCTTTGCTATTTGCTTTATGATGAATCAAAGAATCATGACTTGATCTATGAGAATGATATGTTTTTATGTATCATGATTCTTGGTTGTATGCCCTTCATCATGAATTAAAAATTGATGCTTAAGAAAATCTTTATGAATCATGATTTTGATTTCTTAGAACTATGTGTTTAGAATTTATTTTTAAAATCATGATCTTGATCTTGCTAAAAAGAATAATTATGAATCGTGAATGATATCTTTTGATATTGATCTTTTTTTATGATTTGATTGAAAGATTAATGTAAAACTTTCATTGATGCAAATTTAGAATTGATATGAAAAGTTGATCTTGCAAATCTTGTATTCCGCCACTTCTTTTTGACTTTGATAAAGGGGGAGAAGAGTTTTGCTAGCTTGCCTATTGCAAATGAATGCAAAATTCCTAGCATGCAAAGAAGGCAAAACTTGCAATCTTGCTCTTCTCAAAAAAGAAGAAAGAAATTGCATGCATATCGCAAAGAAAGCAAAGAAAGTGTAACTTGCACATCTCAAGAAGTGAATGAAAAATTGCTATATTGCCTATCTTTAGAAAGAAAAATACAAACTTGCACATCTTTGAAAACTATTAGCTTGTATGTTCAAAGTGATTTGCAAATCTTTAGCTTGAAAATTGAACTAAAAAATCTTGCTAGTATAATTATAAAACTTATATATTTTTTAAACTAGCCAAGATGCTACTTCTCCTTTTGGTTGATGACATAGGGGGAGAAGTAGATTAATGACTTCATGCAATGTAATGTTGATTGAATATTTTATATATTTACATGATGTTTTTATTGACATGATTTTGATATATATTGCTTGGATTTAGGATAATCCAAGTGTTCTATCAATGGCATATTAATAAGGAGAGTTTGTTTAAACTCTGGGGTGTTGGGTTAACTCCGTCAGTCATCAATTAGTTGTCATCGTCAGAAAGGGGGAGATTGTTGAATCTCAGATTTTGATGATAAAACTAATTGATCATGTTTTGGTTATCTAATTGCGTTTTGAGTTATGCAGGTCTACTCTCGATCAGGATTAGATAATTGACGTAGGAAGAATCAATGTTATGTCAGAGGAAATCATGTCAGGAGATTGGACATCGAGCCAGAGGTTTGGTTGATGATCGGTAGAAGGCTTCGGACAAAGAAATTGGGCATCGAGCCAAGAGGAGCAGAGTTGCGCCAAGGAGATCAGGGCTGTGGAGGTTAGTTGGTGATTGGGCAACAAACCACAAGAGAGGACGATGCGCCAAAGTATCGGATGAAGCGCCGATAGGCCAATGACGTACCAGGCGATATTTTGATTTACGTTATAATAATTGTCTAGATCGAAGTAGGATTGAGTCAAAATTGAGTTGGTTTTAGGTGAAATAATACCAACTCAATTATGGGCTAATTGGGCCTAAATTGGGACTGATTTGGGCTCATTGGGAGGCCCATTCAGTAGCCCAAAAGTTATCATATGCGGTGGCATCGCCAAATTAGCGGTAGAATCGCCTATGAGCTGGAAAAGTAAAAAACGTACTTTTTTAAGCTGTAGGAGGTGACACCACCTAGCATAAAAGCTATAGCGGTGGTACCGCTCCAAGCTGGTGGTAATACCGCCAGTGTTGGGGTCAGACTAGCAGTGGTACCGCCAGTGTCAGGCGGTGGTACCACTAGCACTCGGGAATCCGAGGTAATTCAAATTTGGGCTCCAAATTTGAATCACCTTGAAGCCTATAAATACCCCTCTCATCCATGGTTGAAAAACACACAAAACCTGAGAAAGAAAAAAGAAAAACTCTATTGTAATAGTGTCAAAATCTTCCCTCTAAGCTTTAAGTATGATATAGTCCAAGAGACGGGTGAGAGGCTTTATAAGGATTATCTCCTAAGCCTATCAAAAGGAAAGTGCTGTAAGGGAGTTAGTCTTCACCCTTGGAAGGAAGACTACTAGTAGAAAAGTCAATGGCCTCAAGAGAAGAAGAATCGGGAGTGGCCGTAGGTCGTATGACCGAACCACTATAAAAATCTGATTTACATTTACTTATTGCTTTTATCTTTCTGCAAACCATTTTATTTGGTTGCCCTACTTCCTTATCACTCTCTTTCTTCATCTCTAAATTCTCTCAAGTTAATTACGTTTCCGATATGCTTCAATCGAAATTGGTTTTAGTCAAAACGAGGTTTTCAACGTATGAAGTTTCCAAAATCTATTTTAATCACTAAAATTTATCATTTTTAACCACTGCACTAATTCACCCCCCCCCCTCTTAGTGTCGCTCTAGATCCCAACATAGTGGACTCTAACACAATGGGTACCACTATCCAGTCTGACAGTACTACCACTAAACAGAGTCTCGGCTATTGGACTTGGGTAGTAGCACCATCCAGTCTAGCACTACCATCGCCCAGACTCTTGGGAGACTAAGCCCTGAGCGGTTCTATCGCTCAGTTTTAGTGGTGCTACCACCAGACAGGGTTTAGCACATTGTTTGGGCCAAGAGTCTGGCCCAAACCAATCCGGATTTGGGCTCAGTTGGCCCCTAACTGAGTTAGTGGGATTATCTCCCAAACCTAACTCTAATAATACCCTAAGTAAGTCTGGTAGGTCAAAAGTTCTTCCGGTGAGCTTTCGGTGATCTTCAGCGGACTTCCAACGGATTCTCGGTAATCTTCCAGCGGACTCCCGGCAAGCTCTTGAACTCTCGATGATCTTCTCAACAAACTCCGATGAGCTTCTTTAGCAAGCTCTGATCTTCTTGGCAAGCTCCAGCGAACTTCCGACAAACATCTCGACGAACTCCCGATGTTCATTTTGGCGAGCTCCCAACGAACTTCTTGGTAAATTCCGGTAACACTCCCGATAAACTCTTAGACTCCCGACGAATCATCTGATCTTTAACTCAGGCATTATATTTGCTTAATACCTTATTCGCTATCATAGTTAATCTTGCACACTTTTCTCAATATATAGATTAGATTAATAATTTATTAATTGATTTCATCATCAAAATCTAAGATTCAATAGAGCTCTCTTGGTTGTAACCTCCTATTCTTCTCTCTCTTTGCGGAGCATCTTCATAGCCCCTATCGTGTGGATCACTGCTAGATAGGAAGACGATTGACATCCTTCATCCTCTCCCAGATTTACAGGAATTCAGAGAGATAGGATCTTCCTAGATAATATCTTTCTTATACGTAATTTTTTATTTTACAAGCTTTTACAAATCAATCTTCGTACGACGATAAAATCATTTTATGAAAATCTATAATTTTTTATTTTTATTCTTCCATTGTGCATGTGATATCGGTCTAGATTTTTCAACACTAACTACAAGGGACTAAGTAGCAAAAATAAAATGTGAATAGACTCAACTAGTGCATAAGAGCTTAGATTGTCTTGGATAGCACCTGAGTACTCTTGATATGATTATCACTTTTTTCAGTTTTGATCATTTCCTTCTTACTATTAGAACATCCTCTTAAGATTTGGACAGCAAACAATTGGGCTTCAGACTTCACACAGTAGTTGAACAAAGCTTCGAAGGAATACCTAGGTTGTGAAAATTCGGGGAAGAAAGGGCTGCAGCTAGAAGGAACTCAACAACACCTCCTCTTCTTCTGTGGTTGTCAGCACTAGCAAATTGCTAGGGCTAGCTAAAGTTTTGGTTGGTTCTCTGCTGCAATGCTGCTGCAACAGGCTGGGAAAATTAATAGGAAAAGGTTGCATAGTTAGAAGAAGGGAGGCTGAGAACTTGTTCCTCTTTTCTTTCTCTTTTTCTTCTACTCTTACTCTTGGTTGGAAGGCTTCCTTAAGACCAGCTAGTTTTTGGGATTGATGAAAAATGTTGCGCCTACTTGATTTCACGGTAGAGGAATGGCCAAGAGTCCTACTCAAGACTCCTAATGCTAAGAATTTGAGAGTCTTAATTCCTTTTGGGCTTAGAGAATCTTAATACCTTTAGGACTTCTTAGGATCGATGCCCCTAGCTGCATCTTATCAATTGGCTTCATGTTGCCCTAATCTGACTCCCACTCAGATTGGGATATGGGCTGATATGGCACTGAGTAAGAGTTGACTTGAGCTATCTAAATTGGACTTTGAAGCTTGAGTTATGGCTTGGCTTGAGTTTGCCCAAGTTGGGTGAGCTTTGGAGCTTGTTTGAGATTTCAGTTGAGTGTCATCGAGATTATTCCATATCATCACTCTTCCAATTAGATAATTCAACTCATGATTCTTTCTTTGAGGTTTCTTCTTTCTCTTTCTATAGATCGGAGATTTTGTTTTGGTTAATCGATGTGGTCGGCATCACCATACTCGACCATATAATTTATATATGTCATTTTGATGGGATTCTTCTTGTTGTCGATTATCATCGACTTAGCTTTCTTTCTCTTCTTGAAACTTCAAGCTTGCATATGCCCCTTTTGGTTTTTCCTCCTCTTTATCATATTTGAGAAAGGGTTTGATTGCTTGTATGTCAAAATGCAGGCCATGAGTTTTCGACATGTGATCACCATCCTCTTTGCCTAGCCGACAAATGTCAAGTTTTCTATCAAATGAATTAAATTTTGAGTAATAAGGAACTTTCTTTTATCCTTTTAGAGTTAGTACTTCTAGAATCAGTGAAAATAAATGCCATCTCAATCTCATAAGTGGGGGCTCCCAAGGATGATTTAGTATTTGTCAAGCAAAACCATCTGGCACGTCATCTTGTCGATGAATTATTTATAGTGGTAAAGCATATCTTATATTGTTAATCAATTTTCATCTCCATATCATTATCAAGCCATCCAAGAGAATATAGGTACGAATGTAATGTCATCTTTAGGTTGAGCTTCTTAGCCAAGTTCGTCAAGATGAGGTTATTATAGCAGTTGATGTCAAAAATTGCATCGAATTCTTAATTCACATGGATCTTTATACTAAAAAGCACTTCTCAAATCTTTGAATTAGGGATCAAGTATAAGTCTACAATCTTTGGTTTAGCCATTAGTGATAGACTCAGATTCATGTAAAGAACTAATGAAAGTTTAGTGGAGTCGTCACCAACAATTGTGGCCATGGTTCACCAATTTTAATCATTCTTCAACCAATTTTTTAGCAAGAGTTTCTGGTGAACCTTTCAATAGTTTTCTTTGAAATGACCTATAATTTTAAAATATTCACAAAATAGATCATTTTATTTCGAGGAAGAAGAAGTTTTATCATCCTCAAAATTCTCTTGAGCCTTCAGATGGCTCTCTTTCGGCCTTTTCTATAAGCTTCTTGCCATGAGTGTAATTCTTTCTCTCAATTACAATTATCATATTATAGCAATCAAAATATTATATATTAATAAAGCTAAACTCTGTATGAATTTGTGCATAAATTCTAGAGGTGTATTTTATCATCGTCGATTAATCATTAAAAAAAATTTTAGTATAATTGCTTGTTATCAAAACTCGATGGTATACTCTTGCACAATTGGTTCCTTCCTTAGCGTAAATAGTGTCACTTTATTTTTTTGAGATACTTCATAAGGTAGAATTTTTCTCCTATGAGCTTTTGAATTGTATCTATGACATATTTTCATTATCGGTGGTTCAAAGATAGACTTTACACCATGTAAGCACGTCTTGTCAACTTTAGTCAATCATTTTATTCTCATTATTGTAATCATATAGATTAAAGTAAATATCAACTTTATCTATCTATGCGTCTATACCGTAGCGTTAATCGATCTGTCATAAGAGGGTATATCGATGTGAGCCTTGTCTCAAAACAATCTAGTTCTTGCTATGATGTTCTACTCGACAACATCCTCTTCAATACTAAACATCTCGAATAGAGTACACTCTCTTCTTTGCCATAATATTTTTTACTTGATTATTGGTTATTGAAGAGTTAGCTTGGACCTGTATCCAACCTATCAGTATCTCCATCTATTGGATTTAAATTACCATATAAGTAGTAAGGTTGGCCAAGGATGTCAATGTGTTGGCCACAATATCATTGATGGTTTTTCTTCGAGATAGCATGACTTAAACTCCAACTTTTATAACTTTTCATCCCACTTTTTGCATACTTGTCTCTTGATCATTATCTATAAGATCATTGTTTTGATACCACTTGATCTATATAGGGTTTAGGTTCAATGATTCATTGATCCGATACCACTTTTCAGATGAAACGTTTTGACGGATAAGAAAGATATCGCTATGAAACCAAGCATAGAACCGAAAGAAAATAACCTCTATTATTTTAAAATCAAAAGTATCAACTATAAGGGACTAAGCAACATAAATAAAAAGTGTAAAATGACTCAACTAGGTGCAGAAGAATACATGTTGTCTCAGATAGGACCTGAATGCTCTCAATAGGATGATCACCTTGCCGGTTTTAGTCTCCTCTTTCTCTTTTACTGTTGGAATCTCTTTCTCACGTTTGGACAGCAAACAATAGGCCTTTTGGACTTCTCATGATAGTTCATGATAGTTAGACAGTTTCAAAGCAAGGCTTGGCTACTGGAATTTGAGAAAGAAAGGGTTGTGGTCGGAAGGAACTTGATAGCATGTCCTCTTCTTCTGACTCTCAGCACCGGTAAATTGCTAGGGCCAACTAAAGTTTTGGTTGGTTCTCTGCTGCAGTGCCACTACGACATGATGGGGTAATGGAAAATGAAGGCTACATGACTAGAAGAAGGGAGGCAATTAACTTGCTCCTCTTCTCCTTCTCTCTTCTTATTCTAATATTGCTCTCGGTTGGCAGACTTCCTTACGTCTGACTAATTTTTGGGATTATTAAAGAGTGATGCGCCCCCTTCGTTTTATAGACACAGGGGTACCTAAAAATCCTACTCTAAATCGAAGAGTCCTAATGCCTTAATGACTTGCTAAGACCAATATCCCTAGGTGTGCTTATCAATTGGTTACATACTATCCGAGTCCCAGATTTGGGTGAATGTGGCATTGAGTAGGAGTTGATTTGGATTGGCCAAATTAGGCTTTGAAGCTTGAGTAAACTCAGCTTGGGTGAGCTTTGAAGTTTCTTAAAGACTTAGGTTAAGTATTGTTGAGATCTTCTGATGTGGGTAATAAATGGGACGTGACGTAAGCCAACACCGCTTGCACCCGGATGACGTCTTCTGTCCCGCTCGCACTCGACTGTAGCCAGGGTTGACCGAAAGATATGACACCACTTGTCCCTCGCAGGCTGCACGGCCGCCGAGATACATCACCATCCCATAGGGGCCAGGTTCTCAGCGCACTATCAGACGCAATCAGAGGTGCGACATCACAAGCATATCGAAGAGTAGCAACCTGGTCCATATAAACCCAAGTAGACAAGTGTAACGGGAGAGGTCTTTTCTTCTTCTCAACCTACGAACACCCTCTAAAGGCAATTTTGATTGACTTGATCGTCGGAGGGGTCAGGCAGAGTTCTTCCCGACCCGACCTTTGTGCAGGAACAAGGACGGGACGTGATCGTCAGAGGAGTCCTCATCGCCACCATCAACCCTAAGGGCGCAGACCGGAGATCTCTACTGCATTCGAGCCTGAACTCAGCTGCGACGGCCCCGAGGCCACGGCATAAAGTTGTTAATACACTAACAGATTGGCGCTAGAAGGACGGCCCGGTGTCGAGAGGTCAGCCGGGTAGCCCAGGCGAGCCCATGTTCGCGGGGTCACACTTGGTGGGGGCTCCGAGCGGAGGCTCCCCCCATAACGAGCCCCGAGCGGAGGATCCCATCGCGACCATAGAACATTATTGGCGGCTGTTCAATGACCCGGGCCTGCTCCCGTCCAGCGCCACCGCCACCGACCCGTCGCCCGTATCAGCCGAGGCCTTCCAGGACCTCACCCGCCAAGTTCAGACTCTAGTCGGGATGGTGCAGACCTTCATCCTGCCTGTGTCCTTATCTGCACCGCTACCTCTCATGGACCCGCCACTCCGGTCAGATCCGCCTGCACCAGTCCACTTAACCTCCTCGACACTCCCGACCCTACCTCGGACGCGATGGGTTCCGTTCGAGGGACAGGTGTTGGATGACCCGAGCAACCATCCCGATCCCAAGGTGTTATCCTCGGACTCGACTGACTCCCTCTGAGCCCAACTGTGCCTCATCAGCCAACGACTCGACGAGGTATAGAGGGAAGTGCGCAGGTCCAAAGAAGAGCCAGGGGAGGGCATGTACGGGGGATCGCCGTTCACCCCCGAGATACAGGATCAACCAATTCCCCCGAACTTCCGTCTCCCCTCCCTCGACGCATATGACGACGCTGCCGACCCAACAGACCACATGGCCACCTTCCGCGCCCAAATGGCGCTCTATGGCACATCGAACGCCTTGATGTGCCGGGCATTCCCCACAACGCTGAGGGGGCCAGCTCGGGCGTGATATAGCGGTCTTAAGGCCGGAGCGTTCTCGTCCTTTGACCAGCTCGCAAGAGACTTCGAGCTTAACTTTTTGGTGTATGCACGGCCAAAGCCATCCGTCGCCCTACTCCTAGGACTCAACCAAAAGGAGGAGGAGCCGCTCTCTTACTTTTATGAATCGTTTCGCCATGGAGATTCAGAAGCTACCGGATACTCACCCCTCTTTGTTGATGCAGGCATTCATGATCGGGTTGCGACCCTCCAGGTTCTTCTGGTCCCTCATGGAGCGTCCCCCGATTACGGTGCCAGAGATGCTCCAGCAAGCTAACTAGTTTATTGCGGCGAAAACTTGGATGGCCGGGAAGTGCGAAGATTGCAAGAGACCTAGGCCCAAAACCCCACGAGAGCAGTCGGCTCTCACGTTGAGGGGCAGGATGGGCTGACCTGGCCCGCGGGCCCCGAGGTCCCCCTGCTCCGCGCTGGGTCCTTCCCAGACAGAGATATTCCTCCAGATAAAGGAGAAGGGGCTGCTCAAAGCGCCCACCCCGATGAGGGGTCCCCCCTGACTGCGGGATCAGTCCAGATATTGTTGTTTCCATCGGCAGCACAGGCATGACACCGAGGAGTGCCATGACCTGCACCGACAAATTGAGGAGCTCATTCGTAGGGGGCACCTAGGCCACTACCTCCGCTAGGCCGAGAATGTGTCGTTGCACCCCGAGGGCCCCATCGAGCGACAGATCGACGTAATAATCGGTGGCCCCGCCGCCGGGGGAAGCAGCATGGCCGGGCGGAAGGCGTACGCCCGAGCAGCCGCCGGCGAGAGCTCCAGGCAAGGGCCTGGCCTTGAGGTCACATTCCCGACCGAGGAGCCAGGGCAATCCAAGCACGACGACGCGCTAGTAATAATCGCCAGGATTGCCAACGCCCAAGTCAGAAGAATCATGATCGACATAGGAAGTTCGGCCAACGTACTCTATTTGGATGCTTTTGAGAAGCTCGGCCTGACCAGAGGCACCCAAGAGCCAATGCGCTTCGTGCTCACCGGATTCACTAGAGATGCAATTTCGCCGCTGGGGTCAGTCACCTTACCCTTGACTCTGGGAGACCCACCAAGGACAAAGACGGTGATGACGGCATTCCTAGTCGTTGACTTGCCTACTGCATATAATGTGATACTCGGACGACTGACCCTCAACAGATTTAGAGCGATCGTATCCACCTACCATCGGACGGTAAAGTTCCCGACCCGTGCTGGGGTCGGCGAAGCCATGGGAAGTCCCCTTGAGTCCAGGCGATGCTACCTGACAGCGATCTCACTGCACAAACAACCAAGGGCCGGCCCACCCATGGAGGACCCCCGGGATGCGAAGAAGCTGGCCCAGCATCCCGAGCCAACGGAGCCAACCATTAGCGTGCCCGTACGTGAAAGTCGCTCAGATCAAATGGTCCGAGTTGGGTCAGAGCTCCCCGAGCAGGAGCGGAGACAACTCGTCAACTTCCTACAAGAGAACGCTGACGTCTTCGCCTGGTCCCCAGCGGATATGCCAGGAGTCGACCCCAGGGTCACCCAACACTATCTGAACATCTCGCCCGAGGTGCGCCCAGTAAAACAGAAGCCCCGACGGCTTGCCCCCGAGTGGCAGCTAGCTGTCCGAAGGGAAGTGGAGCACCTCCTAGCAACAGGCTTTGTAGAAGAAGTCAAGTACCCGCAATGGCTCTCTAATGTAATCCTCGTAAAAAAACCCAATGGGAACTGGAGGATGTGCATTGACTACACCGATCTTAATCGTGCATGCCCGAAGGATTACTACCCCCTCCCGAGGATTGATCAGCTGGTCGACGCCACCTCAGGTCACGCCCACCTGTCGTTCATGGATGCCTTCTCTGGCTACAATCAAATTAGGATGGCGCCCGAGGATCAGGAGCACACGGCCTTCTTCACCGATCAGGGAGTATACTTCTACCGAGTCATGCCCTTCGGGCTGTAGAACGCCGGAGCCACGTACCAGAGGACTGTAAACAAGATGTTCGCCCAGCAGATCGGACGAAACATGAAAGTTTACATAGATGACATGATCATGAAGAGTCGTGCAGCTGTAACCCATTTGGCCGATCTGGCAGAGGCGTTCTCCATGCTTCGAAAATATGGCTTGCGCCTCAACCCCTCGAAGTGCGTATTTGGCGTCGACTCGAGCAAATTCCTTGGGTTCATCATATATGAAAGAGAAATCGATGCCAACCCGGAGAAGGTCCAGGCCATCATCGACATGCAGGCACCGCAGATGGTTAAGGAGCTGCAAAGACTGAATGGGAGGCTTATCGCTTTATCTCGGTTCCTCTCTCGGTCGGGCGATCGATGCCTCCCCTTCTTTCGTGCCCTAAAGAGCCCGAAAAATTTCGAATGGACTACGGACTGCGAGGAGGCCTTCAACTGCATGAAGCAGCACCTGTCTGACCTTCCTCGCCTCACTTCTGTCTCCCCTGGGGAGAAGCTCAGTGTTTACCTGGCCACCTCCCAACATGCGATAAGCTCCGTTCTAATCAAGAAGACCCCAAAGGAGCAGATGCCGGTCTATTACACCAGCCACATCTTGAGCGGCCTCGAGGTGCGATACCCGCCGATCAAGAGGCTGGCACTAGCTCTCGTATTGATAGCTTGAAAGCTGCGCCCTTACTTCCAGGCTCACCCAATCGAGGTAATCACCGACCAGCCACTCCGACAGATTTTGGCTAAATTCGACTTGGCAGGTCGCCTTCTCAAGTGGTCGGTGGAGCTCGGCGAGTTCAACATCCGGTATGTGCTGAGGATTGCCATTAAAGCTCAAGTGGTAGCCGACTTTATCTCGGAGATGGTCCGACCCGAAGGCGACAACCTCGAGCCAGCCGACGCAGGATGGGTCCTGCACGTAGACGGGGCATCAGGCTCAAAGGGCGCGGGGGCCGTGCTAGTGTTGCAGGCTCCTGACGGGCGCCTGTTCGAGCGTTCCCTCCATTTTGGCTTCAAAGCCACGAACAACGAGGCGGAGTATGAGGCTCTCCTGGCTGGACTCAGATTGGCTGCCGAGATGCAGGTGGACGCCCTACATGTCCACACCGACTCGCAGCTCGTGGCCGAACACCTCAACGGCGGATACGAGGCCCGTGATCCCACCATGTCGAAGTACCTGGAGGAGGTAAAGAGCCTGATCACCAACTTCTCTAGTTTTTCACTATCTAGGATACCGAGGGGCCAAAATGAGCAGGCGGATGTGCTCGCCAAGCTGGCTTCGAAGTTGGGCCCTGAGGACGAGCCCAACGTCAAGGAACTCCCCTTTCGCACAATCACAGTCGTCGCACTAACTGTGGTTGATGCACCGACGGCTTGGGTGTAGGAGATGTTGCAGTTCATGCGGCACGGCACCTTGCCCGACGATGAAGTCATGGCTCGGTGTCTGCACCGCACCCAGGCTTGGTACTGCGAAGTTAATGGCCGGCTCTATAAGAGGTAGTTCTCGCGCCCCCTCTTACGGTGCTTGGACCCCAACGAGGCGCAGTCAGTTCTTGTCGAGGTCCACGAGGGGATTTGTGGAGAACACATAGGCGGTCGCACCTTGGCATTGAAAATACTCCGCCAGGGCTACTACTGGCCCACTATGTGTTGAGATGCCCGGACCTACATTCAACGATGCGACGCGTGCCAGAGGCACGCTCGGACGCCTCGGCAACCTACGGTCCCGCTCACACCTGTGGACTGCATGTGGCCTTTCGCTTAGTGGGGGATAGATCTTCTGGGACCATTCCCCCTGGCCTCCGGGTAGCGGAGATACATCATCGTTGGTGTAGATTACTTCACTAAGTGAGTCGAAGCCGAGCCGCTAGTGGCGATTACGGAACACCAGATAGAGAAGTTCGTATAGAGAAATATCGTGACTCGGTTTGGCCTGCCTAAGGCTATCGTCACCGACAATGGGACTCAGTTTGCCAGCGCCCGATTCAAGAAATTCTGTACGAGCTACAAGATCCAGCTGAGGTTCAGCTCGGTGGCCCACCCTCAGACAAACGGCCTTACAGAGGTGACCAACCGATCCATCTTGGACAGGCTCAGGAAAAGGACCCTCGCAGCTTGCTCCACTTGGGTAGATAAGCTCCCGAGCATCCTATGGTCTCTATGCACCACCCCCAAAACCACAACCGGAGAATCCCCCTACAGCCTCGCGTTCGGCACCGAGGCTGTCTTGCCTCCCGAGGTGGTCATCCCAATCCCTCGGACGGAGAGATATGAAGAGGGAACCTCAGCTGAGGGGCTCTAAGTAGGACTGGGTCTACTCAAGGAGCAGCGAGCCGACACGCACCTGAAGACCCTTTCTTACAAGAGAGCCGTCGCCAGGATCTACAACCATAGGGTACGCCCCCGACCCGTCAAGCTCGGTGACCTGGTGTTGCGCAGGGCCGAGGTAAGCAACCCGACCTGAGCGTACGGCAAACTCACTCCCAACTAGGAAGGACCTTATCGGGTCATAGGAGTCATCCGAGTAGGGACTTACCGGCTTACGATGATGGACGGCCGCACCTTACCAAGGACATGGAACATGCAGAACCTTAAGAAGTTTTTCGTTTAGAAAATCAAAGGAAAGCAACACAAGAAACCTCTTAGCAAAATGATTTTTCATTAAACTAGAGTCAAGTTATAGGACTAGATGACCCCGACTTACAGACCGACCCCTTAGAAAAATTTCATGGCAACTGACCCTTCGGGGGTTCAGGGCTATCATCAAAAGGGACCTCCTTGGGCATCTCCACCCCTAAGTCCTCAGGGAAAGAGGAGGGGTCCTCCGCGACCTCAAGGTCGGGATGACGTGCCTAGAAGCGAGCCAGGGCGATTCGGTACCTATATTCATAGGTGACCTGCCCTGATCGGGTCAGCCCGAGTTGGAAGCCCTCGGACTTCTTGTAGTCCTCGATCAGCTGCCTGTCCCTCTCCAGCCTCTAACGGGTCTCCTCGGCCAGGGCCTTAGAGGCGAACTTCGCCTCGGCACCCGCTGCCTCCAATTGCTTGGTAAGCTTGAGCGCCTCGGCCTTCAGCAGGCAAAGCTCGGTCCACTCCACCCGGAAGAGTTTTTGGAGGTTGTCGTGCTCCTCCTTGGCCGTTTGAAGCTCGGCCTTGAGGCGAGTCACCTCGGCATCCAAGTCGGATGCATGTTTCTCCATGACTGCCGTCGCCTCAGGGCTCGTCGCCATGCGGGCCTCCTCGAGTTGCCACCGCAGCTCAATGTTGCGGTCACCCAGCCTGCCGATGATCCGGCCGGCGTCCCGCACCCGGTCCATTAGCGCCGCAACATAGTACTGGCTTTGTAAGCCAAAAGTGTCAGAATGGGCGCACTCCGGTGGTGGTGAGAAGCCTAGGGCATAATACTTACCCACACCAGCGACTTGGCGGACTTGCTGAGGAGAGTCTTGGAGGACAGGGTGTATAGCTCCCGAGCCATCCCGGGGTGAAGCCCTCCTCGGAGGAACGTGGTTGTAGCATCGCCGTCAGCCCACACCCTATCCCCGACGGATAGGTTCTCCCAACAGGCCAGCAAGGGGTCGTCCGCCACCCCCACTGGCCGATCTCCCACTACCTGAGCCTGAAAAGGCTCATCCTTAGCACCGGCTGGTAGCCGACACAGCTCGCAGACTGAGGGGAACCGAGGCTCCTTTCCTATGCCCTCCCAGCTAGGCTCGTCATTGCCTCGCTTGGGGTCCGCCTCCGCCCGCTCTGCCAGCTCCGCGCTAACCTCCTCCGGTTGTGTTGCCACCACAGCAAGCCGCTTGGAGGCGAGGACTTTGATCTTCTTCTGTGGCCGATCCGCCTTGACCTCCACCGGCGCCTCTCTAGTACCGGTCTTTGGTTCGACCGCCGCGCGTGCGGATGGGGTTGACGAAATTCGTCTGCCATGGACTGATCTGAGGTTCACCATCCCTACAAATGGACATCGGTTAGTACCCACAAAAACTCGGGGAACCCTAGACTGCACGTTGCAGGCATACCCTGAGGCATCGGGCTAAGGCCCGCCTCGATCAGCCACGACTCAGTTATGTCCTGATTGGCTGTGGAGGAAGGAAGGATCTCCTTCAGCCGCCGAAGGTCCCTGAGCTCATCATCGCTCAAGCCTAGAATAGTATTGTCAATAGCATGAGCCGACCACTGGAGCCCAAAGCCCAGTCCCGTACGCAACTCACAAAGAAGAACTGCCCCTTCCACCCCTTGTTACTGGAAGGGGCGCCACCTACCCTAAAGCCTGGACGGGCGGAAAGATAATACCCCTCCGGTCCTTTGGAGAGGCGGAAGCAAGACAGGAACAAATTTAGGGATGGGATAATGCTGGCGTAGTGGCATTCCCCCAGGAACGCCACCAAACCTGGCCAGCAATTAGGTGCCATTTGCGATGGCAAAATACGCCACCTAGAGATGCAGGAAACGATGATCGGGTGTAGGGGAAAACGCAATCCCACTTCCAGAGCATCCACAAATAGTGCGAAGCCCCCGGGAATGGCATCATATGCCCACTGTCCTGCCTCCGGGGCCACAAGGACATAGTCCCCCGGGATACCAAAGCGACCCCGAAGGTTGGAGAGCTGCGATTCGCTCATGATGGAGTCAAGGTTATTGGGAGACCGCAGGGCCTCAAGGGCCCGCGCCACCTTCTCGTCGGAAGGCGAGCCGCGACCCCGCAGTGAGGGGTTTTGCCCAGTAGAAAAGGTGGAGGAGGAAGCAGGAGAAGAAGTGGAAGCAAGCGGGGAAGAGGAAGAGGCCATTTGTACTGACTTTCGGAAGGAAAACGGAAGGGCGGACGCAAACGAGGCCGGTTGTAGAAATCGGAGGAAACAACTGGGCAACGGGATCAATGGGGATCTAGAAAGATCAGCTCGAAAGATAAGGGCATGCGGTAAGGCAACCACACATTATTTATAGGGGAATTCCCGCCAAGCCCCGACTCTTCTTCGCCTGCACGGAGTGGGCGACGGCCCACTAACGTGATACCCCACAGGGTGTGTCACTTCGGGAAGACCAGGGGACGCCCTGCCATAAATGAGGCCTAACGTGGTAGCCCATAGGAAGGCACAGCAGGCAGAAGTGCGCAATCACCTCGATCCCGGCTCCCAAGAACCCTTTATAGACACCGTCTCTGGAAAGGTCGAATGACGCAAGAAATTGGCCCTTAAGATCTCATGCAAGCCAGCAACTGAGGGATCTTGATAGGACCCTAGTAGGGTTAGGTCCTACTCAACCATGTAACAGCTAATAAAAACCCTGTGAGAATGTAATAAACCCCACCTAGCCGCCTCTATCCTATAAAGAAGAGAGGCTAGGGTTTATATTTGGGTCTTTGGGCTTCTTAGCCGCCGCCCCCTTGTTACTGGGCCGGCCCGCTAAGGTTGAGGGCAAATTGGGTAGTTCACTTAGGAAGCAACCCCTAGGGTTAGGGTTTGGAGCTCTATATAAGCTTGTAGCCACCACCTCTTTGGAATAAGAAAGATCAATCTACAATTGCAGCCACCAGGCTACTTGGAGGGTGGAACCCCTATAGCGTTCCAAGGGTTGATCCCCTCAAAGATCAATCTCCATAGAATTCCTCCGGGTTCTATCATCTGCATCGTCGAGCAGCGATCTTGCTGATTTTGCTGCCATCCCTGCCGCCCACCATTAGCCAAGCAATTCCCACAATTGCTCTTGACGTCATCGTCTCCACCATCATCTCTTGACGTAGATCAAATCAATCTACAGTCGCCACCTCTAATTGCATCAGAGATCTGGTATTTTTCTACCACCAATACCTTTTGCTACTGTTATTTTTCATCTAAAATATCAAAAAGAAGTTTTTCTATCGATCCCTTGCTGCGAATTCCTTGCGTCGCAAAAGTTACCATCTTTGCGAACGAAGGATTGCTACAGAAAATTTCAGCCATGTGTTGCTGCCTTTAACCGATCTAATTGTTATCCTTTTTGAACGAAATTTTTTGCGCATGTCATAGATCATCTTGGCTCCCATCCGTGATTGATCTATTGTGGAATTCATCACAAAAACAAATTCGTGTGTTGCTGCAATCTCTCGTCACAAACTGCTGAAATTTTTTGACTAGAATTCTGCTATCGCAACTTGCACCAATTTCTTTACTGCTTTGCTGCCGAAATTTCTTGATCCAATTTGTTATCCTTGTTGCTATCTAAACTAAGATTCTACCATCAAAACCCCTCCTCAAATCCCTGAGTTTTCGCTGGAAATTTCGTCGAGAAATCGCTATTTCTTCGACGACAATTCTGCTCTTACGAGGCAGCGCACATAGGCAGCAATTGCTACTGATTTTTGTTAAATCTTTGCTGTGATCTACCACAGATCTAAAACCCTCTTCCGTAACCTTTATCCACTACCATCTCATCCCAAAACTCCATCAAATCGCAGCCCCAAACAGCACCCAAAACAGCCACAAAACAAGCCCAAACCGTAACCTACATCCACCGATCCACAAACCCTTTCAACCACCACTTCCCTCAAACAATTCATGCCTTTAACCCGGCAACAAAAGAGAGATCTTAATATTACAGATCTGGAGGCATATACTATGGCATCCGAGGAGGCGATAAATGCTAAATTCGAAGCCTTCGAGACGCGAATGGAGGATAAGATTCGGGCTCTCTTTGTCGAACTCAGTTTCGGTAGAACACCGAGCCCAAAGAAATCTCATCAAGGAGAGAGCTCTGACCAAAGAGATGACTCCCAAGAGAAGGGAGGCTCTATGATCGATCCCTACTATCCACGCATGAGGGTGGACTTCCCTAGATGGGAAGAAGGAGACCCGATTGGTTGGATCTCGCGCGCAGAGCGATATTTTCGGTACCACAAAACCGTAGATGCATCTATGGTAGAAATTGCAGCTATAAATCTTGAAGGGGATGCCATACAATGGTTTGATTGGTTTGAACACACTCATGGAGTCCTCTCATGGCGACAATTCAAAGAAGGACTACTGATCCGCTTCGGACCAACCGATTACGAGAACATCAACGGACAACTAGCAAAGATCCGACAAACCTCCACCATCCAGGAGTATCAAACCAGGTTTGAAAGGTTATCTAATCAAACTTGTGATTGGTCTGAAAAACAGTTATTGGGGACATTTATTGAGGGCTTGAAGCCGGAGATCCGGGGAGAAGTTAAAGCACGACAACCGTACACGCTTATGGCAGCCATCTCTTTTGCACGACTTCAGGAGGAGCGATTGAACCACGAAGCCCAGAGGACTAGGGTCATTCCCCAACCAGCAATATCAAATCCCTCAGCCCCCCCTACTATCAGTCGAGCTCTTGCACCAAAAAGGTTGACAAGAGAAGAGCTTCGAGACCAATCTGCCAAGGGGTTATGTTGGCATTGTGACGAGCCGTGGAGCCGCGAGCATCGCTGTAAAAAGGGGAGACTTCTTGTGATTGAACCAGTGGAAGAAAAGATCAGTGAACAGCTAGAAGAGAGTCTTGAACATGAGGATGAAGATGTGGAAGAAGAGCCACAATCAACCAACTTTATGGTACATGCGCTAGCCGGCTACTCAAATCCGCAAATGATGAAAGTTGGAGGCCTGCTCAAACAACAACCAATCACTGTTCTCATCGATACAGGCAGTACTAATAATTTTCTAAATAGTAAGGTTGCTACTTGGATGGTGCTCTATATCGAAAGTTGCAGCAAGTTCGACGTAAAGGTTGCCGACGGCCGAATTCTAAAATACGACCAAAGATGCCCACAGGTGAAACTATTACTGCAGGGCCAAGAAATTATTGTCGACTTCTTCCTCCTACCAATTAATGATTATGAGGCTGTGGCTTTGGGCATAGAATGGTGACGATTTACACTAGGTGATGTCTCTTGGAACTTTTCCAAATTGATTATGAAATTCTATTGCAAAGGTAAACAGGTCACCCTACGCGGGAAGCGTGGAAGCAACGTAACCACCGTTTCAACCCAACAAATGGAGAAAGTTTTACACAAGATAAATGGTGGCTTTCTTATGCATCTCCAGCACCAACCAGAGGGGGAGGAATGGAAGAAGGATCCAGAAACTAGCAACATCATCAAAAAATTAGAGGAGGATCCAAGCGCAATAGCTCACTATACTTGGGATTCGAGGGATCTATGCTATAAAGGTCGATTGTGCTTATACCAAACTCCCCTTGCATCAAAGTCATTATGCACGAAATGCACTCCACACCTTTTGCAGGGCACTCCGAATTTCTAAGAACCTACAAAAGAGTGAAGCAAAACTTTTATTGGAAAGGGATGAAAAAAATTATTTCGAATCACGAGCACAATGTGATGTATGTCAACAAAGAAAAAGGTGAAACAATGGCGAGTCCAGTGAAACTACAACCACTACCTATACCGCACTCGATATGGACCGACATCTCCATGGACTTCATCGAAGGGTTGCCACCTTCCAAAGGTAAAAGCACAATCCTTGTAGTGGTTGATCGACTTACGAAATATGCTCATTTTTGTCTTTGTCTGAAATCCCTACACTCGCTTTGTTAGTATTGCTCAGATTTTCATAGAAAATATTGTTAAACTACATGGGATGCCAAGGTCCATCGTAAGTGATCGTGACAGGGTCTTCACTAGTAAATTTTGGACCGAGTTATTTCAGTTACAGGGCACCAAACTCAAGATGAGCACTGCATATCATCCACAAACTGACGACCAAACAGAAGTGGTGAACAGATGTTTAGAGACATACCTTCGGTGTTTCGCTAGTGATCGACCAAAGGAGTGGACGAAATGGCTCCCCTGGGCTGAATGGTGGTATAATACTACATATCATTCATCTACAAAATGTACCCCATATGAAACATTATATGGTCGGCCGGCTCCTGTGATTCCAAAGTATGTAATTGGCTCAGCTAAGGTAGATCAAGCCGACCAAGATTTAATTAACAGGGACAAACTCCTACAGCTGCTAAAGAATAATCTCTCTCTCTTGCTCAAGCTAGAATGAAGCATGGTGACACACGAAGAAGTGAAAGAGAATTTTTAGTAGGAGACTGGGTTTATCTTCGCTACAACCATACAAGCAACTATCCATCAACACACGAGCCTCCATGAAGCTATCTCCACGTTTTTATGGGCCCTATCGGATCATAGAGTGTATTGGGCCGTGGGCGCATGACTTAAATTACCTAAAGATACCAAAATTCACCCTGTCTTCCACGTGTCATGCTTGAAGCCCAAGTTGGGAGAACACGAGGCATCCCAGATCCAATTGCCCAACACCACTGATGATGGAAATATTCAAGCCCAACCACAAGCCATCCTCGACCGCAGAGTCGTGATGCGTCGTCGACATCCCTCTACTAAAGTACTAGTACATTGGACTAATTTACCACTTGAAGATGCCACATGGGAATCATATGAGGAGCTGAAGTCCCGGTTCCCTGAGTTCATGGAACCCCAGCCTTGAGGACAAGGCTGATTTGAAGAGGGTGGGCTTGATAGGACCCTAGCAGGGTTAGGTCCTACTCAACCATGTAACAGCTAATAAAAACCCTGTGAGAATGTAATAAACCCCACCTAGCCGCCTCTATCCTATAAAGAAGAGAGGCTAGGGTTTATATTTGGGTCTTTGGGCTTCTTAGCCGCCGCCCCCTTGTTACTGGGTCGGCCCGCTAAGGTTGAGGGCAAATTGGGTAGTTCACTTAGGAAGCAACCCCTAGGGTTAGGGTTTGGAGCTCTATATAAGCTTGTAGCCACCACCTCTTTGGAATAAGAAAGATCAATCTACAATTGCAGCCACCAGGCTACTTGGAGGGTGGAACCCCTATAGCGTTCCAAGGGTTGATCCCCCTCAAAGATCAATCTCCATAGAATTCCTCTGGGGTTCTATCAGATCTCCCACCCCTCAGCGGGCATGACATACAAGATCATGATCACCCAAGTACCACCATAACCAACCATTTGCATGGTTCATTGCTGGTTCATTGCTGCACCATCTGCATGGTTCATTGCTGCACCATCTGCATGGTTCATTGCTGGTTCATTGTTACACCATCTGTGTGGTTCATTGTTGGTTCATTGCTGCACCATCTGCATGGTTCATTGCTGGTTCATTGCTGCACCATCTGCGTGGTTCATTGCTGGTTCATTGCTGCACCATCTGCATGGTTCATTGCTGGTTCATTGTCACACCAAGCAGTTGCTTGGCCAAAAGAAAACCCGAGCCATGCCGCTCGGCCAGAAAGCACGAGCCATGCCGCTCGGCCACAAAGCCCAAGCCATGCCGCTCGGCCAAAAAGCCCGAGCCATGCCGCTCGGCCAGAAAGCCTGAGCCATGCTGCTCAGCCAAAAAGCCCGATGTGTACACCTCTATGCGATACGCCTGCCTCTGCGCGGTACGTCCGCCTGAGCCTGTACCTCGGCCGTAGCCTGCCCGCTGTGTACACCTCTGCACGGTACGCCCACCTCTGCGCGGTATGCCCGCCTGAGCCTGTACCTCGGCCGCAGCCTGCCCGCTGCGTACACCTCTGCGCGGTACGCCTGCCTGTATCTCGACCGCAGCCTGTCCGCTGCGTACACCTTTGCACGGTACGCTGGCCTCTACGCGGTACGCCCGCCTGAGCCTGCCGCAGCCTGCCCGTTGCGTACACCTCTGCGCGATATACCCGCCTCTTCGCGGTATGCCCACCTTAGCCTGTACCTCGGTCGTAGCCTGCCCGCTGCGTGCACCTCTGCGCGGTATGCCCGCCTCTGCACGGTACGCCCACCTGAGCCTGTACCTCGGTCGCAGCCGGCCCACTACATATGCCTCTGCGCGGTACGCCCGCCTCTGCGTGGTACGCCCTGCGTGAAATGCGCCGCTGAGCCTGTACCTCGGCCGCAGCCTCACAGCGCCCGCTTCTCGACCTGACCACCAGAGTCAAACACCCCGGTCACGCCTCCCCCTGGATGATGAGCCAACCGATATCCACTGTGAGCCCCTGGAAAGCATTCTCCACACAGATCAAAAGCCCACCTGGCAATCCTCACAGCCTGAAGCCAGCCTCGGACCCCTGAACGAGCACCGAGGCAGGGCTTCCTTCAGGGGGGGAGAATGATGTGGGTAATAAATGGGACGTGACGTAAGCCCACACTGCTTGCACCCGGATGACGTCTCCTGTCCCGCTCGTAGCCGATTGTAGCCAGGGTTGACCGACAGATATGACACCACTTGTCCCTCGCAGGCCGCACGGTCGTCGAGACACATCACCCTCCCGTAGGGGCTAGGTCCTCGGCGCACTGTCAAACGCAATCAGAGGCACGACGTCACAAGCACATCGAAGAGCAGCAACCTGGTCCATATAAACCCAAGTAGACAAGTGTAACGGGGGAGGTCTTTTCTTCTTCTCAACCTACGAACACCCTCTAAAGATAATCTTGACTGACTTGATCGTCGGAGGGGTCGGGCGGAGTTCTTCCCGACCCGACCTTTGTGTAGGAACAAGGATGGGACGTGATCGTTAGAGGAGTCCTCATCGCCACCACCAACCCCAAGGGTGCAAACCGGAGATCTCTACCACATTCGAGCCCGAACCCAACCGCGATGGCCCCGAGGCCATGACATAAAGTTTTTAATACACTAACATCTTCCTTTATCAAATGGTGTCATCTGCATAATCTATAACATCATAATTAATTAAGAAAGAATAAAATTAATAAAGAGAAATTATTTGTTGGCATAAGTTTGAGAGGAGCTTAGGCTAAGCATTAAGACATATGAGAGTATTTTTAAGATTAAAGGAGTTATGAATGATATGAGATGACTGGCTAGTTGAAAAAATATTATCAAATCTATTAAAAAAAATCTAAAGTAGTTTAGAAGAATGAAAAGATTGTTAGAATATAATGTTTTAGTACCATGAAAGAAATAACTAGCTTGAATTTTGATCAATAGTTTGTATGAATTTATGCATAAATAGTGATTATAAAATAAGATAATTATATATTTTTAATCAATAATAAATATAAAATATTTATTAAAGTATATTTATATAATTTTATAATTATTATCATAGTGAGATTATTATCATGATTTTCATAATTTGAGAGAATCATAAAATATATTAATATAATTTTATAATTAAAAATTAGGATAATATATTATCATAAATCATGTGATTGAGAAAATCATGATAATTTTATCATGATTTATCTTTCTTTGAGATATTATTTTACTTAATATCATCATTCCTAGTATGAACTCATTATCTTCTTGGCTACTGTTCAGTATTATTAATCTGTATTGCATTAGATTCAATTAGAAAAAAAAAGGTATAAAAAGGGAGATTCAGAATTTCAGATATTATAAATTATTATAATGAATAAGAATTCTTAAATCTTAGTGTCTCATATCATATTGTCTAGCATCCCTGATCTATCATTTATTCTTACCAACTAATTACTCGGGAAATTTTACAAAATAAAACATGTGGTCAACTAAAAATTCAGTGATATCTAGGTTTGAACTCACTTCAAGTTGTCAAAATTTGGACATTTTTGAGATGAGACTTGATAGTATCGCGTGCGATTATATTCTGCTAGGTAAAGTGTCAGTGTAGTTAATTGAGATTTTTACATAGAAAAATTCATTCTTTGGCTATACAACGAGTCCTAAGAGCATCTCCGGTATTTAGAATTTTGACTTATTTCTGAACATGTGTTTGTTGACTGTTATAACGTATTTATAGTTCTTTTCATTAAAAAAATACAAAATAAAGTAAATTACTACGGGCTTTAGATGTGACATGGGATTTTACATCGAGCAAGTAAAAGTCAACCTTAAAAATTCATACATTGATAATCATCAAATAGATTTGAGACTTAAAAAAGAGGATGACTTTTCAGGAAAAAACATGAGGTTTTTTTTTTGTTTGGATAGTGTTGGGAAAAAACCTGTAAATGCAGAATAATACTTTTCCCTCTTTGTGTATCAAAATAGGTTCCTCATCAAAAATACCAACTTGATATTATAAGCAAGTAACAACCAGAACAATATCAATAGCAGAACAATTAATCAATCACAGGTGAGACCGAACTTTAACGTGGAAAACCCAATGTGGGAAAAACCACGGGACCGTAGTCCACTTCTAACTTCCACTATCACCAATAACGATAACAGGATTACAATATGTTCTCTCTAAAATAATAAGAGGATCACAATGACATCAAGATCATATATCTTGGCTGAACAATAGTGCATCATCATCTTAGAGATAAACCTCTTCTAAGAAAGATTTAGATCTCACCAAGTAAACTTAGCAGAAAGCACTTAAGAGAGGATAAACGTAGATCAGATGCACGTTAGGATTGTAGAGTTTACTGTAAGGATTCTCCACGTCAAATCTGGGTCAAAACTGATGAAGTTTGGTCACCGATCGTCAAGCAGAAAACTCAGAAAGCCTAGTTTTTCTCTTTCTCTCTCCTCTTTCTTTCTCTTGCTGCCGCAGACTGCACACGCCGCCGCTCGCTCGCTGCTGTGCGTTTTTTTCCTGCACAGTTGCCTACTGTTGCACGTCGCTCGGTGCACACCATTTGCGTTTCATCTTCTTTGTCTTATTTGCCTCATTGTCTTATTTCTTGCCGCACGTTCTCTACCGCTTTCGACCTCTTCAAGCACAAGATCTCAATAGAAACCCTTGGTTTCTATTTAATAAGTTGATTTGGGCTTGGGCCCAAATATCTGGTCCCAGCCCACATATAGGCTGGACCCAACAGATAGAACCCCTCATTTCCAAAATATCTAAAAAGAGCCTCAATTTTTTAAAATTATAAAATATCTTCACTGACAGCTAACAATTTTAATTTTTGATTTTTTCACAGAAACCCGCCTGGATCAAATTAGTGAAACCAGTTCTTTGATAAACCGAATATGTCATGGTGTATTTATATAAGATTATGGTGTTTTTGGTTAAACCAAACTAAGAACACTGTAACGTATTTACAAACACTATAATACAGTATTAATTAATATAAATTCTTATAAATCTTAAATATTAACTTTATTATATGTATTAGGGTTTCATAAAATATTTTATTTGATAGCTTTCAAGTGATTTTGAATGAAAATTAAAAATATTCTAGCATATTTCAGAATAAAGGAAGACAGCTCCTTTTATTTTAATGTAACTTTAAATCTAGGTCTATAATTTATTAAAAAAATCTTATAATATTTGTTTTTATTTATTAAAAATAAATAATGATAAAACAATAAGTGTTCCCACTTAAATGTTTTTTAATGGACATATAGTATTACTACTCATATATGTCTTGCAAACCAATCACATGAGTGATAACACATATGACTTGACATTCATTTTTTTTTACTTATTATTATTTGATATTTTATCACTTTATTTTACGTATTGCATATATTGTGATGTCTATGGATCTATGCAATAGGAGTCGAATTATGATAAGATCATGATAATGAGACCGATTCATATTTAAACATAAATCCTAAATAATCATGGTCATAGGTTACTCGAGAAGAATATCGAGATAACTAGACAAACTAGTGTGCTGTATACCCATCTATATGATGGAGGTGATTGATCTCATAGCTGTTCATATAGGGACACTAAGGATATAGTACAAATACTCATTGGAGAATGAGTTCACTAATTAATCGACTCACGGAATGCAAGATGGTTAATGATATCTTATTATCAGAGAACAATTTTGTAGTCCTAGTAGTGTATATAATCCTTAGACTTGAGACTGTTGAATCTCAGATTTTGATGATGAAGTTAATTGGTGAATTATTTGTTCTAATCCATATTGTCAAGATAAGTGTATAGGATTAACTACGATGGGATGAAAACATAGAGCGATTTACCAAGGTCAAGTTCATTAGGAATTCAAGAAGTCACCGGAAGGATCGTCGAAAGTGCTGCCGGAACCAACTGAGATAGAATCAGGGACTTGCTGAAGGTTTCGGAAATTCACTAGAAAAATCGTTGGAGGTTCGCGGAGATCACCGAGAAGGCTCGAAAGCTTGCCGAAGACTCGTTGAACTCGTCACGGAATCTGGGAGCTTGCTGGGAGTCCGCCGGAAGAAATCCGAAGGAGTGTCGGAAGTCCACCGGAATTTCGCTAGAAAGCTCGTTGGAAGAAGACTTGAAGAATGTCAGTTTAAATCACTTAGAATTATGTTTCAATTTCATAGTTAGCATATAATTTGGTTTAGGATTATGTGTTAATCCTATAACCCAAGTAAGGGCCTATTAGGCCTTGTTTTGAACCGGTTTGGGCCGAGTTTAAGGCCCAAACTAATGTGCTAGAAAGAGTTGGGCGGTGGCACCGCTCAGCACCTGAGAGCATAGGCGGTGACACTACTACCTTGGGCAATGGAACCACTTAGTATATTGTCAGTCTGACAACTGATAGGCAGTGGCACCGCCAGCACTAAGAAACCCAAAATGAATTTAAATTTAGAGCCCAAATTTAAATCCTCTTGGGGTCTATAAATACCCCTTCTTTCTCAATAGAAAGATCACCCTTTTTTAGAGTTAGAAATTGAGCAAAACTTTGACAAAGTCTTATTTTCGATAGCTAGTGTTCACCTCTCTCTTTCTCTTTGAAAAATCTGTAAGAGTGTGAACCTCCTGTAAAAGGGTTGTAAGAGGGATATTTGATCATTCCCCTTCAAAGTGCCTTGCTAGTGAAAGTTGGGAGCCTTATTGAAGAAGGCTTCGGAAGTGGATGTAGGTCATTTGACCGAACCACTATACATCGTGATGTTCCTTGAATGTGTGAGTGTTTAAATTTCTGAATCATTTCTCTACTTAGCTACAAATTATTCAGTTTTCATCTCCTTTACTCAAGCTACTTTAACTAAGTTATCTTTCATCGAATCGAAATCTTCATATGAACTAGCTATTTACGAAATCGGTTTCAAACTTACGAGTTTTAATCCGTTGCACTAATTCACTCCCCCCCCCTCTTAGTGCCTCTCCGATCCTAACAATTGGTATCAGAGCAAGGTTCACTCTCATATTTGGTTTAAAACCCAAGAGAGATGGCTTATTTCAGTATGCAAGAGGGTCATTCCATTACACATTCGTCTATGTTCAATGGGTCGGATTACACGCATTGGAAGACTCATATGAGAATCTTTCTTATTTCCATGGATTTTGTACTTTGAAACATCATCGAAAATGGATTTAAAAAATCTTCTCTTCCGATAAGCGAATGGAATGAATCGGAGAAGACTTTTGCTTTAAATGCAAAGGCTATAAATGCCTTGTTTTGTGCTCTCGACAAAAATGAATTTAATCGCGTTTCGATTTATGAATCGGCTTTTGATATTTGGTGTACTCTTGATATCACTCATGAAGGCGCTAGTCGAGTGAAAGAGTTCAAAATCAACATTCTTGTGCATTCCTACGAACTTTTTCGAATGAAACCAAGTGAGTCTATCGGAGACATGTACACCCGCTTCACGAATGTCATCAATGGACTCAAAGGCTTTTCTAATTTTGAACTTATGACTAAACTTTTAAGATCCCTTCCAAAGAGTTGGTATCCAAAAGTTACGGCCATTCAAGAGGCCAAGGATCTTAAAATATTTCCTCTTGAAGAACTTATCAGGTCTCTAATAACCTATGAAATGACATGCCATGTTCATGACGAGCTAGAGAACCCCGTTCCAAAGAACAGGAAGAATATGACATTAAGAAAATAAGAAGACCACTTGAAAGGAACATCTAGTGATGAGGACTTTGACGAAGACATTGCACACTTAACTAGAAAATTTAAAAAATTCATTAAAAGGGGTAAATTTAAAAATAAAACCAAAAATAAACTTGGACCAAAAAAGGATCAAGTCATATGTTATGAATGCAAGAAGCTGGGATACTTCAAATATGAATGCCCCCAAGCTAAGAAGAAGTAACTCAAGAAGAAGAATGCATTGAAGGCTACATGGGATGACTCAAGTGACTCTGAGGATAAAGAAGCAAGCAACAAAGAGAAGGCCAACTTCGCGCTAATGACTTTAGGAGAAGAGGTTAGTGAGTTATTTAATGAAGAGTTATCTTTTGATGAACTTTCTATCACTTTTCATGAATTATTTGATGAACGTAGAACTGTTAGTAAGAAGCTAAATTTATTAAAGAAAGAACATGCTTTATTACAAGATAAGTTTGATAGTCTCCAAATTCCTTCTTCACCCCCATGCTCTAAGTGTGAACACTTAAAAGCAATCAAAAATGAGAACTTGCTACTTAAAGAGACCCTAAACAAGTTTCAGGTCGGTAGCAAGGGCTTAGACATGATCCTTACAAATAAGAGTCACGTCGGAAATAGAAGTGGAATTGGATTTATGAGTGTATCTCACCGAAATCCTACCACCTTCATTAAAGGACCCATATTACATGTTTCACCTTATTTAAAATATAATTTTTGTTGTAAATCCGGACATATTGTTTACAAATGTCCATTTAGGAAAATTAGTCCACATAAATTAATATGGGTTCCTAAAGGAACCATAAATAATTTAATGCTAAATGACAAAGTTAGTAGATCAATATTTGAGGCACCCAAAATCAAATGGGTACCTAAAAACCATCCTCTTTTATAGAATCATTCACCATCACAAGCTAGGAGCAAGAGATAGTATCTTGATAGTGGATGCTCAAGGCACATGACCGGAGATCCATCTCAATTCTCTATGCTCACTAGCAAAGAAGAAGGGTATGTCACCTTTAAAGACAACAATAAGGGTAAAATCATTGGTAAGGGAACCATAGGTAACAAATCAAGTTTTTCAATTGATGATGTATTATTAGTTGATGGATTAAAACATAATCTTTTGAGCATTAGTCAATTATACGATAAAGGTTATATTGTTAGATTTGAATCTAATGCTTACATCATTGAAAAACTAAATAATAGCATATCCATGATTGCGTTAAAACAAAATAATGTTTATATCATTAACATTAAAGAACTTAGTAATGAAATGTGCTTCTCCGTTCTATATAATGATGCTTAGCTTTGGCATAGGAGATTAGGTCATGCAAGCATGAAACTAATATCTAAAATTTCTTCTAAAGAGCTAGTACGAGGAATTCCAAATATCAAATTTGTCAAGGACAAAGTATGTGATGCATGTCAACTAGGAAAACAAATAAAAACTAGCTTCAAATCAAAGAATCAAATAAGCACCTCAGACCATTACAATTGATCCATATGGATTTATTTGGACCAATCGACACAACAAGTATAGGAGGTAGCAAATATGCATTTATCATTGTAGATGACTATAGTAGATATACTTGGACCTATTTCTTGGCTCACAAAGGTGATTGCTTTAAATGTTATTCTAAATTTTTTAAACTTACCTAAAACAAAAAGGGTTTTATGATTTCATCGATTCAAAGTGATCATAGTGGAGAATTCCAAAACCATGACTTTCAAAATTTTTATGAATCTAACAGGTATAACCATAACTTCTCTACTCTAAGAAATTCTTAACAAAATGGAGTAGTAGAAAGAAAGAATAAAAATTTACAAGAAATGACAAGAACCATGTTAAATGAACATAGTTTATCCAAATACTTTTAGGTCAAAGCCGTTAATACGGCTTGCTATATCATGAATAGGGTTCTAGTAAGACCATCTCTATCCAAGACTCCTTATGAATTATGGAATAAAAAAAAATCTATTGTTTCTTATTTTAAAGTTTTTGATTGCAAATGCTTTATTTTAAATGAAAAGGATGCTTTAGAAAAATTCGATGCTAAATCCGATAAAGGCATCTTTCTTGGTTACTCTTCCGTTTCTAAAGTTTTTCATGTTTTTAACAAAAGAACGTTAGTTATAGAAGAGTCTATTCATGTAGTTTTTAATAAAAATTTTAAATTTAAGAAAAAAGATTTTGATGATGATTTTAGTTTTGATGGTTTGATTTTAAATGAACTCTCTTCTCAAAATAGCAACTTGGATGCATCTTCTTCCCAAATTTCCTTACCTAAGGAATGGAAGTATGTAGATGTCTATCCCAAGGAGTTAATTATATGAGACACATCGAAAGGGGTTCAAACTTATTCTTTATTTAAAAATTTTTGTGCCTATGCCACTTTTCTTTCTCAAATTGAACCTAAGTGCATTGACGATGCCTTGAAAGATAATTCTTGGGTTATCGCAATGTAATAAGAATTGAATCAATTTAAAAGGAATAAGGTATGGAAGCTTGCTCCTAGACCTAGTGATCATTTAATTATTGGTCCTAAATGGGTCATTAGAAACAAGCAAGATAAATGCGGTATCGTGGTTAGAAACAAGGCTAGACTAGTGGCAAAAGGTTTCAACCAAGAAGAACGTATCGATTATGAAGAGACCTTTGCTCTTGTGACAAGATTAGAAGCCATTAGGATGCTCCTTGCCTACGCTAGTAGTAATAATTTTAAGTTTTTTCAAATGGATGTCAAAAGTGCTTTCTTAAATGGTTTTATTTCTGAAGAAGTGTATGTTGAACAACCACCTGGATTTAAAAATTCTCTTCTTCCCAATCATGTGTTTAAACTAACTAAGGCTCTCTATAGATTAAAACAAGTCCCTAAGGCTTGGTATGAGAGGCTTAGTTCTTTCTTAATTTCAAATAATTTTATTAAAGGTAAGGTTGATACTACATTGTTTATTAAATATTCTGAAAATAATTTTCTTAATGTTCAAATTTATGTTGATGATATTATTTTTGGTTCTTTGAATGAATCACTATATGAATCATTTGCCAAGTGTATGAGTCATGAATTTGAAATGAGTCTAATGGGAGAATTAACCTTCTTTTTAGGATTATAAGTTAAACAACTTAGTGATGGTATATTTCTTAATCAAACAAAGTATACATTAGATTTGTTAAAATGATTTAACATGGATAGTTCAAAAGCTATCAATACTCCAATGAGTACTTCCACCAAGTTAGACTTGGATGAAAGTGGAGAAAATTTTGATCAAAAAACATATAGGGGAATGATAGTAGCTTACTTTACCTCACCGCAACTAGACCAGATATCATGTTTAGTGTAGGTCTATATACAAGATTCCAAGCTAATCCTAAGTTATCTCACCTTAAAGATGTTAAAATAATCCTTAGGTATCATAAAGAACCTCCTAATCTAGGATTATGGTATCCAAAATCTGAAAACTTTGATTTAAAAACCTATGTGGATGCGGATTTTAATGAATGTAGAATAGATAGAAAGAGCACATCCAAAACATGTAATTTTTAGGACATGCACTTGTTTCTTGGATTTCCAAAAAATAAAATTCGGTTGCACTATCTACGGCGGAAGCCGAATACATAGCCGCAAGTGCATGTTGTACACAAGTTGTTTGGATAAAAAATAACTTAGAAGACTATGGAATTTATTTAAAGAATATTTTTATAAAATGTGATAATACAAGCGCTATTCGTCTAACCAAAAATCCAATTCAGTACTCTAGAACTAAGCATATTGATATTAGGTATCACTTTATATGAGATCATGTCAATAATAATAATATCATTCTAGAATTTATTGATATAAAACACCAATTAGCAGACATCTTCATAAAACCCCTAAATGAAGAACAATTTGACTTCATTAGAAGAGAATTAGGTATGCTGAATTATTCTAATACATGATGTTGTATGTTTCTTTTTGAAATTTTCCAACTTTGGTTTTGATTGTATCATCTTAATATTATCTCTTCATTTTTTAAATGACATCGTTACAATATCATCTTGGCATTTTGATTAAAGCTCTCATTTTTATCTTCCTATTTTGATTCTCCTCATCAATTGATGAATTTTTGAGTTATATCTTGACTCTTGATGAAATGATTAAATTTTCAGTTTTGATAGTTTCACATTGATATTATATTTTTGCATTTTGATGACATCTTTATCATGAAGCTCTCATTTTTATCTTTCGATCATAATCTTGATGAAAGCTATCATGATGTTATTTTCCTCTTTCTTTAAATAGTGGATACTAATGATATAGTAAAAACTGATTTTATACCCTCCTGTAAGTATGAATAAAGATATTTCATGACTTGAATTTTATATGAAGCTTAACATATGCATAAATTAATGTCATAATTTGCGCAAAATTAAGTTCTTAAATGTTCATTTTCGATTTTTATTCTTATGCTAATTGGTATGATTCAAGGTTTTATGACTTCCTCCTCATGAATCACTACACGAATACCATGTCGAAGTTTTTCCTTCAAATTTTTGATATTGATATATTTCATTTGTTGAAGTTTTATGAGTTTTGACATCTCATTCTCATGGAGTTTACCTTAAAATATGAAATCCTTGATGAATGACTTTAATGATCTATCCTTTCACAATTCTATGCTTGACTTCTCAATCAAAAAATTGAGTCTTACATTCTTCATGTATGAATTCTTCATTAGCATTATGAAAATTGACATATTTTGCATTATGTTCAACTCATTTATCATATGCTTGAAAATTGACCACTCATTTTTTTTTGTATGGTATGATACCTTGTGATGGCTACTTCACCTCCTTTTTGTTGATAACAAAAGGGGAGAAAAATATGAAATTGATGACAAATGACTTATATGTAGCAATATGTTGGAATGAAAAATGACTTATATGTATCGTATCTCATCGCAATAACTTACATGGTTCATATTGCAAATTGCTTTTGCTATGCTTTAAAATCAATAATTAATTGCTATGAAGCATTGCAATGTATCGCAATATATCTCAAATGCTTAAATTTTTTAAGCTATTATTTTATTGATATCATGCCTTGATTTTGTGCACCTTATTGATATCATTTGATCTTTGTGTTATTTTAATTTATGATTAGTTTCTCTTATCGAAATGATGAATGTCTATCATTCGACTAGAAAATGCATATTATGTCATGACATTGTGAAAAATATGAAGTTTCATATTTATGGATGAAAAATCATGTTTATTAAGCTTGATGATAAATGAAACTTATCGATTTCGGCTTAAATTCAAAAGATTGAATTCAAGTGTTTTTACCTTCTCATGATATGGCATATAGATAGAGGGAGTTAAGTTTAACTCCATTATCAATTGATTATCATCATTAAAAAGGGAGAGATTGTTGAATCTCGGATTTTGATGACGAAGTCAATTAGTGAATTATTTATTCTAATCTATATTATCGAGATAAGTATGCAGGATTAACTACGATAGGATGAAAATATAAAGTGATTTACCAAGGTCAAGTTCACTGGGAGTTCAAGAGGTCACCGGAAAGATCATCAAAAGTGCTGCCGGAACCAACCGAGATAGAATCAGGGACTTGCTGAAGGTTTCGGAAGTTCGTTGGAAAAATCATCGGAGGTTCGCGAAGATCATCGAGAAGGTTCGAAAGCTTGCCGAAGACTTGTTGAACTCGCCACGGAATCCGAGAGCTTGTTGGGAATCCGAGAGCTTGTTGGGAGTCCGCCGGAAGAAATCTGAAGGAGTGTCGGAAGTCCACCGGAATTTCGCCAGAAAGCTCACCGGAAGAAGGCTTGAAGAATGTCAGTTTAAATCACTTAGAATTATGTTTCAATTTCGTAGTTAGCATGTAATTTGGGTTAGGATTAGGTGTTAATCCTATAACCTAAGTAGGGGCCCATTGGGCTTTGTTTTGAACTGATTTGGGCCGAGTATAAGGCCCAAACTAGTGTGCTGAAAAGAGCTAGGCAATGGCACCGCCTAGGCTGGGCGGTGGCACTGCCTAGGACCAGAGAGTTGGGCGATGGCACCGCCTAGGACCAGAGAGCTGGGCGGTGGCACCGCCCAGCACCTAAGAGCATGGGCAGTGGAACCGCCTAGTATATTGTCAGTCTGATAACTGACAGGCGGTGGCACTGCCACTGACAAACAGTGGCACCGCTAGCACTAGGAAACCCAAAATGAATTCAAATTTGGAGCCCAAATTTGAATCTTCTTGGGGTCTATAAATACCCCTCCTTTCTCAGCAGAAATATCACCCTTTTTTAGAGTTAGAAATTGAGCAAAAGCTTTAACAAAGTCTTATTTTTGATAGCTAGTGTTTACCTCCCTCTTTCTCTTTGAAATATCTGTAAGAGTATGAACCCCTAGTAAAAGGGTTGTAAGAGGGGTATTTGATCCTTCCCCTTCAAAGTGACTTGCTAGTGGAAGTTGGGAGCCTCATCGAAGAAGGCTTCGGAAGTGGATGTAGGTCATTTGACCGAACCACTATACATCGTGGTGTTCCTTGAATATGTGAGTGTTTAAATTTCTGAATTATTTCTCTACTTAGCTGCAAATCATTCGGTTTTCATCTCCTTTACTCAAGCTACTTTAACTAAGTCATCTTTCGTCGAATCGAAATCTTCATACGAACTAGCTATTTACGAAATCGGTTTCAAACTTATGAGGTTTAATTCGCTGCACTAATTCACCCCCCCCCTCTTAGTGCCTCTCTGATCCTAACATAGACATCAAGGATGTCCTGTATAAGTACTCCACTCTTTGATATCGGACTTATAGGTTTAGGAGCACCAAATCTAGTACCATTGGTCATTGAGAATGGTAACCATCCTTACGAGGGCTATTGAGTATCGATAGAGGATCATCCACTCTTGGTATCATGAGAGAAATATCTCATATGTTCTTGCTCAAACAAATCCTTGGCCAAGGTTGTTCGGATTGAGAGAAAAAGAGTTCTCTGAGAGAATCTGATTAGAGTGAGACTTAAGGAAAGACCGTATAGGTCTGACAGCACCATATCCGGTATAGGGTCTCTAAGATATTAGATAGATGAGGGACTCTAGGTATATGGTAACTGAGGACAAATAGGTCCAAAGGATTAGATTCCTCTGTATTTTCTAGGGACTACGGTGTAGTGGCCTAGTATGTCCGTAGTCGATGAGTCGAGTGAATTATTATAAAGATAATAATTCACTAATCTAGAAGGAGTTCTGACAAGTATGACTCATACCCAACTCGATATTAGGCCTAGAGGATCACACACATATGGTTGGTGTTACGACGAGTAAAGATTCGGATATGAGATATCTGCTGGAGCCCCTATCTTATTGGATATCCGTTAAGCTCCTAAATTATTGGATTGTAAAGATAAGATCCAATAAGAGCTAATAAGAGATTATTGGGTTGAGACCCACTAATCTAAGAGACTTGAGTAATTAGATGGAGATCCAATACCCAACATGACAAGATCCATTAGGGTTAAGTTAATATGGGATCTCTATAAATAGGAGGGAACCAAAGGCCCATTGGTTAAGGTTTCTTGGCAGCCATCTCCTGTTCTCCTCCCCCTCCCCTCCTCAGCTAGCATCCCTAATTTGGGGCATATAGACAATAACAAGGGCCAGCCCCTTCTTGATTGCGTAATGTGCACAGTGAGGAGATTTGACTAGCAATGTAACATCCCTCATTTCTAGAATTTATGTAAGGAGTTATTTTGAATCATTCATAAGGACTTATTTGTAAAAGTCAAGGATTTATTTGTCAAATGTGAGGATCTACTTGTAAATATGGAAATTTCAGGGACTAAATTGTTAAGTTAGAAAAAAAGTAAATAAATAAATATCAACCTCATCCCACAACTCCTCCCATGCACCTCTATTTCTCATGTGGTGCATTGGGAAACAAAGGAGAGGCAGGTGTCATGCGTAGGAGAAGAAAAGAAGAAAAGAAGAAGAAGAAGAAGAAGAAGAAGAAGAAGAAGAGGGAGAAGAGAGGAAGGAGGTGGCTGCAGCTAGGGCTACGCACCTCTGTTTTCTGTAGGAGGAAACAAAAAAGAAGTGGTGTGGTGTGTCGAGGAGGAGAAGGGAAGAAAAGAAGAAGAGGAGAGGGAGAAGAAAAGAGAAGAAGAAGAAGAGGAAAGAGGGCGGCGGTAGTGGCCATGGCTGTGGCTGCGATTGTGGCAGCTGTAGCTGAGAAAGAAGAAGAAAAAGGGAAGAAGAGGAAGAGTAGAGGAAGAGGGAAAAGAGGAGGAAGGAAAGAGGAACGAGGGCTGCGGCTATGGCTACAGCTGTGGATGCGTCAGTGACCACAACTGTGGCTGGGAAAGAAGCAAAGGAAGGAAGGAAGGCTATGGCAGCTGTGGTTGGAAAGAAAAAGAAGAGGAAGGAAAAAAAAAGAAGAGGAAGGAAGAAGAGGAGAGGAAGAAGAGAGGGGCTTGTGGCTGTGGCTGTGGCTGTGGTTGCGGCTGCGGCCATGGCTGCGACTGCAACTACGGCTACGACTGTGACTGCAACTGTGGCAGCTATGGTTGGGAAAAAGAAAAGGAAAGCAAGTGACTATGACCTCCTATGTTCTGCATGAGCTGTAGCTCCGGAAAAAGAAAGAAGATAGATGCAGAAAACGACACACATAGAGGAGATGAAGGAAAGGTAGAAGGATTTGGATTATAAATTCGTTGGATCAAAATCTTCGAAAGGCAAGTATTTCACTCATTTCTACTGCAATTCCAATCTTTGCTTTTGCCTTGGATATGAGAAATTTAAATCATTCTAGCCTTGAAATCTGATATCTCTATTGTTTGAAATGTAAATGTTTGAATCTGGAAAATTATTAAGATTCTGACCCTTCTACTTTGTTTCGGCTATAAATCCTTGTACAGAATTCCAATTTAGGTAAAAATTATTTAATCTGAATATAGACTTGTAGACCTTTCTTTTGACAGCTTACTTGTATGATTTGGAGTAAATTTACCTACCTAAACATCAAATTGAATTAGCTCTATAGAATATGTAAAATAGAGACAATAAGTTCAGACCTTTTGATACTAAACTGCCTATAACTCTCTATTGGAAACTCTGATTTATATGAAACTTACTTTGTTGGAAACTATACTTGTTGATCTTTCTTTTGATACTTATATTGAAATGTTTGGAGTCAAATTGACTGCTCAGACTTCTATTGAATTCGACCCTTTAGTTTCTGCAAAATAGAGATTTTGTTCATTGACTCTAGGTTATCGAATCATTTGTAACTCTTAGTTAAAATCTCTTATTCATTTGAAACTTATTTTACCTGAAAGTAGATTGATTTAGCTTTCCAATGATACCCTTCTTGAGTAATTTGGAGTATATTTGATTATCCAAATAATTTATACAATGTACCTTTCAAATTCTGCTAGAATCAAGTTCTTTTGTTGATGTTGTCTATTCATGTTTCATCTTATTGGAAACTGATTCAGCTAAATTCTTCTTCAGTTGAGCTTTATATTAGTCCTTTGTAATTCTTGTATTGTTCATCCTAAAATTGTTTATATACTTGAAATCTATTATGAAATGTTCATGTTGGCACTATCTTGTTTCGTAAAGGCACACGCATATTTTCATTGTTCCGCATGTGCTTCCGAAATGTGCCAATGTTATTGTTCATACTATCTTTTTGTACTCTAGTGTCTTGTGGGATGATTTGGACCTTTGTCAGAAATGGTAAAGGGATTATTTGGACCTTTGCTAGAAATGGTAAAGGGATTATTTAGACCTTTGCCAGAAATGGTAAAGGGATTATTTGGATCTTTGCCAAAAATGGTAAAGAGCATATGCTTAGAGCCTACGATACTCTGTCGGCCCCCTCTAGCTTCATCCAGACGTGGATGTATGATGCTCCCAAACATGGGAGATTCTGTTTGAGATCCCACTACACCCTCTATGTTTTTGATATGTTGTCCAAAGCATTGCTTATGTATTTATATGTTCACTTTAGATGAGAATGAAATGAATATACACCAGATATGGCATTTGAGCTTCTGTTACTTATTTATTCTTCTGATATACTCTGAGATATCTCATATGTCATTGTTATCATTCGAAATATGTTCTGAAACCATTCCATATGCTATTTGATATATTCAGAAATGTTTCAGTTGTCATTGATATGCTTCAAAATATCCTATGTGCTATTGATATGCTTCGAAATGTCCTATGCATCATTGATATACTCTATAATATCCTATGTATTATTTGATATGCTCCGAAATGCTTCTTCCGCCATTGATATGTTTCGAAATGTTTCTTTTGCCATTGATATGTTCCGAAATGCTTCTTATCCCTTGATATGTTCCGAAATGTTTCTTCTGCCATTGATATATTTCAAAATGCTTCTTATCCCTTGTTATGTTCTGAAATGGTTCTTATGTCATTTGATATATTCCGAAATACTATTTACGTCATCTGATAAGTTCTAATTCCTCTTTACTGCCTTTGTTATGAACCAAATAGATTTGAATGAAATAATATTTATAATTCTGTATCTAATGAGCCTATATCCATGAATTCTTATATCTCTACCTTGCAGTTGGATACTAAGTCTGTTTGAAGCTATTTCTCCTCTTGTTCTGGATTTGCTTGACACTTGCTGAGCTTTGTAGCTACTCCATTGTTATATAACCCTTTTTCAGGTTAGCTTGTCATGTGCTAAAATGTTAGAATTGGGCGGAGGCAGTAAAAAGATATTCAGATCATGACAAGTCATTGTGGATGGCTATGTTATTGTTTTATAAATGTATTTTGTATGAAATGAGATGTCGATAGATTTGGATTGATGTATCATGTAAAAGCTTTAAAAGACCTCGCACGATTGAAATTTTGGAATGTTGAGTTTAGTTTACAATGATATGAATTTATGGTAAATGATTGGAATTCTGATTTATATAATTCTTACGCTTGTGGAATTATAAGTGAGGTTAATATTTTGTTAAGTTAGTTTGGGTTCTTATGAAGGTTCGTGTGATGTAATGTATGATTTTAACTACACAGGTTTTATAGACATGATTGTTATTTGAATGATCCTCTGTATCCTTAAATGTTAGTATGTGAATTGAATTGTTGGTACAAAATTTAATGTTATGGATTTTTAAGACTTGATGCTCAGCCCCTATCATGTGGATTATTTCTAGAGAGCAGGATATTTGAACTCCTTCATTCAGTCTCACAGATCTGTAGGAATTCAGATATATATGATCTCCCTAGGTAATTCTCTTACGCATAGTTCTTCGGTTTCATGAGTTTTTACGTATAACTTTTGCACAACGATAAGAATCTCTTTTTCTGTAGAAAATCTGTGATTTTTGTTGATGTTCTTCTACTGCGCATATGATATCGTCACAGATTTCCCAACAAGTATTTTGTTATCAATTCAAAACACTATAGCCTACTAAATAACACAATTCTCATTAACCATAAGTATCAACTTTACTATATGTTTTGAAATATTATAAAATAATTTATATGATAATCCGAATGGATATAGATTGAAATTATAAATGTTTTGATATATTTTATGGTAAAATGTTATAAAAATTCTATTTTATTTCACTTTGTCTGAAATCTTGGTCCAAATATTTTAGAAAACCTTAATATTTGTGATAATTTATCATCAAGAAATAATAAAAAATATCAGATTTTCTATTTACAGTATTTTTGAATAGAATTACAGTATTTTACTTTAATAATCAAACACTATAACTACGGGAGTGGTTTGGCGCAAATTAGATTTTGATAGAAAATCTCCTTTAAATACATACTTTGGTCTTTTTCACAAAAAGGAATGAGCTTTAAGCTCCTTGGTAAATATAGAAATGATGAGTAGAATCCTAGAAAAATCCAAATATGGATCTTATCCCAAAACATTTGTCCTCAGAGAAAAACAAAAAGTCCAATAACATACATATTACACGGTCCCCATGAAAAATTATTTAGAGACGAAAGAGGCTAAACCATGTGGCTGCATTTAAACCGATGACTTCATTTTGTGGGGTGGCAAAACACGGCATGACAAATATGATAAATAAATTATGAAAGCCACCACTGTGCAGTAAAGTGACTGCGTAAAGTGAAGGAAACATAAAGATTTGTAAAGGACCTACACGATGCATCTGCTACCAAAAAAAAAAAAATACATAAGGGATTTTTTTTTTTTTTTTTTTTTTTGCTGATTAGCTGCATTTTGGTTGTTTATGTGACCTTGACATTGCATGTTATGATAACATTTCAATTAATATAAAAAACAAAAATACTCTTCGAATATGCTCTATAATTAATGTGGAAGAATCCAGATTGTCTATGCATATGATAAGGATACATGATAAGGACATATGATCTCTCTATACATATATATACATACATACATATATATATATATATATATATGTTAGAGCTGGCCCCAGGAAATTACCACAGGGTAATTTGGCAACCCAATAAAGATAATAAATAGAAAAGAATAAAAGAAACAGAGACACCAGATTTACGTGGTTCGGTCAATTGACCTATGTCCACGGATGAAAGGAGGAGCAAATCTCTACTAACAATGAGACAATTACAAATGCCTTAGGAAATTATTCCTAGGCCAAAAACACCTAAAACTACTAAACAAGAAAAGCCCAAAATATTTAATATGGACTTAATAGAGATTAAATCCAAAGCGGCTTTTCTTGTGGTGCATCTACCTAGAAAGCCTAGACCCCTTTTTATAGCATCAATAGGGGATAACCAATCTGATTTTCCCGATGTGGGACTAAAGGACTTGCCAAACTAACAAATCTCCACCTTGGCATGTCCCAACATTAACAATTAGCAGAACTTGCTCCACCTTCTTCACAAAAGCCCCAACGGGCAATCACCAACAATGAATACTAACCAAGTCCAAGCACTGCTTGAACTTGTATACTGAAAGAGGCTTCGTAAGCATATCAGCTGGATTGTCCTTCGTATGAATTTTCTGAACAAGGACCTTTCCCTCGGCAATGGTATCCCGAATAAAATGAAACTTCACATCGATGTGTTTCGTCCTCTCATGATACATCTGGTCTTTAGTCAAATGAATAGCACTTTGACTGTCACAATAAATTGTAGTAACACCTTGATGCTGACATAATTCACTAAACAAACCTCTTAACCATAAAACTTCTTTGATCGCCTCTGTTACTGCCATATATTCTGCCTCCGTAGTAGATAAAGCCACGACAGGTTGTAAAGAAGCTTTCCAACTAACTGCACAACCGCCAACGCAAAATACATAGCCTGTCAGAGATCTTCGTTTATCAAGATCTGCAGCATAATCAGAGTCGACGAAACCAATCAAAGTGTTAGAATTTTTTCCAAACTCCAAACAAGCATCTGAAGTCCCTTGCAAGTATCTGAGAATCCACTTCACAGCCTGCCAATGTGTTTTACCTGGACAAGACATATATCTACTAACCACACTGACTGCTTGGGAAATATTTGGACGAGTACAGACCATTACATACATAATACTGCCGATGGCACTAGAATATGGAACTTTCACCATATATTCTTCCTCTTCAATTGATTGTGGTGACTGAGCAGTAGATAGCCGAAAATTGCTAGCAAGAGGAGTACTCACTGGCTTAGCATTTTTCATGCCAAACGTCTCCAAGACTTTCTTGATGTAATTTTTCTAGGTCAGAAATAATTTTTCAACTCCTCGATCTCTTTTGATCTCCATGCCAAGAATCTTCTTAGCTGCTCCCAAATCTTTCATTTCAAATTCACTATTCAGTTGCATTTTTAAAGTGTGAATTTCCAACAAATTCTTAGCTGCAATAAGCATGTCATCAACATAAAGTAACAGATACACAAAAGAGCCATCATTTAACTTCCGGAAGTAGACATAGCTATCATACATGCTCCTTGTGTAACCATGACCCAACATAAAGGAATCAAACCTCTTATACCACTGTCTTGGAGACTGCTTTAATCCATACAAGGATTTCTTTAATAAGCAAACATGGTCTTCCTTACCGTCAACTTCAAATCCATGAGGTTGCTCCATGTAAATTTGCTCTTCAAGTTCACCATGTAAGAAAGCTATCTTGACATCAAGTTGCTCTAATTCCAAATTATACATGGCAACTAAAGCAAGCAAAACAGGAATAGAGCTATGTTTAACAACAGGTGAAAATACGTCATTAAAATCAATACCATGTACCTGACTATAGCCCTTTGCAACCAATCGTGCTTTATACCTTGCATCTTCAACCCCTGGAATACCTTCCTTCCTTTTGAAGACCCATTTGCATCCAATAATTTTCTTACCCGAAGGCGGCTTCACAAGGTCCCAAGTTTTATTCTGATGGAGAGATTCAATTTCTTCATTCATTGCAATCAACCACTTAGCGGAATCATCACAAGAAACTGCATCTGAGTAGGTAGTAGGCTCACCAACTCCACCTATTTCTTCTGCAATAGACAAAGCATATGTAACCAAATTTGTATATCTTTGTGGTGGTCGAATATTTTTTTGTAGTCTATCCTTGGCTATGGAATATTGCTCATCCTCTAGATTATCTTCGTCAGTAGACTCGGGACCGTCTACTAGCATTCTTTGAGTAGAAGAGTTTGACTGAAGAGATTCAGAACTATCAATCTCAAGCTCCACCTCGCTTCGCACACTATCATTTGTACAACTAGTAGATTCCTCTTTAGAAGATAACATAGATAATTCATCAAAAGTAACATCTCTACTGATTATAAATTTTGGGGATTTGGGATCAGGACACCATAATTTGTATCCTTTCACCCCAGAAGCATACCTAAGGAAAATGTACTTTTTAGCTCGAGGTTCTAATTTTCCTTCATTTACATGCATGTATCTTTGGACACCCAAAAATTTTAAAATCGAGAATAATCGTGAAGTACTGACCAAACTTCCTCTGGAGTTTTAAAATTAAGTGCTACTGAAGGAGCACGGTTGACAACGTAATGAGCCATATTAATCGCCTCGCCCAAAAGTCTTTTGTCAACCCTACATTTAAGATCATACACCTTGCTTTTTCTAAGAGTGTTCTATTCATACGTTCGGCCACACCATTTTGCTGAGGCGTCATCCTAACAGTGCGATGTCGAACAATTCCTTCATTTTTGCAGAATTCATCAAAGTCACCTTCACAAAATTCCATGTCATTATCTGTTCGAAGCCGCTTAATCTGTTTACCTGTTTGCTTCTCAATCAAAGCCTTCCATTGTTTAAAGGTTAGAAAAATATCATTTTTATGCTTCAGAAAATAAACCCAAACTTTCCTGGAATAATCATCAATGAAAGTCAACATATGCCTTGCACCACCCTTAGACTGAACACGAGCTGGACCCCAAAGGTCTGAGTGAATATAGTCAAGAGTACCTTTTGTTTTGTGAACTGCCGGATAATTGAAGCTGACTCTTTTTTGCTTCCCAAAAATGCAATGTTCACAAAAATCTAGTGGCCCAGTACTCTGTCTACAAAGAAGACATCTTTTGCTCAATATATTCAAACCTTTTTTGCTCATATGACCCAAACGCATATACCATAATTTGGTGATGTCAGAATCAGACAATGATGATGACGAGGCTCAAGAATCGAGCTTTGACGATGTAGTTCCTGCAAAATATACAAGCTACCAGACCTACAAGCTTTCATAACAACAAGGGCATTTCTAGAAACTTTCATAACTCCACCTTCAGCTGTGTATTTATACCCAAGAGCCTCTAGGGTGCCTAAAGAGATGAGATTCTTTTTTAAATCAGGAACATGTCTAACATTAGTGAGCATCCTCACAATACCATCATGCATTTTAATTCGGATTATGCCTCTACCAATAACATCACATGCGACATTATTGCCCATCAAAATAATTCCACCATTACAAGATTCATATGTGGAAAACAAATCCCTATTGGGACACATGTGATAAGAACAACCCGAATCTAAAATCCATTCATTTTTAGACTTTGTCCTGTCATCAGTAGCAAAGAAAATATTTTTAAAATTCTCATCAGCTACAACATTAGCTTTAGTGGACTTAGTAGTTTTCTCAATAATTTTTTCCTTTTGCTTTAATTTATTTTTCAATTTAAAGCAATCAGCCTTAATGTGCCCCATTTTATGACAATATCTGCATTCCAAATTTCTATGTCTGGATTTAGATCTAGATTTAGATCTACTACTGTCAAATTCTCTTTTATCAGTTCTGCCCCTGACAACTAGACCCTCGGCCTGATTTCCTCTATTCTCCCCAGTGATATCCCTATCAATCTGCTCCTTAGATTTTAATACAGATTTAATTTCCTAATATGAAATTATTTCTTTTCCATAAATCATAGTATCACGGAAATACTTAAAGGATTGGGGGAGAGAACACAAAAGTAACAGGGCCTTATCCTCATTATCAATCTTTGCATCTATATTCTCCAAATCCATAACTAAGGAATCAAATCTATCAAGATGTGAGAGTATAGATGTACCTTCAATCATCCAAAGCATATATAAACTCTGTTTTAAGTAAAGACGGTTCTCCACTGTCTTCTTCATATACAAGGCTTTAAGCTTGTCCTACATGCTCTTAGCCGTAGTCTCCGTAGCTACCTCCCGTAAAACCTCGTTAGAAAGATTTAGAATAATGCTAGATTGAGCCTTCTTATCCATACTTGCAAAATCTTCCTCTGACATGCCATCTGAAATTTTCTCAGCTCCCTGTAGTGCCAAATCAACTCCGTCTTGAACCAGAATAGCTTCCATCTTGAGCTGCCACATGCCGAAGTTGACATTTCTGTCGAATTTCTCGACAGCAATCTTTGTTATTGTTATTGTTGCCAAAAGATCCCAAAACCAGGCTCTGATACCAGTTTGTTAGAGCTGGCCCCAGGAAATTACCACAGGGTAATTTGGCAACCCAATAAAGACAATAAATAGAAAAAAATAAAAGAAACATGGACACCAGATTTACGTGGTTCGGTCAATTGACCTATGTCCACGGACGAAAGGAGGAGCAAATCTCTACTAACAATGAGACAATTACAAATGCCTTAGAAAATTGTTCCTAGGCCAAAAACACCTGAAACTACTAAACAAGAAAAGCCCAAAATATTTAATATGGACTTAATAGAGATTAAATCCAAAGCAGCTTTTCTTGTGGTGCTTGTGGTACATCTACCTAAAAAGTCTAGACCCCTTTTTATAGCATCAATAGGGGATAACCAATCTGATTTTTCCGATGTGGGACTAAAGGACTTGCCAAACTAACAATATATATATATATATATATATATATATATATATAAAAGGATATACGATAAGGACATATGCTCTCTCTCTCTCTCTCTCTCTATATATATATATATATATATATATATATATATATATGATTTTTCCAGTTGTACAAGCATACGTCGATGATAAAGACACTTTCATTTTATTTGTTTCCCTTATATAAATATATATACATATATATACATATATACATATATATATATATATATATATATATACATATATATATATATATATATATATATATATATATATATATATATATATATATATATATATATATAAAAGCTGGATTTTGCCAGTTGTAGAAGAATATGTAGATGATAAAGACACTTTCATTTTATTTGATTCCCTTATATAAATAGCAAAAGTCACCACAATTTTGTCTACGCATGCATACGTACTGTGTTGAAATCTAAATACAAACTTCAGTATTTTTTGTCATTAAAGCTCCATAACAACTGAAAAAGAAAAATTATCTATTGATATATTAGGCTGCTAATATATAGCGCTGATTTAGGCTATGTTTTCGCCGTCCCATAATTTGGCACCAACGAGAGAATGCTGCCATCATGATTATAATGACAAATACTCTGTTGATACCAATGACTGCCACAGCAAGACGCCTGATGATTCTTGAAATTCTTGTGTGATCCATTTTATGATACAAAGGCATATATAGATATAGGATCCATAATCAGCCAAGTAGATGTCCCGTGGCCCTCTATCAAGGTTTTAATTTTCCTTTGGTTATCGAAATAATTCTGAAAGGAGTACGCAGAAGTTAAAGCACGCAATTAATATTACAGATTGCGACTGTACCTCAAGTGTGCTGCATGCGTATGGCGGTAATGAATGCAACGTATGATGGGGGAATTATGAGAACGAGGTGTTTGAATTGGCGATGCAGAAAATACCGAGAAAGAAAGAAGTGAATGATTGAGGTGGGACGGGGAAATGGCAATGTGACGGGGAACATGTAGAATTGATTACTTCTCCAATTTATACATCTCGAAATCTTCATTAAGGGATTCTTGACGTTCTCAAACAGTAAGAAAATAATGATAATTTCTACAGTTACTATAGCCTATTCCATGCACAATATATGATAAGCCAGTGCTCCATTAAAGTTGTAGCTAATCATTTTTAGCCAGATAGAGTACAACGAGTTGATTTTTAATCAGCTAGTACTCTTATCTATCTGAAACTCAGGGTGTACAATGAGTTGATTGTAATATTCTAGTAACCCATTGCAGGCTATGGCTTTGAGGTACGTGGGGTTCACCTTATTTTATTTAATTTGTGTTTGGTCGATTGGATATTTTTGAAATAAAAAGGGTGGAAAAGTCTTTCCAATCATTTCGTATCTTATTGTTTTGCCCCTTAATGAAAAGAATCATTGTCAAGTCTGTCTAACGTGTGTTTACAATAACATTTACGTGTAACAACGGCATTTGTTAATATACTATTCTTCGCATGCTAAATGCACAAGAATGACGGAATAGACACCTCTTATATCTGCAAATGTCTTTTCCATATATATATATATAATTTATATCAAAATTTTCCGTGGTTAATTTATTACTTCAGTGAATAAAAAACTAATCCACAAGTTTTTTGTCGATATATTATTAAATTCTGATCAGTAATTTTTTTAAAATTTGCTATGTAACTACGAATTTCACAACACTCACACATATTTTGAGGAAAACGCGTACTACATTAAAGACAAATAGGCATTTTAAACCCTTGAAGAATTAAAAGATTATATGCAGTCAATGATTGTGAGCGGAGAAAAGAAGAAAACACGAGTGAAAAGGGAAAGAGGGTTGAGCCAGCAACGTGGTTGACGGAAGCCCGTGACATTCGTATACGCGAAGCCTCGCGCCACGACAACCCCCATCGCCGTGATGAATACGTGGCTCTCTTTTCCAACTCGACTTCCTCCCCTCCTCTCTCTCTCTCTCTCTCTCTCTCTCTCTCTCTCTCTCTCTCACACCCACCTGCTGCTTTAGTACCCTTCCATCCCGCTTGCTGTTGCAGCCAACTTATATTAGAGTCCGTCCCCCGACAACTACAACTGACCACCCTCGCATTGTAGAGATCAGACTCAGATCCTCTTCCTCCATCTATCTCGCTCTCTCCTTCTCCAACTTCTGGGAGAAAATGGGGAGAGCTCCATGCTGTGAGAAAGTGGGGCTGAAGAGGGGGAGGTGGACAGCGGAAGAGGATGAGATCCTGGTGAAGTACATTGCTGCTAATGGAGAAGGGTCCTGGAGATCACTGCCCAAGAATGCAGGTAAAACAAGAATATATATACTTCCCTCATGTTCAAATGGATTCGGAATATACGCATAACTGTATTCTTGAACATAGGATGGTTTCTAATCTGTTTGTATTGTTCTTTCTTTCTTTGCTTTTCCTCCTTTTTTGTATTTGGGGTTTGGAAGGGCTCTTGAGGTGTGGAAAGAGTTGCAGACTCAGGTGGATAAACTACCTTAGATCTGACCTAAAGAGAGGTAACATTACTAGAGAGGAGGAGGATATCATCATCAAGCTGCACGCCACTCTTGGAAACAGGTGACCGCTCTAATCCTTTTACCTCCATCTTCATGTTTTCATTGATAGTGGTTTCTACATGATAGTTTGAGCAGTGATACATATATCAGTCAAACAATGATTTTGGGGACTCTCGTGGAGTTCATGCCAAATCCATCTATCAATCGAGGCAGACCATTACTTTATAATAAACCAAACTGCGTGTTGCTCACATGATGATTTTTTTTTGGCCCTTTCTGCTGATGAGGGTTGATGATTAATTGGTTGTTTTCTCGCTATTGTACATATTTTAGTCGCTGTGCACGCTTTTGCCTCTCTTCACATGCACGGAGTTTGCCCACGTCGACAGAGTGGTGGGCTCACCATGACAGGATTCATCCCTTTTTTAAGCGAATACAGACGACCCTCCTTAAATACGGGAGGTGGCAGTGAGCCCAAGTGGAACACGAGGGTTTCTCTGTACACTTTTTGAAGCTTGTAGAGCCCTGTCGTGTTGTAGAAAAGCTGTATGTTCTTGTCGCCATCACCCCTCTCTCATTCTCTCTCTGCTTATCTCCATGGATATCAGAATCCTTTTAGCTTAACACCAAAACAAACAGAATAAACAGAACAAGAGAAAAAACTAAAGACAACCTGACGTACGTGGCTTGTTGGTTTATTAATCTCAATCTCTTCTTTTATGTTTTCTTGATTCTTTTAGATTGCAAGTTTTGACTTGCTATTTGCTAACAGTAAAAGAATAATTAACTTCTTGGAGAGAGAGATAGAGAGAGAATCTGTTTTTAGTTTATTCAGAGGATACCTGTAGACAAGGAAAGTATCATTGAACTTGTTATTGTAGATTTAAGAGTGTAGAGTTGAAGGATATATATATAAAATATATATATATAACTAATCTGGGAGATGGCAACGATGGAGACTCTACTCTTGACAACGAGATCAACAAACTAGCTATTCTAAATCGTTGCACGCATGACGACTGCATGTGCCGAAGTCGAGTTTGAATCCTCGATGGCAGTCACCATGTCATAATATGATGTAGAGTTAATTAGATGCGAATATGCTTTCTCAATAAGCTTAACCGTCCATAGCGTTTCAATTGTCGCATCAAATTTCACGTGACTGCATTAATTTTGACCGATGCCACCGACGATCAAGGTAAGGAGCGACAACGATGAGTCTCTTATGAAGTTTTTCCTTCTGTCATTGCAGGTGGTCCCTAATAGCCGGCCATCTCCCGGGAAGAACAGATAACGAGATCAAGAACTACTGGAACTCTCACCTCAGCAGAAAAATCCAAAGCTTCCGGCGAACTGGAATGGACGGCGAGGCCGCAGTCGTAGACCTTAGTAAGCTTCGCGGTGGTTGGGGCAGGCAGCAGGGTGCCTGCACTGACCGGTCGGCCATGAAGAAGAAGAAGAAGACCAACACCATGAATAGAGAAATCAGAAGAGAGAAGCAAGACATGGCTGACATCCGGCCCCCAGCTTCGGTAGTGCAGAGTGATGAGGGTCATATCATGGTTTCGGATCCTGATCAAAACCAACAAGCTAGCAGTGTCACGTTTGATGGGGTCACCATGGATCCTAATGAAGAGATGGTAAGTGAGCTTTGGGACGCAGATGCTGATATGGAACACGTGCTGTTTGGTCCAAGTGAGGAAAGCATGATTGGGTGGGGGTACACCCAGGCAGACAGTGGTGTGATGAGCACAAGTGGAGTTGAATTGGTATCCAAGAGTGAGGATGAGATGGGTTCACGGCAAAGGAAGAAGCTCTTGGAGTGGGACTTGGGGACCAACATCTGGGATGAGGAAGCTAGAGAGATGTGGCCATGGATGTGGGACAGTGGAAATGGGGAGTTAGGCCTCCATGGTGTGGATGACTGTGGATACCAAGAAGGCTCATTAGATGATGGTTGGCTTATTTGAGGTTAGAGCGCCCTATGGAGACGGTACTGACTGCTCTTCGTGTTAGAAAGGACCAGTTACGACTTCTAGGAACCATGTAAAGTCATCAGAAAGAGAGTAGTTCTTGTAGAGTGAAGGTGTGTGCCATCAATGATGCATGTCTTTCACAATCTTTTTGGGGTTGTCCTTTTGAGATTCCTTACCACTTTTCAAATAAAAAGAGGCTCTTTACGACATTATGGAATGATGTAGGAAATGTTTGGCTCTTTTGTGTGCCGATAAGTAGATTGGAGACCTTTTTAATCCATTCATTTCTGGCTACTCCACGCTTTTCTCGTGTTATGGAAAGCGATGTGAACGCATATCGAATTATAAGTACTTGCTTTTCTATTGCTCTTAGAAATTTCGAGTCTTCTGAGCTAAACCATATGCAGCCGTAATTTAACCTCGCATAGGAGCTATACGAATTATTCCAATATTATACTCAAATATGAATTTGTTTATGAAGAAAATATTGAAAAAATAATTAAGATAGGGATAAATAAAGTATTACTTGGATTGGATATATAAATAGGGTATGAAAACCCTTTATGTAGATATAGAGGATGCATAAATTTCAAGGCAATAGATTCTCTTATCCAAAAATAATTCATTTAGGAGATCTCATTCTTCTTCAAATCTATCAAAATATTTTATGAATAAATTCTCTAAAAAGGGCTCTAAGTTTTCATATTTTTCCAAAGAGTGTCTTGTTTTTTAATCTATTTACACATAACTTCTCTTATTTTCTATAAAATGATATTACCCCTAACTTTTATTGCATCGGCTATTGCTATCCTAACTGTAGCCGCCTCCTTCTCTCGTCCATCAATGCCACCATATTCTTATTCGTAATTTTCACCTTTGCCCTTGTTCGCCACTAACTCACTATGCCCTTATCTACTTTCGCTCTTGCCCTCATTTATCATTATCATGATATCACTAAGGCCTTATTGTGATCAGAGATAATGCCCCCTTTTGGTGCCTACAATGTAGGTCCGATAATAAGAGAGCCATGACAAAAGCAACAAATTTATAGCTTGACTCCGTAGCTAGCAATGGAGGCTCACGGGAATAATCTTTCCATGAAGTTTGCTAACGCTCCTCCACTGATGACTGAATTGATGATGCTAGAGAGGAAAATTCCTAAGACAAGAGTAAGGATAGAGTCGATGGACAAGGGCGAGGTGTGATTAAAGGAAGGATCATGTGCAAGTACAATCTTTTGTCATATAGTAGTAACAAGATAAAATATTATTATCGCTACAACTCTATCTAATCTTATTTAAAAGATAAAATATTAATTTGTAATCTTTTAAACTATACTTTAACTTCTTAACACTCCCCCCTTAAAGTATACTTTTGAAGATAAGTTCAAACTTAATTTGCATAGTAACGCCCATAACTATAATAAAGTATGGGCTCACTTGTAGAAATACAATCCCGACCAAGGTGTTCTCCAGGGTGCATGTGAATGTTACTATCCAGATCCTTTCTTATACTGCCCAAAAATCTATAAGTGAATCAAGTTGTTCTATTTAGAAACTTTTGAGACTATTAGAAGTACCTCTTGACCTAGAGCCTAATCAAAATTTACTAGATGGAAGATCACTAAAATCTTTAACTAGACTTTGTGCATAAAGCACAACATGCATATGATGGTCGAATTCAAAAATAGGAATGTGCCAATCAGAAATAATGAAAACTAATAAGCCTATGTGTTTCTAATATATCTATCATGCGGTGTTATGAACTAGCCCCACTAGCTAGAAAAGGACCAACATTACTAGCTTAGAAAGGACCAAGTTGAGTTGTAAGCAGGGCTCCGAGAATTCCATCAGGCCTAGCACAGACCTATCATAAGGTCTTAGCAAAGCATCAGGGCCAACCTGTAATTATCAAACTTTCGCATGCCTTCACCATCCAATTTGGCTGGCATAGGAAATTGTTCCAAACCTTCTTCAAACTCCTTAAGACCTACATTGTGTCTGCCAGGATAAGTGGAAAAGGCCTTGGCATCCTATTATTAGGCAATAATCTGAATCTTTCAACTAGTAAAGGCCTAAATCTATCTTCAAGCAATTCCCGGGAAAAAGCAAAATCATGCATGCCATCAAGTTGAACTTTTCCCAGCATCCCATTAGCCCTTAATCATATTTGACTTACTTTCATCTTATAGACCCATTTATAAGTAATTAGATCTATATTTATAGGCTTTGACATAAGATCCCAAATTTTATTTTTATGAAAAGCATTCATTTCTTTGTTCATGGTATCCTCCCACACTTTAACACCTTTGGCTTTATCAAAACAAGTGGGCTCAAGATCATCAATTGATTTAGAAAAGAAATAATAACTTATGCTTATATTGTTCCCATCTCTGTAATATGCTAGTTTGATAATTATTCTTTCTTATCTTCTCAATATTAGAATTTTCTCTTCATAAACATTATTAGCCAAAATCTATGGGAGCATTAGATGACAAGGGAACCTCAACCATAGGCTTTGAACATACATCACTTTCATTATTGTGATTGATATTTTCAAAAGAAATTACTTATGAAGGATAATAATACCTATGTGTTTGTGGCAATGTATTTCCAACTTTTCTTCCTTTCATTATAGCCAATAAAGATGCATTTCTTAGCCTTAACATTAAGCTTACTTCACTTTGAGTCTGGTATGAAGTGGGGAAATAAATGTTAGTCATAGGTGCCCTGCAAGCCAATCATATGAGTGATGACATGCATGATATGATATGCACTCTTTTTGTTTATTATTTATTTAATATTTTTATCATTTTATATTATCTGTTACATACATTGTGATATATATTGTGATGTCAACAAATCTATGCAATAAGAATTAGATCGTGATAAGATTATGATAATGAGACCGATTCATCTTTAAACATAGACCATAAATAATCTTGATCATAGGTTACTCGAGAGGGACATTAACATAATCGAATAGATTGGTGTGCTATATACTTGTTCATATGATGGAGGTGACTAGTCTCATAGCTGCTCATGCGGGGACATTAGGGACATAGTGCAAGTGCTTATTGGAGAATGAGTTCACTAATTGATCCACTCATGGAATGCTGGATGGTTGATGATACCATATTATCAAACAGTGATTCCACCATCCCAATGGTGTACTTGGTCCTTAGACTTGGGACACTAAGGATGTCCTGTATGAGTACTCTACTTTTTGATATCGAGCTTATAGGTCTAGAAGTTCTGGATCTAGCACAATTGGCTATCGGGAGTGGCAACCAACCTTATGAGGGCTATTGAGTATTATTAGAGAATCATCCGGTCTCGATGTCATGAGAGGAATATCCCATGTATTCTTGCTCAGACAAATCCTTGGCCAAGGTTATTCGGATTGAGAGAGAAAGAGTTATTTGGGAGAATCCGATTAGAGTGAGACTCGAGTAGAAATCATATGGGCCTAATAATACCATGCTTGATATAAGATCTCTAGAATATTAGATGGACGATGGACTGTAGGTATATGGTAATTGTGGATAGATAGGTCCAAAGGATTGGATTTCCCTATATCATTTGGGGACTGCAACGTAGTGGCATAATACGTTTGTAGTCGATAAGTCAAGTAAATTATTATGAAGATAATAATTTACTGAGCCTGAAGGAGTTTTAATAGGTATGACTCACGACCAACTCAATATTGGGCCTAGAGGGTCATACACATTTAGTAGGTACTATGACGAGTAGAGATTTGGATCTCAGATATCCGTCGGAGCCTCTATCTTATTAGATATCCAATAAGCCACTGAATTATCGAATCCTATGGATGAGATCCAATAAGAGCTAATAATAGATTATTGGGTAGAGACTCAATAATTTAAGAGGCTTGGGTAGTTTGATAGAGATCCAATACCTAATAGAGTAGAATCCATTAGAGTTTAAGTTAATAGGATACCTCTATAAATAAAAGGAAATTAAAGGCCCATAAGCTAAGGCTCTTTTGGCAGCCATCTTCTATTCTCCTCTCTATTAGGATTTGAGCGACATTGAGAGGGGAGGTGAATTAGTGCAGCAGTTAAGAATGATAAATTTCGACAATTAAAGAAATGCTTTTGAAAACTTCATATGAAAAGAAAGATATCTCATTTCGATTAAATCCATAATGAAGGATGCTTTAAACTTGAAGTGATTCGTAAGAAAATATGAGGAGGTAGAGTATCAAAGTGAAGATGGTTTGTAGTAAAGTAAATTGCAAGAATATAAATGCAAACCGATTTATAGTGGTTCGGTCGTACAACCTACGACCACTCTCGATTCTTCTTCACTTGAGGCCACTAGCTTTCCACTAGCTATCCTCCTTTCAACGGACAAGGACTGATTCCCTTATAGCACCTTCTCCATTTGATGGGCTCAGGAGATAACCCTTACAAGTACTTTCTGCTAGTTATATATGCCCTGCAAGCCAATCACATGAGTGATGGCACTTGTGACTTGATATGTACTCTTTCTTTTGTTTATTATTATTAGATATTTTATCACTTTATCTTGCATGTTGCATATATTGTGATGTCTTTGGATCTGTGCAATGAGAATCGAATTGTGATGAGATCACGATAATGAGACCGATTCACCTTTAAACATAGACCCTAAATGATCCCGGTCATAGATTACTCGAGAGGGACATCGAAATAATCGGATAGACTAGTGTTCTATATACCTATCCATATGATGGAGGTGGTTGGTCTCATAGCTACTCGTGTGGGGGGAAACTAAGGGTACAGCGTAGGTGCTCATTGGGGAATGAGTTCACTGATTGATCCGCCTACGGAATGCTGGATGGTTATTGATACCTCATCTCAGACAGCAATTCCATAGTCCAGTAGTATATCTAGTCCTTAGACTTGAGACACCAAGGATGTCCTGTATGAGTACTCCACTCTTTGATACCGGACTTATAGGTTTGGAAAGTTCTAGATCTAGTATAACCAGTTATTGGGAGTGGTAGCTAATTTTACGAGGGTTATTGAGTATCAATCGAGGATCATCCACTCTCGGTATCATGAGTGGAATATCCCATGTATTCTTACTTGAATAAATCCTTGGCCAAGGTTATTCGGATTGAGAGAGAAAAAGTTTTTTGGGAGAATCCGACAAGAGCAAGACTCGAGGAGAGACCGTATGGGCCTGATAGCACCATGCCCGATATAGGGTCTCTGGGATATTAGTTGGATGAGGGACTATAGATACATGATAATTGAGGATAGATAGGTCCAAAGGATTGGATTCCCTTGTATCATTAGGGACTGCGACATAGTGGCCTAGTATATCCGCAATCGATGAGTCGGGTGAATTATTATATAGATAATAATTCAATGAGTCAGAAGGTGTTCTGACAAGTATCACTCATAGCTAGCTCGATATTGGGCCTAGAGGGTCACACACATAAGGTAGGTGTTGCGATGAGTAGAGGTTCGGATATGAGATATCCACTGGAGCCCTTATTTTATTGGATATCCATTAAGCCCCTGAATTATTGGATCCTAAGATGAGATCCAATAATTGCTAATAAGAGATTATTGGGTAGAGACCCACTAATCCAAGAGGCTTAGGTAATTGGATGGAGATCCAATACCCAATCGGGCAAGATCCATTAGGGTTTACAAGGAGCCTCTATAAATAGGAGGGAACCAAAGCTCTATAGACTGGGGGTTCTTTTGGTAGCCACATTCTATTCTCCTCTCCCTAAAGAGGTGCATCATCGTAGTCCCTGCCATGTAGATACCGCTAGAGAGGAGGACGCTTGACCTTCTTCATCCTCTCCTACAGATCTGTAGGGATTCAGGGATATACGATCTCCCTAGGTACTTTCTTTTACACATGCAGTTTTCGCGGATTTATTTTTGATGCACCGATCTTCGCACGATGATGGAACTTTTCATAAAAATCTAAGGTTTTTATTTTTCTATTCTTCCGCTGTGCATGAGATATTACCCCCTATAGATTTCCCAATAGTGGTATCAGAGCTAGATTGTTCGTGTGAAGATCGGATCTTAAATCACATGTGTTGTGTTTTATCATCAAAATCATTGACACAAAAGGCAAGGAAGGGCAGCAATTGTTGCTGCCCTTGTTGCACTTGCATAGCGGCGAAGAGGCTACTTGCAGCCTTGCTGCCTGCACCGATGGTAGCGGTGTTTACGGGCATAGGGCTTGCAGGCAGGTGGCCGTCAGCCCACCTACAGCAGTAGACCTTGTGGGGTGGCTTGTCCGCAAGGGCGGGCGACACCCACCGGGGCAAAGCTACCTGCAACGGCCTACGGGCATTGCCTCGCGGGTAGAAGAGCCCGTAGTGGTGGCGTGCGCCCACTATGGCGGCATCGCCCGCAAGGGCGATTGCTGCTCGGGGCACAGAGCCCGTAGGGGCGCCCGCCTATGGGCAACCAGCCCACAGCGGTGCCCGCAGGGGTGCGCGTAAGGGCGACGCCAACAGGAGGCGGCACTTGCTCGCAAGGGGCAGCACCGCCCGTGGGAGGCAGCGCTTGCTCGCAAGGGGCAGTGCCGCCCGTGTGCGAGCTACCCGCGAGTAGAGGCCAACGCGCTCGCCGCGTAGTGGCCGTCGCCGGTAGGGTGGCGATGGCCACATCGCAGCAAAGCAGAGAGAGAAATTAGGGTTTTTTGGGCAAAAGATAGTTTTGCCCCTAGGAATTTTAAAAATTCTAATTTTATCCTTTTTGACCGAATGATCAAAATACCCTCCAAAATTCTAAAATTTCTTGTATATCTCCATTTTTAAAAAATTAGTTAATTAAAATATTTAATTAACTATTATTATTTATCTAGTAATCCTATAAAATAACATATACATGTGTTGTATGATGTGAACAGATGATCATGGATCTGTGATGTGATGTGTGTATATGTGATTATTATTATTGGAACCTGCGAGCCTCTATTTTTCTCGTTTATTGTTGGGCTTGTGTGCTTGTAATTATGTTGTAAATACATGAGGAGACGCAGTAGTAGCGGGATCCACGAGGTCGAGACGGATGATCCGACGCATTGTTAAGGACTTAGCTGGTTTTGCCTAAGCCGTGCGGCACCATTGCGTGTCAATCCGCAAAGGTTAGCCTCCCCGACATCCCATGATCCCTAAGGACTGGCAAAAGAGAAGACAGGACAACGAAAGCGCTTCACACGGGATCCACAAGCCACCCTTTCAGCAAACACTTTATAAACAATGCAAATTCCAACCATGGACATCACAAGCTCAGAACGGTTGCACAACATGACACATAGATCGAAATCTAGTACAAGTGTCCACATGACACAAACTTTCTGTATAAGCCGACAATGGCTACCAAACTCACTCAAATGGGAGTGTTTCACCTTTGGCGAGCCCTTTACAAGCTTTACAAGTTGGAATAAACTAAAAAAGGGACACGGACATGCATAAGCATTACACCGAACAAGTCATTTACAAAATGTCCGTGACATTCTCCCCCACTTATTCCTTCGACGTCCTCATCAAAGCCTTTGCTGGCGCTGTAACTTCTTTTCTTTGTTGGATCTTTGATCTTCTGCTCCTGCTGCGATGCGCCCCTTGGCTCCCAATTGTTCTCTGCTTGTTGTTGTTGAGTCGTCAAACTTTAATCCGCCATGCTGCTTCAACTCGCCAATGACTCTGACTTTGATGTGGGGTTGGTAAAGTTGTACTGATCCTTGCTGGTTCTTGCGGATTCATCTGATGAAGGGAAAAGACCATCTTTGATATGCGTCAGTCTTCAAATTCTTCTTATCTCTTGAACTAGATAGATGCTTATTGGAGCTTTAACGAGCATCGCCTCGCAACCTTTAAAGTTCTCAGGTCCTTCCTCTGTAAAATTTGCCCATCGAATCTTCTTCCACTTAGTTATCTTGTCTAAGTAGGTTCGCATCACTTCCACTTTCGATTGGCATTCAGTTGGGAAATGAAGCGGACAATCTACTCTCAGTAGCACTGATCACCATTGGTGAGGACTTGACAACTGTTGTCTTCCATTAGTCTCTTCAAAGAGTCTTCAAATTTTTGCAGAGCTCCTTTGCTAGATAACTAAGAGAACTGGGGTACTCGGTTTCGCCCATTCTCTTGGGAGTTGAGAAGGCAAAGGTTACTTGACTTCAGCCGCCTCCTCGAGGTTGTACTTTGTGCGTCAAGCTTGTTACTAGACTTCGCCTACTCTTAGCTCACCCATCCGAAGCACTTGAAGTGTCTGCAATCCTTGCACTGAGTCAGCTACTATGATTCATCTTCTCATTGCCATTGAACTTCTGGAATGCAAGAAGTTATCACTCCAACTTGGAGTAAATCTCCGATAGATTTAGTCGCCTTTGGGATTGTACCGCCTTCTCCATCATTTCTGTCGTCAACTTCTCTAAGTAGCAAAGGTACAGCACCGTGTACTACCTCCTCCAATCCTTAGTCATGCACTCTTGCATCGACCCGAAGTCCTTCACTCATGGCTATCTTGATGAAAAGTCTATTAACACCATCTTATGAAGTTCTCTGGCCTTTGCCCTTCAGCCTTGTCTTGGTACATGGAGTTTGCCAATGCATTCTCCTCCTCCACGGCCCATATCACGACCAAGCGCTCTCCCTCTATGAGAGCAAGGGATCGATGACTCCCCGGAAGTCCTGCCTCTGTGGTACCATGGCACTACATTGCCCATGGCACTACTATCCGTTGTCTCACATCTGTGTCCCTTCTTCACGATCGGTAGATCTGCCTCTGCAGCACTGTGGCACTCCTCTGAGTCCACCTTCAATCTAACCGATGATTGATCTTGCGTAGCTGAGTCTCTCTGGACTCGTCATTGCTTCCTCGCCCTATTTCGACCACTTGCTTTGACACCTCTGTATTCTTTGAGCAGTTTCACTTGATCACTGGAAAGACTGACTGCAACTCCCATGTATGGCCACCGCCATTCATGTTGCAGGGTTTGCACTGCTTCTGTTCTCCTTAGCTTCATTGGTTGCAACGTACGCTTACTCGGCCTTGTCCTCTAACTTGCCGGGCTCCCTTAAGCGAATATGAGCTCTGAAGTAGTCCAACTCTTCAGCAATTCTGATCATACCTCTGCATGATCTGGTTCCCCTCATGGGACTCACTGGTACTTGCATCTGAACTTCTTCCTCGATAGTGCACAGCCCCCATAAGCTGATGCCCAAGGCTTTCATTCAATGCAGCACTCGATGCACACACAGAAGACCCACCTCTACGGTACCATGGCATTCACTGTTTGAATCCATAGCGCTTCTTGCTCTCGTGTTGTTCACCGAAGTGGAGCTCCCAGTTGCGCTCCCGATCATACTTCCATATGACCATGTCCCTCATGGGACTCACTATGTATGTCGACTTACCACGAACCATTCCACCACGATCCGCTGCATCATGTCGCCGCCTGGTGACATCTCCTTGCATTCTGATCCCTATGGTATGAACTCGAACTGTGATATCTCCATGTGTGGGCTCCGCCAACACATTGTAGGGCCTCTGCCACCTTCGATTCTATTTGCTCCTTTGGCAATTGTCCTTCATCCACCCACTCTCGGGTTACACTCGGACGAAGCCTAGCTCTAGGACAATCCATCGCCTAGCAGCTCCTCTGAAGTCCCCTGACTTCGTTGAAATTGGTGCACACCGCTGCCCCTACCAGTACAATCTCCGCTGCACATCGCTTTCCTCATGGCAACTCGAATAGCAACACTGTGGCATATTCTTCAAGAGTAACTACCTCTGTGTCCTCTTGCCCCGTGCCAAGGCCTTTTGACACTTACTTTGCCTCTACAAACTATGTCGCCTTAGTTCCTTCGTCAAATGCTTCACCGAGATCAGGTGCATATGCCTCGAAGCTCCCTTCGTCTTTGGCACTATGCAAGATAAGTCTACTCCATTAGAATAAAGAACCCTTGGAACGACATGATCCTACTCCTGTGTCTGCAAGAGTCCATGTCCTTGACCTCTGTCTAAGGAAAGCTCCAAGCCTCCGCTCCATGTTCTATCTTCTATGTCAACTCCCTTCATATGGCTTAGGTACATTACTAAGTTACCCCCAATTTACTCCGCTTCTCGATTTGCATTACGTTAATGGTGGCCCTCGCGCCCACCATTCCACGGGTTAGCCCTCTGCTGAGTCCGATCTCCTTATCGGCTCTAGTGTGCCTTCACTCTATGTTGCCTTGGGTCGCTCCCCCACTTGATCTCGCTATGCGTCGACCAACGCATTATCACTTGTGAGATCATGCGATGACTCCTCACCGCTCACTCAATCCATCGAGCTTTGTCTTGAGGTAGTCCTCAACCGGTGCGATTCATTGCACATGATTCTCCCTCTGGAGAACCGGGACTTATCCCTCTTGGATATCTGCCCCGTTGGAGCAATTTCTCTCTTTGCATCCTTCCCTTTGGAATTTTTGGAGACCACCATCCCCTTGGATTACTCCGCCTTTGCTGAACAAACTGTGCCAAATTTTGCCTCTGCAAATGCACTTGCTAGACTGCGATACTTTGCCAATACAGCTCGCACTGCACCCCTTTAGGTCTAGCAACATGCTGAACCTGTTGCACACTTCAACCTCTTACGAAAGTATCCTACACATGTCGAAGAGAAAGTTTGAATGCTCCATGGCACCGACTTCGGCCGCCTTGGGATGGCCCCAGACATTCTATCGTCCGCATGCAAGGCCTTGTATAAGTATCAAATTCTTTAAGTTTGCAACTCCCCTCACCTCTGTGAGCTTTGCACAACTCTTTCGATCGTTGAACAACCCACTCCGCCTTGCATGGTCTCATCCTTTGCCAAGCACTCCGCTTATCTCGAGCACCGTAAAGTTTGGGTGCTAACATCGAGCCACCACTCGAACTCAGCCATCCTAACCTTTGTGCGCTACATAATTCTTCTTAGCTTGTTTGTCCTCGTGGTGCCTCTTGCACGAAGGGTTGGCCATTCTTCTGAATGCCATTCTCAGATGCCCGCTCCTCTGAGCGACTCCTTCCCCTATAACTCCAAGTCCATTTTCCAAATGGTCGCGCGTGTTGGCTGCCCTCAACGCAGTCCCGCAAGGTCCTCCACGTTTGCATGCTAAGTGTTTCTAAGTAGGCTTGTCCCGCTCTGATACCATCTGTCACGGACTTAGCTGGTTTTGCCTAAGCCGTGTGGCACCATTGCGTGTCAATCCACAAAGGTCAGCCTCCCCGACATCCCACGATCCCTAAGGACCTGCAAAAGAGAAGACGGGACAACGAAAGTGCTTCACACGGGATCCACAAGTCACCCTTTCAGCAAACACTTTATAAACAATGCAAATTCCAACCATGGACATCACAAGCTCAGAACGGTTGCACAATAAAGGCATAAATTGGTCCACTATAGACCGAAATCTAGTACAAGTATCCACATGACACAAACTTTCTATACAAGCCGACAATGGCTACCAAACTCACTCAAATGGGGGTGTTTCGCCTTTAGCGAGCCCTTTACAAACATTACAAGTTGGAACAAACTAAAAAAGAGACACGGACATGCATAAGCATTATACCGAACAAGCCATTTACAAAATATCCGTGATAGCATGGAGATACATTGAGATGCTGACAAAATCGACGAAGCGAGAAGGACAATCACAGGGCATGGAGATTGTTAGGGATCGAGCGACACTAAGAGGGGGGGGGTGAATTAGTGCAGCGGTAAAGAACGATAGATTTTTCAGTGATTAAAACAAGTTTGGAAGCTTTGTACGAATGAATGCAATGTTTCGTTTGAACCTGGAAAGATTGAGTTTTAACTTTAAAGCATACGTAAGAATATGAAGATGAAGTTGAGAAAATAAGGCAGCAAATGAAGATGGTTTGCAGCAAAGTAAGTTGTGAGAAAGTAAATGCAATCCGATTTATAGTGGTTCGACCATCCGACCTACATCCACTTCCGAAGCCTTCTCCGATGAGGCTCCCAACTTCCACTAGCAAATCTTTTTGAAGGGGAAGGACCAAACACCTCTCTTACAACCCTTTTATAAGAAGTTCACACTCTTACAGATTTTTCAAAGAGAAAGAAGGAGGTGAACATAAGCTCTTGAAAACTAGACTTTCCTAAGCCTTTTGCTCAATTTCTAACTCTCTAAGGGGTAACCTTTCAGCTGAGAAAGGGGGGGTATTTATAGATCCAAAGTGAATTTAAATTTAGGCTCCAAATTTGAAATCAATTTGGATTTCTCGGTGCTGGCGGTGCTACCGCCTGTTAGTCGTCAGACTGACAGTGCATAGGCGGTACTACCACCCAAGGCAGGCGGTACTACCATCGCTGCACACTAGTGCTGGGTGGTACTACCGCCCCAGGCTAGGCAGTACCACCACCCAGCACTCAGCTGCTAGGCGGTGCTACTGCCCAGCGTGTTTCAGCCCACTAGTTTGGGCCGAAAACTAGGCCCAAACTAGTCCAAAACAGCCCCAAATGGGCCCTAACTTGGTTTATAGGATTAACACCTAATCCTAAACCAAATTACATGCTAACTATGAATTTAAAGATATTTTCTAAGCTATTACAAAGTCCAACAAGTCAAAGATTTTTTCCGACGAGCTTCTGGCAAACTTCCAACAGTTTTCTGATGAACCCTCGGAAACCATTCCGTAGACTCCCGGTAAGCTCCCAGACTTCACAATAATCTTGGCGAGTTCCACCGAGCTTCTTTGGCAAGCTCCAATCTTTCTTGGCAAGCTCCGCGAACTTCCGACGAACCTTCTGGCGAACTTCCGAAAACCCTTCGGCAAGCTCCCTACTCGTTCTCGGTTGGTTCCAGCAACACTCCTAATGAATCTTTGGCCTTCCGTCGAACTCTCGAACACCCAACGATCCATCACACTTGTCTTCCGACACTTTGTTTTGCTTTACGTCTTTATCGCTATTGTAGTTAATCCTACACACACACAAACAAACACTCTACTTCGATCTAGACAGTTATTACAATGTGAATTGACATTCAGTTGCCCGGCACGTCATTGGTCAGTGCTTCGTCCGATCCTTCGGCACATCGTCCTCTCTTGCGATCCGTTGCCCAATCGGTGGTTGACCTCCGCAACCCCGATATCCTTGGCGCAACACGCTCTTCTTGGCCCATTGCCCGATGTACGAAGCCTTCTGCCGATTGTCGACCGAACCTCCGGCTCGACATCCAATATCCTGACGTGATCACCTCTGGCACAACGTCAATTCCTCCAATATCAACTGTCTAATCTTGATCGATAGTAGACCTGCGTAACTCAAAACGTAGTTAAATAATAAACTACAATCAATTAGTTTCATCATCAAAATCTGAGATTCAACAATCTCCCCCTTTTTGATGATGACAACTAATTAATGACTAATGGAGTTAACCATAACTCCCCGGAGTTTAACCAAACTCCCCCTATCAATATGCTATTGATAGAGACCTTGGATTATCCTAAATCCAAGCAACATTCATCACAATGTTAAGAGAAAATAACAAAATCATCATGCAAATATATAAAATCCATAGCTTTGCAATACAACATCCAATCATACTATTCAATCATAGCAAGTTTTTAAGGATGGGCAATGATGGTAATTTTTTCACTTGCTTCTTGAGATGTGCAAGTTGCACTTTCTTTGCTTCCTTTGCATGTTTTAGCTAATAAAATTTTTCTTTGCGATACATAAGCTAGCAATAAATCTTTTTCCCCTTTGTTTTTGTCAAAAAAGTGGAGTACAAATAGTCAATGCTTTGATCATGACAAAATAACAAATTTACAACATGAATTTTTAGCATATTAAGTCATGAATTCAAGGGAGTCAAAAATCATGATATGAGGAAAAATATGATAAGAAAGCAATCAATAATGATAAGCAAGCTAACATACTTAGTGATACACAAGTTAGCTTTCTTTCAATTTTTCTCTTTTGTAACTAAGTTTCGCCTTTGCAAGCTATTAACTTTTTGTTTGCAATGAGCTAGCAATTATGTATAATCACTTTAAACATGTATGCTAACTTTTCATTAAACATACAAACATAAAGGCATGGCAAGTGTAACATTCCAAATTTTTGAAGTTTTACATTTTTGCTTCTTTTTTGAGATAGTAATTTTCTTCCTCTTGAATGAGCTAGCAATTTTTTATTTGGGTATGCAACCTAGCAATAAATCTTCTTCCCTTTATCAATGTCAAATAGAAAGGGAGGATCAAATATGATGATATAAACTTTTCACATAAGTTTGCATAAAAAAAATCAATCTTCAAATCATGATACAAATATATCAATATAATGGATCAAGTCATGATTACAAGTGCTAACATATTTTCTTTTCATTCATTTTTAAGCCATGATAAAAGAATAAATCAATGATTCAATCATTAAGCACATTTCTTTTTCATCAAATTTTCAATCATCAACATTCAAGTCATGAATATTAATTCAACAAGCTAGCTCCCCCTTTGTCATTATTGTCAAATAGAAGTGGAGGACTCAATTGCTAAAAAATTTCAAGCTATATAAAGAAATCATGTCATGATATCAAGAAATATTTAAGGATATGATTCATTTGACAAATCCTTTTAATAGTGTAAAAGAATTATACAATCAAGGATCATGATAAAAATATATCAAAATCATAGATTAAGTCATGATTTATGATTCATCATAAAGAAAATTAATTTTTTATCAAATATTCAATTCGCCACACAAGGCAAAGAAATCATGTCACTTCTAGGATATAATATCAAGGCTCAAGAAGAACATGATTCATTTAAGAATTGATAGCATAAAGGGCAACTTCATTTATGCATAGGAATTCTCATTAAGATCACATTTCATAAGAAATTTTAAGTATCAAATATCAATATATCAAGACTTGAATTGTTTTCCTCTTTAGTAAATGAAAAAGGAATCAATCATAGAGGAAAGTATTTCAATTTGTAAAAAAAAAATCTCAAGTCAAGAATTTAAGACAGAGTTCATGATTCACTTGAAAATATCTCATTCAAAATAATTTGACAACTTGAAACCCATAATCAAATCAAAATCATTTTCGAGATTCAAAATTCTAGCAATTTGTATTAATCATGACAAGCGATACACAAAAGTCTACATCAATATTTCAATCATCAAGTCATGAAGCATACAAAGTGGTATTGAAACATAAGAGAAAATTTCAAATTACACATGTAATGTTTCAACATTCAAAACATATTTTCTCAAGTTGAGTATCAATAAGTCAAGAGAAACTAACTTATGATTCATTTGAATTTCTCTTCAATGACACGGGAGAATCATAGTATAAAGTAAGAGATCTTGAAAAACTCAAGTTATCAAGATCATGATACAGATAAGACTCATTCTAGTTCAAATCATCAACTCCGAACTCATAAACAAATCATCAAAATCACTTTCATAATTTACGAGATTCATAAGATATCATAAAATCATTAATCTCAATAATATAGTAAATACAATTTCTTTATATTTCATCATATAAGTATGTCTTTTGCCTTTATACCAAATCAAAATATTCAAAACCGAAAGACAAACTTCATTATAAAAATTGTCAAGAAACAATATAACACATTATGAGATTCAATTTATCATGATAATGTGTTTCATTTTGTTTCAAACAAGTGTGCTCATGTTTCAAAAGATGAGTATCAAATTTAAGACCAAAACATAAGTTTGTCATCCAGATATGATATCACAAAGTCATTAAGCATGATAACAAACTTTTAATATTTTTATTTCAATGATGATTTTATAATGTATATTCAAATATTTATACGGAAGCCATCATTGTATAAATTCAAAATACAAGTTTGTCATTAAACCCATCAAGATTAAATGCATCAAAATCTTTCATTTGAAAATTTTAAGAAGAGTAACATAAATTGATTACATGTGAGCATGTATCAACATTTCAAAGCAAGACGTAAGTTTCGTCATAAAAACCATTAAGACCAAACACATCATAAATAAAACATCATGATTAAAATATTTTTAACTTTTGTGTTTTATTTTATGTGGTTGATCTTATATAAGCATGTTCAAAACTTTCATGTAAAAACAAAATCATCAATATGCTTGCTTCTATCTTTTGATCATATTTGGTGTGTAAGCATTATCTTGAAACATGCTATTAATTTTTTGTATAAAAAATCATGCATCTTGTTTGAAATCAAAAGCAATATAAAATCATCAAGATTCATGAATTTATCATGATCATATGTATGGAGCATTTTCATTATCAAGTAAAATTTCACATAAGCATGCCCAAAAACTTTTTGCATGAAAGATATGTATCAAATTTAAAGCCAAAAAGTGATATGAAAATTATCAAGATTCATGGATTCATTATGAATATATTATTTCAAAATATGAGATTTTAAGTTATCAAGTATGATACAATCATTAAGCATGTTTTCATGATACATCATCAAAGTCATTTTAATTTTTTCTTTCATTTGTTATAACAAGATGATCAATGCTCAAACTTTTGCTAAAATCATACATCATTTTAAAAATTTAAAAAATAATTTTCGTCATGAAAACCATTAAGTCCAAATATAACACAAGGCAACATCAAAACCACATTTCTTTTATTTTGAAAATTTGTGGGTTAGGTCTTTTAGTTTTGCAAATAATTTCATGAAGACATGCATCATATAAAAACTTCATCATAAGAAGGATTAAGACACATTAATCCAAGATAGATGTTTTTAAATCAACATTACTTCAAATTCTCATTGTATGAAAACCGAAGTACACAATCATGGATTAACCCTATTAAACATAATCATGCTCATTAACTTTAATGTTAAACCATGCATCAACAAACTATATGGAAATAATAAACTAAGCAATCATCATTCATAATCATTCAAAGTTTTGAATCATAACATGCATGAAACTTTAATAATATAGTTTTTCATGATCATTTTTATAATTTTTCAAAAATGCTAAAAGGAAAAGCATAGCATAATTTTTTAAAACAATTTGTTTTAATTTCCAAAAAAAATCCTACTAACTAAGTTAAGCATTCATGAAAAGCATCATGTAATTTCAAAATAAGGTAAAAAACAACTTGGGTGAGTTTCTTACCTCAATGTCGAAAACCGTCAAAGCCCATTTCACCTCTTCTTTACTTGATTCTTTTTTGCAAGACTTCTTCTTCTTCTTTGGCCTCTTCCTCCATTCAAATTCATTGTCTATTTTAAATTTTTGTTTAATGAACTTATTAAGATTTAGTGTTCGAAGTTCAAAGTTCTCATTGTCCTCAGCACCTGAGTCATCACTCAAGTGGCATTTCATAGTCTGAAGTGCCAAATCCTTCCTGTTCTTTGGAAGGTGGTCCATGTGTTTATCGAGTTCATTGTGTTCCAAGAAAGCCATTTCATAGGTCATTAAAGACCTAATGAGTTCTTCAAGAGATAAGTCATTTAAATTTTTAGTTTCTTGTATTACCTTTACTTTTGGATCCCACTCTTTTGGAAGAGATCTTAAAATCTTGTTTACTAAATCAAAACTTGAAAAAGATTTACCAAGACTTTTCAAACTATTGACGACATCTATGAAACGAGTATACATATCGTCGATAGTTTCGCTTGGTGTCATTCGAAAGAGCTCAAAATCATGCAATAAGAGGTTTACTTTTGAGTCTTTAACTCTACTAGTTCCCTCGTGCATGATTTTAATAGTTCGCCAAATGTCAAAAGCCGTTTCGCATATAGAAATTCGATTGAACTCGCTATTGTCCAAAGCGCAAAATAAGGCATTCATAGCCTTTGAATTTAAAGAAAAAGATTTTTTCTCTAAGTTCGACCATTCGTTCATAGGTTTAGAGGGAAGTTGAAAGTCATTTTCGATAATGTTCCACAAATCCAAATCCATTGAAAGCATGAAAACTCTCATTCGAGTTTTCCAATAAGTGTAGTCCGATCCGTTAAAGAACGGTGGACATACAACCGAAAAGCCCTCTTGAAAGCCATTAAGAACCATTTCTCGTGGGTGTGAATCCGAAAGAGAAAGAACGTGGCTCTGATACTAATTGTTAGGGATCGAGCGACACTAAGAGGGGGGGAGGGAGTGAATTAGTGCAGCGGTAAAGAACGATAGATTTTTTAGCAATTAAAACAAGTTCGGAAGTTTCGTATGAATAAATGCAATGTTTCGTTTGAACCTAGAAAGATTGTGTTTTAACTTTAAACCATACGTAAGAAGATGAAGATGAAGTTGAGTAAATAAGGCAGAAAATGAAGATAGTTTGCAGCAAAGTAAGTTGCAAGAAAATAAATGCAAACCGATTTATAGTGGTTCGGTCATCCGACCTACATCCACTTCCGAAGCCTTCTCCGATGAAGCTCCCAACTTCCACTAGCAAATTCTTTTAAAGGGGAAGGACCAAACACCCCTCTTACAATCCTTTTACAAGATGTTCACACTCTTACAGATTTTTCAAAGAGAAAGAAGGTGGTGAACACAAGCTATTGAAAACTAGACTTTCCCAAGCCTTTTGCTCAATTTCTAACTCTCTAAGGGGTACCCTTTTAGCTGAGAAAGGGAGGGTATTTATAGATCTAAAGTGGATTCAAATTTAGGCTCCAAATTTGAAATCAATTTGATTTCCGTCTTTGCAAGTGATATCTTTGCAAAAGCGGTGCTACCGCTTGTTAGTCATCAGATTGACAGTGCACAGGCGGTACTACCGCCCAAGGCAAGCGGTACTACCACCGCTGCACACTAGTGCTGGGCAGTACCACCGCCCAGCCTGGGTAGTGCTACCGCCCAGCATGTTTCAGCCCACTGGTTTGGGCCGAAAACTCGGACTAAATCGATCCAAAATAGCCCCAAATGGGTGCTAACTTGGTTTATAGGATTAACACCTAATCCTAAACCAAATTACATGCTAACTATGAATTTAAAGATATTTTCTAAGCTATTACAAAATCTGACAAGTCAAAGGCTTCTTCCGGCAAGCTTCCGACAAACTTCCGACGGTCTTCCGATGAACCCTCAGAAACCATTCCGCGAACTCCCGGCAAGCTCCCGGACTTCACAATGATCTTGGTGAGTTCCACCGAGCTTCTTTGGCAAGCTCCGATCTTTCTTGGCAAGCTCCGCAAACTTCCGACGAACCTTCCGGTGAACTTCTGAAAACCCTTCGGCAAGCTCCCTACTCGTTCTTGGCCAGTTCTGGCAACACTCCCAACGAATCTTTGAACTTCTGTCGAACTCTAAAACTCCCAACGATCCATCATATTTGTCTTCTGGCACTTTGTTTTGCTTTATGTCTTTATCGCTATCGTAGTTAATCCTGTACACACACAAACAAACACTCTACTTCGATTTAGACAGTTATTACAATGCGAATTGACATTCAGTTGCCCGGCACATCATTGGTCTGCGCTTCGTCCGATCCTTCGGCATATCATCCTCTCTTGCGATCCGCTGCCCAATTGGTGGTTGACCTCCGTAACCCTGATATCCTTGGCGCAACACGCTCTTCTTGGCCCGATGCCCGACGTACGAAGCCTTCTGCCGATTGTCGACCGAACCTCCGGCTCGACATCCAATATCCTGACGTGATCACCTCCGGCACAACGTCAATTCCTCCAACATCAACTGTCTAATCCTAATCGATAGTAGACCTGCGTAACTCAAAATGCAGTTAAACAATAAACCATAATCAATTAGTTTCATCATCAAAATCCGAGATTCAACAGAGATGCACCGAAGCACACATAGATCTTGATGTGAGTGATTGGGCCCACTGGCTTGGGCCTGATCACATTAGGATGTGGTCCATGATCATCTGGTGTAATTGCTCATGTGATGTATGATTGATTATACACCTACTAGATATGTATATATATTTTCATGCGATGTAGATATATATTAAATATGCATGTGTGACACATTTTGTTAGGAGGCTAGATCAAAATCTCCTCTATTAATAATATTAAGTCAGTAATTGTGAGACAATTAGATTGACCCACATGGCCTTCCATCGTTATAGGTAGGAATCGATTCCCGGTATAGGTTGAGTTGGTCGAGTCCCTCGAGACTCACCTATATCGTGTTTCGCTATCTTATCTACGATATAGAGATGTCACCGGTGACCTGAGGATATAGTATGCTTGGTCGAGTCCCTCAAGAGTATATCATCGAATCAGACTCATCTTGTAATGATGGTGATGACTTAACCAAACATCATGGTTGGTCGAGTCCCTAGAGGCCATGGTGGTTCAAAGGCCGAACAGGATGGGAATCATAAAGAGTTATGATTGACAAGAGTTACCTACCTTTATGGGCTTAACATGATTGGTCGAGTCCCTCGAGGTTACGTTAAGATGTTGATTGGATCTCGATCCCCACTAGAGATCCGCCAGGGGTCTCCGATTCACATACCAGAGGGTGTTATGTGTCTCGTAAAAAATTAGTGGGAGTACATTAAGATAGAAGCCCTTATCTTAATTATTTAATTTTTGTAAAGTCTGCATGTTATTTATTTCTGCTACATCTTTAATTTCAGAAAATGTTACTTTTAAATCCTTTATTTGGCATACTTGATGCCAACCGCTATATTGGTCCAAATTATATGGATTGGTTTCGTAATATGAGAATTGTTCTCATGGCGGAGGAAATCATGTACGTCCTTGATACAGTAATCCCTACACCCGACGAAGGGGCAAGCGAGGATACGATCGCTCGTTATGTGAAGTACATAGATGATTCCACTCTTACTCAGTGTTACATATTGGCCTCTATGACTACTGAGTTACAAAGACAATATGAAAATATGGATACTAATTTCATACTCCTACATCTCCACAAACTATTTGAGGAACAGGGAAGAACTCAGCGATATGAGATATCAATGAATCTTTTCCATGCCAGGATGACTGAGGGGACACCGGTTCAGAACTATGTCCTTAAGATGATTGAGTGGATCAAGAAACTCACAGCCTAGGAATGGTCTTAGAGGATAACCTGTGTATGGATCTTGTGCTTCAGTCCCTATCAGATTCCTTTTCTTAGTTCATAATGAATTTTAATATGAATAAACTTGAGGTGACCCTCCCAGAGCTCCTTAACATGATGAGAGAAGCAAAGAGCACCATCAAAAAAGAGAAGCTAGTTCTCTATATTGGTGAGACCAAAAAGAAAAGGAAGGCTGAGAAGTCCCTTAAGAAGGACAAGGGCATGGGCAAAATGAGTAAGGCAAAGGTTGCCAAGAAAGACCCAACAAAGGATAAAGACCAGTGCTTCCACAACGGCAAAGATGGGCATTGGAAGAGGAACTGCAAAGAGTACCTTGCAGAGAGAGCGAAAAAAAAGCTTGAAGAAGCTTTAGGTACATTCATGATCAGTCTCCATTTGTTAGAATCTTATAATAACACATGGGTATTGGATACCAGGAGTGCTTATCATATCTGCAATTTGTTGCAGGTTCTGGCAGGACCTAGGAGATTGAAAAGAGGTGAGATGGACCTTAAGATGGGCAATTGAGCAAAGGTTGCTGTAGTGGCTGTTAGCAGGGTCACCTTACATCTACCTGGTGGAGCTATTATTGCATTAGATGCATGCTACTATGTTCCTTCTATTATTAAAAATATTATTTTCATTTCATATTTGACAATTAGTGGATATAAATTAGTTTTTGAGAATAATGGTTTTTCAATAATATTAGATGATGAGATCATCACGAGAGAAACATTACATAATGGTTTATTTATGCTAGATACAACTCTACACATCATGAGTGTAAGTGAGTCTAAGAGGAAATGAGAAGAGGTGAATAATGCATATCTGTGGCATTATAGGCTAGGTCACATCCATGAGGGAAGGATTCAAAAGTTGCTGAAGAATGGATATCTAGATCCATTTTAATAAGAGTCATATGCGACTTGTGAACATTGCCTTCGGGAAAAGATGACCAACTCTCCATTTAGTGGAACTAGAGAGAGAGCCATTGAGTTACTGGAACTCATACATAGTGATGTATATAGTACCATGTCGACTCATGCCATAGGTGGTTACTCTTACTTCATTACTCTCACTGATGATTTCTCAAGATACGGACATGTGTTCTTGAGGAAGTATAAGTCTGAGGCTTTTGAGAAATTCAAAAAATATAAGAATGAAGTGGAGAACCAGATAGGAAAGAGTATTAAAACCCTTCGATCAGATCAAGGAGGTGAATACTTGAGTAAAGATTTTACTCGGTTCCTCAAAGACCATGAGATTTTATCCCAATGGACACCTCCTTATACACCGTAACTTAATGATGTATCAGAAAGGAAGAATCATACACTGTTAGACATGGTGCGTTTCATGATGAGTTTCACCAACCTACCCATTTCATTTTGGGGATATAGCCTAGAGACCGTAGCTTACATTCTGAATAGAATTCCAACTAAGTCAGTAGTGTGTACTCCATATAAGATATGGAATGGAAAAAAGTTCGATCTTAAGGTTGTTAAGATTTGGGGTAGCCTTGCCCGCGTCAAGAGACAACCCGATAAGTTGAAATTCAGGACATAATAATACAAGTTCGTGGGATACTCTAAGAAAAATTGTGGGTATTATTTCTATCACCCTGAGGACCAAAAGGTCTTTGTAGCCAAGAGAGCAGTGTTCCTTGAGAAGGAACACATTCTTGGTGGAGATAGTGGGAGCGTGATAGAGTTGAGTGAGGTTGGAGAACCTAGCTCAAGCACCATTCCACAGCCAAAGTCTGTTCAGGTATCTAGTACACAAGTTCCAACTTTACATAGGTTTGATAGAGTATCTCATCGTCCTGAGAGATATGTGGGACATATCAGAAGAGAGGATATTGAGGATCCTCAGACCTACGAGGAGGCTATTATGAGCATAGACTTCGAGAAAAAGCAAGAAGCCATGAATTCAGAAATGGATTCTATATCCTCCAACAAGGTTTGGAACCTAGTTGATGTACTTGAGGGTATTGTACCCATTAGCTATAAGTGGATCTTCAAAAAGAAGATTAAAGTAGATGAAAAGGTAGAGACCTATAAAGCAAGGTTAGTAGCTAAGGAGTACCGTCAAAGGCAAAGTGTTGACTATGATGAAACTTTCTCACCCGTAGCTATGCTAAAATCTATTCGAATTCTATTGGCTATTGCAATACACTATGACTATGAGATTTGGCAGATGGACGTTAAAACTGTATTCCTCAATGGTAACCTCGAGAAAGAGGTGTATATGATACAGCCTAAAGGATTCGTGTCCAGGGATAACCCAAATAAGGTGTGCAGGTTGCTTAGGTCCATCTATGGATCGAAGCAAGCTTTCCGAAGTTGGAACATAAGATTTGATGAGGCGATCAGATCTTATGACTTCGTTAAGAACGAAGATTAGCCTTGTGTGTATAGGAAGGTAAGTGGGAGTACTATCACCTTTTTGGTATTATATGTGGATGATATCATAATCGTTGGGAATGATGTAGGAATGCTCTCCACAGTAAAGGCTTGGCTATCTAGGCACTTCTGCACGAAGGACTTAGGGAAAGCATCTTGCATATTGGGGATACGGATCTATAGAAATAGATCTAAGAGGATGCTAGGCTTGTCCCAATCCAGGTACATAGCACCATTGTCAAAAAGTTTGGCATCAAAAATCCCAAGAGAGGTCTCATACCAATGAGACATAGAATATCACTTTCTAGAAGTATGTCTCTAAAGACTCCTAAAGAAAGGGCATATATGGATAGAGTACCATATGCCTCAGTGATAGGTTCTATCATGTATGTTATGCTATATACCAGGCCTGATATAGCATATGCTCTAAGTGTCACGAGCAAGTATTAGGCATATCCAGGCTTGTAGCACTAGAAAGCAATAAAATATATCCTTAAGTACTTGAGAAGGACTAAGGATCTTTTACTATTATATAGAGGAAGTAGCCTCAAGGTTGAGGGCTACACAGACTCGAACTTCCAGTCTGATATCGATGATAGCAAATCTAATTCAGGGTATGTGTTCACCCTGAATGGAGGGATAGTATGCTGGAAGAGTTCCAAGCAAGACACTATTGCTGACTTGACCATAGAAGCGAAATACAATGCTGCGATAGAGGCAACAAAGGAGGGAGTTTGGATGAAGAAGTTCATCACAGATTTGGGAGTCATGTTGAGCAGTGAGGAGCTGATTCCCTTAAATTACGATAAATACGGGCGATTACTCAAATAAGGGAACCCGGGTCTCATTAGAAGTGTTTTGAGGAGGTTCTAGCTTATTAGAGAGATCGTGGCCCGAAGAGATGTAGTAGTGGAAAGAGTTTTATCCGAAGATAACATTGTAGATCCATTGACAAAGCCATTGACTCAGATTGTCTTTGAGCGTCATAGAGGTCTGATAGGGATCAGACATGTTGGTGATTGGCTTTAGGTCAAGTGGGAGATTGCTAGTCATATGTGCCCAACAAGCCAATCAAATGTGTGATGGTACTTGTGACTTGATATGCACTCTTTCTTTTACTTATTATTATCAGGTATTTTATCACTTTATCTTATGTGTTGCATATATTATGATGTCCTTGGATCTGTGCAATGAGAATCGGATCATGATGAGATCACGATAATGAGATCGATTCACCTTTAAACATAGACCCTAAATAATACCGATCATAGATTACTCGAAAGGGACATCAAGATAACCGGATAGATTGGTGTTCTATATACCCGTCCATATGATGGAGGTGGCTGGTCTCATAGCTACTCGTGTGGGGACATTAAGGGTATAATGCAGGTGCTCATTAGGGAATAAGTTCACTGATTGATCCGCCTACGGAATGTTGGATGGTTATTGATACCTCACGTTAGATAGCGATTCCGTAGTCCTAGTAGTATACTTGGTCCTTAGACTTGAGACACCAAAGATGTCCTGTATGAGTATTCCACTCTTTGATACCAGACTTATAGGTTTGAAAAGTTCCAGATCTAATACAATCGGTTATTGGGAGTGATAGCCAACCTTACGAGGGATATTGAGTGGCAATAGAGGATCATCCACTCTCAGTATCATGGGAGGAATATCCCATGTATTCTTACTTGAACAAATTCTTAGCCAAGGTTATTCGGATTGAGAGAGAAAGAGTTCTCCGGGAGAATCCGACAAGAGCAAGACTCGAGGAGAGATCGTATGGGCCTGACAGCACCATGCCCGATATAGGGTCTCTAGGATATTAGATGGATGAGAGACTATAGATATATGGTAACGAGGACAGATAGTTCAAAAGGATTGGATTCCCCTGTATCGTCTGGAGGCTGTGGCGTAGTAGTCTAGTACGTCCGTAGTCGATGAGTTAGGTGAATTATTATAGAGATAATAATTCACTAAGTCAGAAGGAGTTCTAATAAGTATCACTCACAACCAGCTCGATATTGGGCCTAGAGGGTCACACATATATGGTAGGTGTTACGACGAGTAGAGGTTTAGATATGAGATATCCGCTGGAGCCCCTATCTTATTGGAAATCTATTAACCCCCTGAATTATTGGATCCTAAGATGAGATCCAATAATTTCTAATAAGAGATTATTGGGTAGAGACCCACTACTCCAAGAGGCTTGGGTAATTGGATGGAGATCCAATACCCAATAGGGCAAGATCCATTAGGGTTTATAGGGGGGCCTCTATAAATAGGAGGGAACCAAAGCTCTATAGGCTAGGGGTTCTTTTGGTAGCTATATTCTGTTCTCTTCTCCCCAGAGAGGTGCATCGTCACAGTCCCTACCATGTGGATATCACTAGAGAGGAGGACGCTTGATCTTCTTCATCCTCTCCTACAAATCTGTAGGGATTCAGAGATATACGATCTCCCTAGGTACTTTCTTTTACACATGTAGTTTTCACGGATTTATTTTTGACACACCGATCTTCGCACGATGATGGAACTTTTTATGGAAATCCAAGGTTTTATTTTTCTATTCTTCCACTACGTATGAGATGTCACCCCCTGTGGATTTCCCAACACTTTCACTCCTCTCTTTTGGTGGAATACAAATGGAAACTAGAGGAGGAATGTTTAGAAGGATTTTTACAATATTTTCTTACTTTTAAAATCTCTATGCTTGTGTATTTAACCCAAGGATGAGAGGGGTTTTTATATGCTCCAATCTGATTCAAACTTGGAGCAAAAAACCTTCCCATCTTGGGTTTATCGGGTATTGGGGGTACCACCGCTAATTAGACCCTGACATTGATAGTACCATCGCCTGACACACTGACATGGTCAGTGTACTCGGTGGTATCACCGCCTAGGTACTCTATCACTAGGTAGTACCATCGCCCAGTATAACTTGGGGAGCTGGACTTGGATGGTGCCACTGCCCCAGTCTGGTGGTGGCACCACTAGACAAGGTCCAGCACTTATGGTTGGGCCTTAAACCTAGCCCAAACTAGTCCATTACCGAGCCCAATTGGCCCCTACCAGGGTTATAGGATTAACACTTAATCTTAACTCTAATTATGTGCTAACTACAAAATTAAAAATATTTCCTAAGCTAATACAAAGTCTGACTTATCAAGTATTCCTCTAGCGAGCTTCCAACGAACCTTCGGACACCATTCTACGGACTCCTAGCAAGGTCTTAGACTTTACGATGATCTTTATGAGTTCCGACAAGCTTCTTTAGTAAGCTCCGATCTTTCTCAGTGAGCTCCGTGAACTTTCGAAAAACCTTCGGTAAGCTCTTTACTCATTCTCGGCCAGTTCCGACAGCACTCCCGATGAATCTTCGGACTTCTGTCGAACTCTCAAACTCCTAACGATTTCATTGCACTTGACTCCAGCACTTTGTTTTGCTTTATATCTTCATCGTTATCATAGTTAATCTTGCACACTAAATAAATCTTAACCCTACTTCGATCTAGACAATTATTACATGAATTGAACTTCTGTTTCATGACACGTCATTGGTCGACGCTTCGTTCAATTCTTCGGTGCATCGTCCTCTCTTGCGGCCTGTTGCCCAATTGGCGATTGACCTCCGCAACCTCAATCTTCTTGGCACAATACCATACTTCTTATCCTAATGCCCGATGTCCGAAGCCTTCTATCAATTGTCGACCAGACCTCTGGCTCGACATCTAATCTCCTAACGTGATTTCCTCCGGTGCAACACTGATTCATCCTATGTCAACTGTCTAACCCTAATCATATAGACTTGCATCACTCAAAACGCAGTTAAACAACTAAACACAATGAATTAGTTTCATCGTCAAAATCTGAGACTCAACAGTCTTCCCCTTTTTGATGATGATAACTAATTGATGATGAGTTAACCTTAACTCCTCGGAGTTTACAGAAACTCCCCCTATCAATATGCCATATTGATAGAATGCTTGGATTATGCCAAATCCAAGCAACATGTATCAAAATCATGTTATAAAAAATATCATGCAAATATATAAAATATTCAATCGACATTACATTGCATGAACTCATCAATCTGCTTCTCTCCCTTTGTCATCAACAAAAAGGAGAAGTAACATTTAGTTAGTTTTTAAGAATATGCAAGTTCTACAACACGCTAGCTATCAAGATATACATCATAGTAAGTTTTTAAGTTGAAGCATGACAATTTTTACTTGCTTCTTGAGATGTTCAAGTTTGCACTTTGTTTCTCACGATAGGCAATATAGCACTTTGCTTCCTCTTAGAAATATGCATTCACTATAAAAATGCAAATTAAAATTTCATTACAACATACAAGCATAGTAAGTGTAAGATTACAAATTTTCTAAGTTTTGCATTTTTGCTTCTTTTGACATAGCAATTCTTACTTCTCTTTAGATTGCAAGATTGCAATTGTTGGTAGTGTTCATGATAGCAAGTCTTTCATTTTAGTGTGTAAGCTATCAATTCTTGCTCCCCCTTTGTTATTGTAAAAAAGAAGTGGAGTACAAATAGTCTTTTACATTAATGCTTTGATCATGACAAAATAATAAATTTACATTATGAATTTTTAACATATCAAGTCATGAGTTTAAGGGAGTCATAAATAAATCATGATATGAAGGAAATTGATGATAAGCAAGCAAGCAATAATGATAAGCAAGCTAGTATACTTTGCAATACACAAGCTAGCTCCCTTTTAATTTTTCTCTTTTTGCAATTAAGTTTCGCCTTTGCAAGCTATCAACCCCTTTTTTTTGCAATGAGCTAGTAATTTTTGTAAAATTTATAATAATTTAAACATGCAAGCTCATGAGTTTAAAAATAATTCAACTTTACAATTTCTTTCTTCTTATTTTGAGAAGTGTAAGTTTTGCCTTTTTGCAAGTTTTAGCTAGCTATGTTTGCCACTTTCTTTTGTTATATACAAGCTAGCAAGCTAACTCCCTCTTTGTCATTATCGAAAAGAAGGGAGGACTCAATGGCTAAAAATTTCAATCATTATACAAGTCATATAAAGAAATCATGTCATGATATCAAGAAAAATCAAGAAGGACATGATTCATTTAACAAATCTTCTTAATAAAGCAAAAGAATTATATAACCAAGGATCATGATAAAAGAAATATCAATATCAAAGATCAAGTCATGATTCATTTGGTAGTAAAAGGAACAGATTTATGTGTGATAGATCTAAATTCATCATGAATTGTAAAAATAATTTCAAGTATCACTTATCGATATATTAAGATTTGGATTGTTTTTCTCTTTAGCAAATGAATAAAAAAGTAATCATAGAGGAAAGTATTTCAATTTGCATAAAAAATATCTCAAGTCAAGAATTTATGATTCGCTAGAAACAAAAATCTCATTCAAACTAATTTGACAACTTGAAACCCATAATCAAATCAAAATCATTTTTGAGATTCAAAATGCTAGCAATTTGCATTAATCATGATAAGTGATATATCAAAAGTCTACATCAACATTTTAATCATCAAGTCATGAAACATACAAAGAAGTATTGAAACATAGGAGAAAAATCGATTTAAGCATGCAATGTTTCAATCAAATTCAAGTCATGGATACCAATGCTAGCATATTTTCTTTACATATATTTTTAAGCCATGATAAAAAGAATAAATCAATAATTCAATCATATCATGTCATGAAAGATATCAATATGAAAAATCAATAAGGCAAATTAATTTTAGGAGGTATCAAGATCATAATTCAATGATTCATAATAAAGCAAATTAATTTTAAATCACCACATAAGGCATACAAGCCAAAGTGATCATGTCATTTCTAAGTCATCAAGGCTCACGAAAAATCAAGACAAACATGATTCATTTAAATAGATTCTTTAACATATCATCAAAATCTCATTCATAATTCAAGTGGTAAATAGGATATCATAAATGAATTTATTACTTGTCTTTTATTGAAAAATCAGAAACTTTAGAGAAAGGGAGATGTTCAAGAAACATGTATTTCTCTTTTAGTTATTTCAATTCATGCATTGATTTCATATAAACATACCTATGTCTTTTTATATCAAGTCAAAATAAGTATGAAAGTTCAAGACTTAAAGGCAAAATCCATCATATGAAAATGTCATGCATCATATTTAAGAACAAAAGCATCATCAAAATCATTTTAATTCTTTCTTTCATTAGTTATAACAAGATGATCAATGCTCAAATTTTTGCTAAAATCATGCATCATTTTATAAATTTCATCATGAAAATGATTAAGACCTATTAATCCAAGATGGAAGTTTTCAAATTATAAGCATGATACATGCATCTATCATCAAAAGACTTTAAAACAATCCATACATAGATATGTATCATGTTTAAAATTGAAAATTGTTATGGAAAGCATACATGGAATTTATCCTTTTAGGTGTACATGCATTATGTCATCTTAATTTGTTATGAGAACGATTAGACCAAAAACACGTTAATCCTAAACATAGAGTTTCAAATCAATATTACTTCAAAAACTCATGCATGATTGTTAGAACCCTTACGGATTCTAAGCTTGGGGTTGATCTCTATAGGGGATCGGCCTCCTTGGAACTCTATAGGGGTTCCTTCCTCCAAGTTGCTGCTCAAAGGCTGCTAAAAGATTGATCTATTCATTGATGAAAAGAGGATGAATACATGGCTATTTATAGGGCTTCTAAGCCCCAACTCCTAATAGGAATCTTACTCAAAACTCCTACTTCTAACCAACTCCTAATTCGGACTCCTTCTATAATAGGACTCCTACTTCTAATAAGACTCTTTCTCTAATAGGACTCCTTCTTCTAATAGGACTTTTTCTCTAGCAGGACTCCTACTTCTAATAAGACTCTTTCTCTAATAGGACTCATACTTCTAATAGGACTTCTTCTCTAGTAGGACTCCTACTTCTAATAGAACTCTTTTTCTAATAGGACTCCTATTTCTAATAGGACTCCTTTTCTAAGAAGCAACCAAACCCTATCCTAGCCGGCCTCTTCACATCTTTAATAGGGGTCGGCTAGATAGGATTTACATTAATACCCTTATCAATGAAACTAAATTAGGACTCTCCTAACTAGAGTCCCAACAGATTAGGACTCTCCTAGCTAGAGTCCTAATAGACCACCCTCTTCAAATCAGCCTTGTCCTCGAGGCTGACGCTCCATGAATTCTGAGAGTTTGATATTCAAGTTATCATAGTTCTCCCAAGTGGCATCTTCTGTTGGTAGGTTTGCCCATTGTATTAGCACTTCAATAGCGGGTCATCGTCGTCGAGTCACGATCCGTCGATCAATAATGATGCTTGGTTGGGTCTGGAGCTCTCCTTGGGTAGTCATATTTGGTAAATGGCTTTGAGCTATCTCGTTTTGTCCCAACTTGAGCTTCAAACACAACACATGGAAGACTAGATGTGTTCGAGGGCTGGCGGGTAAGTTCAATATATATGCTACTACTTCGATGTGCTCCAAAATTTGGTAAGATCCATAGAACCGAGGTGAAAGCTTCATAGATGCTTTGGTCTTCAGATCATCTTGCCATTCCCTCCTAATATCCTCTGGGAAGTTGCTGGTTGAAAGTGAAACGATCGAAAATTCAACTTGCTCGGGTAGCCGTGAAAGTGCATCTGTAATAACATTCTCTTTCCCCCTTTTGTAAGTTATTTCATAATCATATCCGAGAAGTTTTGTTACCTATTTTTGTCACTCAGGGGAAGATATCTTCTGCTCTAAGAAATATTTAGGCTTTTATGGTCGGTCTTGATTTAAAAGCATCGCTTGATCAAGTACAATCTCCATTTGGCCACCGCATGCATAATCGCAAGAATCTCCTTGTCATAAATAGTCATCTTGAGATGGGAAGGAGATAATGCCTTACTGGTATAAGTGATGGGGCGACCATCTTTCATTAGTACAACACCAATTCTGACTCCGGAGGCATCGGTTTTAATAATAAAAGCCTTGCCGAAGTCGGGTAACACTAGTACGGGCATTGTTATCATTGCGACTTTAAGTTCATCGAAGGCAGTGGTGGCTTTGTCCGACCACTGGAAAGCATCTTTTTTCAGCAAGAAAGTAAGGGGTGCACTAATCTTTCCATAGTTTTTCATGAATTTACGGTAGTAACCTGTTAAACTGAGAAAGCCACACAGTGATTTTATGTTCCTCGGGGTCGGCTAGTTCTGTATTGCTTCAATTTTGGAGGGGCCCACTGCCACCCCTTCCTCTGATATGATATGCCCAAGATATTCCACCTTTTGTTGAAAAAAGCTACACTTTATTTTTTTTGACAAAAAGAACATGTTCTCGCAATATTGTCAAAACAAGTTGTAAGTGCTGAATATGACTTTCCAGAGAAGGGTTGTAAATAAGGACATCATCAAAGAAAACCAGCACATACTTATGAAGATAACTCCGAAAAATATCATTCATAAGGCTCTAGAAGGTAGAGGGAACATTGGTGAGAGCAAAGGGCATTACCAGAAATTCGTAGTGACCGTTGTGCATTCGAAAGACAGTTTTCGGTATGTCTTCTTCGCACAGTCGTACTTGATGATACCCGGATCGAAGGTCTAGCTTTGTGAAGACTCATGCTCCCTTTAATTCATCAAGCAATTCATCTACTACTGGAATAGGATATTTGTCTTTGACGGTTATGTCATTGAGAGCTCGGTAATCAACGCACATTCGCCATGTTCCGTCTTTCTTTCGTACGAGGAGCACCGGTGAAGAGTAGGGGCTGCAACTTGGCTAAATAACTCCTGTTTCAAGCATCTCTTTTACAATCCTTTCTATTTCATCTTTTTGGAGATGTGGATACCGATATGGTCGAGTATTTACTAGAGGTTTGCTTGGAAGAATCGGTATACGATGATCATGCTGGCGGTTAGGAGGTAGGCTGCGTGTTTCATCAAATATATCTGAAAATTCAGCAAGCAAGGGAAGTAGGTTTGGATCTTCAAATTTGGTTGGCTCTCCCTTAGATTACTGCTCAAGTTGTACCAAAAAGCCGCTGCATGCTTTGTGCAAAACTTTCTCCATCCATTGTATGCAAATTGTCGTTACGTCGGCCCCACATTTCCCACACAGTATCACCTATTTCCCCTTACTGTAAAATTTCATAATTAATTTTAAAAAATTCCAAGAAACATCACCTAATGCCATCAACCATTCGATGCTAAGCACGGCCTCCTAATCATCGAGAGAGAGGAGGAAAAAATCTATAATTATCTCTTGGTCCTGCAGTAATAGTTTCACCCATGGGCACCTATGATCACACTTCAAAATTTGTCCATCTATGACTTTAACATCGAACCTACTATAATTCTCAATAGGTAAGGCCATCCGGAGAGCAACCTTACTATTCATAAAATTATTAGTGCTCCCAGTGTCAATAAGAATGGTGATCGGTTGTTGCTTCAGAAATCCTCCCACTTTCATTGTTTGCGGGTTTGCGTAACCGGCAAGGGCATGCATCGTAATATCAATTAGCTGCTGTTCTTCATCCGTGACCTCTTCCTCATGCTCCTGGACCTTCTCCTCCATGTCTTCAAGAGGTTCAATCAATAGGAGGCAGCCCCTTTTGCAGCGATGATCGCGGTTCCACGGCTCGTCGTAATGCCAACAAATACCCTTTGCTGATCGGTCATGTAGTTCTTTTCTTGTCAATTTTTTGGGTAGCGAAGGATGGTTGGGAGCAGAAGGGGGTTTATATGTTGAGGTTTTAGGAGTGGTTCTCATCCTCCGAGCATCTTGGCTGAGCCATTCTTCTTGTATTCGGGCAAAAGAAATCGCAGCCATTACGGTACGGGGCTATCGCGCTTTAACTTCCCCTTTTATCTCTGGCTTGAGTCCTTCGATAAATATTCCTAACAATTGATAGTCAGTCCAATCATGAGCAAGGTAGGATAGCTTCTCAAACTTAGTTTGGTACTCTTGAATCGTAGAGGTTTGTCGAATCTTTGCGAGTTGGCCGTCGATATTTTCATACTCCGTAGGTCCGAAACGGTTCAGTAGTGCATTCTTAAATTGATTCTACGTCGGAGCCCCATAATTATATTCTAGCCAATTGTACCATTGAATAGCATCTCCTTCAAGGTGGATGACAGCAATCTCCACCATAACATTATCCGACGTTTGGTAGTAGCGAAAGTAACGTTCGACGCGCAAAATCCAACCCGTCGGGTCTCCTTCTTCCCATCGTGGGAAGTCTACCCTCATGCATGGCTGAAGCATGTCCAAGGGCTGTCCCTCCTTCTCTGGGGTCCTTTCTAAATTCTCTCCTTGCTGTAGTTTGGTTGGACTCGGTGGTTGTCTAATTCTGAATTCTGCAAACAAAGCGCTCAATTTGTCTTCCAAGCGCGATTCAAGCCATGATTCAATCCGAGATTCCCATGCTTCAAATTTAGCATCAATTGGATCTTGAGAAGCCATAGCATATGCCTGTAGATCAGAGATGCCCTTGTCTTTTTTCTGTTGATGGGTTAATTGCATGGGTTGGTGGAAGGTTCGGACAATAGATCGGTGATTGAAGGGTTCAGTTGTAATGGTTTACTATTTTGGGCTGTGATTTTTGATGCTGTTAGGGTTATGAAACTAGGTTATGATGGCTGTGTTTGAAGGCTAGAGGGATGCCCTAAAGATGTCTTGGCTTGTGGCAGCAAGGTGGCTAGGGTTTGGTAGGTTACGGAGAAGAAAAAAGGACAAAGGTGCAACACCAGATTTTTTACCGAAAAAATTCCAATATTAAATATGTAATTTTTTCTAGAAATTTTCAAAAGAGATTCAAGTAAAACTTAAAGGGGATCTATTGATAAGGAAGAGTTAATGTTGTTAAAAATTTCGTAGAAAGAAACAACAGTAAGAGGTTCAGCAAAATTGAGGATCACAGAGAGGTATTATAGCAGATTTTTACGTCTAAAGTGTAGCAGTTTGGGCGTAAAAGATAAGTGGTTTATATTGAGAATTTTTGACAAAACTAAAGGAAAAACCACTGTTAGGAAGTGTCAAAGTTGTCGTAAAAATTTCATAGAGATTTGGATAGAAAAAATATAATAGCAAGATCAAAAAGATAGTGCTATGCGGCTGAAATTCTGTTGTGCAACTTTCGTTGTAGAGATGAAAACTTTGCGACGAAAGTTTATGCAGCAATATAGGAACGACTTTTTTAGATTTTTTGAATAAGGATAACTAAATTGTAGCAGCAGTAAGGTAGATAACCAGAACCTATTACAATTCACGAGAAGATCAAAGGATGATCTACGATGGTGGAGATGATGGCGGAATTCAGTGATGATCTTCTAAGCAATTGTAGGAATTGCTTTGGGCAGTTGTGGAGGGCTGGTGGATGGCTGTGGAAGGGCAACAAGACGCAAAGAACGCTGCTCTGATACCAAGTGTTAGAACCGTTGCGAATTCTAAGCTTGGGGTTGATCTCTATAGGGGATCGGCCTCCTTGGAACTCTATAGGGGTTCCTTCCTCCAAGTTGCTGCTCAAAGGCTGCTAAAAGATTGATCTATTTATTGATGAAAAGAGGATGAATACATGGCTATTTATAGGGCTTCTAAGCCCCAACTCATAATAGGAATCTTACTCAAGACTCCTACTTCTAACCAACTCCTAATTAAGACTCATATAATAGGACTCCTACTTCTAATAAGACTCTTTCTCTAATAGGACTCCTTCTAATAGGACTTCTTCTCTAGCAGAACTCCTACTTCTAATAAGACTCTTTCTCTAATAGGACTCCTACTTGTAATAGGACTTCTTCTCTAGTAGGACTCCTACTTCTAATAGAACTCTTTTTCTAATAGGACTCCTTTTCTAAGAAGCAACCTAACCCTATCCTAGCCGGTCTCTTCACCTCTTTAATAGGGGTCGGCTAGATAGGATTTACATGAATGCCCTTATCAATGAAACTAAATTAGGACTCTCCTAACTAGAGTCCCAACAGATTAGGACTCTTCTAGCTAGATTCTTAACAATGATATAACATCATCAAGCATCATGTTTAGAAATAAAAAGTAATATAAAATAAGGATTAATCCTAAGCATTATTATAAATCATGCAAATATCATTTTAATTTTTTACTTTTCAAAAATACTAGAAAGAAAAGCATAATATAATTTTTTTAAAAAATAATTATTTATTTCCTACTAACTAAGTTAAGCAATTCATAAAAAATATCAAGTAATTTCATAACAACGTACAAATATTTCGAGTGAGTTTCTTACCTTATTGTCAAAAACTATTAAAGCGTAATTTACGTCTTTATCTTTTTTGCGTGCTTTCCTCTTCTTCATTTTTATGTACTCATCTTGGGAGTATTCTAGTTTCTTACATTCATAGTAAGAGTTGGTGTTCTTTTCATTTGTATTCTTTAATTCTTGTTTAATAAATTTTTTAAATTTTAACGTCAAAAGTTCAAAGTTCTTAATATTGTCCTCATCACTTGAGTCATCACTCAGGTGGCATTCTCTTGTTTGAAGTGCCAAATCCTTCTTGTTCTTTGGAAGGTGGTTCTCATGTTCATCAAGTTCGAGATGTTGAATCTCAGATTTTGATGATGAGATCAATTGGTGAAATATTTATGAAAAGTTTGCAAGATAAGTTTGCAGGATTAACTACGATGGGATGAAAATATAAAGCGATTTACTGAAGTCAAGTCTCTTGAGAGTTCAAGAGTTCATCGGAAGTCCGAAGGATCGTCGAAAGTATTGCCGGAACCAACTGAGATCGAATCAGGGACTTACCGAAGATTTCGGAAGTTTGCCGCAAAGATCGTCAAAGGTTCGCAGAGTTTACCGAGAAGGTTCGGAAGTTTGCCGAAGACTTGTTGAGCTCGCTATACAATCTGGGATCATGTTGGGAGTCCTCCGAAAGAAATCCGAAGGAAGTGTCGGAAGTCCATCGGAATCTCATCGTAAAGCTCGTCGGAACTAGACTTGAAAAATATCGGTTTAAATCACTTAGAATTATGTTTCAATTTCATAGTTGGCACGTAATTAGGGTAAGGATTTGGAAATAATCCTATTTAAACATAGTAGGGGCCAACCGGGCTCTTATTAGGTCAACTTGGGCCTAAAACAGGGCCCATTACTGAATGGGCCAGGTGGTGGAACCGCCCACCAGCTGAGCGCCAGGCGATGGTACCTTCTAGCCTGGGGTGGTGGCACTGCCCAGCGCCAGAAGGCAGCGGCGGTAGCACCGCTGCCTTGGGCGGTGGAACCGCCTGTGCACTATCAGTCTGACAACTGACAGGTGGTGGCACCGCCCCTGACAGGTGGTGCTATTGCCAGCACCGGGAAACCCAAACAGAATTCAAATTTGGAGCTTAAATTTGAATCCTCTTTGGATCTATAAATACCCCCCCTTTCTCAGCTAAAAGTGCACCCTTTTGAGAGTTAGAAATTGAGCAAAAGTCTTGACAAAAGTCTTATTTTTAATAGCTTGTGTTCACCTCCTTCTTCCTCTTTGAAAAATCTATAAGAGTGTGAACTTCTTGTAAAAGGGTTGTACGAGGGGTGTTTGGTCCTTCCCCTTCAAAAGGATTGCTAGTGGAAGTTGGGAGCCTTATCGGAGAAGGCTTCGGAAGTGGATGTAGGTCACTTGACCGAACCACTATACATCGTGGCATTCTTGAATGCGTGAGTATTTAAATTTCTAAATCATTCCTTTTATTTAGCTGCAAATCATTTAGTTTTTCATCACCTTTACTCAAGCAACTTCAACCAAGTCATCTTTCATTGAATTGAAATTTTCGTATGAACTAGTTATTTATAAAATCGGTTTCAAACTTACAGTTTTAATCCGCTGCACTAATTCACGCCCCCCCCCTTCTTAGTGCCTCTCCGATCCTAACAATTGGTATCAAATCAAGGTTCACTCTCATATTTGATTTTAAACCCAAGAGAGATGCCCTATTCCGGCATACAAGAGGGTCACTCCATTACTCGCCTGCCTATATTTAATGGGCCAGATTATATATATTAGAAGACTCGTATGAGGATCTTTCTTATTTCTTTGGATTTTGAGCTTTGGAATATCATTGAGAATGGTTTTCAAAAATCTTCTCTTCCGATGAGTGAATGGAATGAGTCGGAGAAGAAGGTTTTTGCTTTAAATGCAAAGGCTATGAATGCCTTGTTTTGTGCATTAGACAAAAATGAATTTAATTGCATATTGATTTGTGTATCGGCGTTTGATATTTGGCATACTCTTGAGATCACTCATGAAAGCACTAGTTGAGTGAAAGAGTCCAAAATCAATATTCTTGTGCATTCTTACGAACTTTTCCGAATGAAACCAAGTGAGTCCATCGAAGACATGTACACCCGCTTTACGGATGTCATCAATGGACTCAAAACAATTTGTAAAGGTTTTTCTAACTCTGAACTTGTAACTAAGATTTTAAGATCCCTTCCAAAGAGTTGGGATCCAAAAGTTACGGCCATTCAAGAGGCCAAGGACCTTAAGACCTTTCCTATCGAAGAACTTATTGGGTCTCTAATGACCTACAAAATGACGTGCCATGCTCATAAAGAGCTTAAAAACCCCCTTCCAAAGAACTGGAAGGATATGACACTAAGAAAATAAGAAGACCACTTGAAAGGAACATCAAGTGACGAGGATAGTGACAATGACATTGCACTTTTAACTCGAAAATTTAAAAAATTTATAAGAAAGAATAAATTTAAAAATGACACAAAAAACAAACTTGAACATAAAAAGCACCAAGTCATTTGCTACGAGTGCAAGAAGCTAGGGCACTTCAAATATGAATGCCTCCAAGCCAAGAAGAAGCAACCAAAGAAGAAGAAAGCATTGAAAGCTACATGGGATGATTCAAGTGACTCCAAGGTTGAAGAAGCAAGCAACAAAGAGGAGGCTAACTTCACGCTAATGGCCTTAGGAGAAGAGGTTAGTGAGTTATTTAATGAAGAATTATCTTTCGATGAACTTTCTATCACTTTTCATGAGTTATTTGATGAATGTAAAACTATTAGTAAGAAGTTTAATTTACTAAAAAAAGAACATGCTTTATTGCTAGATAAATTTAAAAGTCTTAAGCATGATTCTCTCCCTCTACTCCCATGCTCTAAGTATAATCACTTAGAAGCAATTGAAAAGGAGAACTTGCTACTCAAAGAGACCCTAAACAAGTTTAAGATCGGTAGCAAGAGCTTAGACATGATCCTTGCAAACAAGGGTCACGTCGGAAATAGATGTGGAATTGGATTCATGAGTCAATCTCACCGAACTCAAACCACCTTCATTGAAGGGCCAACATTACATGTATCCTCTCATTTGAAATGTAATTTTTATTGCATATTCAGACATGTTGTTTACAAATATCCGTTTAAGAAAATTAGTCCACACAAATTGATATGGCTTCCTAAAAGAACCATAAATAATTCAATGCTAAATGACAAAGTTAGTAGATCAATATTTGAGGCACCCAAAATCAAATGGGTACCTAAAAACTATTTTTTTTTGTAGACGCATTCATCATCACAAGCTAGGAGCAAGAGATGGTATCTTGATAGTGGATGCTCAAGGCACATGACCGGAGATCCATCTCAATTCTCTATGCTCACTAGCAAAGAAGAAGGGTATGTCACCTTCGGAGACAACAACAAGGGTAAAATCATTGGCAAAGGAACCATAGGTAACAAATCAAGTTTTTCAATAGATGATGTATTATTAGTTGGACTAAAACATAATCTCTTGAGCATTAGTCAATTATGCGATAAAGGATATGTTGTTAGATTTGAATCTAATGTTTGCATCATTGAAAAACCAAACAATGACATATCCATGATTGCTTTAAAACAAAATAATGTCTGCACCATTAATATTAATAAACTAAGTAATGAAATATGTTTTTCAGTTTTGAATGATGATGCTTGGCTTTGGCATAGGAGATTAGGTCATGCAAGCTTGAAACTAATATATAAGATTTCATCTAGAGAGTTAGTACGAGGGATTCCCAATATGAAGTTTGTAAAGGACAAAGTATGTGATGTGTGTCAATTAGGAAAATAAATAAAAACTAGTTTCAAACCAAAAAATCAAATTAGCACTACTAGACCATTGCAATTGATCCATTTGGACTTATTTGGATCAATTGACATAACAAGCCTAGGAGGTAGCAAATATGCCTTTGTAATTGTGGATGACTATAGTAGATACACTTGGACCTATTTCTTAGCTCACAAAAGTGATTGTTTCAAATGTTTCTCTAAATTTTGTAAACTCACTCAAAATGAAAAAGGTTTTATGATTTCATCAATTCGAAGTGATCACGGAGGTGAATTTCAAAATCATGACTTCCAAAATTTTTGTGAAATAAACGGATATAACCATAACTTCTCTACTCCAAGAAATCCACAACAAAATGGAGTAGTGGAAAGGAAAAATAGAAGTTTGCAAGAAATGGCTAGAACCATGTTAAATGAATATAATTTACCCAAATATTTTTTGGCCGAAGCTGTGAACATGGCTTGCTATGTCATGAATAGAGTTCTAGTAAGACCATCTCTATCTAAGACTCCATATGAATTATGGAATAATAAAAAACCCAATGTCTCTTACTTTAAAGTTTTCGATTGCAAATGCTTTATCTTGAATGAAAAGGATGCCATAGGAAAATTCGATGCTAAATCTGATGAAGGCATCTTTCTTGGTTACTCTTCTATTTCTAAAGCTTTTCTAGTTTTCAACAAAAGAACTTTAGTTATAGAAGAATCTATTCATGTGGTTTTTAATGAATTTTCTGAATTTAAGAAAAAAGATTTTGATGATGATCTTGGTTTTGATGATTTGAATTTGAATAAACCCTCTCCTCAAAATGACAACTTGGATGCATCTTCTTTTCAAATTTCTTTATCCAAGGAATGGAAGTATGTAGATGCCCATCCCAAGGAGTTAATTATAGGAGATACATCTAAAGGAGTTCAAACTCGTTATTCATTTAAAAATTTTTATGCCCATGATGCTTTTCTTTCTCAAATTGAACCAAAATGCATTGATGATGCTTGAAAGATGATTCTTGGGTCATTGCAATGCAAGAAGAGTTAAATCAATTTGAGAGGAATGAGGTATGGAAGCTTATTCCTAGACCTAATGACCATTTAGTTATTAGTACTAAATGGGTCTTTAGAAACAAGTAAGATAAATACGGTATCGTGGTTAGAAACAAGGCTAGATTAGTGGCCAAAGGTTTCAACCAAGAAGAAGGTATTGATTATGAAGAGATCTTCGCTCCTGTGGCAAGATTAGAAGCCATTAGGATGCTCCTTGCCTATGCTAGTAGTAATGATTTTAAACTATTTCAAATGGATGTCAAAAGTTCTTTTTTAAATGGCTTTATTTCCGAATAAGTATATGTTGAATAATGTCCCGGATTTGAAAATTCTCTTCTTCCTAATCATGTGTTTAAATTAACTAAGACTCTCTATGGAATAAAACAAGCTCTTAGAGCTTGGTATGAAAGGCTTAGCTCCTTTCTTATCTCAAATAATTTTACAAAAGGCAAGGTTGATACTACATTATTTATCAAATATTTTGAAAATAATTTTCTTATTGTTTAAATTTATGTTGACGATATTATTTTTGGTTCTTCAGATGAATCACTATGTGAATCTTTTGCCAAGTGTATGAGTCATGAATTTAAAATGCGTCTAATGGGAGAATTAACCTTCTTTCTTGGATTACAAATTAAACAACTTGGTAATGGCATATTCCTTAATCAATCCAAATATACATTAGAATTGTTAAAAAGATTTAACATGGATGGTTCAAAACCATAAATACTCCTATGAGTACTTCCACTAAGTTAAATTTGGATGAAAACGGAGAAAATTTTGATCAAAAGACATATAGGGGAATGATAGGTAACTTACTCTATCTTACCGTAACTAGACTAGATATCATGTTTAGCGTAGGACTTTGTACGAGATTTCAAACTGATCCTAAGCTGTCTCATCTTAAAGTCGTTAAAAGAATTCTTAGATATCTTAAAGGTACTCCTAATCTAGGATTATGGTATTCAAAATCCGATAACATTGATTTAATAGCTTATGCGGATGCCGATTTTGGTGGATGTAGAATAGATAGAAAAAGTACATTCGGAACATGTCAATTCTTAGGACATGCACTTGTTTCTTGGACTTCTACGAAACAAAACTCGGTTGCTTTATCTACAGCCGAAGTTGAATATATAGCTGCAAGTGCATGCTGTTCTCAAGTCATTTGGATGAAAAATATATTAGAAGATTATGAAATTCATTTAAATAATATTCCCATAAAATATGATAATACAAGTGCTATTTGTCTAACCAAAAATCCTATTCAACACTCTAGAACTAAGCATATCGACATAAGACATCACTTTATACGTGATCATGTCAATAATAATAATGTCATTATAGAAATTATTGATACAAAATACCAATTAGCGGATATCTTCATAAAACCCCTAAATGAAGAACAATTTGACTTCATTAGAAGAGAATTAGGCATGCTAAATTATTCTAATACATGATGTTGTATGTTTCTTTTCCGAAATTTTTCAACTTTGATTTTGATTGTATCATCTTAATATCACCTCTTCATTTTTGAATGACATCTTTACAATATCATCTTGGCACTTTGATCTTCCTATTGGTAAATTTTTTTTAGTTATGACTTTTGATGAAATGATTAAATTTTCAGCTTTATAGTTTCACATTGATATTCTATTTTTGCATTTTGATGACATCTTTATATCATAGAGCTCTCATTTTTATCTTTTGATCTTAATCTTGATGAAAGCTATCATGATGTTGTTTTTCCTCCCTCTTTAAATAGTGGTATTCTTAAATGTTCATTTTCGATTTTTATTCTTGTGCTAATCGGTATGATTCAAGGTTTTATGACTTCCTCCTTATGAATCACTACAAGAATATTTCATTCGTTGAAGCTTTTTCTTCAAATTTTTGATATTGATATATTTCATTCGTTGAAGTTTTATGAGTTTTGACATCTCATTATCATGAAGTTTACCTTGAAACATGAAATTCTTGATGAATGACTTTAATGATCTATCCTTTCACAATTCTATGAATTCTCAATCAAAAAAATGAGTCTTCTATTCTTCATGTATGAATTTTTCATGAGCATTTTGACACTCTAATGTTTTCTTTCAGATCTCATGAACATGAATAAAAATGATCCAAACATTTTTCGGATTTCTCCATTAAGGATGACATATTTTGCATTATGTTCAACTTATTTATCATATGCTTGATAATTGACCACTCATTTTTGTAGTATAATACCTTGTGATGGCTACTTCACCTACTTTTTTGTTGATGACAAAGGGGGAGAAAAATGTAAAATTGCTATGATGGAGAAAATATTGCTATGATGAAGTAAATGCTTAAAATGAATTAATTGTATTGCATCACAAATGCTTAAAATGTAAATTTCCTTGAGATAAGTGATTTCTTTATTTGTTATCATGCCTTAATATTGAACACTCTTTTGGATATCACTTGATCCTTGAATTAATAATTCTTGTCATTATAGGTTTAATACCTTGATATTGGTTAAAATACGAAGTTTTCGTATTTATGCTTAAACTTGCTTATTAAGCTTGATGTTAGATAAAATTTATCGGTTTTGGCTTGAATTCAAAAGATTGAATTCAAGTGTTTTTACTTTTTCATGATATGACATATAGATAGGGGGAGTTAAGAGTAACTCCATCATCAATTGATTGTCATCATCAAAAAGGGGGAGATTGTTGAATCTCGGATTTTGATGATGAAATCAATTGGTGAAATATTTGTTCTGATATATATTGTCGAGATAAGTGTGCAAGATTAACTATGATGGGATGGAAATATAAAATGATTTACTGAAGTCAAATCCGTCGGGAATTCAAGAGTTCATCGAAAGTCCGAAGGATCGTCGGAAGTATTGCCGGAACCAACCGAGATCGAATCAGGGACTTACCGAAGATTTTGGAAGTTCACCGCAAAGATCATCGAAGGTTCGTAGAGTTTACCGAGAAGGTACAGAAGCTTGCTGAAGACTCGTTGAGCTCGCCATACAATCTGAGAGCATGCTGGGAGTCCTTCGGAAGAAATCCGAAGGAAGTGTCGGAAGTCCATCGGAATCTCGTCGTAAAGCTCATCGGAACTAGACTTGAAAAATGTCGGTTTAAATCACTTAGAATTATAGTTCAATTTCATAGTTGGCACGTAATTAGGGTAAGGATTTGGAAAAAATCATATTTAAACCTAGTAAGGGCCAACCGGGCTCTTATTGGGTCAACTTGGGCCTAAAACAGGGCCCATTCAGCTTTGCTAAATGGGCCAGGCGGTGGAACCGCCCACCAGCTGAGCGCTAGGTGGTGGCACCGCCCAGCCAAGGGCGGTGGCATCGCTTAGCCTGGGGCGGTGGCATCGCCCAGCCTAGGGCGGTGGTACTGCCCAACGCCAGAAGGCAGCGGTGGTAGCACCATTGCCTTGGGCGATGGAACCGCCTGTGCACTATCAGTCTGACAACTGATAGGCAGTGGCACCGCCCCTGACAGGCGGTGGCACCGCCAGCACTAGGAAACCCAAACAAAATTCAAATTTGGAGCTCAAATTTGAATCCTTTTTGGATCTATAAATACCCCCCCCCCTTTCTCAGTTGAAAGTGCACCCTTTTGAGAGTTAGAAATTGAGTAAGAGTGTTGGCAAAAGTCTTATTTTTGATAGCTTATGTTCACCTCCTTCCTCTTTGAAAAATCTGTAAGAGTATGAATTTCTTGTAAAAGGGTTATAAGAGGGGTGTTTGGTCCTTCCCCTTTAAAAGGATTGCTAGTGGAAGTTGGGAGCCTTATCGGAGAAGGCTTCGGAAGTAGATGTAGGTCACTTGACCGAACCACTATACATCGTGGCGTTCTTGAATGCGTGAGTGTTTAAATTTCTGAATCATTCCTTTTACTTAGCTGCAAATCATTTAGTTTTTCATCACCTTTACTCAAGCAACTTCAACCAAATCATCTTTCGTCGAATAGAAATTTTTGTACGAACTAGCTATATTTACGAAATCGGTTTCAAACTTACGATTTTAATCTGCTGCACTAATTCACCCCCCCCCTCTTAGTGCCTCTCCGATCCTAACATGAGTCATTTTATAGGTCATTAAAGACCCGATTAGTTCTTCAAGTGAATAAATATTCAAGTCTTTAGACTCTTGAATAGCTATTATTTTTAGATCCCAACTCTTTGGAAGGGATCTTAAAATCTTGTTAATAAGATCAAAACTCAAAAAAGATTTACCAAGACCTTTCCAACTATTGACGACATCCGTGAAACGGGTGTACATGTTGCCGATAGTCTCACTTGGTTTCATTTAAAAAAGCTCAAAATCATGTATCAAAATATTAACTTTTGAGTCTTTGACTCTACTCGTTCCTTCGTGTGTGATTTCAAGAGTATATCAAATATCAAAAGCTGTTTAACACGTAGAAATCCAATTAAACTCAGTTTTATCTAGAGCACAAAATAAGGCATTTATAGCCTTTGCATTTAATGAAAAATATTTTCTCTCCAAATTCGACCATTCGTTCATCAGTTTAGAGGTAAGTTAAAAGCCATTTTCAATGACATTCTATAGGTTTAAATATAGAGAAATCAAGAAAACTCTCATTCGAGTTTTTCAATATGTGTAGTCCAATCCGTTAAAGAACGGAGGATGAACAATCGAAAAACCCTCTTGAAAGCCGTGAAGAATCATTTCTCATGGGTGTGAATCCGAAAGAGAAATAACGAGGCTCTAATACCAATTGTTAGGATCTGAGCAATACTAAGAGGGGGGATGAATTAGTGCAGCAGTTAAGAATGATAAATTTCAATGATTAAAGAAATACTTTCGGAAACTTCGTACGAAAAGAAAGATATTTCATTTTGATTAAATCCGTAATGAAGGATACTTTAAACTTGAAGTGATTTGTAAGAAGAATACGAGGAGATAGAGCATTAAAGTGAAGATGGTTTGCATTAAAGTAAATTGCAAGAATATAAACACAAACTAATTTATAGTGGTTCGGTCATATGACCTACGTCCACTCTCGATTCCTCTTCACTTGAGGCCACCAGCTTTCCACTAGCTATCCTCTTTTTAATGGGTGGGGACTGACTCCCTTACGTGCCTTTTCCTTTTGATAGGCTCAGGAGATAACCCTTACAAGCACTTTCATTTCTCTCTTTCGGTGGAATACAAATGGGAACTAGAGAAGAGATGTTTAGAAGGATTTTTACAGTGTTTTCTTACTTTTAAAATCTCTGTGCTTGTGTATTTAACCCAAGGATTGGAGGGGTTTTTATAGGCTCTAATTTGATTCAAACTTGGAGCCAAAAACCTTCCCATCCTGGGTTTACCAGGTATTGGTTGTACCACCGCCTATCACTAGCAATACCATCACTGATTAGACTCTAACACTAGTGGTACTACCGCCAGTCTGGCAGTACCACCGCTTGACACACTGACATGGTTAGTGTACTGGGTAGTACCATCACCTAGTATAACCTGGGGAGCTAGACTAGGGTGGTGCCACTGCTAGACAAGGTCTAACACTTTTGGTTAGGCCTTAAACCCAGTCCAAACCAGTCCATTACTAGGCCTAATTGGCCCTTACCAGGGTTATAGGATTAACACTTAATTCTAGCCCTAATTACATGCTAACTATGAAATTAAAGATAGTTTCTAAGCTAATACAAAGTCTGGCTTATCAAGTCTTCCTCCAGCGAGCTTCTGGCGAACCTTCGGACACCATTCTGTGGACTCCCAACAAACTCCTAGACTTTATGACGATCTTGGCGAGTTCCGACGAGCTTCATCGGCAAGCTTCGATCTTTCTCGGTGAGCTCCATGAACTTCTAATGAACTTTCCGACAAACTTTCGAAAACCCTTCGGCAAGCTCTCTACTCATTCTTAGCCAGTTCCGGTAGCACTCCCGACGAATCTTCGGACTTTCGTCGAACTCTCGAACTCTCAACGATTTCATCGCACTTGACTCTGGCACTTTGTTTTGCTTTGTCTTCATTGTTATCATAGTTAATCCTGCACACTAAGTAAATCTTAACCCCACTTTGATCTAGACAATTATTACACGAATCAACCTTTTGTTGCCTGGCACATCATTGGTCGGTGCTTTATCCAGTTCTTCAATGCACCATCCTCTCTTACGGCCTGTTGCCTAATTGACGATTAACCTCCGCAACCTCGATCTTCTTGGCGCAACACTATACTTCTTGGCCTGATGCCTGATGTCCAAAGCCTTCTGCCGATTGTCGACCGGACCTTCGGCTCAACATCCAATCTCCTAACATGATTTCCTCCGATGCAATGCTGATTTATCCTATATCAATTATCTAACCCTAATCGAGTAGACCTACATCACTTAAAACATAGTTAAACAACTAAACACAATCAATTAGTTTTATCATCAAAATCTGAGACTTGACACTCTCCCTCTCTTCTCCTTAGCCAATAGCCCCAAGTTGGGGTGTGTAGATAGCAAGAAGAGCCGACCCTTAGAAAAGGCTCTTAACCTGGCCACCAGTAGTAGACTAATAGAAACCATGCTACTCTCGGGTAGAGCAGGGCAGAGCTCCTATAGCCAAGGATTCCTTACTGCAAGGGGCACCTTAGATGGCTAGGGTTTCTTAATCACCCAAGAGCCCCTAAGGGCCAGGAGTCTTGGCTACATTTTCACGAATAAATTCTAAATGGCTTATTCAATGTAATACTTTCTCTAACCCATCTTTTCTTTTATAGGTCCTAAGGGATCGTAAGAGGATTCGGGGAGGCTAACCTTTGCGGATGGACACGCAAGGGTACCGCACGACTTAAGCAAAATCAGCTAAGTCTATAATAGCATAGGGCAAGGTGGTGGCTAGGGTTTCCTAGCCACCCATGCTCACCTTATAGCTAAGGTTTCCTAGCTGCAAAGGCAACCTTGGGGGCCAAGGATTCCTAACCGCCTAAGGCAGTCCTGCGGCTAGGGTTTCCTGGCAACATGAGACACCCTAGGGTAGGGTAGCCCAAAGGGCTACAGAATAATTAATTAAAAGATTTAATTAATTATTATTATTATTATTATCTAGTAGTTCTACATGATGATTTATATATGTGATGTGTGTGATGTGGATGGATGATCATGGATCGTGTGATGTGATGTATGTATGTATTGTGATTATTATTATTATTAGGACTTGCGAGTCTCTATTTTTCTCATTTATTATCGAGCCTATATGCCTATAATTATATTGTAATTATACGAGAAGTGCAGTAGAAGCATGGAAGTGATAGTGGGCCCCTCGAGGCTGAGACAGACAATCACAACACATGGAGATGCACCGAGATACCGACAAAACCAACGAGGATGAGATAGATGATCATAGGGTATGGAGATGTGTCATTGCACATATAGATCTTGATATGAGTGATTAGGCCTATTGGCTCAAGTTTGATCATATTAGGATATGGTCCATGATCATCTAGTGTGATTGCTCATATGATGTGTGATTACTTATACACCTGCTAGATATGTATATATATATTTACATGCATGTAGATATATATATATATATATATATATTAAAAATATATATGTGTGACACATCATATTAGGAGACCAAATCAAAATCCCATCTTTCAATAATATTAAGTTGGTAAATATGAGATAATTAGATTAACCCACGTGGCCTTCCATTGTTATAGGTGGGAATCGATTCCCAACGTAGCATGAGTTGGTCAAGTTCCTTGAGGATCACCCATATCATGATTCAATATCTTACCTACAATATAGAGATGTCACCGGTGACCTAAGGACATAGTATGCTTGGTTAAATCTCTCGAGAGTATATCATTGAATTAAACTTATCCTGTAATGATGGTGATGACTTAACCGAATATCATAGTTGGTCGAGTCCCTCGAGGCCATGACAGTTTGGAGGCCGAACAAGATGGGAATCATAAGGAGTTGTGATCGATAAGAGTTGCCTATCTTTTCGAGTTTAGTATGATTGGTCGAGTCCCTAAAGGTTACATTTAAATGAAGATTGGATCCTGATCCCCATTAGAGATTCATTGGGTTTCTCTGATTCATATACTGGAGGGAGTTGTGTGTTTTATGAGAAAATAGTAGGAGTAGATTAAGATAGTAGTTCATAATTATCTATTTCTATAAAATCTACATATGATTTATTTCTGCTACATCTTTATTTTTAGAAAATATTACTTTTATATCCCTTACATGACATACTTGATGTCAACCATCTCACTAGTCCAAATTATACAAATTGGCTCTACAACCTGAGAATTGTTCTCATAACGAAGAAAATTACATACATCCTTGATACACCAATGTCTATGCTTGATGAAGGGGCATGTGAGGATGAGATTGCTTGCTACATGAAGTATACAGATGACTCCACTTTTACTCAATGTTACATATTGGGCTCTATAACTCCAGAGTTACAGAGATAACATAAAAAGTGTTAGGATTTGAGCAGCACTAAGAGGGGGGGGGGTGGTAAATTAGTGCAGTGGATAAAACCCATAAATTTGAAATAATTTCAGAAATAGTGATTCATACAAAAATTTCAGTCCGACGAATGAGATTTAAGCAAAGTGATTCGAGAGAATGTGATTGAAAGTAGAGAGAAGAAGATCGAAAGATTTATAGCTAAGTAAAAAATAAGATGCAGCAATTAAAACTCACACATTCAATGTAGTACAGAGTGATGTATAGTGGTTCAGTCAAATGATCTACATCCACTTCCGAAACCTCCTCCGATGAGGTTCCCAACTTCTACAATCAAATCTTCTTAAAGGGGAAGGACCAAGCATCTCTCTTACAAATTTTTTACAAGTGGTTCATACTCTTACAGAATTTTGGCAAAGTAAAAATGTGGGAGGTGAACACTTAAGCTATCGAACATGATTTTTCTATAGCTTAGACTCATTTTTTTATCACTTCTCAATGTACTTAGCCAGCTGAGAAGAGAGGGGTATTTATAGATTCAATTGGCTTCAGAATTGGAGTAAAAAAGAGTCATATCCCAGATTTTCGGGTACTAGCGGTACCACCACCAGTTAACCCTACTCTGTTAGTGTACTGGGTGATACCACTGCCCAGTCTGATAGTACTACCGTTGATAGGGTCCTCAGACTCTATGGACTGATGATACTACTACTTGTTAGGTGGTACCACCGCTAACAAGTAATAATTATCAACGGTACCATCGCTGACCTAGGGTGGTACCATCGCTAAGACCACTTGGGAATCAATTCCTGGAGTGGTGCCACTGCTCTAGTTTGGTAGTGCCACTGCCAGACATGGTCCAGCACTACTGAATGTGCCCTGAATCCAGCTCAATTCAGTCCAAATAAGGCCCAGTTGGCCCCTACCAGGGTTAAGCAAGATTATCACTTAATCCCAACCCTAATTACATGATAACTATAAAATTAAAATATATTCCTAAGCAAATTTTAAATTAGCAATATCGAGTTTTCTTCCGGCAAGTTTCCGACAAACTTTTGGCGGACTCCCAACAGGCTCCCGGACTTTATGGCGAGTTTGATGAATCTTTGGCAAGTTTATGAACCTTCTCGGTGAGCTCCGTGGACCTCCGACGATCTTTTTGATGAACTTTCGAAACCTTCGATAAGTCCCCGATTCAGTCTCGGCTAGTTCTGGCATCACTTCCAACGATCCTTCGGACTTTCGGCGGACACTCGAACTCCCAACAGACTTGACTCTAGCAATTCACTTTATGTTTTCATTGCTATCGTAGTTAATCCTGCACACTTATCTCAATAATATGGATTAGATCAAATAACCTATCAATTGACTTCATCATCAAAATTCGAGATTCAACAATCTCCCCCTTTTTTATGATGACAATCAATTGATGATGGTGTTAATCTTAAATCCCCCTATCTATATGCTATATTATGAGAAGGAAAACACTTGAATTCAATCTCCTTGAATTCAAGCCGAGACTGATAAGTTTCATCCGTTGAATTTATCATCATGCTTAACAAGCATGACCTTTCATTCATAAATATGAAACTTCATATTTTTCACATTTTAAAAATAATGTCAAAGTATAACACTCAATTTCAAGTTGAATGATGATAGACATTTATCACTTCGATAAATTATACCAATTATAATTTGAAATATAACAAGGATCAAACAATATCAATATAAAAAGCACAAATGCAAGGCATGATATCATTTTTCCGATACATCATCAAATGAGATGATCTCTTATCATATCAATGAAAGATACCAAATTTTAAACATGATATGATAACAATCTTTTAAAAATTTACATGTTAAGCATGTATGAACCATTTGCAACACATGTGATACATTGCGATACGCTACAAATTTTATTACGATGCTTTTAAAGATAGCAACCAATTTTCAATTACAAAGCATGGCAAAAGCAATTATATTGCAGTATAAGACATATAAGACTTTTATCATTCCATCAAGTCATTGCGATATGATACGATACATATAAGTCATTTATCAAGTCATAGATTTATTTGCCACATTCTTCTCGATGCATGCAAGGCATTAAGCCATCAATTTATTTTGTCATTTTCTTCTCCCTCTTTGTCATCAACAAAAAGGAGATAAATTGTGATTACAAAAAAATGGTAAAGGTAATCATCATAAGGTATCATGATGCTAGTCATTTATCAACCATATCAAAATTGTAACGATAGATATCAAACATATATGATACATAAGAATGAGACTTAAATTTGCTTAAAAAGCAACTTGAATATCATGTAAAGTATGTCATCTGAGATGGATAAACCTGAAAAATGATTTGATGATTCTTATTCATGTTTATGAAATCCGGAAAATGATCTTTTATCATTTATCAAGTCATGAAATATTCATAAATGAAAGAGGTTCAAGATGCAATTTTGTAAAATTATAAAGTGGTAGGATAGATCATTGAAGCTATTTATCAAACATTTAGTCATTCATCAAACATATTAACAAGAGCTCATATAAAAAATTCATGAGAGAGAGAGAGAGAGATCAAAAATTCATGAAAAAGTTTAACTTGGAATTTATGAAGTGGAGCACATCAACATCAAAAGTTTCATAGAAAAAGATTCAACTCGATATTCTTATAAGAATCTATGAGGCAGAAGATAAACAACAAAAGCTTAAGACTTAGAGATGAACACAAGAGTTAAGAATAAAGTCCGAAGAGAGTATAACAAACACTTAAGAGCTTAATCTTTGTGCAAAATTCATGACAATAATCTATGCATATGTCAAGTTTCAATGATATGAAAATCATAAAACCCATTTAATCATCCCAATAGAGGTAGAGGGAGTATAAAACCGATTTCACTACATTATCGAAGGGGATGATATTACTTAAGGTTTATCAACCGAAGAAGGAGGAGAATTAAAATATTATGATCGAAGGATAAAAATGAGAGCTCCATTCAAAATATGATATTATAAAGATGTCATCCAAAATCCAAAAATAGTAACAAGTTGAGATTATGAAAATCCGAAGTTGAAAAATTTCAGAAAAGGAACATACAACATCTTCATGTATTAGGACAATTAAGCATGCCTAATTCTCTTCTAATGAAGTCAAATTGTTCTTCATTTAGGGGTTTTGTGAAGATATCTGCTAATTGGTGTTTTGTATCAATAAATTCTAGAATGACATTATTATTATTGACATGATCTTGTATAAAATGATGCCTAATGTCAATATGCTTAGTTCTAGAGTGTTGAATGAGATTTTTGGTTAGGCAAATAGCACTTATATTATCACATTTTATGAAAATATTCTTTAAATGAATTCTATAGTCTTCCAAAGTATTTTTCATTCAAATAACTTATGCACAACATGCACTTGCGGCTATGTATTCAACTTCGGCCATAGATAGTGTAACCGAGTTTTGTTTCTTAGAAGTCTAAGAAACAAGTGCATATCCTAAAAATTGGCATGTTCTAAATGTGTTTTTTCTATTTATTCTATATCCACCAAAATTCGTATCCACATAGGCTTTTAAATCAAAGTTATTAGATTTTGGATACCATAATCCTAGGTTAGGAGTTCCTTTAAGATATCTAAGGATTTTTTTAACGGCTTTAAAGTGAGATAACTTAGGGTTAGCTTAAAATCTTACATAAGGTCCTACATTAAATATGATATCTGGTCTAATTGCGGTGAGGTAAAGTAAGCTACTTATCATTCCCCTATATGTTTTTTGATCAAAATTTTCTCCACTTTCATCCAAGTCTAACTTAGTGGAAGTACTCATGGGAGAATTTATGGCTTTTGAACTATTCATGTTAAATCATTTTAACAATTCTAATGCATATTTAGTTTGATTAAAAAATATACCATCACTAAGTTGTTTAATTTGTAATCCTAAAAAGAAGGTTAATTCACCCATTAGACTCATTTCAAATTTATGACTCATACACTTGGTAAATGATTCACATAGTGATTCATTAGTAGAACCAAAGATAATATCATCAACATAGATTTGAACAATAAGAAAATTATTTTTAAAATATTTAATAAACAATGTAGTATCGACCTTGCCTTTAGAAAAATTATTTGAAATTAGAAATGAACTAAGTCTCTTATACCAAGCCCTTGGGACTTGTTTTAAACCATAGAGAGCCTTGGTCAATTTAAACACATGATTAGGAAAAAGAAAGTTTTGAAAACCAAGTAGTTGTTCAATAAACACTTCTTAAAAAATAAAACCATTTAAGAAAGCACTTTTGACATCCATTTGAAACAACTTAAAATTATTACTACTAGCATAAGCAAGGAGCATTCTAATGGCTTATAATCTTGCCACATGAGCGAAGGTCTCTTCGTAATCAATACCTTCTTCTTAGTTGAAACCTTTAGCCACTAATCTAGTCTTGTTTCTAACCATGATACCAAATTTATCTTACTTATTTCTAAATATCTATTTAGTACCTATAACTAAATGGTCACTTGGTCTAGGAACAAGCTTCCATACTTCATTCCTCTCAAATTGGTTCAATTCCTCTTGCATTGCGATAACCCAAGAATCATCTTTCAAGGCTTTGCCAATACACTTAGGTTCAATTTGAGATAGGAAAGCGATATTGATACAAAAATTCTTAAAAGAGGAATGAGTTTGATCCTCTTTTGATGTATCTTCTATAATTAGTTCCTTTGAATGGGCATCTACATACTTTCATTCCTTAGGTAAGAAAATTTGGGAAGAAGATGCATCCAAATTGCTATTTTGAGGAGAGCGTTAATTCAAATTCAAACCATCAAAACCAAGATCATCATCAAAATCATTTTTCTTAAATTCGGAAGCTTCAATAAAACTATGTGAATAGACTCTTTTATAACCAAGGTTCTTTTGTTAAAAATACGAAAAGCTTTAAAAACGAAAGAGTAACCAAGAAAGATGTCTTCATCGGATTTAGCATCGAATTTTCCTAAGGCATCCTTTTCATTCAAGATAAAGCATTTGTAACTGAAAACTTTAAAATAAGAAACATTTGGTTTTTTATTATTCCACAATTCATAAGGAGTTTTAGATAGAGATGATCTTATTAGAACCCTATTCATGGCATAGCAAGCCGTATTGACGGCTTCGGCCTAAAAGCATTTGAGTAAAATATATTCATTTAACATGGTTCTTGTCATTTCTTATAAATTCCTATTCTTTCTTTCTACTAGTGGTACCACTTAGTACACTAACAGAGTAGGGTCAACTAATGGTGGTACCACTAGTTGTACCACTTAGTACACTAACAGAGTAGGGTCAACTAATGGTGGTACCACTAGTACACTAACAGAGTAGGGTCAACTAATGGTGGTACCACTAGTACACTAACAGAGTAGGAATTTCTTATAAATTCCTATTTTGTTAGTGGTACCACTTAGTATACTAACAGAGTAGGGTCAACTAATGGTGGTACCACTAGAGCCAGGCGGTGGTAGCACTAGTATTCGAAAATCTAGGATGTGACTCTTTTGGGCTCCAAACCTGAAGCCAATTGAGTCTATAAATATCTCTTTCTTCTCAACTGGCTAAGCATATTGAGAAGTGATAAAACTAAGTCAAAGCTCTAGCAAAATAGCATTCAATATCTTGAGTGTTCACCTCCCAAGTCTCATTTATAAATGTTCTGTAAGTGAGTGTGAACCACCTGTAAAATCTGTAAGAGGGGTACTTGGTCCTTTCCCGTCAAGAAGAACTGATAGTGGAAGTTGGGAACCTCATCGGAGGAGGTTTCGAAAGTGGACGTGGGTCATTTGACCGAACTACTATACATCGCCGCGTACTTCTCTTTATGTGTGAGTGTTAATTGCTGCATTTCAATCTTTACTTAGTTGCAATCTCTTGATCCTCTCCTCTCTACTTTTTTTTGCTTTCACTCGAATAACTTTGCTGAAATCACTTTCGTTGAACTGAAACTTTTCAACATACAACTCTTTTCTGTAATCATTTTAAATTTATAATTTTTATCCACTACACTAATTCCCCCCCCCCCTTCTTAGTGCTGCTCTAGATCATAGCAATTGGTATCAAAGTTTGGTCACTCTTATTTGGTTTAAAACCCAAGAGAGATAATGTATTCCGGCATGCAAGAGGGTTATTTAATTATATGTCCGCCTATGTTTAATGGGTCAGATTACACCTACTAGAAGAATCGTATGAAGATTTTTCTTATTTCCATGGATTTTAAACTTTGGAACATTATTGAAAATGGATTTCAAAAATCTTCTCTTCCAATGAACGAATGGAATGAATCAGAGAAGAGGGTTTTTGCTCTTAATGCAAAGGCTATGAATGCCTTATTTTGCGCACTTGATAAAAATGAATTTAATCATGTTTCGATTTATGAATCGGCTTTTGATATTTAGCATACTCTTGAAATCACTCATGAAGGCCCTAGCTGAGTGAAAGAGACCAAAATCAACCTCCTGGTGCATTCTTACGAATTATTTCAGATGAAACCAAGTGAGTCCATCGGAGACATGTACACCCGTTTCATGGATGTCGTCAATGGACTCGAAGCACTTGGAAAAACTTTTTTTAATTTTAAACTTTTAACTAAAATTTTAAGATCCTTTCTAAAGAACTGGGATCCAAAAGTTATAGCCATTCAAGAGGCTAAGGACCTAAAAAATTTTCCTCTCAAATAACTCATCAGATCATTGATGACCTACAAAATGAAATGTCATGCTCGAGAACTCCCTTCCAAAGAACAAGAAGGATATTTCATTGAGAACACAAAAAGACTACTAAAAAGAATCTTCAAGTAATGAGGACCTTGATGATGAACTTACACTCTTGACTCAAAAATTCAAAAAATTTATAAGAAGGAATAAATTTAAAAATGACACTAAAAATAAACTTGAACCTAAAAGGGACAAGTAATATATTATGAATGCAAAAAGCCGGAGCACTTTAAAAGTGAATGCCCCCAAGCCAAGAAGAAGCAACCAAAGAGGAAGAAGGCTCTAAAGGCAACATGGGATGACTCAAGTGGCTCCAAAGATGAAGAAGCGAGCAATAAGGAAATGACTAACTTCGTATTGATGGCTTTGGGAGAAGAGGTATGTGAGTTATTTAATGAAGATTTAACTTTCAATGAACTTTCAATTGTTTTCATGAATTATTTGATGAGTGTAGAGCTATTAGTAAAAAGTTTAATTTATTATAAAAAGAGCATGTTCTCTTACTAGATAAACTTGAAAGTCTTAAACTTGATACTCCCTCTTCACCTCCATGCTCTTAAGTGTGAATACTTAGAGGCAATCAAGAAAGAGAACTTGCTACTTAAAGAGATCTTAAATAAGTTTAAAGACGATTACAGGGGTTTGGACTTGATCCTTACAAACAAATCCCACGTCGGAAAAAGAAGTGGAATTGGATTTGTGAGTGGATCTCACCGAAATACTATCACCTTCATTAAAGGACCTACACTAGATGTATCATCTTACTCAAAGTGTAACTTTTGTTGCAAGCTTGGACATATTGTTTACAAATGTCTATTTAAGAAACTTAGCCCGTATAACTTAATATGGGTTCCTAAAGGAACTATAAGAAATTCAATGAATAACGACAATATTAGTAGATCAATTTTTGAGGCATCCAAGTTCAAATGGGTACCAAAAATTTCTCCTTTGTAGGTATCTTAAACATCGTAAGCTAAGAGCGGATAACGATACAATTCTTGATCATTATCAAGCTCATTAACTTAGGTAATAAAAAGACCCTTGAGTGTTGTACATTGTTTGGTTATGCACCATAATACTTCCATTAAGTCTCTTGAAAAATGATTTCGATGAGAACATTTGTGTCACTTTATAATTTGAAATCCTATATTTTGAAATGATGTGGTCTTAATGGATTTGATGAAACCTTGTTTCGGAACTATACGATGATATAAGGCTTTTATAAGAAGTATGTATCTTCCTTGAACATTCCTACAAAAAGTTAAATTCACTTTAATTGCATTCTCTATCTACTCAAGATCTACAAATTCATTCATTTTGTGAATCTCGTATATGACTTTGATGATAAATTTGGAGTTAATGAAGTAAGCTAGAATGAGTTCTTCAAATGATTCATAACTTCTACTCATGACTTATTATGCTTTGATGGCTTGAAAGCAATTAATACTCGAATTTTCTTTTGAACTTGATGACTCGATCCTCCTAATGCATGAATCACATTCTCACGAGGCATTCAAATGAGTCACTTATCGATGGTTATGATTGCAATATATTCTCCTTGAAATATCTTTTGGATATAATTCTTAGTGATGTATGCATTAAATCATGTTTAACGATCTTTTACCTATCTTGAAATTATATATGATGAGTAATGCAATGAATCGATAATTTATGACTTAAAAATTCCTTCCCTTGATCTTTATATCTCAGACATTTAACTTGAGATAATATGATGAAGATATCTTTTGGTTGAATTTTACCTTCTTCATGATTTTACAAATTAATCGTTATCGATTTTGATACGCAAGTTATCGTAACATTCGAAAATCACCTTTCATTTATTTTTATGTTATCACTCTCTCTTGATCCACTTGATGAGAAAGTTTTTGATGTCTCTTGATTACAACATTTTAATGTGAATAATTATTTGTTAAGTTAATGTGGTTAATAAACAATTTTTACCTCATGATTAGTGTGGGATCAGAAGTAATTCAAAGATATCATTTTATCTTAATCTAATACATGATGATCAAATTAGACATCTGAGGTAGAGGTTAATTAATATAAATAAATAAGCACCTCTAGACCATTGCAATTGATCCACATGGATTTATTTGGACTAATTGAGATAACAAACATAGGAGGTAGTAAGTACGCCTTTGTAATCGTGGACGATTATAGTAGATACACTTGGACATACTTTTTGGCACACAAAAGTGATTGCTTTAAGTGATTTTCAAAGTTTTGTAAACTTGTTCAAAATGAAAAAGGCTTTATGATTTCATCAATTCAGAGTGATCACGGTGGTGAATTTCAAAACTGTGATTTCCTAAACTTTTGTGAATCTAATAGATACAACCATAATTTCTCTACTCTGAGAAATCCTCAACAAAATAGAGTAGTAGAAAGAAAAAATAAGAGTTTACAAGAAATGTCAAGAACCATGTGTTGGGATCTAGAGCGGCACTAAGAAGGGGGGTGAATTAGTGCAGTGGTTAATAACAAAAAAATTCGGTGATTTAAAAATAATTTATGAAACTTCATACGTTGAAAACTTCGTTTCAACTAAAACTGATTTCAATTAAGACATAATTAACTTAAGAGAGTTTCAAGATGAAGAAAGACAGTAAGCAAGTAGAGTAGCAAAGTAAAGATGGTTTGTAGTAAAGTAAATTACAAGAATATAAACGTAAACCGATTTATAGTGGTTCGATCATACGACCTACATCCACTCCTGATTCCTCTTTACTTGAGGCCATTGACTTTTCCACTAGTTGTCTTCCTTCCAATGGGCAAAGAAAAAACTCCCTTTTACAAACACTGTTTATAAAGTTTCCTTCAACACCTCTCTTAAGAACACTTCTAAACTTTCGGAGGAGGAATTTCTACTTCAAATGATAGAGTTTTCCCTTAGTTTTTTTGCACACTTCTTGCTATCCCAAGCAAAAACATTTGGGGTATTTATAGACCCCAAGAGAATTCAAATTTGGAGCCCAAATTTAAATCACCCTGGATTTCCAAGGTACTAGTGATACCACCGCCTATCACTAGTGGTACCACCGTTAGTCTGACTCTGACACTGGGCTATACCACACGCTCAGTCTGGCGGTACTATCGCTTGACACACTAACATGGTCAGTATACTAGACGGTTCCATCACCCAGCCAACGAAACTACTGCCCAAGCACTCTGCCCAAGAGCGGTACCATTGCCCAAACCACCTGGGAGACTGAACCCAGGCGATACCATCGCCCTAGTCTGGCAGTGCCACTGCTAGATAGGGTTCAACAACCTTGTTTGGGCCTTTCATCCAGCCCAAACCTGTCCGGGTACGGGCCCAACTGACTCCTAATTGGGTTGGCCCAATTACAACCTAATTCATCCTTAATCATACTTCGATCTAGATAATTATTACAACGCTTAATCGAAATGTCGTTCGATACATCATTCGCACATTTGCACTTCATCTGTTTCTTCGGTGCATCGTCCTTTCTTGTAGCCTATTGCCCAATGAATAGTTGACATCTGCAACCTTGATCTTCTTGGCGCAACTCCGCTCTTCTTAGCCCGATGCCCGATTTCTTTGTCTGAAGCCTTCTATCAATCGTCGACCGGACCTCTGGCTCGATGCCCAATCTCCTGACGTGATTTCCTCCGGCACAACATCGATTCTTCCTACGTCAATTGTCTAATCCTGATTGAGAGGAGACCTGTGTGACTTAAAACATATTTAGATAATTAAACACGATCAATTTTTTTCATCATCAAAATCCGAGATTCAATAATCTCTCCCTTTTTAATGATGACAACTAATTGATGATGGAGTTAACCTTAACTCCTCAGAGTTTAAACAAACTCCCCCTATCAATATGTCATATTGATAGAACCCTTGGATTATGCCAAATCCAAGCAACATGTTATGAAAAATATCAAACCATCATGCAAATATATAAAATATTCAATACTTCATTCATTACATGAAATCATCAATCTACTTCTCCCCCTTTGTCATCAACAAAAAGGAGAAGTTGCTATAGCTATTTTAAAAGATATGCAAGTCAACATATAAGCTAGATTTACAACATTCAATCATAGCAAGTTTTTTCAGTTTAAGCATGATAATTTTTTACTTGCTTCTTGAGATGTGCAAGATTGTACTTTATTTCTTATGATGGGCAAGATAGCACTTTGTTTGCAATGAGCTAGCAGTGCAAGCTAAATTTTTAATGCAACATATAAGCATAGAGGCATAACAAGTGTAAGATTATAAATTTTCTAAGTTTTGCATTTTTTGCTTCTTTTGATAGGCAAGATCTTTCATCTCTTTTTGAGAAGTGCAAGCTTACAAGTTTATTTTTTTTTCATAGTAGCAAAGCTAACAATTCCTTCTCTCCCTTTGTCATTATCAAAAAGAAGGGAGGATGCAATGTTGTAATTGATTTCCTTTTTCATCAAAATGGCAATTGAGATATTAGAAACAAAAATTGACATAAATATTTTTATCATCAAAATTCAAGTCATGAATATGAATTCAACATTCAAGCCAACAAACTAGCTCCCCCTTAGTTATTGTCAAAATGAAGTGGATGACTCAATGACTAAAATAAAATTTCAAGCCATATAAAAAAATCATATCAAGAAAATTCAAGAATGACATGATTCTTTTGACAAATCTTTTTAATAGAGCAAAAGAATTATACAACAAAGGATCATGATAAAGAAATATCAATATCAAAGATCAAGTCATGATTCATTTGGTAGTAAAAGGAACAACTTGATTTATGCATGATAGATCTAAACTCGTCATGAATCATAAAAATAATTTCAAGTATCATTTCATTCGAATTCATGATTCATTTGGAAGGTTTTCCTCTATAGTAAATAAAAAGGAGTTATAGGAGAAAAAAATGAATTAAGGGAGATAGAACATAATTGAAGCATTGAACATGATTCAAATTTAAAATATATCTTATGTCACAAATATGATTCAATCATTTGTCAAATCCGATATCATCCTCAAAATCACATTCAATAAATTCATACAAGACAAGCATAGATCTATTGAAAAATCGATAAGATAAAGGATTGCATTTCATTTTTATAAATTTCTTTTCATGTGATTTACTTCTTATAAGCATGCCTTTGCCTTAAAAAGAAATATCAACATTCAAGATGGAAAGGTAAATTTCATCATAAAGATCATTAAATTGTAACTCATTAAGTATGCAGCATTTTTCAAAATTGATTCAAGAAATTCACATGATTCATGAAATGAGTTCATTAATTTCAATAGGATAGAAAATTTATTTTTATTTCATGCAATTGATCTCATATGGGAATGTTTAAATTTTTTCCAAATCAATGCAAATATCAATGTTTAAGTGCAAGGGGCAAACTTCATCAAAAAGATCATCAAGCATGATACCATCATTTTAATTCCAATGATAATTCTTTTATTTTCAGGATATCAATCTTTTTAACTCATTTAAGAATTATTTAATCATCAAGAAATTTCATGTATCAAATAAAGGGTAAAAATTTTTGATTCATATATTCAAACCATCATCAAAATTTCTTTCATAATTCAAGAGATTCTTAGCATGCATATATGTGTATCATGTATAAAATTGTAACACATGTTTTGTCATCAAAACCAAAAATATGACACATCATCTAAAACATTTGGCATAAAAATGATTAAAAAAATATATATGGAGTATCATTAAGCAAAAGACTTGAATCATCATGATAATACATTTGCTTCCCCCTTTTTTATGTGTTTCAATTAAGGTAAGCATGTTAAAATTTTTACGAGAATGTCAAGCATCACATTTAGACGTGAAAGCATCATTATGACCACTTTTCTTTCATTTGGAAAGTTTATTGATAGCAATGTGGGTTAAGTCTTTTAGTTTTGCAATTTATTTCATAAAGACATGCGTCATTGTATCAATCCTAAATTATCATCAAAATCTTTCATTTGGAAAATTTGTGAGAAGCAACATAGATTTGATTACATGTAAGCATGCTCAATTCTTTTGTATAAATGATGTGTATCAAGTTTAAAATCGAAAAACAAATTTTGTAAAACAAATCATTAAGATACACATGATTTTATATTTTCATTATGTTATTATGAAAAGCGATACGGAATTCATCAAGATAAATATTCATTGGATTAAATCTTGTTAGGTATACAAGCATGAGATACAATTATCATGATATTAATTTTGTGTCAAAACCATACATCAATATTGAGACCAAAAATCGATATGGAAATCATATGCATTGAATTGCATTATCACACATCATGTAATTATCATCCATAATATTACATCATTTAAAAATTTTGAATCATAACATGCATGAAACTTTAGTAATGTAATTTTCATGATCAAGTTTTTAATTTTTCAAAAATGCTTAAAGCATGAATTTTGAAAATAATTTTTTTTATTTCCTATTATCTAAATTAAGCACTCATGAAAAAGATATCAAGTAATTTCAAAGTAATTCAAGGGAGCCTTGGTTAAGTTGCTTACCTTGTAGTCGAAGCCCGTCAAAGCGCAATTTTCCATTTCGCCATTGGAAGTTCTTGATTCATCCTTAGGTGTCTTCCTCTTCTTTGGCCTATTCCTCCATTCAAGTTCATTTTTTATTTTAGATTTTTATTTAATGAACTTATTAAAATTTATTAAAGGTTTAAAGTTCTCAACATTGTCCTCATCACTTGAGTCATCACTCAAGTGGCATTCCCTTGTTCGAAGTGTCAAATCCTTCCTATTCTTTGGAATATGGTTCTTATGTTTAACTCTTGAATAGCCATTATTTTTGGATCCCAACTCTTTGGAAGGGATCTTAAAATCTTATTAATGAGATCAAAACTCGAAAAAGATTTACCAAGACTTTTAAAATTATTGACGATATCCACAAAATGGGTATACATGTCGCCGATAGTCTCGCTTGGTTTCATTCGAAAAAGCTTAAAATCGTGTATCAAAATGATAACTTTTGAGTTTTTGACTCTACTCGTTCCTTCGTGTGTGACTTCAAGTGTATGCCAAATATCGAAAGTCATTTCACACGTAGAAATTTGATTAAACTCAGTTTTATCTAGAGCGTAAAATAAGGCATTCATAGCATTTGCATTTAATGAAAAAGATTTTCTCTCCAAATCTGACCATTCGTTCGTCGGTATAGAGGAAAGTTGAAAGCCGTTTTTAATAATATTCCGTAAATCCAAATTCATGGAAAGCAAGAAAACTCTCATTCAAGTTTTTCAATATATGTAGTTTGAACCATTAAAGAACGGGGGGCGAACAATCGAAAAACCCTCTTAAAAGCTGTAAAGAGTCATTTCTCGCGGGTGTGAATTCGAAAGAGAAATAACGTAGCTCTGATACCAATTGTTGGGATCTAGAGCAGTACTAACAGGGGGGGGTGAATTAGTGCAGCAGTTAATAATAAAAATTTTTGGTGATTTAAAAATGATTTAAGAAATTTTGTACATTGAAAACTTCATTTCGACTAAAACCGATTTCAATTAAGACATAATTAACTTAAGGGCATTTCAAGATGAAGAAAGATAGTACGCAAGTAGAGCAGCAAAGTAAAGATGGTTTGCAGTAAACTAAATTACAAGAATATAAATGCAAACTGATTTATAGTGGTTCGGTCATATGACCTATGTCCACTCCCGATTCCTCTTCACTTAAGGCCAATGGTTTTTCCACTAGTTGTCTTTCTTCCAATGGGTGAAGACAAAACTCTCATTAACAAACTCTATTTATAAAGCTTCCCTCAACGCCTCTCTTAAGAACACTTCTAAACTTTCAGATAAGGGATTTCTACTTCAAATGATAGAGTTTTTCTTTAGTTTTCTTGAACACTTCTTGTTGTCCCAAGCAAGAATATCTAGGGTATTTATAGACCCCAAGAGGATTTAAATTTGGAGTCCAAATTTGAATCACCTTAGATTTCTGAGGTATTAGCGGTACCACCGCTAGTCTGACTCTAACACTGGGCGGTACTACCACTTAAACTGGCAGTACTACCACCTGATACACTGACATGGTCGATGTACTGGATAGTTCCACCGACCAGCTAGTAGTGCCACCGCCCAGGCACTCTGCCCCAAGGTGGTACCACCGCCCAAACTACCTAGGAGACTGAACCCAGGCGTTGCCACCGCCAGACAGGGTTCAGCAACCCTATTTGGGCCTTTCATCCGGCCCAAACCTATCCGGGTACAGGCCCAACTGGCCCCTAACTGGGTTGGCCCAATTACAACCCAATTAGTCTTTAATCCTACTTCGATCTAAATAATTATTATAATGCTTAATCGAAATATAGCTTGGCACGTCATTGGCACATCGACTCTTCATCTGTTTCTTCAGTGCATCGTCCTTTCTTGTAGTATGTTGCCCAATTAGCAGTTGACACATGCATTCCTGATCTTCTTGGTGCAACTCTGCTCTTCCTGACTCGATGCTCGATTTTTTTGTCTGAAGCCTTCTACTGATCATCGACCAAACCTCCAGCTCGATGTCTAATATCCTGATGTGATTTCTTCTAACACAACATCGATTTTTCTTGCATCAATTATCTAATCCTGATCGAGAGTAGACCTGCGTGACTCAAAATGTAGTTAGATAACTAAATACGATCAATTAGTTTCATCATTAAAATCCGAGATTCAACACTAAGTTGAACGAATATAGCCTACCCAAATATTTTTGGGCTGAAGTTGTTAATATGGCATGTTATGTCATGAATAGGATTCTAGTAAGACCATTACTTTCCAAAACTCCTTATGAATTATGGAATAATAAAAATCCCAACGTTTCATACTTTAAAGTTTTTAGTTGTAAATGTTTTATCTTGAATGAAAAAGATGCCTTAGGAAAGTTTGACACAAAACCTGATGAAGGCATTTTTCTTGAGTATTCTTCTATTTCTAAAGCTTTTTGTGTCATTAATAAAAAAGCCTTGGTTATAGAAAAATCTATTCATGTTGTTTTTAAAGAAGTTTTCGAATTTAAGAAAAATGATTTTGATGATGATCTTGATTTTGATGCTTTGAATTTGAATGAAACATCTCCTCCCACTAGCAACTTGGATGCATCTTCTTTCGAAACATCCTTACCTAAAGAATGAAAGCATGTAGATACTCATCGTAAGAAGCTAATCATACAAGACACATCAAAGGGTGTTCAAACTCGTTCTTCTTTTAAGAATTTTTGTGCCAACGTCGCTTTCCTTTATCAAATTGAACCTAAATGCATTGATGAAGCCTTGAAAGATGATTCATGGGTTATCGCAATGCAAGATGAGTTGAACCAATTTGAGAGAAATAAGGTGTGGAAGCTTATTTCTATACATAGTGACCATTTAGTTATTGGTACTAAATGGGTCTTTAGAAACAAGCAAGATGAATTTGGTATCGTGGTTAAAAACAAGACTAGATTAGTGGCCAAAGGTTTCAACCAAGAAGAAGGTATCGATTATTAAGAAACCTTCGCTCTTGTGGTAATATTAGAAGCCATAAAGATGCTCCTTACCTATGCTTGTAGTAATAATTTTAAGTTATTTCAAATGGATGTCAAAAGTACTTTTTTAAATGGCTTTATTTTCGAAGAAGTGTATGTTGAACAATTGCTCAGATTTGAGAACTCTATTTTTCTAATCATGTGTTTAAGTTAACTAAGGCTCTCTATAGTTTAAAATAAGCCCTAAGGGCTTTGTATGAGAGACTTAGTTCCTTTCTTATCCAAAATAATTTTTCTAAAGGTAAGGTAGATATTACATTGTTTATTAAGAATTTTAAAAATAATTTTTTTGTTGTCCAAATTTATGTTAACGATATTATTTTTGGTTCTATAAATGAGTCCTTATGCGAATCATTTGCCAAGAGTATAAACAAAGAGTTTGAAATGAGCTTGATGGGTGAACTTTCTTTTTAGGCTTATAAATCAAACAACTTAATAATGGTATTTTCTTAGTCAAACCAAATATACATTAGAATTGCTAAAATAGTTTAATATGGATAGTTCAAAGGCTATCAATACACAAATGAGTACCTCCACTAAGTTAGACATAGATGAGAGTGGAGAAAGCTTTGATAAAAAAAACTTATAGGGGTATGATAGGTAGTTTACTATACCCTACCACAACTAGATCGGACATTATATTTAGTGTAGGACTTTATGCTATATTTCAATCTAATCCTAAGCTATCACACTTTAAAGCCGTTAAGAGAATTCTTAAATATCTTAAAGGAACCCTAATCTAGGTTTATGGTATCCAAAATCTAAAAACTTTGAACTAGTTGCTTATGCTAATGCCGATTTCACCGGATGTAGAATAGATAGAAAAGTACAATCGAAACATATTAATTTTTGGGCCATGCACTTGTCTCTTGGTCTTCTAAGAAATAAAATTCGGTTGCACTATCCATAGCCGAAGCCGAATACATAACAGTAAGTGCATGTTATACACAAATTGTATGGATGAAAAATGCATTAGAAGATTATGAAATTCACTTAAAAAATATTCCCATAAAGTGTGATAACACAAGTACAATATGTTTAATAAAAAATCTTATTCGATACTCTAGAACAAAACATATTGACATAAGACATCATTTTATACGAGATCACATTAATAAACATGATGTAACCTTAGAGTTTATCGATACGATACATCAATTAGCCGATATTTTTATGAAACCCTTAAATGAAGAACAATTTGATTTCATTAGAAGGGAACTAGGCATGCTAAATTGTTTGAATGCATGAGTTTGTTGTATGCCTTTTTTGAAATTTTTTGATTTCGAATCATCTTCTTCCTATCTTGGTATCATCTTCTCTATTTTTCATAAATGGAGCTTTCATGAATTTATTTCGTTTCTATCTTCCTCTTATTTAGGTATCAAATTTATTTTATGAACTCTTGATACAGTTGCTCTATCATTTGATACTCTTAAAACCCTCACTCATGGATTTTATTGACTAATGTATCTTTCACGGATTTCACTCTTATGAATTTTTGATAAGAAACAGATTTTATTGACTTGCAAATTTTTGCAAAGATTATAAATATATTTGATAGAAATACATTTACAGATTTCATTGACAAATTTTAATTTTATAAAGGAATATTCACGGATTCTACATCATGAAATGATACACTTTAGCTCTTGAAGAACTCAATTTCCATTAGCTTGAACGGATTGCTTTCCTTGTATGTCACGAGCTCTTTTCTCTTTATTTTCTTATGTCGTGAGCTCTTGATGAAAAGTAGAAGGTTGATGATTTTTTTAATCATTTCTTTTCCTTCTACTTCTTGGATGTAATATGGATTTCATTCACATCTTTAGCTCTTAATATGAATTTAATACAGATTTCTTCAATGTCATGATTTCATCGATTAAAGTGATGTATGAACTTTTATGTATTGAAACATCATTTACATCATTCATGAATGGACATTCATGACTCTTGTATGAATTTTTATGTCATGAGCTCTTATGAATTTTAAACTTGAATGATCTCTTTTCCTCTACTTTATGAATTTTATTTGATGGAAATATGGAATTAGATCTTATTGTGAATCACTTTCTTTCTATGTTATGAATTTTTAATAGCTCGAACGGATTGTTTTCCTTGTGTGATTCATGAAATTTTAATATCTTTATTCTTCTTAATAAATGCACTATTCATTGTTTTTTTTTCCTTCTCCCTTTTAAGAAGAATTGGATCGCATTTGCTTGCATAAAATTTGCTTGTGCAAAACTTTCAATATCACATTTGCTTGTGTAAAATTGGCTTGTGTAATATTCGATCGCATTTGCATTGCCTATCTCCTTTTTGTTGATGACAAAGGGGTATTAAATGACAAATTGATAAAGACTTGGCATATTGATGAATGAAAACTTGAAATGTATCATGATTGATATTACTTGATTGCTTAAAATATGCTTTGTATCGTAAATGCTTGAATATATCGTAAATGCTTGAAACTCATTGTAAATGATTGAAATGTAATATGTATGCATTAAAATGATAATTCTTTTTATCATGCTCATTATTGTATCAAAATAATGAATGTTTATCATTATGATGTGATATCAAACTTATCATGCTTAATTATGCTACTTGAAATTGGTATCGTGCCTCGATACGATAAATTATCATTTGGTATCATATTTCAACTTTGTATAATGCTAAATTTCCTACTTGCAATTGGTATCAGGGCTCGAAATGATGAATCGTCATCTTGTATCAAACTTGAAATTTGAATCTTACCAAATTTCATATTTGAAGTTTGTATCATACTTGGAAATGATGGTTGTCTATTATCATTAGACTTGAAAATGGATGTCTTGCTTTGACATCAATTTTGCATTATGATAAATAAGTAGTTTCATATTTTGAGAAAACAAATTATGATTAGTATCATGTTGTGCATTTCGATAATTTAAATGCATGTAACTTATCGGTTTGGTGCTTGAATTCAAAGACTTTGAATTCAAGTGTGTCTTTTCTCAAGTATGGCATATAGATAAGGAGAGTTAAGGTTAACTCCGTCATCAATTGGTTATCATTATTAAAAAGGGAGAGATTGTTGAATATCAGATTTTGATGATGAAATCAATTGGTAAATTATTTGATCTAATCTATATGTTGAGAAAAATGTGTAGGATTAACTATGATAGCGATCAAGGCATAAAGCAAAACAAATTGCTGGAGTCAAGTTCAAACAATTTATTGGGAATTCGAGAGTTCGTCAGAAGTCCGAAGGTTTGTCGTGAGTGTTGTCAGAATTGATTGAAAATGGGTCAGGAGCTTGCCGAAGGGTTCATCGGAAGTTCACCAAAAAGTTCATTGGAAGTTCACAAAGCTCGTTAAGAAGATCGGAGTTTGCCAAAGAAGCTCGTCAGAACTTACAAAGAAGATCGTTGTGAAGTCCAGGAGCTTACCAGGAGTCAATTGGAAGATGTCCGAGAGTTCGTCAGAAGTCCACTAGAAGTTTGCCGGAAACTCACCAGAAAAAACCTAGACTTACCGGACTTGTTTTCTTTAGTATATGTCTTAATTAATATAATTAGCATGTAATTATGGTTAAGTTTGGGAGGTAATCCCACTAACCATCTTAGAGGCCAACTAAGCTCGAAATTGGATAGGTTTGGGTCAGATTCAAGGCCCAATCAAGTTGCTGAACCCTATCTAGTGTGGCACCCCTAGATTAGAGTGGTGGTACCACTCAGACTGGGCAGTGGTATCACCCAGACTAGGCAGTGGTACCGCCAGACTAGGTGGTGGCACTGCCCAGTTCTAGTAGTTGACACTCTGTTTGGCAATAGTACCACCAGACTAGGTGGTGGTACTAACCAGTGTTAGGGTCAACTGGCGATGATACTGCTAGGTCCCTGGAAATCTAGGATGGGACCTTTTTTAACTTTATTTTTGAAGCCAATTGAGGTCTATAAATATCCCTTTCTTCGCAGCTGGTCAAGCACAGGGAATGAACAAGATTGAACCGAAACAATAGTGAAATAGCTTACAAAAAGTTGAGAGTTCACCTCTACGATTTTAAAGTGTAAAAATTTGTAAAAGGAGAGTGAGCCACTTGTAAAAGTTTTGTAAAAGGGTGATTGATCTTTGCCCTTCAAGAAAAATCAATAGTGGAAGCCAGTGACCTCATCGGAGGAGATATCGGGAGTGGACATAGGTCAAACGATCGAACCACTATAAAATCAATGTGTTCTCTTCTTAGTGCGTACTTCACTTTTGTTGCATTCTATTTTACTTCATTACAACTATCTAATATCCTCTTTTCTACTCATGAATTTATTTGAGTCAAACATCTTTCGGAAATGGTTTTCGCTGAATGAAATATTTTCATCGTACGAAGTTTTCTGAAATCGCTCAAACCATTCGTTTTTATCTACTGCACTAATTCACCCCCCCCCACCCCCCTCTTAGTGCCATTCTTGATCCTAATACTTCGAACTATAGAAGACCACTCGAGCGAAAGCTCAAGTGATGATGACCTTGAACTCATAACAATGAAAATTTAAAAAAAATATAAAATAAGAATTAAAAAATAAAAATAAACTTTAAAAAAAGAAAAGGCCACAAAAGAAGAAGAAAGCACTCCAATCAAATGTATCTGAAGGTGAGATGGTAAATTGTACTTTGATAGCTTTCGACAACAAGGTAAGCAACTTAACCAAAACTCCTTTGCTTTATTATGAAATCACTTGATGTCCTTCATGAGTTGCTTAGTTTAGTTTCTAGGATATAAAAATTATTTTGTAAAAATATATCACGCTTTTCTTAGTGTTTTTTAAATGATACTTGCATGATTTATGATAATACTTGTACACCTAATAGGATTAATCCATGTATGTATCATGCTTGATGATTTTATATTATACATGAGGATTTGAAGTAATTGTCTTATGTTTTGAAATAATATGTTATATTTTTGGTCTTGATGATGAAAATTGCTTTTTGGTTTTAAAAATGATACACATCTTTTATACAAAAACTTAAGCATACTTATATGAGATTAATCACATAAGATGAAACACATAGAAAAAGAGAAAATGTATTATCACGATGAATCAAATCTTTTGCTTAAAGATGCTTTATGTCTTTGGTCTTAATCATTTTTATGATGAATTTTTTTTTAAAGATGACATGTTATATTTGGCCTTGATGATGTTTATGACGAAGTTTGCCTTTCACTATTGAACATTGATACTTGTTTTTATTTAGCATAAAAAGACAAAGGCATGTTTATATGAAATCAATATATGAAACAAATCACTAAAAGAGGATTGCATTCTTTTTTAGTAAAATGCTCTCTAAGTTTTTTTAATCTTAAAAAAAAGGGATTAATGAATCCATGTAGATTATCTTTTGTGAATATCTTGAATTATGAAAGAAATTTTGATGACGTAATGATAAGTTTTATCTAAAATCTATTTGTCATTTTGAATCTCTAAAAAGTTGATTTGATGATTTGAATTTGAATGAGTTTTATCATAATAATGATCTTGATATCTTGAGACTTATAACTTAAAAATTTTATAAATCAAAATCACATACCATGATTCTTTCATTTTATCAAAAGAGAATTAAGCAAATGAAATATGACTTGTCTCTTGATTTCTCGGAACTATACTTGAAATTTTTTTATGAAATCATGATCTTGATGGCTTGAGAATTCTTAAGTATGAATCAATGACTTATTTTTTTCTCCTATGTTTCTTCTTATCATTTAGTAAAGAGGAAAATAATCCAAGTCATGATCTTGATTTCTCAATATTTGATACTTAGAGATTTTTTTTGTGAATCAAGATCTCCTATTTAATCTCTTTAGTTTCTTGAGCTATTTACTAAAGAAGAGAATGATACAAATGAATCATGATTGGTATCATTGCTATTTTATCTCCTATGTCTCTTCTTGTTACTCACTAAAGAGAAAACTTATCCTAAAACGGTGAAGATCTTTCATTCATGCCATGTCACTTGACATCTTGATAATTATGACTTGAATTTTTATCTTCCATACTATTAAAGAGAAAATCTATCCAAATACATCATAAGTTGTTTTCTCTTAATTTTTCCATACTCACAACTTGAGAAAATGTGCTTTGATGATTGAAATATTATATGTGTAAATTAATTTTTCTCATATTTTTAATTTGTATTTGTGATTTATAAACCTCATGACATGATGAAAATTTATGATGTAAATTTATTAACTTTGTCATGATTAAAGCATTGATGCAAAAGAAAAATTGTATTCCTCCCTTCTTTTTGAAAATGACAAAGGGGGAGAAAATTTTCTAGCTTGCTCATTACAAAGGAAGAAAAATTTGCTCACTTGCAAAACTTACTTACACTTCTCAAAAGAGAAGAAACAAAATTTGCTAGTATGAACATAATAAAAAGTTGCTATCTCAAAGGAAGCAAAAGCTTGCCTATCTTAAGACACAAATTTACAAACTTGCACATCTCAAAAAGCAATTGATAAATTGTTATGCTTGCACCACTTTAAAACTTGCTATGATTGAATGTTGTAAAGTGATGTAAATCTAGCTTGTAAGGTGTAAAATTTGCATATCCTCAAACACTTGCTAGATGCAACTTCTCCTTTTTGTTGATGATAAAGGGAGAGAAATATGTTGATAATCATATATTGTATGATGTATTGAAATCTTTGATTTTGCATGATTTATTCAAATTTTTAAAGTTTGAATTGTCTATCAGTATGGCATATTGATAGGGGGAGTTAAGGTTAACTCTGTCGTCAATTGGTTGTCATCACCAAAAAGGGAGAGATTGTTGAATCTTACATTTTGATGATGAAACTAATTGATTGTGTTTGTAATCTAACTACGTTTTAAGTAACATAAGACTACTTTCGATCAGGATTAGATAATTGAAGCAGGAAGAATTGAATGTTGGGCTGGAGGAGAACATGTCAAAAGATTGGATATCAAGTTGGAGGATCGGTCGACGTATCGGTAGAAGGTTTCGGACAAAGGATTTAGGCATTGAGCCAAGAAGAGTGGAGTTGCGTCATGGAGATTAGAGTTGTAGAAGATAATTGCCGATTGGGCAACAAGCCGTAAGAAAGGATGATACACCAAAGAATCAGATAAAGTGTCGATGTACAAATGATATGCCGGATAAATTCGATTAAGCTTTGTAATAATTATCTAGATTAAATTAGGATTAGGTCTAATTGGATTGAAATTAAACCAACTTAATTAACTTAATTAGGAGCCAATTAGGTCTGAATCAGGGCTATGTTGGGCCCAAACAATACCCTGGTGCCACGTCAGGCGGTGGCACCACTAGGGTTGGTGGTGGAACTACCTAAAGGCTTAGCCTCCAAGGCTGAGTCTGGGCGGTGGTACCACCCAGTATCAAGCAGACTAGGTGGTGGTACTGCCTAGGTCCAGTAGTTGAGACTCTGCCTGGGCGATAGTACCATCCAATGTCAGAGTCAACCGGTGGTGGTACTAGTAGTGGTACCGCTAGCACCTTGAAAAATCAGGGTGATTCAAATTTGGACCCTAAATTTGAATCTCCTTGAGGCCTCTAAATACCCCTCTCATCCATGGTTAGTAGATACACCAATTGAAAACAAAAAGTAAAAAAAAATTTGCTTATAATCACTTGAAAAATCCTCCCTCTAGCTCTAAGTTTTGGTCTAGTTTAAGAGAGGGGTGAGAGGTCTTGTAAAGATTATTTTCCTAAACCTATAAAAGGAGAAGAGGGTTGTAAGGATAGTTAGTCTTCACTTAATTGAAAGAAGACTGCTAGTGAAAGCCGGTGGCTTCGACGAAGGAGGAATCAAGAGTGGATGTAGGTTGAATGACCGAACCACTATAAGTTGGTTAGTAGGTACACATACATCACATCATACGGTCCACGATCATCTATCCACATCAAATATCACATGTATATGTTATTATATAGGACTATTAAATAAATAATAATAGTTAATTAAATATTTTAATTAACTAATACTTTTTTGAAAAGGGACATATAAGAAATTTTCTAAATTTGAAAGGGTATTTTGGTCATTCGAACAGAAGGGACAAAATTAGATTTTTTGAAATTTTCAGGGGCAAAACTATATTTTACTGAAAAACCTAGTACCCACCTTTACGGCACGTTGTGTTGCATCTGTGGCCGTTGCCACCCTGTAGGCGGCGACCATGTGCGCAGGGCGCTGCCAATGCCTACGGGCGGCTCGCCCATGGGCAGCGCCAGTGCCACGCCCCCTGAATTTTTGATCTCATTCAGGAGATATGACCTTGTCTTAAAATCCATAACATTAAGATTAAATAACAATACAAATCCAGGATCCAAACTAAACAATTTGAGGATACTAAGAATCAATCAAATTAATATTCACACACCCATAAATTCATACTCCATAAACCTATACAGTTTCATAAAAGTACTACTCCACTTCATTCATTGATTCATAAAATCCAAAACTAACTCAACTAAATAACATCCACATCACTAAAATCCACAAGTGTGGGAATCCATATAATTACAAAACCAACATTTGCCACATGATCATATCATTATATAATTTAATCTTAACATTTCAAATCCTAACATGAGAGGTTCTTTAACTTTTACAAAACACATAAGTTCAGATTTATCATAGATATTTCCTTAAGCACAAAATATTCTTCTACAATAAAACTTATCAATCATTAAAGCTCAAGCCAAAATCTTCTAGCATTCCCTTCCTCAACCGATTTTAAACATTCTAGAAACTGATAAGCTAACCTGAAAAAAAAAAAGTTATAGCAATCGAAGTGAGCATAACAGAGCTCAGCAAGTGATTAACATATCCATGGCGATAGGGGAAGTTCAAGCAAGCTTGGTATCAAAATACAAAAACATAGATACAAGTGTTCATTGAAAGTATCTTATTTGATATAAAATTAGGAAGGGTTACCTCATTCGAAATATGCTTTAAGCACAACGATAGGAAAAAGGAAATTTGGAGCATATCATTGGCATAAGAAATATTTAGGTAAGTATCAAATGACATATGAAGAATTTAGGTACATATCAAAGGCGTAAGAGTATTTTGGAGCATAACAATGATATATGAAACATTTCAAAGCATAACAAGTGAACCGAATAACAAACATAAGCTTGTATGTCAATTTCGATGTTGTATGCATTTCAAATTTTATCCAAAGCATGAATATAAACACATAAGTAATTATTTGGATCTCATATCAAAAACATAGAGGGCACTGTGGGACCACATACATAACATGATTCATCCATTTATGGATGACCACCAAATATAAGTCTCTCACGTCTGGAAACTTAATCCACCCACGTCTAAGTGAAGTCAATGGGGCCAGCAGAGCAATCGTGGGGCTCTCATCATAACTCCCTTTACTATTTCTAGCAAAGGTTCATATTATTCCACAAAATAGCAAAGTACAAAAGGGTAGCATGTACAATAACATTGGCATATATCAGAAGCACATGCAAAACACAAAAATATCTGTGTGCCTTTACGAAATAAGGTAATGCAAGTATGAACATTACATAATAGATTTCAGGTATACAAATGATTTCAGGTTGAACAATACAAGAATTTTAAAGGACTAATATAAAGCTCTATTGAAGAAAAATTTAGTAGAAGTTAGATTTCCAATAGGATGAAACTTGAATAGGCAAATCTCAACAAAATTTCAGGTCTAATAGAAATTGAGTGGTACTTTTCCTGAATGGTTTGAGTAACCAATTATACTCCAATTTGCTCAAAAAAGGTATCATTAGAAATCTGTATCAATCTACTTTTGGATAAACTCAGTTTTGTAAATTTATGAGTTCCTAACAGGGAGTTAGGACAAATAAAGTAAAGCATGGTCAGAATTTATCATCTCTGTTTTGCAGACTTGGTAGAATAAATTTAAACAGATGCTTCAGTAGGCAAATATACTTCAAAATTTCCAATTTTAGTATCAAAAGAAAGATATACGAATCTAATTTCCAAATAATTAAATTTTATATAGTTCAGAGTTTCCACCATAGAGTTATGGATAATTTAGTAATAGAAGGTCAAAAGTTATAGTATCTGTTGTACCAAATACATAAGGTCTTTTCATTCATATATTTAGATAGGTAAATTTACTCCAAATCCTTCAATTTTTATATCAAATGAAATCTCTTTAAGTCTACTTTCATACAAAAGATGTTTTTTTTTAAATCAGAATTTGGTTAAAAAGTTATGGCCATAAGAGAACTGAAAGGTCAAAACCTGAAAAATTCCAGATTCAACATTTAATGTATAAACGGCATAGATATCTTGCATGGAGCTATAATCTTCCAATTTTCTCAAAATCATGATGAAAACAGGGATCAAAATTTTCTCTAGGATGGGGTTAGAATACTTGCCTTAAAAAGTTTTGATTTTCAAATATGAGAGAATTGATGCAAGACCTTGAGCCAAGACAAAAGTTCTTCTTCTCCTTCAATTCCTTCTCCTTTTCTTTTATCTTGGCAGCAAGCTTCCCACCTCTTTATTAAGTTTTCATTAACTCCTCATCTATTTGCTTAAAATGGTAAAGTGACAAACATGCATGATAGAGGCTTAGGTGTCATTCTTAGAATAAATACAAGTGGCTCATTCTTAGGTTAGCTAATGCCACATGTTCTCTCTTTTTCTTTCGTTCTCCTTTTTTTTTAAACTGAATACCAATCTTTCATAAATCCTATCTAATCATTAATATTCATATTTTGGTCCCTAGTACTAAACTTTCAATATAAAAAATTATTTAGTGCTAAAGGATTATTAAACAATCCTTATTATTTTTTTATAATTTTGGTCCTTTCATTACAAACAAGCCCTTATAAAAATTTTCAAAATAATGAGGGATATTACACTCTCCCCTCGTTAAAAGAAAATTTAGTCCTCTAAATTTGTCATACCTTTTTCGGTGAAAAGATGAGGATAAACTTTCTTCATTTCTTCCTCTAGCTCACAGGTCGTTTCATCGGTAGAATGATGTTTCCAAATTACTTTAACTAGTATAATGATTCTATTTTTAAAGACCTTCTCTTTCTTATCAATGATTTAAGTGGGCTCTTCCTTGTAAGATAAGTCTTTTTCAATCACAATCGGCTCATACTCAATGACATGAGAGGGATCTGGTATATACCTTCTGAGCATTGAAACATGAAATATATCATGGACATAACTCAATGATGGTGGCAAGGCAATCTTGTAAGCAATAGAGCCAATTCTTTTAAGGATCTCAAAAGGTCCAATAAACCTTGGGTTTAGCATTCCTTTCTTTCCGAATCTTATAATGCCTTTGGAAGGGGAGACCTTTAGGAATACAAAATCCCCTACTTGGAACTCGATATCTCGTCTTTTGTTGTCAACATAGCACTTTTGCTGACTCTGAGTAGTCTTTTAGTCTTCTTCTGATAACTTGAATCTTTTCAGTAGTCTCTTGTACTTTATCTAGTGCTAACAACTTTCTATCGCCAACTTCCTCTCAACATATAGGTGTTCTACACTTTCACCCATACAATGCTTCATAAAGAGCCATCTGAATGCTCGAATGATAACTATTATTGTAAGTGAACTCAATAAGAGAAATATCTTTATCTCATTCACCTCTTCAATCCATGACATAGGCTCTAAGCAAATCCTCAAGTATTTGAATTGTTCTTTCAGATTGACCATTAGTCCAAGGGTGATAGGCAGTGCTAAACTTTACTTTGGTGCCCATAGAATCTTGTAATCTCCTCCATAATCTAGAAAGAAATTTGGAGTCTTTGTCAGATATGATCTCCTTTGGAACACCATGAAGTCTTACTATTTCATCAACATACAAATCTATAAGCCTATCTAGAGAAAAGTCATATTAATAGGTAAGAAATGTGCAGATTTAGTTAACCTATAAATAATAACCCAAATAGCATCATGCTTTCTAAAGGTTCTGGGTAGTCTTGAAACAAAGTCCATAGTAATGCATTCCCATTTCCATTCAGGAATATCTAAGGGCTATAACAACCCTCCAGGTCTCTGGTGTTCTACTTTGATTTGCTGACATGTCAAACAACTTGAAACATATATTGCAATCTTCTTCTTCATGCCTTCCCACCAATAATGACTTTGGAGATCTCTATACATTTTAGTGCTACTAGGATGCATGGTGTACTTTGAATTGTGACCTTCTTTCAAGATTTGGTTCTTGATAGCTGGGTCATTTGGAATACATATTCTATCCCAAAATCTCAATAGACCATCATCTAAAATTTAAAAATTCAGTTTCAATCCATTTTCAAATTCATTCCTCAAGTATATTAAATGTGGATCTCATAGTTGTACTTTGATTTGTTAAATGAAATCAGATTGCACTTTGATAGAAGCCATCAATATTATTGAGTCTTGCCCTTTTCTCCTGACATTCAAATCATAATTTTTTTCTAATAACTTCCATTGTTTCACAACTAGGCTAGCCATAAAACTTATAGATTTTCTACTAAGTGCGTCAGCTACAACATTTGCTTTACCAGGGTGAAAATGGATGGTACAATCATAATCCTTTAGAAGCTCTATCCATCTTTGTTGCCTCATATTTAACTCTTTCTGAGTAAAAATATACTTTAAACTCTTGTGATCTGTAAAGATGTCAAATGTTCACCCATACAAGTAATGTCTCCAAGTCTTTAGAGCAAAGATGATAGCTGCCAATTCCAAATCATGAGTCGGATAATTCATCTTGGCTGCCTAGAAGCATAAGTAATTACTTTCCCTTCTTGCATCAAAACACATCAAGGCCGTTTCTTGAGGCATCAGTATAAACTACAAATCCTTCATTACCACTCGGAATAGTGAGAATAGGGGTACTAGTCAATCTTCTTTTTAGTTCTTGGAAACTTTGCTCACAATCATCACTCCATTCAAATTTCACATTCTTTTGAGTCAGTTTGGTGAAGGGATGAGCAACTTGAGAAAATCCCTCCATAAATCTCCTATAATAACCTGCAATGCCCAGGAAACTTCTAACTTCTATTACATTTGTTGGTACTTCCCAATTAACTACCGCTTCCACCTTCTTTGGATCCATAGATATGCCCTTTCCTGAAATTACGTGACCTAAGAAAGTAATTTCCTTCAACCAAAATTCACATTTGCTGAACTTTGCATATAACTTCTTTTCTCTTAGTATGGATAGTACATTTCTCAAGTGTTCCTCATGCTCCTGATTACTCCTTGAATATACTAATATATCATCAATGAACACAATTACACAATCATCTAAGAGTGGCTGAAATATCCTATTCATCAGTTTCATAAAAGCTGCAGGGGCATTAGTCAAGCCAAAAGGCATTACTAAAAATTCATAGTGACCATATCGAATTCTAAAGGCTGTTTTTGGAATATCCTCCTTCTTGACCTTCAACTGATAGAAACCTGACCTTAGATCAATCTTGGAGAAAATCAAAGGTATTTTCTATTACACATGTAATTTTCACTGATTGGATCCCGATCCCCACTAGAGATCTGCTAGGGGTCTCCGATTCACATACCAGAGGGTGTTGTGTGCCTCGTGAAAAGCCAAGTAAGTGGGAGTACTATCACCTTTTTGGTATTATATGTGGATGATATCCTGATCATTGGGAATAATGTAGGAATGCTCTCCATATAAAGGCTTGACTGTCTAGACACTTCTTCATAAAGGACTTACGGGAAGCATCCTACGTATTAGGGATATAGATCTATAGAGATAGATCCAAGAGGATGCTTAGCTTATCCCAGTCCAGGTACATAGACACCATTGTCAAAAGGTTTGGCATGAAAAATTCCAAGAGAGGTCTCATACCAATGAGATAAAGAATATCACTTTTTAGGAGTATGTCCTCAAAAACTCCTAAAGAAAGAGCATACATGGATATGATACCATATACCTCAGCGATAGGATCTATCATGTATGCTATGCTATGTACAAGGCCTGATATAGCGTATCCTTTGAGTGTCACGAGCAAGTATTAGGTAGATTCAGGCTTGGAGCACTAGAAAATAGTAAAATATATCTTTAAGTACTTGAGGACTAAGGATCTTTTATTGGTATATGGAGGCAGTAGTCTCAGGGTTGAGGACTACATGGACTCAAGCTTCCAGTCCGATATCGATGATAGCAAGCCTAATTCAGGGTATATGTTCACCTTGAATGGAGGAGCAGTATACTAGAAGAGTTCGAAGCAAGACACTACTGTTGACTTGACCATAGAGGCGGAATACATTGTTGCGGCAAAGGTAGCAAAGGAGGGAGTCTGGATGAAGAAGTTCATCACAGACTTAGGAGTCATGTCGAGCAGCAAGAAGCTGATTCCCTTATATTGTAACAACTACGGGATGATTACTCAAATAAGAGAACCCGGGTCTCATCAGAAGTATTCTATAAAGGTTCGAACTTATTAGAGAGATCGTGGCCGAAGAGATGTAGTAGTAGAAAGAGTTCCATCCAAAGATAACACTATAGATCCACTAACAAAGCCATTGACTCAAATTGTCTTTGAGTGTCATAGAGGTCTGATAGGGATCAGACATGTTGGTGATTGGCTTTAGGTCAAGTGGGAGATTGCTAGTCATATGTGCCCTGCAAGCCAATCACATGAGTGATGGCACTTGTGACTTGATATGTACTCTTTCTCTTTGCTTATTATTAGACATTTTATCACTTTATCTTGCATGTTGCATATATTATGATGTCCTTAGATCTGTGTAATGGGAATCAGATTATTATGAGATCACAATAATGAGACCGATTCACTTTTAAATATAGATCCTAAATAATCCTAGTCATAGGTTACATGAGAGGGACATCGAGACAACTGGATAGACTGGTGTGCTGTATACCCGTCCATATGATGGAGGTAGCTGGTTTGATAGCTACTCATGTAGGGACACTAAGGGTACAATGCAGGTGTTCATTGGGGAATGAGTTCACTGATTGATCCGCTTACGGAATGTTGGATGGTTATTGATACCTCACGTCAGACAATGATTCTGTAGTCCTAGTAGTTTATCTGGTCCTTAGACTTGAGACACCAAGGATGTTCTGTATGAGTACTCCACTCTTTGATACTGGACTTATAGGTTTAGAAAGTTTCAGATCTAGTACAGCCGATTATTGGGAGTGGTAGCCAACCTTACGAGGGCTATTGAGTGTCAATAGAAGATCATCCGCTCTCAATATCATGAGAGGAATATCCCATGTATTCTTGCTCGAACAAATCCTTGGCCAAGGTTATTCGGATTGAGAGAGAAAGAGTTTTCCGGGAGAATCTGATAAGAGCAATACTCGAGGAGAGACCGTATGGGCCTGACAATACCATGCCGAGTATAGGGTCTCTAGGATATTAGTTGGATGAGGGACTATAGATACATGGTAACTAAGGACAGATAGATCCAAAGGATTGGATTCCCCCGTATCGTCTGGGGGCTGCGGCATAGTAGCCTAGTACATTCGCAGTCGATGAGTTTGGTGAATTATTATAGAGATAATAATTCACTAAGTCAGAAGGAGTTCTGACAAATATGACTTATAGCTAGCTCGATATTGGGCCTAGAGAGTCACACACATATGGTAGGTGTTGTGATGAGTAAAGGTTCGGATATGAGATATTCGCTAGAGCCCCTATCTTATTAGATATCCATTAAGCCCCTAAATTATTGGATCCTAAGATGAGATCCAATAATTGCTAATAAGAGATTATTGGATAGAGACTCACTAATCTAAGAGGCTTGAGAAATTGGATGGAGATCCAATACCTAATAGGGCAAGATCCATTAGGGTTTACAGGGGGCCTCTATAAATAGGAGGGAACCAAAGCTCTATAGGCTAGGGGTTCTTTTGGTAGCCACCTTCTATTCTCCTCTCCCTAAAGAGGTATATCGTAAGTCTCTACTGTGTGGATATCGCTAGAGAGGAGGACGCTTGACCTCCTTCATCTTTCCTACAGATCTGTAGGAATTCAGGGATATACGATCTCCCTAGGTATTTTCTTTTATACATGTAGTTTTCGTGGATTTATTTTGACGCACCAATCTTTGCACGACGATAGAACCTTTCTATAGGAAATTTGTGGTTTTATTTTTTTATTTTTCTATGGCGCATGTGATGTCACCCCATAGGATTTCCCAACACCTCATCCATCTAATATCCCAAAGATCATATATTCGACATGGTACTGTTAGGCCTATACAATTTCTAATCAAGTCTCGCTTTAATATTCTCCTAGAAAACTCTTTGTCTCTCAACCCGAATGACCCTGGTTAGGGATTTGCTTTAGCAAGAACACCTAGGATATTCTTCTCATGATACTAAGAGTGGATGATCCTCTATTGACACTCAATTACCTTCGTAAGTTTGGCTACTATTCCCGAGAACCGGTTGTACCAGATTTGAAACTTTCTAAACTTATGAGTCTGCTATCAAAGAATGAAGTACTCATACAAGGAATCTTTGGTATCTCAAGTCTAAGGAACAGATACACTATTGGGACTACAGAATCATGTTTGACGTGAGGTATCAATAACCATCCAATATTCCATAAGCGGATCAATTAATGAACTCATTCTCCAATGAGTACCTGTACTGTATCCTTAGTATCCCCACATTAGTAGCTATGAGATCGGTCACCTCCATCATATGAATGGATATATAGCACACCAGTCTGTCCGATTATCTTGATATCCCTCTCGAGTAAATTATGACCAGGATTATTTAGAGTTTATGTTTAAAAGTGAATCGGTCTCATTATCATGATCTCATCATGATCCGATTCCCATTGCACAGATCCAAGGACATCATAATATACATATGAATAATGTGAGAAAATATCAATAATCATAAGCAATGAATTGACACAATATATTACAAGTGCCATCACTCATGTGATTGGCTTGTAGGGCACCTATAACTAGTAATTTCGACACTATCGAGTTAGTTGGAACTCTATTTAGAAGGTAAGTTGCGGATTCTAGGGTGTATCTCCAAAATGAGATGAGTAGGTCTATAAAACTTATCATGGACCACACCATGTCTAATAGTATATGATTCCTCCTTTCTGATATATCATTGAGTTGAGGTATATAAGGAGTTGTCCATTGGAATAGAATCTCATAGTTCTTGAGGAACTAGGTGAACTCTGTACTCAAGTACTCACCTCCTCGATCTGATCGAAAAGTCTTGATACTCTTTCTAGTTTGGTTCTCTACCAGTGCTCAGTCTCCGAGACATAGTCTTCAAGATTGTATCAAGCGGTGGTACCACCAGACTGGGCGATGGTACCGTCAGTACCCCGAAGACTCAAGATGATATTGGTTTTGGCTCCAAGTTTGAATCCATTTGGGGCCAATAAATACCCCTCGTATCCCTGCTCAGAAGATATAAGCATTGAGAACTTAAAAGTGAAAAAACATTGTTGTAATTACTTGAGAGATTTCCTCCTCTAGCCTTAAGATTTATTTCAGTTTAAGAGAGGAGTGAGTGCTTATAAAGGTTATCTCCTAAACTTGTGAAAAGAAAAAGAGAGCTGTAAGAGGGTAGTTGATCTTTACCCATTGAAAGAAAATCATTAGTGGAAATCGGTGGCCTAAACAGAAGAGGAGTCAGGAGTGGATGTAGGTCACGATGATCAAACCACTATAAATTGGTTTGCCTACATTTCTTTGTTGTTTACCTTTTCTATAAACTACTTTACTTTCTCACTTCTCTCATGAACATCTTTAAGTTTAAAGCATTTCTGATACAGCTTTCATCGTATAAAGTTTTTTAAATCGAACGATGTTTTTCAAACTAACTTTTCTATCATAAGCACTAATTCACCCCCCTCTCTTAGTGTCGACCTTGATCCTAACACAACCAATATAGACTTAAGAAGAGAAGGGAAGAGGAATTGAAGTATAAGAAGTTTTGCTTTGGCTTGAGGTTTTGCATCAATTTTTCATATTTGGGAATCAAATGTTTCTAATAAAAGTGTTCTAACCCCATCTTATAGTAATCTTGGTCTCTGATTTCATCTCAATTTTAAAAAATTTGAAAGATTTTGGCTTTGTACATGATATCCTACTTTTTTAGAAATAAAACTATGAATCTGAAATTTTTCAAGATTCTGACCTTTTTATATTTTTCTAGCCATAACTTTCTGCACCAAACTCTGATTTAGGCAAAACTTAATTCATTTGAAAATAGACTCAAATATCTTTCTTTTGTTACTAAGATAAAAAGTTTGGAGTCTAATTGTTTATCCAAACTTTTATTTAAATTGACTTGATGGAATCTATAAAAATAGAGATTGTAAGTTTCGATGTTTTGGTACTATTTTACTTGTAACTCTTTGTCAAAGAATCCAATTATAGCAAAACCTACTTCATGGGAAACTAGACTCATATATTTTTCTTTTCATTCTAATACGAAAGATTTGAGATATAAATACCTATTAAAACATCTATTCTATTCGTCTTTATGAATTCTACAAAACATAGATGATGTTCTCTTAACTTTAGTTACTAAATTATTTATAACTTCTTATTGGAAACTCTACAAAACTTAGTTTACTAAAACTAGATTGTAATATCTTTCAAATGGCACCAATTTTGAGCCAATCAGAGTATAATTGGTTATTCAAATAGTTCATGAAGAATATCTCTCAAATTCTACCAAAATCAAGCTTTTGTCAATCTTGTCTATTCTTGTTTCATCCCTTCAAAAATTGATTTCAACTAAAACTCTTTTTTCAATTAAGCTTTATATTATTTCTTTGAATTCTTGTATGTTCTTATCCTTAAATTATTTGCATACCTAAATCTATTATGTAAAGATTATATTTGTATCACATTATTTTGTATAGGCACATGTATATTTCATTGTATCGCATGTGCTTTTCGATATATGCAAATTTTATTATTCATAATATCCTTTTTTACTTTGTATTTGTGGGATAGTGTGAACATTTGTTAGAAATGATAAAGAAAGTTATGCTTAGAGCCCGCGATACTCTGCCGGCCCACTATGACTTCACTTCAACGTGAGTGGATAGAGCTCCCAAACATGAGAGACCTATGTTTGGTGGTTATCCATAAATGGATAGACCATATTATGTGTGTGATCCCACTTCACTTTATATATTTTTGATATGAAATCCAAAGCATTGCTTATGTGATTTTATATGCATTTTTGATAAGAATAAAATGCATACAACATGAAATATGACATATAAGCTTATGTTTATTATTTGTTCACTTGATATACTTTGAAATATTTTGTAAATCATTGATATGCTTCTAAACATTCTTACACCTTTGATATGTACCTAAATGCTTCATATGTCATTTAATACATGCCTAAATACTTCTTATGCCAATGATATGCTTCAATTATCTTTTCTCAATTGTTATGAATAAAGTATGTTTCGAATGAAATGTCCATTGTGGTTTTGTATCTAATGAGATGCTATCTATGAAATCTTGTATCCTTACCTTACATTTTGATATTAAGTTTATTTGAAAACTATCATCTTTCACTATGGATATATTAGTCACTTGCCAAGTTTTGTATGCTCACTTTGTTACGATATAAATTTTTTAGATTAGCTTGTAACTTACTTTAAGTTAGAATTGGGCTGAGGTAGTAGAAAGCTAGAAGATTTTAGGTAAATCTTTATTGGTTGATATGTTTTTGTTATATAAGTACACTTTATGTCTAATGATATGTCGATGGTAAATCTTGTTGAATATCGAATTTTGATGATAAAGTCAATTGGTGAATTATTTGTTCTAATCCATATTGTTGAGATAAGTGTGCATAAATAACTATGATAGCATGAAAACATAAAGTGATTTATTGAGGTCAAGTTCGCTGGGAGTTCGAGAGTTCACCGGAAGTCCGAAGGATCATCGGAAGTACTGCCAGAACCAACCGAGATAGAATCAAGGACTTGTTGAAGGTTTCAGAAGTTCACTGAAAAAATCATCGGAGGTTCACAAAGATCACCAAGAAGGTTCATAAGCTTGCTAAAGATTCATCGAACTTGCCACAGAATCCGAGAGCCTGTTGGGAGTCCACCAGAAGAAATCCGAGGGAGTGTCGGAAGTCCACCGGAAGTTCATCAGGAAGCTCGCGGGAAGAAGACTTGAAGATGTTGATTTAAAATTGCTTAGAATTATGTTTCAACTTCATAGTTAGCATGTAATTAGGGTAAGGATTAGGTAATAATCCTGTTAAACCCTGATAAGGGCCAATTGGGCCCTAATTGGGCTGATTTGGGTAAAAGTTTGGGCCCATTTAACCTTGCTAGAATCAGCCTGGCGATGACATCACCAGACCCAGGCGGTGGCACCGCCCCAGGTCAACGATAGTACCACTAGCAGTAATTACCTACTAGCGATGGTACCACTTGGCAGGCAGTGGTACCGCCTGGCAGGTGGTGGTACCGCCTTGCAGGTGGTGGTACCGCCAGTGTCAGGTGATGGTACCGCCAATGTCAGGCAGTAGTACCGCTAGTAACCTGGAAAACCGAGAAGATTTAAATTTGGGCTCCAAATTTGAATCCTTTTGGAAGCTATAAAAACCCCTCCCACCCCTGGGTTACTGCAGGCAAGCATATACACCTTGAAAGCTAAAAAACTCTATTCAAGTCTCTAGAAATCCCTCCTTAAGTTTTCTCTTGTGTTCGATTCAAAAGAAAGGAGTGAGTGCTTGTAAGAGTTATCTCCTAAGCCCGTCAAAAGGAGAAAGCACTATAAAAGGGAATTAGTCTTTGCCCTTGGAAGGAAGACACCTAGTGGAAAGCAAGTGGCCTCAAGAGAAGAGGAATCGGGAGTGGACGTAGGTCGTATGACCGAACCACTATAAAAATTCTGGTTTGCGTTTCAATATTGTTATTTACATTTCTGCAAACTGGTTCATTTACTTACTATGATTCCTCCTCACTTTCTTATGAATCATTTTAAGTTTATACGTAATCGAAACCAAATTTTATCGAAAAGTATTTTTGTTACACAAAGTTTCCGAAGTTGTTTTAAATCACCAAAAAGTTATCTTTATTAACCGCTGCATTAATTCACCCCCCCCTCCTCTTAGTGCCATTCGATCCCTAACAATTGGTATCAAAGCCAGGTTCACTTTTATATTTGGTTTAAAACCCAAGAGAGATGGCTTACTCAGGCATGCAAGAGGGTCACTCCATTACACGTCCGCTTATGTTTAATGGGTCAGATTACACGTATTGGAAGACTCGTATGAGGATCTTTCTTATTTCCATGGATTTTGAGCTTTGGAATATCATCAAAAATGGATTTCAAAAATCATCTCTTCCGATGAGTGAATAGAATAAATCGGAGAAGAAGGTTTTTGCTTTAAACACAAAGACTATGAATGCCTTGTTTTGTGCACTCGAGAAAAATAAATTTAATTACATTTTGATTTGTGAATCAGCTTTTGATATTTGGCGTACTCTTGAAATCACTCATGAAGGCACTAGCCGAGTGAAAGAGTATAAAATCAACATTCTTGTGCATTCTTATAAATTTTTCTGAATAAAACCAAGAAAGTCCATCGGAGATATGTATACCCGCTTCACGGATATCATCAATGGACTCAAAGCACTTGGTAAAGGTTTTTCTAATTTTGAACTTGTAACTAAAATTTTAAGATCCCTTCCAAAGAGTTTGGATCCAAAAGTTACGACCATTCAAGAGGTCAATGATCTTAAAACTTTTCCTCTTGAAGAATTTATTGGGTCTCTAATGACCTATGAAATGACATGTCATGCTCATGAAGAGCTCGAGAACCCCCTTCCAAAGAATAGGAAGGATATGGCATTAAGAACACAAGAAGACCACTTGAAAGGAACATCAAGTGATGAGGACAGTGACGATGATATTGCACTTTTAACTCAAAAATTTAAAAAATTTATAAGAAAAAATAAATTTAAAAATGATACTAAACACAAACTTGAACCAAAAAAGGACCAAGTCATATGTTACGAATGCAAGAAGCCAGGACACTTCAAAAATGAATGCCCCCAAGCCAAGAAGAAGCAACCGAAGAAGAAGAAAGTTTTAAAGGCAACATGGGATGACTCAAGTGATTCCGAGAATAAAGAAGCAAGCAACAAAGAGGAGGCCAACTTCGCGCTAATGGGTTTAGGAGAAGAGGTATGTGATTTAATTAATGAAGATTTATCTTTTGATAAACTTTCTATCACTTTTCATGAATTATTTGATGAGTGTAGAACTATTAGTAAGAAGTTCAATCTATTAAAGAAAGAGCATGCTTTATTACAAAATAAGTTTAATAGTCTTCAAACTCCTTCTTTACCCCCACTCTCTAAGTGTGAACACTTAGAAGCAATAAAAAGTAAGAACTTGCTACTTAAAGAGACCTTAAACAAGTTTAAGGTCAATAGCAAGGGCTTAGACATTATTCTTGCAAACAAGGGTCATGTCGTAAATAGAAGTAGAATTGGATTTATGAGTGGATCTCACCAAAATCCTACCACCTTCATTAAAGGACCCATACTATATGTATCACCTCGTTTGAAATATAATTATTATTGTAAATTCAGACATGTTATTTACAAATGTCCGTTTAAGAAAATTAGTCCATGCAAATTGATATGGGTTCCTAAAGGAACTATAAATAATTTAATACTAAATGACAAAGTTAGTAGATCAATTTTTGATATACCCAAAATCAAATGGGTACCTAAAAATCATCCTCTTTTGTAGAACCATTCACCATCACAAGCTAGGAGCAAGAGATAGTATCTTGATAGTAGATGCTCAAAGCACATGACCAGAAATCTATCTCAATTCTCTATGCTCACTAGCAAAGAAGAAGGGTATATCACCTTCGGAGACAACAACAGGGGTAAAATCATTGGCAAGGGAACCATAGGTAACAAATCAAAATTTTTAATTAATGATGTATTACTAGTTGATGGATTAAAATATAATCTTTTGAGTATTAGTCAATTATGCGATAAAGGTTATATTGTTAGATTTGAATCTAATGCTTGCATCATTAAAAAACCAAACAATAACATATCCATGATTGCGTTAAAACAAAATAATGTTTACACCATTAACATTGAAGAACTTAGTAATGAAATGTGCTTCTCCATTTTAAATGATGATGCTTGGCTTTGAAACTAAATGTGCACAGGAGATTAGGCCATACAAGTATGAAACTAATATCTAAAATTTCTTTTAGAGAACTAGTACGAGGAATTCCAAATGTCAAGTTTGTCAAGGACAAAGTATGTGATGCATGTCAACTAGGAAAATAAATAAAAACTGACTTCAAATCAAAGAATCAAATAAGCACATCTAGACTATTACAATTGATCCATATGGATTTATTTGGACCAATCGACACAACATGTCTAGGAGGTAGTAAATATACATTTGTCATTATAGATGACTATAGTAGATATACTTGGACCTATTTTTTGGCTCACAAAAGTAATTGCTTTAAATGTTTTTCTAAATTTTGTAAACTTACTCAAAATGAAAAGGGTTTCATGATTTCATCGATTCGAAGTGATCATGGTGGAGAATTCCAAAACCATGACTTCCAAAATTTTTGTGAATCTAATGGCTATAACCACAACTTCTTTACTCCAAGAAATCCTCAACAAAATGGAGTAGTTGAAAGAAAGAATAGAAATTTACAAGAAATGGCAAGGACCATGTTAAATGAACATAGTTTACCCAAGTACTTTTGGGCCGAAGCTATTAATACGGCTTGCTATGTCATGAATAGGGTTCTAGTAAGACCATCTCTATCCAAAACCCCCTATGAATTATGGAATAATAAAAAATCAAATGTTTCTTATTTTAAAGTTTTCGGTTGCAAATGCTTTATCTTGAATGAAAAGGATGCCTTAAGAAAATTCGATGCTATATCCGATGAAGGCATCTTTCTTAGTTATTCTTCCGTTTCTAAAGCTTTTCGGATTTTTAACAAAAAAACTTTAGTTATAGAAGAGTCTATTCATGTAGTTTTTATTGAATTTTTTTAATTTAAGAAAAATAATTTTGATAATGATCTTGGTTTTGATGGTTTAAATTTGAATAAACCCTCTCCTCAAAATGATAACTTGGATGCATCTTCTTCCCAAATTTCCTTACCTAAGGAATGAAAGTATATAGATGCCCATCCTAAGGAGCTAATTATAGGAGACACATCAAAAGGGGTTTAAACTCGTTCCTCTTTTAAAAATTATTGTGCCCATACTGCTTTTCTTTCTCAAATTGAACCTAAGTACATTGACGATGCCTTGAAAGATGATTCTTGGGTTATCACAATGTAAGAAGAATTGAATCAATTTGAGAGGAATGAGGTATAGAAGCTTGTTCCTAGACCTAGTGACTATTTAGTTATTGGTACTAAATGAGTCTTTAGAAACAAGCAAGAAGAATGTGGTATCGTGGTTAGAAACAAGACTAGACTATTGGCCAAATGTTTTAACCAAGAAGAAGGTATCGATTACGAAGAGACCTTCGCTCCTGTGGCAAGATTAGAAGCCATTAGGATGCTCCTTGCCTATATTAGTAGTAATAATTTCAAATTATTTCAAATAGATGTCAAAAGTGCTTTCTTAAATAGCTTTATTTTCGAAGAAGTGTTTATTGAACAACCTCCCAGTTTTGAAAATTCTTCTTTTCCTAATCATGTGTTTAAATTGACTAAGGTTCTTTATAGGTTAAAACAAGCTCCAAGAGCTTGGTATGAGAGACTTAGCTCATTTTTAATTTTAAATAATTTTACTAAAGGCAAGATTGATACTACATTGTTTGTTAAACATTTGGAAAATAATTTTCTTATTATTCAAATTTATGTTGATGACATTATTTTTGGTTCTACTAATGAATCATTATGTGAATCATTTGCCAAGTGTATGAGTCATGAATTTGAAATGAGTCTAATAGGTGAACTAACCTTCTTTTTAGGATTGTAAATTAAATAACTTAGTAATGATATATTTCTTAATCAATCTAAATATATATTAAAATTATTAAAATAATTTAACATGGATGGTTCAAAAGCTATAAACACTCCTATGAGTACTTTTACTAAATTAGACATGGACGAAAGTGGAGAAAGTTTTGATCAAAAAACATATAGGGGGATGATAGGTAGCTTACTTTACCTCACCGCAACTAGACTGGATATCATGTTTAGTGTAGGTTTATGTGCAAGATTCTAAGCTAATTCTAAGTTGTCTCGCCTTAAAGTCGTTAAAAAAATACTTAGATATCTTAAAGGAACTTTTAACCTAGGATTATGATATCCTAAATCCGATGACTTTGATTTAAAAGCCTATGCGGATGTGGATTTTGGCATATATAGAATAGATAGAAAAAGCACATCTAGAACATGCTAATTTTTAGGACATGCACTTGTTTCTTAGTCTTCCAAGAAACAAAACTCGATTGCACTATCTACGACCGAAGATGAATACATCGCTACAAGTGCATGTTGCCCACAAGTTATTTAGATAAAAAATACATTAGAAGACTATGGAATTCATTTAAAAAATATTCTCATAAAATGCGATAACACAAGTGCTATTTTTCTAACCAAAAATCCTATTCAACACTCTAGAACTAAGCATATTGATATTAGGCATCACTTTATACGAGATCACATCAATAATAATGATGTCATTCTAGAATTTATTGATACAAAGCATCAATTAGCGGACATTTTTACAAAACCTTTAAATGAAAAATAATTTGACTTTATTAGAAGGGAATTAGGTATGTTGAATTGTCCTCGTGAATGAGTTTTATTGTATACCTTTTCTAAAATTGTACATCATCTTTTCGATTTTCGTGGATTTGACTTTATTTTTTTATTTCATAATTATTTTATGACATCTTGAAGAGTGATACAAGACACCATTTTATTTTAATCAAACACATTAAACTTCTAAAAAAAATAAAAAAAATTATATTTTTAAGTGTGCCAACGGTAGCACCGAAAGAACTAGCGGTAGCACTGCCTGGGTGTTCGATCCCCAGGCGGTGGCACCACCTGAGAGCCCCCTTATATAAAGGGGAGGTTACGGCCAACGGTGGAACCGCCCCCAACCCGTGAGAGAACTCCCAAGCTCTCTTCCCATCCCCTCTAAACCTCTCTAAACCTCATTTAAACCCTTTAGAAGACTAAGAGAGGGTTCCATCTTGGATCAAGACCTCACAAGAAATCTCATATAAGGTAACATCTAAATTTTTTTTTTCTTCTCAATACATGGCTTATTCCTTAAAGTTCTTTCTTGATCTATCATCATGATTAGATATGGCTCCTAAGAGATCATCAAGGGACAAAGGGAAAAGGTTAGAAAAAGGTTCATATGACCCATCCCTCTTTAGATCTAATGAAGTAGCCCTTAGGTACCTTAATTTTGATGTAAGAACCATGCATAAGGAAAAACATATTGATCTAGGTGAACTAGGAACCCTAGAACCCATTAAATGGTTCGCCGATTTGGATGTCTTGCCTATCTTACAAATCGATGAACCAATTTACCCTAGGTTGGTTAAGTTATTTTATGTAAATTTAAGTATGAATGATGATAACTTAGCTACCTACCTTTTAGGAACTTAAATTCAAATTTTTGATAGTACAATATGTGAGCTAATTGGAATCTCAAAAAAGGATAGGGGTTGTTATTTCATAGGCTAGTGGAATATGGATGCAATCGGAGCAACCTTCTCTGAGGCTTTAGAAACTATTTTTGCAAATCCTAACCTAGGTATAGTTCTCAAAAGCTGTGAGCACTTATTACCCTTTAATTCTAAAATTCTTCATCACATCATCATAAGCATCCTTATTCCTAAACAATATCACCATGATGAGATTAGTATAATAGAGTTAAGTACTATATATTGGATTATGATCGGACAAAATAACTATTTTGGATACTTGATCCGGCAACATATGATGGACATAATATCTAGAGACTTGATGTTATCATATGGAGGTTTAATCACTAGATTGTTACTTGCACACAATATTTGTATATCACCCGATGAAGAAGTAATACAAATCGACAAATATAATACTATTAATAGAAACCTACTCAAGAGACTTAGGTACACATTTAGAAATGGTATATGGACTAGGCAATCTAGAAGGACTGATCCAGCTCCCCCACCAGTAAAACAATCTGAAACACCAGTTTTTAGGGAAAATGAATCTCCTCCTCCTAGTCCCTATGGTGTAGCACCATCCGAACCAGCTCCTGCTCTATCTTCTGAAAATCCGATCATGATAGAAATCAATCAAATCAAATCACAACAAGAGCAAATCAAATTATAGTAAGCTGAAATTTTGAGGGAAGTACGACAGATGAACCGAAAGATAGATCACATGTATAGGCACTTTGGAATTCCTCCTGAGGAATAGTTATTGTATTAAACTTTTTTGACTATTGTAAACCTTTATGCTACCTTGATATACTTTTGAAATTGTCCTACTATATGATGTTGTATGTTTCTTTCCGAAATTTTGTCAACTTTGGGTATCATCAATGACATCTTTTGAATGTTTTTTTATCCTTCGATCATAATATTTTGATGACGCTTTCATGATATTTTGGATGATTTGATGTCTTCCTTGAATGATCGATCTTAATGACATAGTAAAATTGATTTCATTTCATAAATGCCAAGTTGAAGCTTTGTGAATTTTGACATCTCCTTCTCACGATTTTTAAATTCATATGAGATGTTTTGATGAATGACTTTAATGATCTATACTTCCGCTGTGTAATCTTATTCCTAGATTTTCTATTTGCTATCTTAAACCTTTCATTCTAATTCATAAATGAATCTTTCACAGCTTGATGACTAATGATTGATCATTTTCCAAATTTCATAAACTTGACTTAAAAGGATGATCAAAACATTTTCGGATTTATCGGGTGACATATTTTATTTTCTAAGGCTCATGAATCAAATATGTTTGATATACTTGATAAATCACCGCTCTTACATTTTTTTTTATACTTCACCTCCTTTTTGTTGATGACAAAGGCGGAGAAGAATATGCAAACAAATTGATGACATGTTCAAATGATTTGATAAAAAGTCTTGCATGCATTGTATTGAGAAGAATATGACAAATAAATTAGCAAATATCTTATATGTGTTATATTGCGATTCAATTGCTTTTGCCATGCTTTATAATTGAAAATTGGTTGATATCTTTCAAAGCAATCGCAATAAAATTTATATCGTATTGCAATGTATGACATGTATCACAAATGCTTAACATGTAGACTTTTAAAAAATTCGCTATCATATCATGTATAATAAATTGGTATCCTTCATTGGAATGATAAGTTATCATCTCATGATGTATTGCTCAATTGATATATACCTTGCATATGTATCAATATCATTTGATCCATGTTTTATTTCAAATTAAAATTGGTATTTCTTATCGAAATGATAAATGACTATTATCATTCGACTTGAAATTAATTGTCATGTCTTGACATTATGAAAAATATGAAGTTTCATATTTATAAAAGCTCATGCTTGTAAAGCATAATGATAAGTTCAACGGATGGAGCTTATTGGTTTTGGCTTGAATTCAAAGAGATTGAAATCAAGTGTTTTTACCTTCTCATAATATGATATATAAATAGGGGGAGTTAAGATTAACTCCATTATCAATTGATTGTCATCATCAAAAAGGGGGAGATTGTTGAATCTCGGATTTTGATGATGAAGTCAATTGGTGAATTATTTATTCTAATCCATATTGTTGAGATAAGTGTGCAGGACTAACTACGATAGCATGAAAACATAAGGCGATTTACCAAGGTTAAGTTCGCTGGGAGTTCGAGAGTTCACCGGAAGTCCGAAGGATCGTCGGAAGTATTACCGAAACCAACCGAGATAGAATCAGGGACTTGCCGAAGGTTTCGGAAGTTCACTGGAAAAATCGTTGGAGGTTCGCAAAGATCATTGAGAAGGTTCAGAAGCTTGTCAAAGACTCGTTGAACTCGCCATAGAATCCGGGAGTCTACTGGTAGTCTGCCAAAAGAAATCCGAGGGAGTGTCGGAAGTTCACCGGAAGTTCACCAGAAAGCTCACCGAAAGAAGACTTGAATATGTCAGTTTAAAATTGCATAGAATTATGTTTCAATTTTATAATTAGCACATAATTAGGGTAAAGATAAGGTAATAATCCTATTAAACCTTGGTAGGGGCCAACTGGGCCCTAATTGAGCTGATTTGGGTCGAAGTTAGGGCCCATTTAGCCTTGCTAGAATCAGCTTGGTGGTGACACCGCCAGACCTAGACAATGGCACCGCCCCAGGTCAGCAGTAGTACCGTTGACAGTTATTACCTGCCAGTGGTTGTATCGCCTAGCAGGCGGTGGTACCGCTAGTGTTAGATAGTGGTACCGCTAGTGTCAGGCGGTAGTACCGCTAGAAACTTGGAAAACCGAGAAGATTCAAATTTGGGCTTCAAATTTGAATCCTCTTAGAGGCTATAAAAATCCCTCCCTTCCCTGGGTTGCTGCAGGCATGCACATACACCTTGAAAGCCAAAAAACTCTCTTCAAATCTCTAGAAATCCCTCCTTAAGTTTTCTCTTGTGTTTGATTCAAAAGAAAGGAGTGCTTGTAAGGGTTGTCTCATAAGCCCATCAAAAGGAGAAAGCATTGTAAAAGGGAATTAGTCTTTGCCCTTGAAAGGAAGACACCTAGTGGAAAGTCGGTGGCCTTAAGAGAAGAGGAATCGAGAGTGGACATAGGTCGTATGACCGAACCACTATAAAAATTCTAGTTTGCGTTTCAATATTGTTATTTACAATTCTAAAAACTGGTTCATTTACTTACTCTGTTTCCTCTTCACTTTCTTACGAATCATTTTAAGTTTATACTCAATCGTAACCAGATTTCATCGAAAAATATTTTTATTGCACAAAGTTTTCGAAGTTATTTTCAATCACCGAAAAGTTATCTTTATTAATCGCTACACTAATTCACCCCCTCTCTCTCTTAGTGTTGTTCGATCCCTAACAAATATGAACTTATATGTTTCATAAAAGTTTAAAAGACTCCTCATGTTTAGGATTTTAAAATGTTAAGGTTAATTTATATAATTATATAAACTTATGATAAATGTTAGTTTTGTGATTATATAGATTCCTACACTTGTTGATTTATGATAGGGTTATTGTTTAGTTGAGTTGGCTTTTGATTTTATGAATCATTAAGTGATGTGGTATATGATTATAAATTGAATAGGTTTTATAGATCGTTAGATATTGAAATGTTTTCAGTATCCTCAAATGTTAGTATGAATCCTAGATTTTGATTGTGGATGAATTACAATATTCTTGATTTTAAGATAGAGTGACAACTCCTGAATGTGATAATTTTGGAGGCGTGATAATCCTAGCCGCCATGGCAAATCCTATGACCAAGAAACCCTAGCAGCCAAGGGTGCCCTGTGCAGCTAGGAAATTTGGCTACAGGGCCTGCCTTCCCACAGGCTGAGAGCACCCATGCTGCTCTCAACCTTGCTGCACTTGGCTAGGCCAAGAGCAACAAGATGTGCTCTTGGCCAAGGCTGCATGTAGCCTTTGGCCAAATTGTAGGGCAGCAATAGCTACTGCCCTTTTCCTCTGTCCTGCAATAATAAATTTTGGTGAAGACAATAAGGTCGAGAGCAACAAGATGTGCTCTTGGCCAAGGCTATAAGCAGTCGTTGGCCAAATTGTAGGGTAGCAATAATTACTGTCTTTTTCCTCTATTCTGCGACAATAAATTTTAGTGATAAAACTTTGATTTAAAACACCTTTTAATAGGAAGAAGACATGTAGTCTATATCTCAAAAACTATGACAAAAATCATAATAATTACATAAAAATAATTTTATATGATTGAACACAACACACGTAGTTTAAAAGTTAATTTTTGCATGAACAACCTTGCTAATTAAAAAAGGTTTTAAAATTTTGATTTTATGATAATTATTGCTAATATTTAGACTTTATTATAACTAGTGTATTGGGATCTTTAGAATATTTAAAGATCAATTTAAATTTGCTAATAAGTCATTGATTGACATATTAATGAAAGAATTGTTTAAGAAATTCAAGATTATATCATCAATATGATAGATAAAGTTATAAGCTTAAGAATTTTAAGCATAAATGTAGTTAAGTAATTTCTCATATAATTTATTCTTAATTATATTTTTTTCTTAGTTTGGCTCATTTAAAGTTCACTATAATAAAATTAAGGGTAAGTGAAACTTAAATAAGCTGACTAGTATATGTTTTCAGAAAGAATTAAGATGAAAGTAAGAAAAACTCATCAATATAGTTGACAAAGCTATAAGTTGGCATAAATATAGTTGAGTCATTTCTTATATAATTTATTATTAATTATGTTTCTTCTTAGTTTGACTCATTTAAAATTTACTATGATAAAGCTATTTGAAAATAATTAAGATTAAAATAGGAAAGACTTATAATATTTTTAGGATTACTTAAGGAGTGGATAATAATAAAAGAAAGTTAAAGTGTAAATCACTTGAGTTTATAAATACTATATAAACTCATAAAAGAAAATATTTTATAGTCAAATGCTACTTATGTGGCAAGAAATGTCATGTGAAGAAGAACTATAAGATCTGGTTTGAAAAGAAAAGATATAAGTCTGACCTTTATACGTTCTAAATTAAATGTTACAAAAATCCTTTTCTGATACTTGGCGGATTGATTCTAATGCTTAAATATACATTACCAATAATAGAGATTTAATTTATTATGGAAAATAAAAGTGAATGAAATATTCATCATTACAAGAAATTATCTTAAAACGAAAGTGATAGTAGTTGGTACTTTTCGTCTATACTTACAAACGATTTATTTAATGGATCTTAATGATACATATTATGTACTTGTAATTCTAAAAATTTGAGTTCATTATTTGAAATTATCGGGATATTATTTTCCTTTTGGTTGTTATAAACTCAATATATTTATGATTTAATAAATATTAATTTTTAAATTTTATATAATGGTCTATACCAAATTAATGTGAATCTTAAGTTTACAACAATCCTGTAATCAAATATTAGAATAAAACATAGTTTTATGAATTCCTTGAAATTATATATTCTTACATTTGCAAGTTACTTCATATTTCCTATTTTAGTGGAGAGAGATATTTTATCAACTTTATAGATTACCTGTTGAGATATGACTATCTAAGGTCTTAGATTGATGACATATTTAGATGTACATAAATGAAGTCGATAGACAATTAGATACAATAGTTAAAAATTATCAGATCTGATAGGGGTGATAAATTTTATGGTGGTTATGATGAACTTGATCATAATTTTAACTTTTTTTTTAGATTCCTAGCAAAAGAGGAGTATTTATACTTAGTTTGTTTTACTAGTTGTGTCACAGTAGAACAAGATTGATGAAAGGCAAAATCATATTATTATGAGAGCTTGATAAGTTATTCTTCTATACTTGAATCAATATGAGAAGAAACTCTAAGAACGATTATGTATATCTTGAATAGGATTCCTAATAAGTTAATTATATCAACTCTTTTGAGTTATGGATTATTATGAAATCTAGCTTAATATATTTATATTTTTGAGATTATCTTGTAGAGATAAATATCTTCAAATCACATGAAAATAAATTGGGTTTAGTGACTATTCTGAATATTTTATTAACTATCCAGAAAAATTCAAAAGGGTATATATTTTATTACTCTAATCATAGTATGAGGATAGTTAAATCTAGTGATACAAGAATCCGAAAATATAGCTAACCAATATGAGTGAAATTTTAAATTTTAATTTTGATATTGAGAAAATACATGTTGATATTTCTTTATCATTTTATATTCAAGAGATTATTGTTTCTCAAATCACTAAATGACTTGATAAAGGGAATAATAAAATAATATTAGTGAACTCTCACATAATATTGATATCGCTACTGATAAACTTGTAGAATAATCAGAATCAGTAATTTTGAGAATATCTCAAAGGAAAAGGAGAACTATTATCTTTTATTATTAAGTAGTATATCTACAAAAATTAAATTTTGATATAGGAATCAAAAGGATCTCTCATTATTTTTATAAGTTTTAAAAAGTAACTTTTCTAATAAGTGGTACAATGTAATAAAAAAAGAGTTAAAATTAATAGACTAGAATGGTGTATGAGAACTCATCGAATTATCCAATAAATAAAAGAGTCTATTACATAAACATGACTCAAAGGACAATACCAACGATATAACGTCGAGAACTATAGTAAAAAAAATTTCTAATAAAGAATACATCGATCATAATATGATATTTTCTTTAATTTTTCTTAAATAAATTTGTTAAAAATCATCATAATATTAATAGCTCATTATAATCTTGAGTTACATTATGTGAATATGAAAACAAGTTTTTTGAATAGGGATTTAAATTTATATAGGTTAACCTAAATGATTCAGAGAGAAAATAAAAGAAAAACAAATTTAAGTATATAAATTTAAAAAATCTATTTATGATCTTAAACAAGTCTCTAGACAATGGTATACAAAGTTTCTTATATGTGGATAATATTTTGCTTACCAATAGTGATACTAGTTTATTATACAAAATTAAAAAAATTTCTCATTAAGAATTTTAAGATAGTTGATATGAATGAGGCATATTGTGTTATTAGCATTAAAATATTCATGAATACATCTCAAAGATTGATAAGACTATTTCAAAAAGGAATTTTGACTAAATCAAATATTTAGTATATAGTTTTGTTCAGCAAATGATAAAAGTAAAAAAAATTAGTTAAAATAATTATTTTTACAATGACTTGGAAGAAAATTAGATAAAGAAAAATATTATTTATGTATGTGTAGTTGGAAGTCTATTATATATATAAGCCTATTTTATATTAGATATTAGTTTTACAATTAAAATACTAGGTAGATATTAGAGGTACCCAAGAATAAAATACTAAAAGACTATAAAAAAGTAACAAGAATATTAGAAGAGATGAAGGATTGTATATTCACATATATAAAATTAAATTAGCTTAAAATGAATAGTATTTTCAGGTGTCGATTCTCTAAATTGCCTTAATAATAGAAAGTCCACTTTATGATTTATATCTATATTAGTTTAAAGAGAAATTTATAAGAAATAAAATAAAATAATATATTATTATATTATTAATAATAAAAGTTGATTTGTGGCATCCTTTGAAGCCACTAATCAAACTTTGTGATTGCATAATTTTATCTTAGGACTTGGTGTGGACAAACTGAATTGTTAAGCCATTAAAAAAGCTTTGTAATATATTATAGTAGTTTTCTTCTCTATGAGTGACAAATACTATTGAGGCTCTATGCATTATGGTATAAAGTACTTGATACTTAAAGAAAAAAAAGTCAAGAAATAATTAATATCAATTAAGATCTTGAGTTACATGATAGAACCCTAGAGGAATTCTATATAGATTGATCTTTGAGGGGGATCAACCCTTAGAACACTATATAGGGGTTCCACCCTCCAAGTAGTCGACCTTGTGGCTGCAAAGTAGATTGATCTTTTTTTAAAAAAAAGGTGGAGACTACATGCTTATATAGGACTCCAAACCCTAGCCCTAGGGGCTATTTCCTAAGTGAACTACCTATTTTACCCTCAACCTTAGCCAACCCGCCTAATAAAGGGGGGGGCGACGGCTAAGAAGCCCAAAGGCCCAAATGTAAACCCTAGCCACTCTTCTTTATTATCCTCAACCTTAGCCAACCAGCCCAATAAAGGGGGGGCGATGGCTAAGAAGCCCAAATGTAAACCTTAGCTACTCTTCTTTATAGGATAAAGGTGGCTAAGTGAGGTTTATTACACTCTCATAGGGTTTTTATTAGTTGCTACTTGGTTGAGTATGACCCAACCCTGCTAGGGTCCTATCAAGCCTGTCCTCTTCAAATCAGCCTTGTCCTCAAAGCTGAGGTTCCATGAACTCAGGGAACCGGGTCTTTAGCTCCTCATATGATTCCCATATGACATCTTCGGGTGGTAAATTATTCCAATGCACTAGTACTTTAGTAGAGGGACGTCGACAATGCATCACGATTCTATGGTCGAGGATGGCTTGTGGTTGGGCTTGAATATCTCCATCATTAGTGGTGTTGGGCAATTGAATCTAGGGTGACTCGTGTTTTCCCAACTAGAGCTTTAGGCATAACACGTGGAAGATATGGTGGATTTTGACATCCTCAAGCAATTTGAGTCTATACGCTATGGCTCTAATATGCTCTGTGATCTAATATAGCCCATAAAAATATGGGGATAGTTTCATGGAGGCTTGTGTGTTGATAGAGAGTTGCTTGTATGGCTGTAGGTGAAGATAAACCTAATCTCCTATTGAAAATTCTCTTTCGCTTCGTCGTGTGTCAGCCTACTGCTTCATTCTGGCTTGAGCAGTAGAGAGATTATCCTTTAGCAGCTATAGGAGTTTGTCCCTATCAATTAAATTTTGATCGACCTGATCTACCTTGGCCGAGCCAATTATATACTTTGGAATTACATGGGTCGGCCAACCATATAATGTTTCATATGGGGTACATTTTGTAGAGGAATGATACGTAGTATTATACCACCATTCGGCCTATAGGAGTCATTTCGTCCACTCCTTTGATTGGTCACTAGCGAAACACCGAAGGTACATCCCTAAACACCTGTTCACCATCTCTGTTTGGCCATTAGCTTATGGATGATATGCTATGCTCATCTTGAGTTTGGTGCCCTGTAACTGAAATAACTCGGTCCAAAATTTACTAGTGAAGACCCTATCTCGATCACTTACAATGGACCTTGGCATCCCATGTAGTTTAATAATATTTTCTATGAAAATCTGAGTAATACTAGCAGTAGTGTAGGGATTTCACACAGTACAAAAATGAGCATATTTCGTAAGTCGATCAACCACCACGAGGATCATACTTTTAGCTTTAGAAGGTGGCAACCCTTTGATGAAGTCCATAAAGATGTCAGTCCACACTAAGTCCGGTATGGGTAGTGGTTGTAGTTTTCCTAGACTCACCACTATTTCACCCTTTTGCTATTGACATACATCACATTGTGCCACGTATTCAAAAATAATTTTCTTCATCCCTCTCCAATAAAAATTTTGTTTTACTCTTTTGTAGGTTCTCAGAAATCTGAAGTGCCCTGCTGAAGGTGTGGAATGCATTTCGTGTAGAATGACTTTGATGCAAGAGGAGTTGGGTATAAGTACAATACAACCTTTATAGCATAGATCCTTCGAATCCCAAGTATAGTGAGCTATTGCACTTTGATCCTCTTCCAATTTTTTAATGATGTTGCTGGTCTCTAGATCCTTCTTCCATTCCTCCCTAATGTCCTCGAGGAAGCCGATGGTAGGAAGAGAGATGGCTGAAAATTCAACTAGTAATTGGGCGAAATTTTGATCTTCAATTTCTATTTTCTTTCCCTCTGGTTGCTGCTGGAGATGCATCAAAAAGCCACCATTTATCATGTGCAAAACTTTCTCCATTCATTAGGTCGAAATGGTGGTTACGTTACTTTCGCGCTTCCCGCGTAGGATGACCTATTTGCTTTTACAATAGAATTTCATAATTAACTTAGACAAGTTCCAAGAGATGTCACATAGCGTCGTTAGCCATTCTATGCCCAGCACAGTCTCATAATCATCAATTGGTAGGAGGAAGAAGTTGACAATAATTTCTTGATCTTGTAGTAATAGTTTCACCTGTAGGCATCTTTGGTCGCACTTTAGGATTCAACCGTCGGTGACCTTTACATCGAACTTGCTGCAACCTTCGATGTAGAGCTCCATCTGAGTAGCAACCTTATTGTTTAAGAAGTTATTAGTGTTGCCCGTATCAATGAGAATAGTGATCGGTTGTTGTTTGAGAAGGCCTCCAACTTTCATCGTTTGTAAATTTGAGTAGCCAGCTAACGCGTATACCATAAAGTCAGTCGATTGTAGCTCTTCTTCTGTATCTTCTTCCTCATGTTTAAGGCTCTCTTCTAGCTATTCAATGACCTCTTCTTCCACTAGTTCAATCACAAGAAGTCTCCCTTTTTTACAGCGATGCTCAGACTCCGTGGCTCGTTGCAATGCCAACATAACCCCTTTGCAAATTGCTCCCGAAGCTCTTCTTTTATCAACTTTTTTAGTGTAGGAGCTCGACTGACAGTAGGGGGGCTGAGGGCTTCGATATTACTAGTCGGGGAGTAACCCTAGTCCTTCGGGCTTCGTGGTTCAATCGCTCATCTTGAAGTCGTGCGAAAGAAATGGCTGCCATGAGCATGTACGGTTGTCATGCTTTAACTTCTCCCCGGATCTCTAGCTTCAAGCCCTCAATAAATGCCCCTAATAGCTATTTTTTAGACCAATCATGAGTTTGATTAGATAACTTTTTAAACCTGGTTTGATACTCTTGAATAGTGGAGGTTTGTCAGATCTTTGCTAGTTGTCTGTCAATGTTCTCGTAATCGGTTGGTCCGAAGCGGATTAGCAGTCCTTCTTTGAATTATCGCCATGAAAGGACTCCATGAGTATGTTCAAACCAATCAAACCACTGTATGGCATCCCCTTCAAGATGTATAGCTGCAATTTCTACCATAGATGCGTCCATGATTTTGTGGTACCGAAAATATCGCTCTACGTGTGAGATCCAACCAATCGGGTCTCCTTCTTCCCATTTAGGGAAGTTCACCCTTATGCGTGGATAGTAGAGATCGGTCATAGAGCCTCCCCTCTCTTGGAAGTCATCTCTTCTATTAGAGCTCTCTCCTTGATGTGATTTCTTCGGCCTCAATGATTGGCCCAAACTGAGTTTGGTAAAGAGAATCTGAATCTTATCCTCTATTCGTGTCTCGAAGGCTTCGAATTTAGCATTGATTGCCTCCTCATGTGCCATAGTATATGTCTCTAAATGTGTAACATTAAAATCTCTCTTTTGTTGTCAGGTTAAAGGCATGTATTGGTTAAGAGAAGTGGTGGCCGAAAGGGTTGGTGGATTAGAAGATGTAGGCTATAGTTTAGGATTATTTTATGGTTGGTTTGGGTGTAGTTTTGGGGTACAGTTTGATAGAGTTTTAGGACTATGATGGTAGTGGATGAAGGTTAAGGAAGAGAATTTTAGATCTATGGTAGATGACAACAAAGGTTTGGTAGAAATCAGTGGAAGTTACTGCAAATATGTGCTGTCTCATAAGAGTAGAATTATCATCGAAGAAATAGCATTTTTTCGATAAAATTTCTAGCAAAAACCCAAAGATTTGAAGATAGAATTTAACAGCAAAATCTCAGTTTAGATAACAACAATGATGACAAATTGGATCAAGAAAATTTCGGTAGCAATTTGGTAGAAGTTGCTATAGATATGTGCTATCTCGTAAGAGCAAAATTGTCGTCGAAGAAACAGTGGTTTCTCAATAAAATTTTCAGCAAAAATTCCAAGATTTGAGGAGGGAATTTGACAAAAAATTCTTGGTTTAGATAACAGCGATGATGACAAATTAGATCAAGAAAATTTTGATAGAAATTCGGTAGAAGTTACTACAGATATGTGCTGTCTCATAAGAGCAGAATTATCGTCAAAGAAACACCGATTTCTTGATGAATTTTCAAGCAAAAATTTTGAGATTTGAGGAGGAAATTTGATAGCAAATTCTCGGTTTAGATAACAGTGATGATGATATATTGGATCAAGAAAATTTTGGTAGCATAACAGCAAGGAAATTGTTGTAAGTTGCAATGGCAGAATTCTCGTCGAAAAATTTCAATAGTTTGTGACGAAAATTTGCAACAACACAGGAACGTTTCAAAGATGAATTCCATAATAAATCAATCACAGATGAAATCCAAGATGATCTATGAAGTGCATAAGAAATTTTGTTAAAAAAGGATAGCAAATAAATCGATTTAAAGGTAGCAATATGCGGCTAAAATTTTCTACAGCAATCCTTCATTCGTAAAGATGATAACTTTTGCGATGAAAGGAATTCGCAGTAAAGGATAGATAGCAATACTTCTTTTTGGTATTTTGAATGAAAAATTACAGCAGCAAAAGGTATTAGTGATAGAAGAATACGAGATCTCTGATGCAATTGGAGGTAGTGATAGTAGATTAATTTAATCTACGACAGAAGATGACAGTGGAGACGGCGACGTCAAGAGAAATTATGGGAATTGCTTGATTGATGGTGGGCGGCAGGGATGGCAACAAAAGCAGCAAGATCACTGCTCTGATGTCAAATGATAGAACCCCAGATGAATTCTATGTAAATTGATCTTTGAGGGGGATCAACCCTTGGAACGCTATAGGGGTTCCACCCTCCAAGTAGTCGACCTTGTGACTGCAAAGCAGATTGATCTTTTTTAAAAAAAAGAGGTGGAGGCTGTATACTTATATAGGACTCCAAACCCTAGCCCTAGGGGCTACTTCCTAAGTGAACTACCCATTTTACCCTCAATCTTAGCCAACCAGTCCAATAAAGGGGGGGTGGCTAAGAAGCCTAAAGGCCTAAATATAAACCCTAGCCACTCTTCTTTATCGGATAGAGGCGGCTAGGTAGGGTTTAGTACACTCTCACAAGATTTTTATTAGCTACTACTGGGTTGAGTAGGACCTAACCCTACTAGGGTCCTATCATTACACTATATTGATTATTAATTAATTTACTTAAAACTAACAACCTAAAGTATTTAAAAGAATATGTTCTTATGATTATATTTGTGAATAATCTATAAAAAATATGGTGATGCATGTTTGAGTGGTCATTATAATTGATATTCTTATTTACATAATTAAAATTATTTGTTTCTACTATTCTATTAATATTTATGTATATACATATTATGATTAAATATGAATAACAGAATTTTTTTTATAAGATAAATTATTGGGATCATTTTGAATTATATTAGGAAGAGCTAACAGTATTATGGTATATAAAAAAAAATATAACATTGATGACATATAACTACTATGACTTATATTGATAGCTAGACTTTATAGAGTATTATATTTATTAGACTTATTGGTTTATTTTATAAATTTCGTGTGCATAGTATAAAATATTTTTTAAATTTTCAAAATCTAATTAAAAAAATTTATTTTAAATATTTTTATTTTATTTATTTTGATTTAAAATTTTTTATATCTCATCAATTAATGGAGAATATTAGATTATATGATTCTATCTAATTAGGTAAGATATATTATGGATATGATTATATTCTAATTACGGTTATCGATCAATAAGAAAGTTATTATATTCTAATTACGATTATCGATCAATAAAAAAGTCATGGGAGGGATATTCCTAATTATTCTTATAAAAGGATAAGATCTCTTAATAACTTAGTATAGATAAAAGAAAAGAGGAATATCTGATATTATTGAGACACTAGAAATACCTTCTGTCCTTTATCTTTCCTTAAATGAATGAAAAATTATATATCTTCTCTGCGTTCGGTCGGAGAGAGGGAAGAATGAAACACGCCTGTCATGGTGGGTACGCACTGGATTATGTCGTCCATGAGCAAGAAATAAAAACTAAAACAAACAACACCTCCCAACTTGCCCAAAGAGGTGGAACGCATGCAGGCGAACGAAGGATGGATCTTGGCATTCTCCAGCTGATGCTGACGGCGTTGGCTGGCTCAAGCAGTGCAGGAGTGATAAAGCTTTTCTTTTCCCTTTCTCTTCGCGTCACGCTCCTCCATGTTGCGATGCTATTGGTATTGATTTGTGTGAGCATTACATAAGTTGATGGAGATACTTGCAGTGTGGGGTTAACGTGAACGACAGGAATCATCTTCGCCATTTAGGAAGACAAAATCTATCGGTCTCATGTCATCTTGCTTGCGTTTGGGATCTTTACAACCTGTACTTGGGAAAAAAAAAAAAGAAGAAGAATTTATATCTTAGTGGATGTAATTAAGTTTTATTACAATGATAGTTTTAACCCTTTGTAGATTATGGTACTAGAAGAACAGTTGAAATCAATTTAAATATAATTGTGAAAAGTTTCATCGAGCCAATCAGCAGCAGCTAAAACTCCTAAACCTGATAGGTCTATAAAGTTAATGCATCTGCCAATGTCACAAAAATGCCATACAAAAGATCTTGTGATTACGCTGTACAAAGTCAACTGTGTCACGTCATTGATTTGTTCAAGTCTCAATTGGGTTCCTGAACGAATTAATTCGATTTTATCATCTATCTGCAGCGAGGAACAGACCGCTACTGTTTTGCGCTGTTTAGTACCATAGGAACTCTTATCAAACTGTATGATGATCAGTCAATTTGAACTCAATAATGCAGCAGACAGTAACTCTGATGAGAGAAATCACACTCAAATACCAATCCTCATCCTATTCATTACATGAAAGAATCATATTCTGCAGCTTGGTCAATGCTGATTCGAGGTTCATAGTTGTGCACATTATTGGTAGAGAAGAGCAGAAAAATGGTCTCAGAACTTGTCAATGTGCGTACCATCCAAAAGATTCTACCCTGAAATTGGCTGTGATGAGTACAGAAATTACAGTAACTTTTCTTTTTATCTGTACAACGTTGCGACTTATTTTCTGGTGTTTCACCAGCCGCATGGATGTTATCACTGACATGCTGTCTCAGTCTCTGCATGGCTGCTGTATTTGTCAAAGCTGTTCAAAATTTGCCAAAAGCTCATCAAATTGCTAAAGAATTGAGCTCCTCGTACCTAGAGCAAAGAAACGTCAAAGCTAGGCAAAAACAAATCTAACCTCAACTTTCTCTTCTCTTAAATGGATACAAGAAGGCGCATATGCATACCAGAACTTTTGGAACATTGATAATAATATACGATATTGAAAACAAGATAAAGGACACTGCAGCTGCAGTGATTATGTTATGCATGAGGTGCTTGTTGTCTCTGCCTGGCACAAATGCCGTCTTCAACGTGTTTGTCAATTCAAAGAGCCTATGTGATACCTGCAGATAGAAATCAAGAAATATATATGGGATATTTGCTCTCACTTATCTCTTTGTATCTTACATCCCAGTTTATGTGATATGTTGATGGGATCATCCATACACCAAAATATATATGGCAGTATTGAGCATAAAGTTCAGCAATGGGTAGTCAGGAATAAGTGAGAGCAACAATCGTGGTTGTCCGTCAAGGACTCCTGATCTGCGAGATCACAGGATTTCAGTGAGAATTTTATTTAATCTATGATCCAAGGATAAATATCTGTTCCAAGATCGACCACTGAATGAGGAATCCCAGAGAAAACTATGGATCAATTTGCAGACCTTAGCCACATATCGATCTGAGATATGTACGTCTCCAATGTCATTTTCCCAAGCCACCTGATGTAATCATACATATTTAGAATCTTGTAATATGTAAGAAATTTAGAACATCATTTTCACAGAATAAAAGTAAGGTAAACAATTCAGCACCGATTGAAGTGCTCATGCAAGAATAAACAGAATATGTCCTACACAAAAAATAAAAATAAAAATGGAGGTTGCTTACGCAAAAAAGGATGAGAGAGCAGCTCCGAAACAATTGGGTGAAGTTCCTTAGAGAGATATAAACACTTGGTTTACAAGTAAGAATTATTAGAAGCTGGCAAATCAAGAGCTTAAAATAAATGATACAAAAACAATTGCATACGTACATTATCCAGATCGATGATGTAGATGAATGATATTTGTTGCATGTAAGCTTATGCACCTTGTAAATGTACTCATACCATAAGTAGCCAATCTGAGATGAAGATGTTAAGACGAAAAGTTAGAAATGGAAAATCAAGAACAAAATATGGAAAATGCTAACATCTAACTAAAGCTACCACTAGAGAAACTGTAACGACAGATGTCTTGATTGATATTTTTTTTCTTGTTTCAGCTTCTTCAAGTTACTCCATCCACCTCTCAACCTGTAACAACAAGCACAATATAAACAATGAAACAAAAAAATACCTAACAGATACCATAATTCAAAGGTAAAGAGTGTAGAATTGCTTGGCTTCTTCAAAAGGGATGCCATATACAAAAAAGTCATGACATTAATCTCCAAATTTTTGTATTAATGACAAACTTCACAAATCCAAATCCATTTGCACAATCATGCAAATTAAGAAGAGTGTAGCTCATTTGCGTACAAGTGTTTAGTGTGGGTTTCTTCTTGCTTTAAGTCATCTGAATTAAGATTTTGGAATTGACCCTTCTATTCAAGTGTAGGCTTTGCTACAGAGGTCACAATAAAGGTTTTAATTGCCACTCTTCATTTTGTGCCACTGTATTCTTCTTACAACTAGTTTTTCCAACAAAGTTCCCTTTATCCAACCTCAAACCCTTCTCCACATTTTGATATATATATATATGTGCTCAAAATGGTTCCTAGAAGTAGTGGCATGAAAATTGAAAATATCTCAAAATCTAGTAGAGGTAAAAAAATTCATTCAGAAATGGTGAAAGTCAAATTCATAGATTATAGTTTAAAGAGATTATGCACTACAAAATAGTATACATAACTAAATTATAGAATATTTTATCAGCAAAGATTACTTTAAAATTTTCTGAACTTACAGTTGGATGATAGTAAGCATATATCATTCCAACAATCCAGATATATCGATCAAGTCCTGATCGGAAATGCCACTGGTGCAAACAAGAGAACTTTGGTTTTTAAGAATCTGGATCGTTGTAACCTGGACATGTATAAAGTAAGTTATTATCCATCTTAAATAAAAAGGAAGCAAGTTCAAGGACTCATTAAACACTTAACAAATTACTGACCAAGAAGGAATGTGAATAGGCTCCAGACAATATCAAAAACCCCAGGGACCTCCCAGATCAGAATAACAACCAAGAAACAGGTGGCAATGGTCCTGTATCAGTCCAGTAGATTGCCAAAACCTGTATCTAATCAAGATTTAAAACCTCACACATATCAGCATAGAGAGACTTTCATTCCATCATGTGTTTTGATTTCAAGAAATTAAGGATGCCAACTGCTGATATGAAGAGTCCATGTCTATCACATTTTGAAATGTTAGAACATCAATAAAATTATACAGTATCTAAAGCATTTCCAAACTTACTTCATTTTGCCAAAAATTTTGAAATGTTAAAACAACAATAAACAATATAATATCTAAATACCACCTAAACAATTTTTAATATCACAAGCAACAAGTCAAGTGAATGATGTTGAAAATCTAGATAGGAAGAAGGGATAGAGATTTCAAACAGAGGAAGAGTAGGAGAAGAGTAACTTTCTATTTTTCTCTCAAAAGACTTTTTACAATTTCACAAAATCTATACTTTCATGAACCAACATATGGGGTTTATATAGTCCCCAAAGATATATCATATTTATTGTATTCAGAATGAATACAATAACCAATGGTCATTTTGACTTGTCCTTCCATAGACATCTAATCTATCTTTTCTTCTTCTTGATAGAATGAATCTCCCTCTTGATATCATGAACCTTTTTGTTGAAATTAATCTCTTTATGATATTGGAATAAGTTTATTTCCAACATTATCCCCCCTTAAACTTGTTTTATCTGTCATCCCAAGTTTCCTTCGAAGTTGTTGAAATATATATCTCTTCTTCAAGAACTCCATTGAGAAAAGTTGATTTGACATCCATTTGTAAAATTTTCCATTTCATTTGAGCTGCTAGGGAGATAAGTAATCTTACTATTTCCAATCGAGCAACTGGTGCAAATACTTCTTCGTAGTCAATCCCATATTGTTGTTTGTAACCCTTTGCAAGCAATCGTGCTTTGTATTTCTCTATCTTCCCTTGTGTATTTCTTTTTGTTTTGAAGATCCACTTAACATCGATCGCTTGGTGGTCTTCTGGAAGTGTAGTAAGCTCTCATGTATCATTTTTGTTAATTGCATGAATCTCTTCATTTATTGCTTGTCGCCATTTTTCTTCATTACAAGCTTCTTCGAAGGTTAATGGATCATATCCTGCAAAAAGATAAAATAAAGAAAGTTCATCGTTGTTAGTATCAATCCTTCGAGTCACATCATAGAGCTCCTGAACTGGTCTTGTCCTTCTTATAATCAGACTTCTTGAATCATGTGACCTAGCTGATCTAGGTGATGATTCCGGTAAAGCCTCTTCGGTATTTGCTTGTATTAAATCTTCTTCTTCTGAAGCTATGGCTTTCTTATGCTGTTCATCACTTTTCCAGTTCCAAATCTGTTGTTCATCAAACTCAACATCTCTTGACATCACAACTTTATTTGTGATAGGATTGTAGAGTTTGTAACCACTAGAATTTTCAGCATATCCTAACAAAATACATTTCTGACCTTTATCCTCCAGTTTTGTTCTCTTTTCCTCTAGTATCTTAGCAAATGCAATACTTCCAAAAATTCTCAAATGATCGACTCTTGGTTTCTGTAAGCTCCATGCTTCTTCTGGTGTAACATTTCCAATTAAGCTTTGTTGGAAACTGTTAAGCAAATAAAGCTAGAGAGCACAACACATCTCCCCAAAATTCTTTAGGAATTCTTCTTTCCTTTAACATGTATCGGACCATATTAAGTATAGTCCTATTTTTCCTTTCTGAGACACCATTTTGTTGAGGTGTATATGGCATAGTGAATTGATGTAAAATCCCATTGTTTTTACAAAAGCTTTCAAATTCATTTGATGTATATTCACCACCTCTATCTGTTCTTAAACATTTAATTCTATAACCACTTTGTCTTTCAACTAACTCCTTAAATTCTTTGAATTTACTGAAAACTTCTTTCTTTTCCTTTAATATATAAACCCAAGTTTTTCCACTATGATCATCAGTGAAGGTAAGAAAATACCTGCTTCCTCCAAGTGATACTGGACTGATAGGACCACAAACATCTGAGTATATTAAATCAAGTCGATGCCATGCTCTTCTTGTTCTTCTGACTTTGAAAGGCTTTCTTTCTTGCTTACCCATAACACATACTTCACATAGTTTTGATGGGTGATCAATTCTTGGCATTCCTGTCACCATATTATACTTCTCTAGAAGTTTCAAAGCCTCAAAATTTAAATGAGCATATCTAAGATGCCATAATGTAGAAATGTCCTTAATATCAGTTTTAAAACAATTTGATCGATCAAAAATTCATAAATGCAGAGGAAACATTCTGTTCTTTGCCATTTTCACATGTGATATCAATATTCTATCCTTGTCACGAATTGAAAGAGTCATATCTTTCATCTCAATATTATAACCTTTTTCAAGTAATTGTCCCAAACTCAAAATATTATTTTTCATATCAGGAACATAATAAACATTTGAAATATATAACTCTTTACCATTATTTAGTTCAAGGAGAATTTGACCTTTGCCTCTTACTGGTCTTTGAGACATATCACCAAATGTAATATTTCCAGAATAACTTGTATCTATTTCTGAAAATAAATCTTTAATACCACACATATGATTTGAAGCACCAGTATCTAAATACCATGTCATAGATTGATCTTCTTTCAGTTTATCATATGTCATCAGTAAAACTTGATTTTCATTCTTTTCTTTCTCAACAAAATTTGTCTTATCACCTTGGTTGTTAAGATTGTAATAACATTCAAAAGAGTAATGCCCGTACCTTTTGCAAATATAGCATTGTATTTCAGACCTTTTAAAATTTCTGCCTCCTCTTCCTCTTTGTCCACGACCTCTTCCTCTTTGAAATTTTGATTCACCTCTGTTTTCAAGAGTAAGCTTGGTTTGTAGTGCTTGCTCCAAAGTTCTGTCTTCTCTTCTTTTTGTAATCCTTTGTTCATGAACTTGAAGAGAACCCATAAGTTGTTCTAAAGACATTTTTTCCAAATCTTTAGATTCTTCAATCGCAACAGCAATAAAATCAAATTTTGGATCTAAAGATCTCAATATTTTTTCTATTACTCTTTGATCACTTATTTGTTCACCATTTTGTCTCATTTGATGAACAATAGAGATGATCTTTGAGAAGTAATCAGAAATAGTTTTAGAAGTACCTTGTTGTAATTTTTCAAAGTCGGCTCGTAAAACTTGCAAACGAAATTTCTTTACCTTATCAACACCACCAAATGCTTTTTGAAGCATTTCCCAAGCCTCCTTTGAAGTATTTGCTGGAGCGATGATCTCGAACATTGTATCGTCAAGTCCTTAGTAGATCGTGAACAAAGCCTTTTTCTCCTTCTTCCTTCTATCTTTAAGTTGTTTTCTTGCTTCTGCATTCATTGCTCCTTCTTCTGCTGGACTTGGCTCAACAAATCCATCTTCTACAAACTCCCATACATCTTGGGAGCCTAGAAGAACCTTCATTTGGATGCACCATATATCATAATTTTCCTTTGTCAATCTAGGGATCTGAATTTGGATGGTACTTGGGGAAGAAGCTATTGCTCAACCTATGCTCTGATACCAAATGTTGAAAATCTAGATAGGAAGAAGGGATAGAGATTTCAAACAGAGGAAGAGTAGGAGAAGAGTAACTTTCTATTTTTCTCTCAAAAGACTCTTTACAATTTCACAAAATCTATACTTTCATGAACCAACATATGGGGTTTATATAGTCCCCAAAGATACATCATATTTATTGTATTCAGAATGAATACAATAACCAATGGTCATTTTGACTTGTCCTTCCATAGACATCTAATCTATCTTTTTTTCTTCTTGATAGAATGAATCTCCCTCTTGATATCATGAACCTTTTTGTTGAAATTAATCTCTTTATGATATTGGAATAAGTTTATTTCCAACAAATGAAACAGAAAAACTTATCTCTCTCTCTCTCTCTCGTACACCAGCTGCCTTACTTTCTATATCCATATTCTCCTTTTCAATATTCTCTTCTTTTTTATCTTTCTGCTGTTCATTTTGGCACACCGCTTGAAAGCCCTGAAGTAATGATATCTAATGATAGAACATCAATTGATCTGTTTGAATCTTCAGAAAAAGAAAATTAGTTTTGCTGCTGTGATTTTTAGTTAGCAGTAGATAGATTTTCTTTCTTAATTGCTGTGTTCCCCTTACTTCAGAACAGTTCCTAGAGAAGAATAAAAACACTTCCTAATCTATGAACTTAATGGAGTTCTCAGTTCAGTCTAAATAAAAATTTGATCTTTTAACTTCTTTTCTGATGGTTGTCTTGTTTGCTATGACCTTTATTACATTTCAAAATCTCAAATCAAGATATCATTCAACACATTTAAGTAAATAGATGAGACTGCATCTGATCAGATTCCTACATATTATAACTAATTTATGCAATTAGTCACAAACAATACAACATCTTTAAACCAGACTATGTGCATTCCAAGCTTGTTTCATATTTGTGTTGCACACTCCAGTCACACATTGTCTAACTGGTGATAGCAGTGTTCATTACATGACGCCAATGTTAAACTGGTACAAATTATTTGCATGGAGAATTACAGTAATGTCACAAACAAACAAACATGCTAGCTGACCAAGCATGATAGTCGATAGAAGAGGCTAAAGAAACTGCATCCATCCTTTTCATTCCTCAGTCTGATGCCTATTCAGATACATTATGGATTTGCCCGAAAATCGAGACTTGTCTCGGTGGACCTTAAAAGAAGTCATTGCTGCCACAACAATGAGAAGAAAGTAGAGAAAAAAAAAAAGAGATCACGACTGTAACTCCGCACACAGAAAATAATATAGAAGTAAGCATCTTTGCCAAAAGTATATGATATTTTGCAACTATGCCAAATGACTTTATAATAAAACACAAATCCTTTACCTAATTCTGTAAAACACTATAAAAACTGCAGCAAAATTTCTTACAACTATGTTCAAATCAGAAGTCATCAAGGATTAGATGAGAGACACAAGACGGTTGAAACCTCATAGAAGAGGGTGGTTGTGTTTCACAGACAAGCTAAGTTACAGCAATGTGTAAAAGTTTTTCATGAAGGCTTGTGAAGTAAAATATTATATAATTTGAAAATGACTATAGCAAGTATTCAATTACATGCAAAAATTGATTTCTATTTACATGTAATTAATGTTAATTACTGTCACCTCGGGATTGCCAAGAAGAGAGCTAGAAATTCAACCAAATTTGTGCTTTTCTCCAGGAGTTTAGGCACAACCTGATATAGTCAAGCTTAACTATTTCGAAGTCTGCGCAGGTGAGGTAAATCAACAATTTAAATCAGGTAAAGATGACTGTTGAGTATCTTGGACAGTTTTCTGAATATATCAACTTATGTACACAGTACATAAGACATTAATTTTTTTCCTATAATTGTAACTTCTTGAATAATCACCTTCTGAATATATCACTTTTTTCTTGTTCATCTATTGCCAAGTTCATGACATAGAATATTATGAAAAGATTAGATTCTTTCCTGTGGAACAAGATACTCAAGAAAGTTTTCAGGTATGCTCTCTTCCCAAGGTATCTAGCAAAAAGTCACCACCTATCTAAAGACGATAAACACTGGAGCCTGGAGCCAGTTGAAAAGGCATCATCAAACATCAGAACCATAGATCCATGGTTGAAAAGGCTTGCTGGTCTACTTTATTCATCAATCATTGATTTCCTCCAAAAAGTGTTTTGCTACGTAACGTGCTATTTAACTGGATCAAACCAACCCATAGAAGTTTTTGATTTGATGTGGTCCTGATGTGGTGGGTCCCAAGCATATGGGCCCATGTATCAGCAATGAGGTGAAATCATGCAGAAACATTTCTGAGCCATTCAGTTCAGCTATTTGATTTTAAAAATTTTCCTGATTGCAACAGCCAGTTCTTTCTATGTTTAGGTTATTTTAACAGCTACCAGACACCAATTTTTCATTGCTCGCCATAGCTATATCATGTACATGTCAGATATATTATTATATGAAACTTATTGGAAGTGTCAAATACTTCCTTGAAACAGATGACAATTTAAACAATCTAATGAAAAGACATAGGGCTTTAGCATTCTTGTGGTAAGTGCAAAGGATGATTACTTTGGAGAACGTTGCTTATCTTGAATGTCGATGTATTAAACTAAACATGATGAGAAAATTTGTCTATATAATTTGAGTCAAGCATCTATTATAATTACTGAACTTGAATAACAGAAACTTAAGTAAGATAACACACTTGCAATAAGATGTTATGAAAAATATCATTTCAAGATTCATGGTTTAGCAATGCACATATTATTATTATTCACCACAATATGTAGCCAAAGGTTTTAGCACCATCAATGATTGTTAAGTTTTGTCATGGTCTAATATAATGGCGTATTTATATATCCTGTATTAGTATGTCATATCCTTATCAGTATATACTTCTTATGTTAGCACTTAATTTTATGTATATAGGTGCTTAGATGGACAAAAAAAATACCAAGCCTAAAAAGTAAATGTCAACAAAATACTATCATTTCTGAACTTGCTATTGGGACTACCTTTACAGAGTGGTATTCTAACTTGTGGACCGCTGATGACAGCCTCACTTCCTTAAATCATTCTTTCTGACCCACTTTCAACAGAATCAATGATGCATGTCATCATAACCTCACTGTCCCCTTCTCTGTGAACGAGATTTATAATTCACTTCAATCCATGGACCTCGGAAAAAGTCCTAGCCCTGAAGGCTTCACTGTCAAATTTTACAAGCATTATTGGGACTTACTTGCCCCTTCGGTTATTAACATTTTTAATGGTTTTCATTCTTCTGTTACCTTACCTCCTATAGTTGGAACAAAACTCACTTAGTTTTCGTCCCCAAAAACTCAGTCCGGAATCCACTTGAGACCCATTTCACTTTGCAATATCATTTACAAGCTCCTAACAAAAACTCTTTTTAACAGAATTAGACATCTTGCCCAGCATTTCACAATCTGCCTTTTCCTTGGGAGATCAATTCATAACAATATAGTCATCACATATGAACTTGCACACTTAATGTATTTAATTCAAAAGACAAAAACCTCTTATTCTCCTCAAAATCGACCTTGTTAAGGCTTTCAATTCAATCTCTTGGGATGCGATCCTCACCTCAATATCCAAAATGAATTTCCCTCTAATCTTTATTAATTGGATCAAAGCCTGCATTGGTTCACCTAGCTTTTCATGTATGATCAATGACTCCCCTACTAACTGGTTTCCTAGCAACCAAGACATTCGTTAAGGTAACCCAATTTCCCCTATCCTCTTTGTAATCACTCAACAAATTTTATCCAATATTCTAAATGACTCTTGTGCTAAAGGTCAAATCACCCCTTTTTAATATCAAAGGTGTCAACATCACTCATCTCATGTTTATTGATGATATTATAATCACCTTTAAAGCCAATGATAATTATTCTAAAACCACTGGTCTTCACGTCAATAATAACAAATCCCACCTTTTTTGCCTAAGAATTGCCCTGTCAACACAAGATACCACAAAAAATCTGCTTGGCAGTGGTGAAGGCAACTGGCCAATCAGTTACCTTGGGACCTTTATCAGTTATACGTGACTTTCAGATATTCACCAACATATCCTCATTAACAAATGTCTTATCAAGGTAAGTTGGGAATAGGTATTATTTCTCAAGCTGGTAAATCCATTCCCATTAATTTTGTTATCAATGCTATACCTTTGCACACCTTTATGAATACGGAAATCTGACAAACATATCAATCAAATCAATCTCTCTCCAGAAGATTCTTTTGGAATAATTCTTTATCTCACAATAGTTTAAACCTCATCAGTTGGGATTGTGTCACTAGTCACAACTTTGCATGATCTCAAGGTAGTTAAAAACACTATGTCTGCCAAACACACCCTTCATTTACTTGATGAGTCTGATTCCCTTTGGACTAAGATCTTAAATGCCAAGTATAGAAAATTACACCCATGGAGCATTCCTATCCCTAGAAAATGTTCTTATGGCTAGAAATCCCTCTGAAACTCCTCAACTCCACCAAAAATGATTTTCAAAAAACTATTTCAAAAGGTTCTTCCACGGTTCCACCCATATCTGAAATGACACTTGGATATCTAATATTCCTATCTCGAAATGGCTCACCTATATCAATACCAACAACCTTAATAACCTAGGTTATCTTTCTGACCTAATGGACCTCAAATCTTGAAATAGAGATCTTATCCAATATCTTTTTGGCCCAGATCTGGTCTCATCTATATTGAATATCTTCCTTCCTATCATCCCAATGAAGACTATTGAATTTACCTCAAATCTAGGTGACCAGATTACAGCTCGTAGAGATTACAGCTCGTAGTGCTTACACCTTCCTTAAAGATTTCCCCTATAATGTGGACTATGGATGGAAGGGCTGGATGGTGATGTGGTCCCTCCCAGTGCTTCCCAAAATCAAAAGTTTCCTTTGGAAACATCTCCCCACATCTGAAAGGACATCTCATTTCCTTCACTATAATATTAACAACTTTCCTGTTTGTCAAAAAATAAATAATCAACAAATAAATGATCAAATTTAATTAATATACATAAATAATTTATAATGCCCAAGTTTCACAGAGAATCATAATTAATAACTTACACAAAAAAATCTATAGTGTCTAGGTTTTACACATATAAAACTATAACTAATATGTCAATAGAAACATAAATAATATATAATATCAATAATAAAAGATATAATTTATTATATTTATATTTTATAAATATAATATATAATATGCTTATATTATCAGTTAATATATGATATATGATATGCTCATATTATCAACTTTTAATATTAAAGTACATACTTTCAAAAATGTTATGCTCCAATTTTTTAAAATATTATTTGAAATATATATAAACAATCATGCCTATTTTTTAAAAATATTTATAGTAAAGGTATGATCCTATGATAAGATATGCGTCTAGCAAACTTGTGATACACATAACGGGCCTAAAGGACTAAGCCCAACCCAACAAAGTAGCCCATTAAGTAAATAACTCAAAACCACTTCTTCTCTATTTTATCTTATTCTTTCCCCTAAATCAGATAAGGGCATGACTCCTTGCCAAAATTTTCAACTATTTTTTCTTAATTTCTTAATTTTCTCTTCATTAAAGCTTAATAACTATGGTTTTATGGAAGATTAAGGTAAAAAACTAACATTCTCTAGCTAAATCCAGGGTTTTAGTTTAGTAGCTTATAGGCAATTAATTTTGATTAATTTTAAGTAACATAGGGTTTGAATCAGAATATAATTTTTTGATATATTGTGTATGATTACGTTGGGATTATATGGCTTCTTAAATGAATTCAATCCCAGTTTTATGCTTACAGTTATGGATTTGTCAATCTAAATTCTGCAGAATCTCCTATTTTCTATAAGAGGGTTATGTTCAAACTAATTTGATGCCCCTAGAGATATAATTATCTTATGTTCTTTTGATATGTCTTAAAAGGATTTATTAAAATTTTATAGGCTTTAGAATTGAGTGAAATCCAGTAAGCCTCAACCCAATTTTAACGTAATAGAATAAGTGATAGTAGTTAAATTTGGAGGCTAGTTTAGCCTCCCAATAATTTTATTTTAAGCTAAAATTTTATATACATTTAGTCATATGTATTCTAATTTCTTGCAAAATTCATGACAATATAAGGTGATTTAGTTAGCAATAATAGTAAAACAAGTTTACTTCATAGAATCATATAGTTCTTTGATTGGTACTAACTATGTCATTTGATTATAAGTTGAATTATTGATAAATTAGTGATAAAATTTAGATAAATTTATAGGTTGAATATAGTCTAATTCAAAGGAGATTCTACTAAAATTTTAATATAAATAATTAGTTGTATTAGGAGTTATAAGTGATTTAAAACATAAATGCTTAATTTGGGCATATATAATCTTATGTTCTAAATTTGATAGATAAACAACTTGCTAGCGCACCTAATCATTAAAGACCATGGCCCTTCATTGGTACTTTCATTTTGAGTCAAATCAGATAACTATAAGTTTAATTTATTATAAAATAATAATCATATATTATTAGTTATAGGTGCCTTACAAGCCAATCACGTGAGCGATGACACTTATAATATATTGCATCAATCTCTTTATTTATAATTACTAGTATTTTCTTATATTATCTAAATATATATTTTGATGTTCTTGGATCTGTGCAATATGAATTGGATCGTGATGAGACCACGATAATGAGATCGGTTCACCTTTAAATACAGATCGGTCATAGGTTACTCGAGAAAGGACATCGAGATAATCGGATAGAGTGGTGCGTTGTATACTCATATATATGATAGAGGCGATTGGTCTCATAATCGCTTGTGTGAGGATACTAAAGGTACAGTACATGTGGTCATTGGAGAATGAGTTTACTAATTGATCTGCTTATAGAATGTTGGATGGTTAATGATACTTGATATCAGACAGCGATTTCATAGTCCGTTATGTGTCTAGTCTTTAGACTTAAGACATTAAATATGTCTTGTATGAGTACTCTATTCCTTGACATCGGACTTATAGGTTTGGAAGTTCCAAATCTGGTATAATTGGTTCTCAAGAATGATAGCTAACCTTACAAAGACAATTGAGTGTTAATAGAGAATCATCCACTCTCGATATCGTGAGAGGAATATCCCGCGTATGCTCACTCAGACAAAATCCTTGGCCAGGGTCATTTAGATTGAAAGAGAAGTTATCCAGAAGAATCCGATTAGAATAAGACCCGGACAGGATTTCGTATAGGCTTGATATTACCATACTTAATATACGGTCTCTAGGATATTAGATGGATGAGGGACTATAGATATATGGTAATTAAGGACAAATAGATCCGATGGATTAGATCCCCTTGTACCGTTTGGGGACTATGGCATAATGGCATAGTATATCCATAATCGATGAGTCAAGTAAATTATTATAGAGATAATAATTTACTATATCAAAAGAAGTTCTGAGTCAGAAGGAGTTTTGACAAGAGCGATTCATGGCCAGCTCAGTATCGAGCCTAGAGGGTTGCACACATATAATGGATGTTGTGATGAGTAGAGGTGTAAATATGAGATATTCATGGAGCTCTTAGTTTTGATCCTATGGATAAGATCCAATTGAATAATTGGATAAGATTTAATTAACCCACGAGGTAGCAGTGGGACCCTCGAGGTCGATTCAGACGATCGCGACGCATGGAGATGTGCCGAGGTGCCGACAGATCCGACAATGACGAGATGGATGATCATTGGACATAGAGATACACCGATATACATATAGATCTGAATGTAAATGATTAGGCATATTAGCTCGGGCCTAATCATATTAGGTTAAGGTCCATGATCATTTGGTGTGCTTATGTATATGATTGCTATACACCTATTAGATAAGTATATATCTATTTACATACGATGTAAATATATATTAAATATGTATGTGTGTGACATGTCATGAGATTAAATCTAAATGCCCTCCTATCATAATATTAAGCCGATAAATGTAAGGCAATTAAATTGACCCATGTTGCCTTCCATCGTTATAGGTAGGAACCGATTCCCAACGTAGGTTGAGTTGGTCGAGTCCCTCGAGGCTCACCTATATCGTGATTCGTTATCTTGCCTATGACATAGAGATGTCACTAGTGACTTGAGGATATGATATGCTTGGTCGAGTCCCTCAAGGGTATGTCATCGAATCAGACTCATCTTGTAACGATATTGTTGACTTAACTGAATATTATGGTTGGTCGAGTCCCTTGAGGCCATAGTGGTTCAGAGGTCGAACAAGACAGGAATCATAAGGAGTTATGATTGGTAAGAGTTGCCTACCTTTTTAGGCTTAGTATGATTAGTCAAATCCCTCAAGGTTACACTAAGATGCCAATTGGATCCCAATCCCCATTAGAAGTCTGCTAGAGACTTTCATTTCACGTGCTGAGGGTGTCGCATGACTCGTTAGAAAAATAGTGGGAGCACGTCAAGATAGAAGTCTATAACTTGATTATTTATTTTTCTAAGAAATCTGTATGTTATTTATTTATACTACATCTCCTGTTGTTAGAAACATATCAACATCAGACCCTCTACATGGTATATTTGATGCCAACCGCCTCACTAGTCCAAACTATGCTGATTGGCTCCGTAACTTAAAAATAGTTCTCATAGTGGAAAAAAATCGCATGTCCTGGATATGGTTATACTACTACTTGAGGCAAGAGCACCTTGTTAGGGATCGAGCGGCACTAAGAGGGGGGGTGAATTAGTGCAGCGGATAAAATGATAGATTTTTCAGCAATTTAAATCAAGTTTCGGAAACTTCGTACGATGAAAGCAACGCTTTCGTTTGAAACCGATTTGATTGCGTTCTAACTTTAAAGCATGCGTACGAAGATAAAAAGGAAGTGGAGCAAGTAAAGTAAAGGCTTGCAGCAAAGTAAAACAGAAATTTAAACACTCACACAATCAAGACGCAGCGATGTATAGTGGTTCGGTCAAAGTGACCTACATCCACTTCCTCAAGCCTTCTCCGATGAGGCTCCTTCTTCCACTACTAAATCCTTTGAAGGGGAAGGATCAAATACCCCTCTTACAACCCTTTACAAGTGGTTCACACTCTTACAAGATTTCACAAGAAGAATGAGGTGAACACTTAAGCAAATAAAGAACAAGACTCTCCTAAGACTTATTTTCAAAATCTAACTCTCTAAGGGTTAAGTTTTCAAATTTGAAAAGGAAGGGGTATTTATAAGCCTCAAAGTGATTCAAATTTGGAGCCAAAACATGGAGCCAAAAATTTGAATCTTTTGAGTTTTTTTTTGCCGTCTTTGTCGATCTTGGCAGATCGACACACCAGCGGTTCTATCCCACCACGCGGTGCTACCGCTGGCTTTCCACGCACTAGGCGGTGCTACCACCACCAGCGGTACTACCGCTGGCTACAGAGATAGTCGGGCGGTACTACCGCCCTAGGCGGCGGTGCTACCGCTTTCATAATGAGCTTGGCTACAATAGACGGGCTCTGATGAGCACGCACGTAGCATGCATGCACGTAGCTGGTTCGGTTTAGGCCAAAATTTTGGCCCAAACTCATCCTAATCAAGGCCCAATGGGCTCCCACTTTGGGTTATCTAATCCTAACCCAAAATACGTGCTAACTACGAATTTTAAAGATGTTTCCTAAGCTATTACAAAGTCCACATGACAACTTCTTTCGGCGAGCTTCCGGTCAACTTCCAACGGTCTTCTGACGAACCTTCGAAAACCATTCCGTGGACTCACAGCAAGCTCTCGGACTTCACGATGATCTTGGCGAGTTCCCCCGAGCTTCTTTGGCAAGCTCCGATCTTTCTTGGCAAGCTCCGTGAACTTCCGACGAACCTCCCGGTGAACTTCCGAAAACCCTTCGGCAAGCTCCCTACTCGTTCTCGGCCGGTTCCGGCAACGCTCCCAACGAATCTTCGGACTTCCGTTGAACACTCGAACTCCCAACGATTCATCACACTTGTCTTCGGCCCTTTGTTTTGCTTTACGTCTTCATCCCTATCGTAGTCACTCCTGCACAAACAAACATCAAAAACTCTACTTTGATCTAGACAGTTATTACAACGCGAATTGACATTCAGTTGCCCGGCACATCATTGGTCGGCGCTTCGTCGGATCCTTCGGCACATCGCCCTCTCTAGCGGCTTGTTGCCCAATCGATGGTTGACCTCCGCAACCTCGATATCCATGGCGCAACTCCGCACTTCTTGGCCCGATGCCCGACGTACGAAGCCTCCTGCCGATAGTCGATCGAATCTCCAGCTCGACATCTAATATCCTAACGTGATCACCTCCGGCGCAACGTCAATTCCTCCAGCGTCAACTGTCTAATCCTGATCGATAGTAGACCTGCGTAACTCAACACGCAATTAGACCATAAATCATACTCAATTAGTTTCATCATCAAAATTCGAGATTCAACACACCTCAGGAAGAATCTTTCTGATATGAGAAGTGTATAGATGATTCCACTATCGCTCAGTGTTATATATTAGTTTCCATGACTTTTGAGTTACAAAGACAACATGAAAATATGGATGCCAAATCTATACTCTTGTATCTCCATAAACTTTTTGAGGAGCAGGGAAAAACTTAATGATATAAGATATTTAAGATTCTATTCCGCACCAGGATGACTTAGGGGGCATCAGTTCAAAACCATATTATAAAAATTATAGAGTGAATTGAGAAACTCATAGGTCTAGGAATGATCCTAGATAATAACCTGTGTATTGATCTTATACTTCAGTCCCTACCAAATTCTTTTTTCGAGTTTATTATGAATTTTAATATAAACAAACTTGAGATGACTCTTCTTGAACTCTTCAATATGTTGAGAGAGGCAAAGACCACCATCAAGAAAGAGAAACTAGTTCTCTACGATGGTGAGACCAAAAGAAAAAGGAAGACTGAAAAGTCTCTTAAGAAGGACAAGAGCAAAGACAAATGAGGTAAGACAAAAGTTGCTAAGATTGACTTAGCAAAGGATAAAGATGGGGGGGGGGGGTGTGGGTAATGAATTAGTGCTTATGAAAGAATATCGATGATTCAAAAAACTCATTTTAATAAAACTCGTATTAGAAAGTATTTAAGTTAAAAACATTCATAAGAGAGTAATGATCGAGTATAGTAGTTTGCAATAAAAGTAAACAACAAAGAAAGATGTGCAAACCAATTTTATAGTGGTTCGATCGTCTAGACCTATGTCCACTCCCGATTCTTCTTCACTTGAGGCCACCGACATCCACTAACAGTCTTCCTTCAATGGGCAAAGACCAACTACCCTCTTATAGTCCTTTCTCCTATTAATAGGTTTAGGAGACAACCTTTACAACCCTACTCACCCCTCTTAAACTTAACTAAAACTTAGAGCTAGAGGGGAGGAATTTTCACACAATTACAACAACATTTTTTCTCTTTTTGTTCTCAATTCTTATATGTTCTGAGCAGGGATAAGAGGGGTATTTATAGGCCCCAAATAGATTTAAACTTGGAGCCAAAACTAGTCTTATCCCAGGTCTTCAAGGTACTGGTGATATCATCGTCCAATCTGGTGGTACCATCGCTTGACACAGTCTCGAAGACTATCTTGGAGACTGAGCTATTGGTGGTTCCACTACTTGTTCTGATGGTGTCACTACTAGTCATATGTGCACTGCAAGCCAATCACATGAGTGATGACACTTGTGACTTGATATGCACTCTTTCTCTTTGCTTACTATTAGGCATTTTATTACTTATCTTGCGTGTTGCATATATTGTGATGTCCTTGGATCTATGCAATAGGAATCAGATTGTGATGAGATCACGATAATGAGACCGATTCACCTTTAAACACAAACCCTAAATAATCATGATCATAAGTTACTTGAGAGAGACATCAAGACAACCGGATAGACTAGTGTGCTATATACCCATCCATATGATGGAGGTGACTGGTCTCATAGCTACTCGTCTGGGGACACTAAGGGTACAGTGCAGGTACTTATTGGGGAATGAGTTCATTGATTGATCTACCGACGGAATGCTGGATAGTTATTGATACCTCACGTTAGACAGTGATTTCATAGTCTTAGTAGTATATCTAGTCCTTAGACTTAAGATACCAAGGATGTCCTATATGAGTACTCCACTCTTTAATACCGAACTTATAGGTTTGGAAAGTTTCAGATCTAGTACAACCGGTTATTGAGAGTGGTAGCCAACCTTACGAGGGCTATTGAGTGTCAATAGAGGATCATCCACTCTCGGTATCATGAGAGGAATATCTCATATATTTTTGCTTGAACAAATCCTTGGCCAAGGTTATTCGGATTGAGAGAGAAAGAGTTCTCTTGAAGAATCCGACAAGAGCAAGACTCGAGGAGAGACCATATGGACCTGACAGCACCATGCTCGGTATAGGGTCTCTGGGATATTAGATAGATAAGGGACTATAGATACATGATAACTGAGGATAGATAGGTCCAAAGGATTGGATTCCCCTGTATCGTTTGAGGGCTGCGGTGTAGTGGCCTAGTACATCTGTAATCGATGAGTTGGGTGAATTATTATAGAGATAATAATTCACTAAGTCAGAAGGAGTTCTGACAAGTATGACTCATGGCTAGCTCGATATTGGGCCTAGAGAGTCACACACATATGGTAGGTGTTGCGACGAGTAAAGGTTCGGATATGAGATATCCGCTAGAGCCCCTATCTGATTGGATATCCATTAAGCTCTTGAATTATTAGATCTTAAGATGAGATCCAATAATTGCTAATAAGAGATTATTGGGTAGAGACCCACTAATCAAAGAGGCTTGGGTAATTGGATGGAGATCCAATACCTAACAAGGCAAGATCCATTAGGGTTTACAGGGGACCTCTATAAATAGGAGGGAACCAAAGCTCTATAAGTTGGGGGGTTCTTTTAGTAGCCACCTCCTATTCTCCTCTCTCTAGAGAGGTGCATCGTCGTAGTCCTTGCTGTGTGGATACCGCTAGAGAGGAGGACGCTTGACCTCCTTTATCCTTCCTACAAATCTATAGAGATTTAGGAATATATGATCTCCCTTGGTATTTTCTTTTATACATGCAGTTTCGTGGATTTGTTTTTGATGCATCGATCTTCGCACGATGACGGAATCTTTCTATGGGAAATCTGTGGTTTTGTTTTTTGTTCTTTTGCTGTGTATATGATGTCGCCCCATAGGATTTCCCAATAGTGGTATCAGAGCCAGGTTGTTCGTGCGAAGATCGGATCTTAAACTGCGTGTGTTGTGATCTAGACTAGTTTTTATCATCAAAATCGTTGACGCAAAAGGTGAGGAAGGGCAGCCCTTGCTACGCTCGCACAAGCGGTCGTAAGGCTACTTGCAATAGTAGTGACAGCGATGGCTACGTGCAAGGAGCCCGCAAGCAAGCTGCGGGCGGCGTCAAGTGGTCGACGGCCTGCTGCCTGCCTGCAAGGCGAGGGCAGAGACACCTGCGGGGGCAGCGACGACTGCGGGTGCTACCCTGCAGCCTGCGGGCAGAGGCACCCGCGGCGACAGCGATGCCCGCGAGGTCCCTTCGGGCGGCACCCACGGGGCAGCGCTACTTGCAGGGCCGACGGCTAGTGGCTGCCGCCGGCAGGATGGCGGCGGCCACAATGCAGCAAAACAGCAGAGGGATTAGGGTTTTTGAGTAAAAGATAGTTTTTCCCCTCGAAATTTTAAAAATTTTGGTTTTTGTCCCTTTTGACAAAATAACTAAAATACCCCTCAAAATTTAGAAAATTCTTTGAATATCCTTATTTTCAGAAAAATATATATGTTAATTAAATAGTTTAATTAACTATTATTATTTATCTAGTAGTCCTATAAAATAACATAGACATGTGATATATGATGTGGACAGATAATCATGGACCTTGTGATGTGATGTGTGTACATGTGATTATTATTATTAGGGCCTGCGAGCCTCTATTTTTCTCGTTTATCGTTGGGCCTGCGTGCTTGTAATTATGTTATAATTATATAAGGAGGCACAATAGTAGCAAGACCCATGAGGTCGAGACGGACAATCTGACGCATAAAGATACGTTGAGATGCCGACAGAACCGACGAAGTGAGAAGGACGATCACAGGGAATAGAGATGCGCCGAAGCACACATAGATCTTGTTGTGAGTGATTAGGCCCACTAGCTCGGGCCTGATCACATTAGGATGTGGTCCATGATCATATGATGTGATTGCTCATGTGATGTATGATTAATTATACACCTACTAGATATGTATATATATTTGCAAGCGATGTAGATATATATTAAATATGTATGTATGTGACACATTATGTTAGGAGACCAAATCAAAATTTTCTCTATTAATAATATTAAGTCGGTAAATGTGAGGCAATTAGATTGACCCATGTGGCCTTCCATCGTTATAGGTAGGAACCGATTCCCGGTATAGGTTGAGTTGGTCGAGTCCCTCGAGACTCACCTATATCATGTTTCGTTATCTTATCTATGACATAGAGATGTCACCGGTGACCTGAAGACATGGTATGCTTGGTCGTGTTCCTCAAGAGTATATCATCAAATCAGACTCATTTTGTAACGATGGTGATGACTTAATCGAACATCATGGTTGGTCGAGTCCCTCGAAGCCATAGTGGTTCAGAGGTCGAACAGGATGGGAATCACAAGGAGTTGTGATTGGCAAGAGTTGCCTACCTTTACAGGCTTAACGTGATTAGTCGAGTCCCTCGAGGTTATGTTAAGACACCAATTAGATTTTGATCCCCACTAGAGATCTACTGAGGGTCTCTGATTCACATACCAGAGGGTGTTGTGTGTCTCGTGAAAAATTAGTGGGATTACATTAAGATAGAAGTCCTTTTCTTAACAATTTAATTTTTTACAAAATCTACATGTTATTTATTTCTGCTACATCTTTTATTTCAGAAAAATATCGCTTTCAAATCCTTTACGTGGCATACTTAATACTAACCGCCTCACTGGTCCAAATTATATGGATTGGCTTCGCAATCTGAGAATTGTTCTCATGGCAGAGAAAATCGTATACATCCTTAATACAGTGATCCCTACACCCGACGAAGGGGCAAGCGAGGATGAGATCGCTCGTTATATGAAGTACATAGATGATTCTGCTCTTGCTTAATATTATATGTTGGCCTCTATGACTATTGAGTTACAGATACAGTATGAAAATATGGATGCTAATTCCATACTCCTGCGTCTTCATAAACTGTTTGAGGAATAGGAAAGAACTCAGCGATATGAGATATCAAAGAGTCTTTTCCATGCCAGGATAACTGAGGGGACTCTGATTCAGAACCATGTCCTTAAGATGATTGAGTGGATCGAGAAACTCACAGATCTAGGAATGGTCATAGAGGATAACTTGTATATGGATCTTGTGCTTCAGTCCCTACCAGATTTCTTTTCTCAGTTCATAATGAATTTTAATATGAACAAACTTGAGATGACCCTCCCAAAGCTCCTCAATATGTTAAGAAAAGTAGAGAGCACCATCAAGAAAGAGATGTCAGTTCTCTATGCTGGTGAGACCAGAAAGAAAAGGAAGGCTGAGAAGTCCCTTAAGAAGGGCAATGGTAAGGGCAAAATGGGTAAGGCAAAGATTGCCAAGAAAGACCCAACAAAGGACAGAGGCCAGTGCTTCCACTATGACAAAGATGGGCATTGAAAGAGGAACTACAAAGAGTATCTTGTAGAGAGGGTGAAACAGAAGCTTAGAGAAGCTTCAGGTACATTCATGATCAGTCTCCATTTGTCAGAATCTTATGATAATACATGGGTATTGGATACCAGGAGTGCCTATTATATCTATAATTCGTTGTAGGTTCTGGCAGGACCTAGAGATTGAACAGAGGCGAGATGGACCTTAAGATGGGCAATGGAGCAAAGGTTACTGTAGTAGCTGTTGGTAAGGTCACCTTACATCTGCTAGGTGGAGCTATTATTGTATTAGATGCATGCTATTATGTTCTTTCTATTATCAAAAACATTATTTCCATTTCATATTTGACAGTTAGTAGATATAAATTAGTTTTTGAGAACAATGGTTGTTCAATAATACTAGATGATGAGATAATCACGAGAGGAACATTGTATAATGGATTATTTATGCTAGATACAGCTCCACATATCATGAGTGTAAGTGAGTCTAAGAGGAAACGAGAAGAGGTGAACAATGCATATCTATAATATTGTAGGCTAGGTCACATCTATGAGGGAAGGATTTAAAAGTTGCTGAAGAATGAATATCTAGATCCATTTGACTATGAGTCATATGCGACTTGTGAACCTTGCCTTCGGGGAAAGATGACTAACTCTCTATTTAGTAGAACTGGAGAGAGGGCCACTGAGTTATTGGAACTCATACATAGTGATGTATGTGGTTCCATGTCGACTCTTGCCATAGGTGGTTACTCCTTCTTCATTACTTTCACTGATGATTTCTCAAGATACGGACATATGTAATTAATGAAGTACAAGTCTGAGACTTTTGAGAAATTCAGGGAATATAAGAATGAAGCGGAGAACCAAACAGGAAAGAGTATTAAAACCCTTCAATCAGATCGACGTGGTGAGTATTTGAGTATAGAGTTCACTCAGTTCCTCAAAGACGATCGGATTTTATCCCAGTGGACACCTCCTTATACACCACAGCTTAATGGTGTATTAGAAAGGAGGAATTACACACTATTAGATATGGTACATTCCATGATGAGTTTCGTCGACCTACCCATCTCATTCTGGGGATATGCCCTAGAGATCGCAGCTTACTTTCTGAACAGAATTCCAACTAAGTTAGTAATGTCTACTCTATATGAGATATGGAATGAGAAGAAGCCCGATCTTAAGATTGTTAAGATTTGGTGCTGCCCTACCCACGTTAAGAGACACAACATCGACAAGTTGGAATCTAGGACAGAACGATGCAAGTTCGTGGGATACCCCAAGGAAACTTGTATGTATTATTTCTATCACCCTGAGGACCAAAAGGTTTTTATAGCCATAAGAGCAATGTTCCTTGAGAAGGAACACATTCTTGGTGGAGACAGTGGGAGCTTGATAGAGTTGAACGAGGTTGGAAAACCTAGCTCAAGCACCATTCCATAACCAGAATCTGTTTAGATACCTAGCACACAGGTTTCAACTTTACGTTGGTTCGATAGAGTATCCCATCCTCCTAAGAGATATGTGGAATATATCAGAAGAGAGGATGTTGAGGATATTGATCCTCAGACTTACGAGGAGACTATTATGAGCATAGACTCCGGGAAATAACAAGAAGCCATGAATTCAGAAATGGATTCCATATATTCTAATAAGGTTTAGAACCTAGTTGGTGCACCCGAGGGTATTATACCCATTGGCTGCAAGTGGATCTTAAAAAAAAAGATTGGAGTAGATGGAAAGGTAGAGACCTATAAAGCAAGGCTAGTGGCTAAGGGGTATCGTCAAAAGCAAGGTGTTGACTATGATGAAACTTTCTAACCTGTAGCCATGCTAAAATCCATTCAAATTTTATTAGCTATTGCAGTACACTATGATTATAAGATTTAGCAGATGGATGTCAAAATCGCATTCCTCAATGACAACCTCGAGGAGGTGTATATGATACAGCTTAAGGGATTCCTGTCCAGAGATAACCTAGATAAGGTGTGCAGGTTGCTTAGGTCTATTTATAGACTGAAGCAAGCTTCCCGAAGTTGGAAAATAAGATTTAATGAGGTAATCAGATCTTATGACTTCGTTAAGAATGAAGATGAGCCTTATGTGTACAGGAACGTAAGTAGGAGCACTATTACCTTTTTGATATTATATGTGGATAATATCCTGATCATTGGGAATGATGTAGGAATGCTCTCCACAGTAAAGGCTTGGCTATCTAAGCACTTCTACATGAAGGACTTAGGGGAAGCATCTTGCATATTGTGGATACAGATCTATAGAGATAGATCCAAAAGGATGCTTGGCTTGTCCCAGTCCAGATACATAGACATCATTGTCAAAAGATTTGGCATAGAAAATTCTAAGAGAGGTCTCATACCAATAAGACATTGAATATCACTTTCTAGGAGTATGTCCCCAAAGACTCCTAAAGAAAGGGCACACATGGATATGATATCATATGCCTCAGCGATAGGATCTATCATGTATGCTATGCTATGTACTAGGCTCGATAAAGCATATGCTCTGAGTGTCACGAGCAGGTATCAGGCAGATCCAAGCTTGGAGTACTGAAAAATAGTAAAATGTATCCTTAAGTACTTGAGAAGGACTAAGGATCTTTTACTGGTATATGGAGGCAGTAGCCTTAGGGTTGAGGGCTACACGGACTCGATCTTCTAGTCCGATGTCGATGATAGTAAGTCTAATTCAGGGTATGTGTTCACCCTGAATGGAGGAGCAGTATGCTGGAAGAGTTCCAAGCAAGTCACTATTGCTAATTTGACCACAGAGACAGAATACATTGCTGCGGCAGAGGCAGCAAAGGAGGGAGTTTGGATGAAGAAGTTCATCACAGACTTGGGAGTCATGTCAAGCAGCGAGAATCTAATTCCCTTATATTGGAATAACTATGGGGTGATTACTCAAATATGGGAACCCGGGTCTCATTAGAAGTATTCTGAGGAGGTTCTAGCTTATTAGAGAGATCATGGCCCGAAGAGATATAGTAGTGGAAAGAGTTCCATCCGAAGATAACATTGCAGATCCACTAATAAAGCCATTGACTTAGATTGTCTTTGAGCATCATAGAAGTCTGATGGGGATCATACATGTTGGTGATTGGCTTTAGGTCAAGTGGGAGATTACCAGTCATATGTGCCCTGCAAGCCAATCACATGAGTGATGACACTTGTGACTTGATATGTAGTCTTTCTATTTACTTATTATTAGACATTTTATCACTTTATCTTGCATGTTGCATATATTGTGATGTCCTTGGATCTGTACAATGAGAATTGGATCATGATGAGATCACGATAATGAGACTGATTTATCTTTAAACATAGACCCTATATAATCCTGGTCATAGGTTACTCGAGAGGGACATCGAGACAACTGGATAGACTGGTGTACTATATATCCATCCATATGATGGCGGTGGCTAGTCTCATAGCTACTCGTATGGGGACACTAAGGGTATAGTGCATGTGCTCATTAGGGAATGAGTTCATTGATTGATCTACCTACAGAATGCTGGATGGTTATTGATACCTCATATCAAACACTGATTCCGTAGTTCCAATAGTATATCTTGTCCTTAGACTTGAGACACCAAAGATGTCCTATATGAGTACTCCACTCTTTGATACAGACTTATAGGTTTGGAAAGTTCTAGATCTAGTACAACGGGTTATTGGGAGTGGTAGCTAATCTTACAAGGGTTATTGAGTGTCAATAGAGGATCATCTGCTCTCGGTATCATGAGAGGAATATCTCATGTATTCTTGCTTGAACAAATCCTTGGCCAAGGTTATTTGGATTGAGAGAGAAAGAGTTCTCCGAGAGAATCTGATAAAAGCAAGACTCGAGGAGAGACCGTATAGGCCTAACAACACCATGTCCAGTATAGGATCCCTGGGATATTAGAGGGATGAAGGACTATAGATACATGGTAATTGATGATAGATATGTCCAAAGGATTGGATTCCTCTGTATCGTTTAGGGGCTGCGGCGTAGTGGCCTAGTACGTCCACAGTCGATGAGTTAGGTGAATTATTATACAGATAATAATTCACTAAGTCAGAAGGAGTTCTGACAAATAACACTCACAGCCACCTCAATATTGGGCCTAGAGGGTCACACATATATGGTAGGTTTACAATGAGTAGAGGTTCAGATATGAGATATCCGTTGGAGCTCTTATCTTATTAGATATCCATTAAGCCCCTGAATTATTGGATCCTAAGATGAGATCCAATAATTGCTAATAAGAGATTATTGGGTAGAGACCCACTAATCCAAGAGGCTTGGGTAATTGGATGGAGATCCAATACACAACAGGGCAAGATCCATTAGGGTTTACAATGGGCCTCTATAAATAGGAGGGAACCAAAGCTCTATAGGTTGGGGGTTTCTTTTGGTAGCCACCTCCTATTCTCCTCTCCCGAGAGAGAGAGGTACATCGTCGCAATCCCTGCCGTGTGGATACCGCTAGAGAGGAGGACGCTTGACCTCCTTCATCCTTCCTATAGATCTGCAAGGATTCAGGGATATACGATCTCCCTAGCTATTTTCTTTTGCACATATAGTTTCGCGGATTTATTTTTGATGCACCAATATTCGCACGATGATGGAACCTTTCTATGAAAAATATGTAGTTTTGTTTTTTGTTCTTCTGCTACGCATGTGATGTCGCCCCATAGGATTTCCCAATAATCACTGCCTGACCCACCTTTTGGGTCACTATTTGGGCCTTTCTCTTGGTCCAACACAACCCTAACTTAGGCCTAATGGGCCCCTAATTATGTTGGCCTAATTCCAATCTAATTACAACTTAAAATTACTTCAATCTAGACAATTATTACAAAGCATGAATCATTTGTTGTCCGACATATCATTGGTTCATCAGCACTTCATTCGATCCTTCGGCGCATCGGTCTCTCTTACGGCCTATTGCCCAATTAGCATATTGACTTCCGTAACTCCGATCTCCTTCAACACATCATTCTCTCTTACGGCTTATTTCCCAATTAGTATATTGACTTATGTAACTCCAATCTCTTTAGCGCAATGTTCACTCTTCTTAGCCCAATGTCTAAACTCATGGCACAAAGCCTTCTACCGATACATCGACTGATCATCGGGCTCGACGTCCAATCTTCTGACATGTTTCACTCTGGCCCAATGTCTGATTCCTCCTACTTTAATTGTTTCTCCATGATCGAAGCTGATCTTGCTTCACTCAAAATGTAGATTAGATTATAAACTTTATCAATTGGTTTCATCATCAAAATCCGAGATTCAACAATCTCCCTCTTTTTGATGATGATAACTAATTAATGATAGAGTTAACTTTAACTCCCCCTATCAATATGTCATATTGATAGAAATGTAAATTTAAGGTATTTCATACATAATTATCATGATTTAAAATCATCAAAGTACATCATGCATGAAATTTTAAATTACAAATCATCATGCATAATCACCAAATCATCATTACTTCTCCCCCTTTGTCATCAATAAAAAGGAGAAGTGCAACTATGCAAGTTTTTGAGATATATAAGTTTAGCAAATTTTTCATCACTTTAGAATATGCAAGCATAGCAAGTTTTAAAGATATGTAAGTTTACACTTTTGCTTCTCTTGAGATAGCAACTCTTTGCTTCTCTTTACGATGTTCAAGCTAGCAACTTTTTTTTTTCTCTTTTTGAGAAGTGCAAGTAAGTTTTGCCTTTCTTTGCAAGCTAGCAATTTTGCCTTTCTTGATATATGCAAGTTTAGTAATTTTTTGCTTCCTTTGCAATGAGCAAGCTAGCAATTTTTTTATTCCCTTGAAATGTCCAAGCTAGTAAATTTTGCTTTCATTTGTGATGCACAAGCTAGCAAAATTTTCTCCCCCTTAGTCATTGTTAAAAAAAAGGGAGGAATACAATGATATAGTTTTTCTTTTTACAACAATGCTCTAATCATCACATGAAAGATATCAAGAAAAAATAATTTGTGATGAGAAATACAACTCATGAATACAGGGGAGTATTGAAACATAAGAGAAAAATCAATTTATGTATATAATGTTTCAAGCATCAAAGTACCAAGTTGTGGGTATCGAAGATTCAAGAGAAAATAATTTATGATTCATTTGGATAAATATTCTCTTTAATAACATAGAAGATAAATAAAATTCAAGTTATAATTACGAGAATTCAAGATAGAATCCATGATTCATTTGGATCATTCTCCTCTTTAGTAAATAGCAAAAAGAACATCGGAGATCAAATAATAAAATATCTTAACAAAGAAATCTCAAATATCAAGTGAAGGAATGATGGTTCGTGTGAATAAATATTCTTTTTAATAAACAAAAGAATCATACCAAAATAATTAGTAAAGGTTGTCGATTCATGCATTTAAATAAAAAATTTTCAAACCATAACTACTTCAACTCATCATGTATAATTTCAAGATATAAAATTATCAAGCATAATACAAAAACATTTATTTTCAAAACATTTATCATTATTTTCAACTCATTCAAATTCAATTCATCAAATCATCAAAATCACTTTCAAGAGATTCAAAATGACATAAATAGATTTAGATAAAACTCATCATCAAATCATCAAAATCACTTTCATAGTTCACGAGATTCATAAAATAACATAAATAGATTCATTAATATTTTATTAAAAAATCAAAAAACTTTAGAGATAGAGAAAATTATATTTCCTTTTTAGCCTCAATTTATGTGATTGATTTCATACGAGCATACCTTTATCTTTTATGCCAAATCAAAATATGTATCAATGTTTAAGACCAAAAAACAAATTGCGTTATAAAGATCATCAAGACAAAAAAATACAAAACACTAAACATAAGGCATTTTCAAACAAAAGATTCAATTTATCATTTTAATTCCAATGATAATATATTTTCCTTCTTAAGTGAGTTTAACTCTTTATGCTTAGTGCAAGGAATCAATATGCAATAGTTATGCTCATTTTTTTTAATTTTCAAAATCACTAAAAAGAAAAGCATAATATATTTTTATATTTTTTTAATTCTTACTAATTAAAAATAACTCATGAAAAGTATTAAGTAATTTCATAATAAAGTAAAGGGGTTTTGGTTGAGTTGCTTATCTTATTGTTGAAAGCCGTCAAAGCGTAGTTCGCCACTTCGTCTTTGAATGCACTCGATTCATCCTTTAGTGTTTTCTTCTTCTTCGATGGTTTCTTCTTTTTAAGTTCATTTTTGAGTTTGTTATTATTATTTGATTTTTATTTTATGAAGTTTTTAAATTTTCTTATCAAAAGTTCTATGTCATCATCACTTAAGCTTTCGCCCGAGTGGTCTTCTTCTATTCTAAGTGCAATTACCTTCATATTCTTTGGAATGTTATTTTCATATTCATCATATTCAACTCAAGTCATTTCATAGGCCATTAAAGATCCGATAAGTTTTTCAAGAGATAAATAGTTTAAGTTCTTTGCCTTTTGTATTACCGTTACTTTAGGATCTCAATTTTTAGGAAGAGAATGTAAAATTTTATTAATAAGTTCAAGATTCAAAAATATTTTACTAAGTGCTTTCAAACCATTGATGACATCCGTAAACCAGGAGTACATGTCTCTAATGGTTTCACTTGGTTTCATATGAAACAATTCAAAATCGTGTATCAAAAGATTAATTTTTGAATATTTTACTCTACTTGTGCCTTCATGTGTGATTTCAAGAGTATACTAAATATCATGTGCAGTTTCGTATATAGAAATCTGATTAAATTTATTTTTATTAAGAGCATAAAATAAAGCATTCATCGCTTTAGCATTTAAAGAAAAAGTCTTCTTTTCTAAATCATTTCATTCATTCATTGGTTTGGAAGACTTTTGAAAATTATTTTCAATAATATTCCATAAATTTAAATATAAAGAAAGCAAGAAAACTCTCATTCGAGTTTTTCAATATGTGCAGTCCGTCCTATTGAACATAGGAGGATGAACGATAGAAAGACCCTCTTGAAAGCCTAAAAAAATCATTTCTTTTTAAGTGTTAAACCAAATGAGAAAAACGTGCCTCTGATACCAACTGTTATGACCAAAAACGATACTAAGAAGGGGGGGGGGTGAGAGGTGAATTAGTGCTTATGAAAGAATATCGACAATTCAAAAAAATCATTTCAATAAAACTCGTATCGGAAAGTATTAAATTAAAAACATAGAGTAATAATAAAGTAGAGTAGTTTGAGTGAAAGTAAATAGCAAAGAAAGATGTGCAAACTTATTTTATAGTGGTTCAGTTATCTTGACCTACGTCCACTCCTGATTCCTCTTCACTCGAGGCCACCGGCGTCCACTCCTGATTCCTCTTCACTCGAGGCCACCGGCGTCCACTAATAGTCTTCCTTCAATGGGCAAAGACCAACTTGTTGGGAAATCCAAGGGTGACATCATATGCGTAGCGGAAGAACGGAAAAACAAAATATCTTGGATTTTCATGAAAGGTTCCATCATCGTGCGAAGATCGGTGCATCAAAAATAAATCCGCGAATCCAAAAAACTACGTGTATGAAAAGAATGATAGTACCTAAGGAGATCGTATATCTCTGAGTTCCTATAGGTCCATGGGGGAGGATGAAGGAGGTCAAGCTTCCTCCTCTCTAGTAGTATCCACATGGCAGATACTATAACGATGCTCCTCTCTTGGGGAGAGGAGAACAAGAGGTGGCTATCAAGAAAAACCCCAACCTATGGGCCTTTGGTTTCCTCCTATTTATAGAAGCCCCCTATCAACCCTAATGAATCTAGTCTTATTGGGTATTGGATCTCTATCCAATTACCCAAGCCTCTTAGATTAATGGGTCTCTACCCAATAATCTAGCTCTTATTGGATCTCATCAATGGGATCTAATAATATAGGGGCTTATTGGATATCCAATAAGTTAGGGGCTCCGGCGGATATCTCATATTCGAACCTCTACTCGTTGTAACACCTACCATATGTGTGTGACCCTTTAGGCCCAATATCGAGCTAGTCGTGAGTCATAATTGTTAGAACTCCTTCTGACTCAGTGAATTATTATCTCTATAATAATTCATTCGGTTCATTGATTGTGGATGTACTAGGCCACTACGCCGTAGTCCCTAGACGATACAAGAGAATCTAATCCTTTGGACCTATCTGTCCTCAATTACCATGTATCTATAGTCCCTCATCTATCTAATATCCCAGTGACCGTATATTAGGCATGGTATAATTAGGCCCATACGATTTCCAATCGAGTCTCGCTTTAATCAGGTTCTCCTAGAGAACTCTTTCTCTCTTAATCCAAATGACTTTGGCAAGTGATTTTCTTGAACAAGAACACATGAGATATTCCTCTCATGATACCGATACTAATCATATGTGCCCTGCAAGCCAATTACATGAGTGATGGCACTTGTGACTTAATATGCACTTTATCTCTTTGCTCATTATTAGGTATTTTATCATTTTATTTACGTGTTGCATATATTGTAATGTCCCTGGATCTGTGCAATGGGAATTGGATCGTGATGAGATCACGATAATGAGACCGATTCACCTTTAAACACAGACCCTAAATTATCCTGGTCATAGGTTACTCGAGAAGGACATCGAGATAACCGGATAGACTGGTGTGCTGTATACCCATTCATATGATGGAGGTAGGTGGTCTCATAGCTACTCGTGTGGGGACACTAAGGGTACAGTGTAGGTGCTCATTGGAGAATGAGTTCACTGATTGATCCGCCTACGGAATGCTAGATGGTTATTGATACCTCATGTTAGACAGTGATTTCGTAGTCCCAGTAGTATATCTGGTCCTTAGACTTGAGACACCAAGGATATCCTGTATGAGTACTCCACTCTTTGATACCAGACTTATAGGTTTGGAAAGTTCCAAATCTAGTACAACCGGTCATTGGGAGTGGTAGCCAACTTTACGAGGGCTATTAAGTGTCAATAGAGGATCATCCGCTCTTGGTATCACAAGAGGAATATCCCATATGTTCTTGCTTGAACAAATCCTTAGCCAAGGTTATTCAGATTGAGAGAGAAAGGGTTCTCCAGGAGAATCCGACAAGAGCAAGACTCGAGGAGAGACCGTATGGGCCTAATGGCACCATGCCCGGTATAGGGTCTCTGGGATACTAGATGGATGAGAGATTATAGATACATGGTAATTGAGGACAGATAGGTCCAAAGGATTGGATTCCCCTGTATCATTTGGGGGCTGCAGCGTAGTGGCCTGGTACGTCCACAATCTATGAGTTGGGTGAATTATTATAGAGATAATAATTTACTAAGTCAGAAGGAGTTCTGACAAGTATGACTCATGGCTAACTCGATATTGGGCCTAGACGGTCACACACATATGGTAGGTGTTGCGACGAGTAGAGGTTCGGATATGAGATATTCGCTGAACCCCCTATCTTATTGGATATCCATTAAGTCCTTAAATTATTGGATCCTGAGATGAGATCCAATAATTGCTAATAAGAGATTATTGGGTAGAGATCCACTAATCCAAGAGGCTTAGGTAATTGGATGGAGATCCAATACCCAATAGGGCAAAATATCCATTAGGGTTTTTCAGGGGCGCTACGTCGTAGAGGCGTCGGCACCGCACGCGGGACAACGCCGCGGGGCGCCGGCGCTGTGCCCGCGGGACAATGGCACGGGGCAGCGCCTGCGGGCACTGCGCCCGCGGGGCAGCGGCGCTAGGGTAGTGCCCTTGGGGCGCCGCCACCCTGCCCGCACGCAGGGTGGCGACGGCCGCAAGTGCAGTATGGGTGAGGGATTAGGGTTTTCGGACAAAAGATAGTTTTGCCCCTCAGAATTTCAGAAATTTTATATTCTGTCCCTTTTGATAGAATTACCAAAATACCCCTCAAAATTTCAGAAATTCCAGATTCTGTCCCCTTTGATAGAATTAACAAAATACTCTTTTGGTCAAATTACCAAAATACCCTTAAGAATTTAAAATTTCCCTTTATGTCTCTGATTTCAGAAAAATAAATATGTTAATTAAATAGTTTAATTAACTATTATTTTCTTTATCTAGTAGTCCTATAAAGTAACATATACATGTGATGTATGATGTGGACAGATGATCATGGACTTGTGATGTGATGTGTGTATATGTTATTATTATTATTTGGGTCTATGAGCCTCTATTCTTTTCTCATTTATTGTCGAGCCTGCGTACCTGTAATTATGTTGTAATTACATGAGGAGGTGCAGCGGTAGCGTGACTCACGAGGTCGAGACGGAGGATTCGACGCATGGAGATACGTTGAGATGTCGACGGATCCGACGAAGCGAGATGGACGATCATAGGGCATATACCTATTTCCTATGTTAAAAGGTGTCTTAAAAATAGCTTTTTATGTCAAAATTATTGATGCAAAAGGGGAGAAAGGGTATCAACTATTGCTACCCTCGTAGGTTGGCCAAAGGCTGCTTGCAGCCTTGGTCGAGAGCTCTTAAGGGAGCTCTCGGCCTCACCACCTACGGGCAAGGTGCCCATGCAAGGTGGCAACCACTTAAAAGGTGACAGTCGCACCGCCGCACTGCCAAAAGGGCAATGTCGCATGCAGCAATGACGGGATGGTGGTGGCCACAATATAGAAGGGGATTAGGGTTTTTGGATGAAAAGATAATTTCACCCCTTTCAATTTTAAAAATTTCATGGTTTGTACTTTCTATCCAAATTATAAAAATACCCTTCACAAATCAAAAAAATTCTTGTATATTCCAAATTTTAGAAAAATATTACTTGATTAAAAGGTTTAATTAAGTATTATTATTTATTAATAATCCTACATAATGATATATACATGTGATATATGATGTAGGAGGATGATCATGGATCATGTGATGTGATGTATTTGTATGATGTGATTATTATTATTGAAGCCTACTAGCCTCTATTTTTTTTCTCATTTATTATCAAGCCTGCCTGGCTGTGATTATGTTGTAATTATTGGGATCGAGAGCGGCACTAAGAGGGGAGGTGAATTAGTGCAGCGGATAAAGATGACAAATTTCGATGATTTAAAACAAGTTCGGAAACTTCATACATTGAAAACTTGATTTCGATAAAATCTGATTTCAATTGCATATAAACTTAAAATGATTTATAAGAAAGTGAGAAGGAAGTGGAGCAAGCAAAATAAATAGGTTTGCAAAAATGTAAAGAACAATAAGTAAATGCAAATCGATTTTATAGTGGTTTGGTCATACGACCTACGTCCACTCTCGATTCCTCTTCTCTTGAGGCCACCGTTTTTTCACTAATTGTCCTCCTTCCAACAGGTGAGGACTGACTCCCTTACAGCTCTCTCCTTTTGACGGGCTTAGGAGGTAACCCTTTTATAAGCACTCACACACACTCCTCTCTTTAAGCTGAACTCAACTAGAGACTAGAGGAGAGAAAAGATTTCAATAGTGTTTTCTTACTTTTAGGTTCTGTGTGCTTGGATCTTCTAACCAGGGATGGGAGGGGTTTTTATAGGCTCCAATTTGATTCAAACTTGGAGTCAAAAAACTTCTCATCCCGGTTTTTCAGGGTACTAGAGGTACCACCGCCTATCACTGGCGATACCACTGCCAGTCTGACTCTAACACTGGGCAATACCATCTCTTAGTCTGGCGATACCACTGCCTAACACACTGACACGGTCAGTGTATCGGGCAGTACCACCACCCAACTAACGATGCCACCGCCTAGGCACTCTGCCCCAGGGTGGTACTACCACCCCAGACTACTTGGGAAGCTAGACCTGGCCGGTGCCACTGCTAGACAGTGTCCAGCACTCCTGGTTGGGCCTTAAACCCAACCTAAACTGATACAATACCGAGCCCAGTTAGCCCCTAACAGGGTTAAAGGATTAACACCTAATCCTAACCCTAATTATGTACTAACTATGAAATTAAAGACATTTCCTAAACTATTACAAAGTCCAAAAAGTCAAGACTTCTTTCGGTGAGCTTCCGGCAAACTTCCGACGATCTTCCGACGATCTTCCGACGAACCCTCGGGTACCATTATGCGGACTCCCGACAAGCTCCTGGACTTCACGATTGATCTTGGCGAGTTCCGACGAGCTTCTTCGATAAGCTCTGATCTTTCTCGGTGAGCTCTGAAAACTTCTGACAAACCTTTCGGTAAACTTTTGAAAACCCTTCGGCAAGCTCCCTACTCGTTCTTAGCCAGATCCGGCAGCACTCACGACGAATCTTCGGACTTTCATTGAACTCTCGAACTCCCAATGATTCCATCGTACTTGACTCCGGCCTTTGTTTCGCTTTACATCTTCATCGTTATCGTAGTTAATCCTGCATATAAAAAATTTAACTCTACTTCAATCTAGTCAGTTATTATAACGCGAATTGACATTCTGTTGCTCGGCACGTCATTGGTCGGCGCTTCATTTGCTTCTTCGGTGCATCGTCCTCTCTTGTGGCTTGTTGCCTAATCGATGGTTGACCTCCACAACCCCGATATCCTTGGTGCAACACCACTCTTCTTGGCCCGATGCTCGACATCCGAAGCCTTCTACCGATTATCGACCAGACCTTCAGCTCTATGTCCAATATCTTGACATGATTTCCTCTGGCGTAATGTCAATTCCTCCTACGTTAACTATCTAATCTTGATCGAGTAGACCTGCATGACTTAAAACACAGTTAGATAATAAAATATAATCAATTAGTTTCATCATCAAAATTTGAGACCTAATAGTCTCCCCCTTTTTGATGATGACAACTAATTAATGACTTACGGAGTTAACCTTAACTTCTCAGAGTTTAACCAAACTCCTCCTATCAATATGCCATTGATAGAATACTTGGATTATCCCAAATCCAAGCAACATTCATCATATGTTATGAGAAATATCAAAACATCATGCAAATATATAAAATCTCCAATTAACATTACATTGCATGAAGTCATCAATTTACTTCTCCCCTTATGTCATCAACAAAATGGAGAAATAGCATCTTAGCTAGTTTAAAAGATATGCAAGTTATATAATTATACTTGCAAGATTTGCCACATTTAGGCATAGATTTGTAAAACAATATTCAATCGTACCAAGTTTCAAGTTTAAGCATGACAAGTTTTACTTGCTTCTTTTGCAATGTTACACTTTCTTTGCTTCCTTTGCGATATGCCTGTAATTTTGTAATTTCTCTCTTCTCTTTTGAGAAGAGCAAGCTTGCAAGTTTTGCTTCCTTTGTATGCTAGGAATTTTGCATTCATTTGTAATATGCAAGCTAGCAAAACTCTTCTCCACCTTTGTCAAAGTCAAAAAGAAAGGGAGGATCAAATACAAAGATTTTCTTTACATCTTCTTTTAATATCATTTATCAACTTACATCAATCAATCATTCAATCATCACATAATGCATTTGAAGAAGTATTGACACATAAGAGAAAGATCAATTTAAGCATGCAATGTTTCAATCAAATTCAAGTCATGAATACCAATGCTTACATATTGTGAGTAATAACACCAAAGGATATTATTTGTGATTCCAATTTAACAAGATCAATATCAAGATTCATATGATTCATAATAAAGCAAATTTATTTTAAATCACCACATAAGGCATGCAAGCCAAAGTGATCATGTGATTTCTATGTCATCAAAGCTCAAGAAAAAATCAAGACGAATCATGATTCATTTAAATGGATTCTTTAACACATCATCAAAATCTCATTCATAATTCTAGTGATTCACAAAATATCATAAATGAATTCATCACTTTTTCTTTATTTGAAAAATCTGAAACTTTAGAGAAAGATAGATGTTCAAGAAATATGCATATCTCTTTTAGTGATTTGCATTGATTTCGTATAAACATGCCTTTATCTTTTTATGTCGAATAGAAACAAGCATGAACGTTCAAGACGTACAGGCAAAATTTCATCTTAAAAATCATTGAGTTGAAGCATGATAACAAAATTTTTAATATTTTCATTTCATCATTATCTATGATGATTTCATAAGGTATGTTCAATGAAAGCCATCATCATATAAATTCGAAATGCAAGTTTTGTCATTAAAGTCATCAAGATCAAATGCATCAAAATCTTTCATTCAAAAATTTTATTAAGAGCAACGGAGATGGTTTACATGTAAGCATGCTCAAATCCTTTTTGTATTAGAGGATGTGTATCAAGTTCAAAAATCGAAACATAAGTTTCATTAAAAATGACATGTCATATAAAAATTTCATCATAAAAACCATTAAGGCCAAATACAAGATGTCAAAATGTGAGAGTCACTCATCATACATAATATGTTTTATTTTAAATTATTTGTTTCATATAAGTGTGCTTATATTTTAAAGGATGAGTATCAAGTTTAAATCTAAAACATGAGTATTGTCATCACACTCATTAAGATCAAATGCATCACACAATCATCATGATAGTGCATTTTCTAATTTTTATGTGTTTCAATTTAAGTGATGTGATCTTTCATAGGAATGTTAAAATTTTTCATATGAAAATGTCATGCATCATATTTAAAACCGAAAGTATTATCAAAACCATTAAGATTTATGAATTCATCATGCACGTTATTTCAAAATATGAGATTTCAAGTCATCAAGCATGATACAATCATTAAGCATGGATTCATAATGCATCATCAAAATTATTTTAATTCTTTCTTTTATTAGTTATAATAAGATGATCAATGCTCAAATTTTTGCTAAAATCATGCATCATTTTATAAATTTGAAAAATAATTTTTGTTATGAAAACCATCGAGTCCAAAAACACGTTATTCCAAAATGTAGGATTTCAATTTTCATTACTTCAATTCCTCATTAAGCATGATACAAAAAAATTAAAGATCAAGCATAATACCATAAAGCATCTTCAAAATTTTTATATGAAAGCCAAGCATTAACACATAAGATTCGCTCATCATGCATAGTTTTAAAATGTAAAGTCATCAAGATAAATGTTCATTGATTTTATCTTGTTAGGTGTACAAGCATGAGATGCAATTATTATTAAGACACCTTCAAGAATAACATACATAGATATGCATTAAGTTTAAGACCAAACTCTGATACGAAAAGCATACATGGAATTTATGCATTATCACAAATTAAGCAATTATCATTCATAATTTTTACTTTTCAAAAATACTAGAAAGAAAAGCATAATATAATTTTTGAAAATAATTTTTTATTTCCTAGTATCTAAATTAAGCACTTTTGAAAAACATCATGTAATTTTAAAATAAGGTAAAAGCAACTCAGGTGAGTTACTTACCTCATTGTCGAAAATTAACATTTGCATCATCATCCTTTTTGTGCACTTTCCTCTTCTTCATTTTTGTGTACTCATCTTTGGAGCATTCCGGTTACTTGTGTTCATAGCAAGAGTTGGTGTTCTTTTCATTTGTGTTCTTTAATTCTTGTTTAATGAACTTTTTAAATTTTAATGTCAAAAGTTCAAAGTTCTCAACATTGTCCTCATCACTTGTGTCAACACTTAAGTGGCATTCTATTGTTCAAAGTGTCAAATCTTTCCTATTTTATGGAAGGTGGTACTCATGTTCATTAAGTTTAAGAGTCGTTTAATAGGTCATTAAAGATCCGATTAGTTCTTCAAGTGAATAAGCATTCAAGTTTTTAGACTCCTGAATAGCTGTTATTTTTGGATCCCAACTCTTTAGAAGATATCTTAAAATCTTGTTAATGAGATCAAAACTTGAAAAAGATTTAGCAATACTTTTCAAACTATTGACGACATCCGTGAAATGGGTGTACATGTCACCGATAGTCTCGCTTGGTTTCATTCGAAAAAGCTCAAAATCATGCATCAAAATGTTAACTTTCGAGTCTTTGACTCTACTCGTTCCCTCGTGTGTGATTTCGAGTGTGTGCCAAATATCAAAAACCATTTCACACGTAGAAATCCAATTGAACTCTTTTTTATCTAAAGCGCAAAATAAGGCATTCATAGCCTTTGCATTTAAAGAAAAAGATTTCTTCTCTAAATTCGATCATTCATTCATCGATTTAGATGGAAGCTGAAAATCATTTTCAATTATATTCCATAAATTTAAATCTAGAGAAATAAAAAAAAACTCTCATTCGAGTTTTCCAATAAGTATAGTCCAATCCGTCAAAGAACGGAGGACGAACAATCAAAGAACCCTCTTGAAAGCCGTGAAGAGTCATTTCTCGCGGGTGTGAATCCGAAAGAGAAACAACATGGCTCTGATACCAATTGTTAGGATCGAGAATGGTACTAAGAGGGGGGGTGATATTACGCCCCCCTCCCCCCCTTGAATTTATCGCATTCAGGAGGTGTGACCCTGTCTTAAAATCCATAACATAAAAATTCATCACAATCCAATCCCAGGATCCACATCGACATTTAAGGACACTAACAATCATTTGAGTCATAAATCACATTCAAAATCCATAATTCATAAAAACTATGTAATTTATAATTCATATACCATATCAGCATATTGATTCATAAATTTCAAAGCTAACTCAACTAAACAATATCCACATCATAAATCCACAAATTTGGTAATCCATACAATCTCAAAACCAACATTTACTACAAGTTCATATCATTATACAATTTAAACTTAACATTTCAAATTCTAACATGAGAGGTCCTTTAACTTTTATAAAACATATAAGTTCAGATTTACCATCAACATTTCACTATACATAAAATGTACTTATACAAAAAAAACATATCAACCACTAAAGATCAGTCCAAAATTCTTGTAGCTTTTCCTTCCTTATCCCAATTTAAACATCTCAGAGACTGATAAGTTAACCTAAAAATATTATATAACAACGGGGTGAGCATAACAAAGCTCAGCAAGTGACTAACATATCTATGGGGAAGGAGAATAGTTTTTAATAAACTTGATATCAAAATGCAAAGCTAGATATAAGAAAACGTATATATCATCGTATCAGATATTGAATCGCAAATGTCCTCTTATTCAAACTTATTTAATTCATAACAAATGGAGTAAAGAGTAATTGTAGTATATCAAATTACGAAAATAGTATTTCAGAGCATATCAAATGAAACATAGGACATTACGGAGTATATCAATGGTACATTGGACATTTCGGAGTATATCAATGATGTATGAATGGTTTCAGAGTATATTAATGATGTATGAATGGTTTCGGAGCATATCAAAGGCAAATGAAATATTTTGGAATATATCAAAGACGTATGAAATGTTTCCAAGCATATCAAGAATAAATGAACCATTTTGGAATATATCAATAACATATGAATGGTTTCGGAGCATATCAATGATGTATGAATGGTTTCAGAGCATATCAAAGGCAAATGAGACATTTCAGAATATATCAAAGATGTATGAAATGTTTCAAAGCATATCAAGAGCAAATAAACCATTTCAAAACATATCAATAACGTATGAATGGTTTCGGAGTATACCAAAAGCAAAGGAAACCTTTTGGAACATATCAATGACATATGAATGGTTTCGGAGTATACTAAAAGCAAAGGAAATATTTCGAAATATATCAATGACGTACGAATGGTTTTGGAGCATATCAAGAGTAAATGAAATATTTCGGAATATATCAAATGGCATATGAGATCTCTCAGAGCATATCAAAATAACAAATAAGTAACAGAAGCTCAAATGCTATATCTGACGTACACTTATTAGGGATTGAGTGACACTAAGAGGGGGTGAATTAGTGCAGCGGTAAGGAACGATAGATTTTTCAGCGATTAAAACAAGTTTGAAAAACTTCGTACGATGAAAGCAATGTTTCGTTTGAACCCGGAAAGATTGCTTTTTAAATTTAAAGCATACGTAATAAGATGAAGATGAAGTTGAGTAAATAAGACATCAAGTGGAAAGGATTTGCAGCAAAGTAAATAGCAAGAACGTAAATGCAAACCAGATTTTTATAGTGGTTCGGTTATCCGATCTACGTCCACTCCCGATTCCTCTTGCTTGAGGCCACCGGCTTTCCACTGGCTATCCTCCTTCCAATGGGCGAGGATGAACTCCCTTACAACTCCTCTCCTTTTGATGGGCTTAGGAGATAACCCTTACAAGCACTCTTACCCCTCTCTTGGACTAGAACACTCTTAAGACTTAGGGAAGATTTAACACATTTTCAAGAGAGTTTCCCCCTTCTTTTTTCAGTTCTAGTCAACATTCATCCAAGAAAGTGAGGGGTATTTATAGGCCTCAAAGTGATTCAAATTTGGGCTCCAAATTTGAAATCAAATTGAAGTTTCCCGGTGCTGGGCGGTGCTACCGCCTGTCAGAGGCAGTGCTACCGCCTGGCTTTTCATGCGCTGGGCGATGCTACCGCCTAGCCTGTTGGTTGGGTTTGGGCCAAAAACTTTTGTCCCACCTTGTCCAAATCAAGGCCCAATGGCCCCTATTTTGGGTTTATAGGATTAACACCTAATCCTAACCCAAATTAATATACTAACTACGAAATTAAAGATATTCCTAAGCTATTACAAAGTCCGCAATGTTAGGGATCGAGCAGCACTAAGAGGGGGGGTGAATTAGTGCAGCGGATAAAACGATAGATTTTCAGTGATTTAAAACAAGCTTTGGAAACTTCATACGAATGAATGCAATGTTTCGTTTGAACCCAGAAAGATTGCGTTTTAACTTTAAAGCATATGTAATACGATGAAGATGAAGTTGAGTAAATAAGGCAGCAAGTGAAAAGGGTTTGTAGCAAAGTAAATAGCAAGAACGTAAATGCAAACCAGATTTTTATAGTGGTTCGGTCATCCAACCTACGTCCACTCCCGATTCCCCTTGCTTGAGGCCACCGGCTTTCCACTAGCTATCGTCTTTCTAATGGGCGAGGATGAACTCCCTCATAGTACCTCTCCTTTTGACGGGCTTAGGAGATAATCCTTACAAAGCACTCTTACCCCTCTCTTGGACTAGAACACTCTTAAGACTTAGGAAAGATTTGACACACTTTCAAGAGAGTTTCCCCCTTCCTTTTTTTCAGTTCTAGTCACCTTTCATCCAAGAATATGAGGGGTATTTATAGGCCTCAAAGTGATTCAAATTTGGAACCCAAACTTGGAGCCAAAAATTTGAATCTTTTGAGTTTTTCAGTGTTGTCAGTCCTGGCAGACACCCAGGCGGTGCTACCGCCCCAGCCAAGCGGTGCTACGCTTCTAGCGGTGGTGCTACCGCTTTGCTACGATAGCCGGCGGTGCTACCGCCTTGATCAGTGATGCTACCTCCTGCTACGATGAGTCGTGCGCTTACAAGATGGCCGGCACGCTTCGATGGCCGGGCACGCTTCTGATGGCCGGCGGTGCTACGCCCACCAAAGAAGTTCTTTGGGTGGTGCCACCGCCTAGCATGCATGTATGTAGCATGCATGCACGTAGCAGCACGCATGCTGCTGGTTCGGTTTGGGCCAAAATTTTGGCCCAAACTCATCCTAATCAAGGCCCAATGGGCCCCCACTTTGGGCTATCTAATCCTAATCCAAAATACGTGCTAACTACAAATTTTAAAGATATTTCCTAAGCTATTACAAAGTCCACATGACAACTTCTTCTGGTGAGCTTCCGGTCAACTTCCGACGGTCTTCTGATGAACCTCCGGAAACCATTTCGCGGACTCACAGCAAGCTCTCGGACTTCACGATGATCTTGGCGAGTTCCCCTGAGCTTCTTTGGCAAGCTCCGATCTTTCTTGGCAAGCTCCGTGAACTTCCGACGAACCTCCCAGCGAACTTCCGAAAACCCTTCGGCAAGCTCCCTACTCGTTCTCGGCTGGTTCCGGCAACGTTCCCAACGAATCTTCGGACTTCCGTTGAACACTCGAACTCCCAATGATTCATCACACTTGTCTTCGGCCCTTTGTTTTGCTTTACTTCTTCATCCCTATCGTAGTCACTCCTGCACAAACAAACACCAAAAACTCTACTTCGATCTAGACAGTTATTACAACGCGAAGTGACATTCAATTGCCTGGCACATCATTGGTCGGTGCTTCGTCCGATCCTTCGGCACATCGCCCTCTCTAGCGGCTTGTTGCCCAATCGACGGTTGACCTCCGCCTCGATATCCATGGCGTAAATTCGCACTTCTTGGCCCGATGCCTGACGTACTAAGCCTCCTGCCGATAGTCGACCGAACCTCCGGCTCGACATCCAATATCCTGACGTGATCACCTCCGGCTCGACATCCAATATCCTGACGTGATCACCTCCGGCGCAACGTCAATTCCTCTAGCGTCAACTGTCTAATCCTGATCGATAGTAGACCTGCGTAACTCAACACGTAATTAGCCCACAAATCATACTCAATTAGTTTCATCATCAAAATTCGAGATTCAACACGCAAGTCAAGTCTTCTTCCGGCGAGCTTCCGACGAACTTCCAGCGGTCTTCCGACGATCCCTCGGAAACCATCCTGCGGACTCCCAGCAAGCTCTTGGACTCCACGATGATTTTGGCGAGTTCCCCCGAGCTTCTTTGGCAAGCTCCGATCTTTCTTGGCAAGCTTCGTGAACTTCCGACGAACCTTCCGACGAACTTCCGAAAACCCTTCGGCAAGCTCCCTACTCGTTCTCGGCTGGTTCCAACAGCACTCCCAACGAATCTTCGGACTTCCATCGAACACTCGAACTCCCAACGATCCATCGCACTTGACTTCGGCCCTTTGTTTCGCTTTACGTCTTCATCCTTATTGTAGTTACTCCTGCACAAACAAACACCAAACACCTTACTTCGATCTAGACAGTTACTACAACACGAATTGACATTCAATTGCCTGGCACGTCATTAGTCAGCACTTCGTCCGATCCTTCGGCACATCGCCCTCTCTTGCGGCTTGTTGCCCAATCGACGGTTGACCTCCGCAACCGTGATATCCATGGCGCAACTCCGCACTTCTTGGCCTGATGCCCGACGTCCGTAGCCTCCTGCCGATAGTCGACCGAACCTCCGACTCGACATACAATGTCCTGACGTGATCACCTCCGGTGCAACGTCAATTCCTCCAGCATCAACTGTCTAATCCTGATCGATAGTAGACCTGCGTAACTCAACACGCAGTTAAACAACAAAACACACTCAATTAGTTTCATCATCAAAATACGAGATTCAACAATCTCCTCCTTTTTGATGATGACAACTAATTGATGACTGACGGAGTTAACCATAACTCCCCGGAGTTTAACACAAACTCCCCCTATCAATATGCCATTGATAGAACCCTTGGATTATCCCAAATCCAAGTAACATGTATCATTCATGTAGTGAGAAATGTAAATCCATCATGCAAATATATAAAATATTCAAGCATCATTACATTGCATGAATTCATCAATCTACTTCTCCCCCTATGTCATCAACAAAAGGGACAAGTAGCATCATAGCCATTTTAAAAGATATGCAAATTTTTACAACACACTAGCTATTTATCACATCATACAACATTTTGCAGTACAATACCAAATAATACCATTCAATCATAGCAAGTTTCAAGAATGGGCAATGATGGTAATTTTCACTTGCTTCTAGAGATGTGCAAGTTTGCACCTTGTTTCTTACGATAGCAATATTTGCATCCTTTGATATAACAATTCTTAGCTTCTCATGAAGTTGCAAAATAGGAATCAAGATGGCAAATTTTTGCAATGTTTGAGCTAAAAACTTTCTCCCCCTTTGTTAGCATCAAAAAGAAAGGGAGGATCAAATACTTCAAATAATCTTGCATGAGATTCAACAATAATTTGTAACAAAAATGCAAGCAATTTTGAAGAAGTGAAATTGAGCAAGATTTTTGCCTCTCTTGAGATAGTAACTTTTTGCTTCTCAATACTCAAGCTGGCAAGATTTTCTCTTTTGATGCACAAGCTAGCAATTTTCTTCCTCTTGAATGAGCTAGCAAATTAATCATACAAGCTAGCAATAAATCTTCTCCTCCTTTGATTTTGTCAAAAAGAAGGGAAGAATACAATTCTTTTTCCTTTTACATGAATGCTTCCATCATGACAAAATAACAAATTTCCATCATGAATTTTTAACATATCAAGTCATGAATTCAAGGGAGTCATAAACAAATCATGGTATGAGGGAAATTTATGACAAGCAAGCAAGCAATAATGATAAACTAGCATACTTTGCAATACGCAAACTAGCTCCCTTTCAATTTTTCTCTTTTGCACCTAAGTTTCCCTTTTGCGAGTCATCAACTTTTTGTTTGCAATGAGCTAGTAATTTTTGTAAAATTTATAACATTTTAAACATGCAAGCTCATGAGTTAAAAAATAATGCAACTTTGCAATTTCTTTCTTCTCATTTTGAGAAGTCCAAGTTTTGCCTTTTGCAAGTTCTAGCTAGTTATGTTTGTCATTTTCACTTGTGGTACATAAGCTAGCAAGCTAACTCCCCCTTCGTTACTATCGAAAAGAAGGGATGAATAATTTTTCAATGAAATAATTTAGCACCAATTAATATTTCAATTTTTTCATGATGCATACAAAACATAGATGCAAAGAATTCATGAAAGATATCAATATGAAATATCAACAAGGATCAACACCAAAGGACATCATTCATGATTCATCATAAAGCAAATTTCATTTATGTCAAATGTTCAATTTATCACACAAGGTAAAGAAATCATGTCACTTTTAGGGTCATGAAATATATGACATCAAGGCTCATGATTCATTTAAAAAGATATAACACAAAGAGTAACTTGATTCATGCATAAGAATTCCAAGTATCAAGTATTAAGATATCAAGACTTGGATTGTGATAAAGCTCACTCAAGTTCGAATCATCAAAATCATTAACATAGTTTATGAGATTCACAAAAATAAAAACATAAACTTGAATTGTTCTCCTCTTTGGTAAATGATAAAAAGAAGCAATCATTTTCGAGATTCAAAATGCTAGCAATTTGCATTAATCATGACAAGTGATACATCAAAAGTCTACATCATTATTCAATCAACAAGTCATGAAGCATACAAACTAGTATTGAAACATGAGAGAAAAGTTTAAATTATCAAATCATAATCAATTCATCGAAATCACTTCTATAATTTATGAGATTCTTAAGATATCATGAAATCATTATTCTCAATAAGATAGTAAATATAATTTCTTTATGTTTCATCATATAAGTATGTCTTTTGCCTTTATATGCCAAATCAAAATATTTAAAACCGGAAGACAAACTTCATTATAAACATTGTCAAAACAACACATTGTTTCAAGACATGAGATTTAATTTATCATGATAATGTGTTTCATTTTGTTTTAAACAAGTGTGCTTATGTTTCAAAAGATGAGTGTCAAATTTAAGATCAAAACATGAGTTTGTCATGAAGATATGATATCACAAAGTCATTAAGCATGATAACAAACTTTTAGTATTTTCATTTCAATGATGATTTCATAATGTATGTTCAAACATTTATATGGAACCCATCATTATAGAAATTCAAAACATAAGTTTGTCATTAAATCCATCAAGATCATATGCATCAAACATCATGATAGTACATTTTCTTATCTTTATGAGTTTCAATTTAAGTGATTTGATCTTTCATAAGAATGTTCAAATTTTTCATATGAAAATGTCATGCATCATATTCAAAAACGAAAATATCATCAAAATCATTTTAATTCTTTCTTACATTAGTTATAACAAGATGATCGATGCTCAAATTTTTTGGTAAAATCATGCATCATTTTATAAATTTGAAAAATAATTTTCGTCATGAAAATCATCAAGTCCAAATGTAATACAAGGCAACATTAAAATCACATTTCTTTCATTTGGAAAATTTATGGGTTAGATCTTTATAATTGATTTCATGAAGACATGTATCATATAAAAATTTCATCATAAAAAGGGTCAAGACCCATTAATCCAAGATAGAAGTTTTTTAAATCAACATCACTTCAATAACTCATGCATGATATAAAATCATCAAGCATCATGTTTAGAGACAATATAAACCATCAAGATACTCATGCATGGGTTGATTCTATTAGGTGTCTAAACATTATCACAAATCATACAATCATCATTCATATTTTTACTTTTCAAAAATACTATAAAGAAAAGCATAGTATAATTTTTTAAAATATATTTTTTTTAATTTCAAAAAACATAAGAAAAGTATGAAAAAAAAATCCTACTAACTAAGTTAAGCATTCATGGAAAGCATCATGTAATTTCAAAATAAGGTAGTAGCAACTTGGGTGAGTTTCTTACCTCATTGTCGAAAACCGTCAAAGCCCATTTTGCCTCTTCTCTACTTAATTCTTCTTTGCAAGCCTTCTTCTTCTTCTTTGGCTTCTTTCTCCATTCAAGTTCATTGTCTATTTTAGATTTTTGTTTAATGAACTTATTAAGATTCATTAAAAGTTCAATGTCCTCATTGTCCTCATCACTTGAGTCATCACTCAAGTGGCATTCATTTGTCCGATGTTCCAAATCCTTCTTGTTCTTTAGAAGGTGGTTCATATGTTCATCATATTCCAAATGTTCGTAGAAACTCATTTCATATGTCATTAGTGAACCGATTAGTTCTTCCAATGAAAAATTATTTAAATTTTTAGTCTCTTGTATTGCGGTTACTTTTGGATCCCAACTTTTTGGGAGGGATCTTAAAATCTTGTTAGTGAGTTCAAAATTTGAAAAACATTTACCAAGACTTTTCAAGCTATTGACGACATCCGTGAAGCGGGTGTACATATCGCCGATAGTTTCTCTTGGTGTCATTCGGAATAACTCAAAATCATGCAATAAGAGGTTTACTTTCGAGTTTTTAACTCTATTAGTTCCCTCGTGCGTGATTTCAAGTGTTCGCCAAATATCGAAAGCCGTTTTGCACATTGAAATCCGATTGAACTAGTTCTTGTCTAAAGCGCAAAATAAGGCATTCATAGCCTTTGCGTTTAAAGAAAAAGACTTTTTCTCCAAATCCGACCATTTGTTCGTCGGTTTAGAGGAAGGTTGAAAGCCATTTTCGATGATGTTCCACAAATCTAAATTCATTGAAAGCATGAAAACTCTCATTGTAGTCCAAACCGTTAAAGAACGGTGGACGAAAAATTGAAAAGCCCTCTTGAAAACCATTTAGAGCCAATTGTTAGGGATCGAGCGACACTAAGAGGGGGGTGGGTGAATTAGTGCAGCAGTAAGGAACGATAGATTTTCAGCAATTAAAAACAAGTTTGAAAACTTCGTACGATGAAAGCAACGTTTCGTTTGAACCCGGAAAGATTGCGTTTTAACTTTAAAGCGTACGTAATAAGATGAAGATGAAGTTGAGTAAATAAGACAGCAAGTGGAAAGGATTTGCAGCAAAGTAAATAGCAAGATCATAAATGCAAACCAGATTTTTATAGTGGTTCGGTCATCCGACCTACGTCCATTCCCGATTTCTCTTGCTTGAGGCCACCAGCTTTCCACTAGCTATCCTCCTTCCAATGGGTGAGGATGAACTCCCTTACAACTCCTCTCATTTTGACAGGCTTGGGAGATAACCCTTACAAGCACTCTTACCCCTCTCTTGGACTAGAACACTCTTAAGACTTAGGGAAGATTTGACACACTTTAAAGAGAGTTTACTCCTTTTTTCAGTTCTAGTCAACATTCATCCAAGAAAGTGAGAGGTATTTATAGGCCTCAAAGTGATTCAAATTTGGGCTCCAAATTTGAAATCAAATTGGAGTTTCCCGGTGTTGGGCGGTGCTACCGCTTATTAGAGGCGGTGCTACCGCCTGTCAGTCTGGCAGACTGACACAGCCAGGCGGTGCTACCGCCTAGCTTTCCATATGCTCGGCGGTGCTACTGCCCAGCCTGCTGGTTGGGTTTGGGCCAAAAAATTTTGGCCCAACCTTGTCCAAATCAAGGCCCAATGGCCCCTACTTTGGGTTTATAGGATTAACACCTAATCCTAACCCAAATTAATATGCTAACTATGAAATTAAAGACATTCCTAAGCTATTACAAAGTCCACAAGTCAAGTCTTCTTCCGGTGAGCTTCCGACGAACTTCCGGCGGTCTTCCGACGATCCCTCAGAAACCATCCTACAGACTCCCGGCAAGCTCTCGGACTCCACGATGATTTTGGCGAGTTCCCCCGAGCTTCTTTGGCAAGCTCCGATCTTTCTTGGCAAGCTCCGCAAACTTCTGACGAACCTTCTGGCGAACTTCCGAAAACCCTTCGGCAAGCTCCCTACTCGTTCTCGGCCGGTTCCGGTAGCACTCCGAACGAATCTTCGGACTTCCATCGAACACTCGAACTCCCAACGACCCATCGCACTTGACTTCAGCCCTTTGTTTCGCTTTACATCTTCATCCTTATCGTAGTTACTCCTACACAAACAAACACCAAACACCCTACTTCGATCTAGATAGTTACTACAACACGAATTGACATTCAGTTGCCCGGCACGTCATTGGTTGACGCTTCGTTCGATCCTTCGGCACATCGCCCTCTCTTGCAGCTTGTTGCCCAATCGACGGTTGACCTCCACAACCCCGATATCCATGGCGCAACTCCGCACTTCTTGGCCCGATGCCCGACGTCCGAAGCCTCCTGCTGATAGTTGACTGAACCTCCGGCTCGACATACAATATCCTGACGTGATCACCTCCGGCGCAATGTCAATTCCTCCAGCGTTAACTGTCTAATCCTGATTGATAGTAGACCTGCGTAACTCAACACGCAGTTAAACAACAAAACACACTCAATTAGTTTCATCATCAAAATCCGAGATTCAACAACACTCATTTCATTCTCATCCAAAGCACACATATAAACACATAAGCATTGCTTTGGATAACATATCAGAAACACAGAGGGTGCAGTGGGATCTCAAATAGAATCTCCCATGTTTGGGAGTGTTATACATCCACATCTGGGTGAAGCCAAAGGGGGCCGGCAAAGCATCGTAGGCTCTAAGCATATACCCTTTACCATTTTTGGCAAAGGTCCAAATAATCCCTTTACCATTTCTGGCAAAGGTCCAAATAATCCCACAAACACCAGAGTACAAAAGAATAGTGTGAACAATAAAACTAGCATATATCGGAAGCACATGCGAAATAATGAAACGTATATATGCCTTTACGAAACAATACAATGCAAATATATTCTCTCACAAATGTATTCGAATTTGAAAGGGGATAAAAGTAATAGTATACAAAGATTTGAAACAATAATATAAAGCTCAATCAAAGAAAGGATTTAAGTTGAAATTAATTTCCAAAAGGATGAAACAAGAATAGATAACATCGACAAAAGCTTGAGTCAAGTAGAATTTGAAAGATATATTGCACGAATTATTTGGACAGTCAATTATACTCCAAATTACTTAAAATTAGTTTTGAAAGATCTCCAAGTCTAATTTCTAATGAATTAAATTCTGTACAAATCAGAGTATTCAACAGAAAGTTATAACAAGTTTAGCAACCAAAGGTTAGAATTAATGGTATCTATTTTACAGAATTCATAGGGTCGACTAAAACAAATGTTTTAGCTGGCATCTCTACTCTAAATCTTTCAAACCAGATATGCACAGAAAGCTTTATGAATCTAGTTTCTAATAAATAAAGGTTTATGATAATTGGATTTGTTCACAGTGACTTACAATAAATAGAATACCCAAGGGTCAGAACTTACAATCACTATTTTATAGATTCTATAGGGTCAATTCAAATAAAGGTTCGGATAGGCATTTGAACTCCAAATTCATCAATATTGATCTCAAAAGGAAGATATATAAGCTAATTTCGGATGGATTTAATTTTTCTTGAATCAGAGTTCAGGACAGAAAATTACAGGTAGAATAAAGCAGTAAGGTCAGAATCTAGGAAAAATTCTAGATTCACTGTTTATTGTATAAACTGTAGAAATATCATATATGAAGCTTCAATCTTTCAAAATTTTTAAGATTAAGATGAAAACAAGGATCAAAATTACTGTAGGATGGGGTTAGAATACTTGCTTTTGATCAATTTTGATCCCAATGAAAAGTTTAGAGCCAAAAGACCTTAATCCCCAATTTTTCTTCTCTTCTTCTCCTTTTCTTCTTCTTCTTTCTCTCTTCCTATCTTCTACACGCAGGCTACCTTCTCAAGCTCCTTAGGAACGAAGGCAGAGAGGCTTAGGCAGTGGGATTTGTTATTTTGTGTATTTTATAGTTTAGTCCTTGTATTATTTATTTTTACGATTAGGTCATCAGATTTTACAAATAGGTCCTCAGAATTTTACAAACAGATCCTCACATCTTATAAATAGGTTTTCAGTTTCATTTGGACTCATCTACAGAATTTAAAATGGATAGTAACTTTGCCATTAAACTCTTATACGAAAATTTAGAAACGAGAAATGCGAGGGATGTTACAGGTGAATTAGTGCAGCGGATAAAGACGACAAATTTCGGCGATTTAAAACAAGTTCGGAAACTTTGTACGTTGAAAACTTCATTTCGATGAAATCTAATTTTGATTATTTATAAACTTAAAATAATTCGTAAGAAAGTGAGGAGGAAGCGGAGTAAGTAACATAAATAGGATTGTAGACATGTAAAGAACAATAAGTAAACGCAAATTGATTTAATAGTGGTTCGGTCAAATGACCTACGTCCACTCCCGACTCATCTTCTCTTGAAGCCACCAGCTTTTCCACTAGTTATCCTCCTTTCAACGAGCGAGGACTGACTCCCTTACAACTCTCTCCTTTTGATAAGCTTAGGAGGTAACCTTTTTATGAGCACTCACACACACTCCTCTCTTTAAGCTGAACTCAACTAAAAACTAGAGGAGAGAAAGGATTTCAACAGCGTTTTCCTACTTTTAGGTTCTGTGTGCTTGTATCTTCTAACCAGGGATGGGAGGGGTTTTTATAGGCTCCAATTTGATTCAAACTTGGAGCCAAAAAACTTTCCATCCCAATTTTTTAGGGTACTAGCAGTACCACCGCCTATCACTAGCAGTACCATCGCTAGTCTGACTCTGACATTGGGTGGTACGATCGCTTAGTCTAGCGGTACCATCGCCTGACATACTGATACGGTCAGTGTACTGGGTGGTACCACCGCCCAGGCACTCTCCCCTAAGGCGGTACCATCGCTTAGTCTGGGAGGTACCACCGCCTCACACTACTTGGGAAGTTAGACCTGGGTAGTGCCACTGCCAGACAGTGTCCAGCACTCCTGGCTGGGCCTTAAACCCAGCCCAAACTGATCCAATACCAGGCCCAATTGGCCCCTAATAGGGTTAAAGGATTAACACCTAATCCTAACCCTAATTATATGCTAACTATAAAATTAAAGACATTTCCTAAGCTATTACAAAGTCCAAAAAGTCAAGACTTCTTCTAGTGAGCTTTAAATGAACTTCTGGTGGTCTTCCGACAAACCCTTGGATACCATTCTATGGACTTCCGGCAAGTTCCTAGACTTCACGATTGATCTTGGCGAGTTCCGACGAGCTTCTTCGGCAAGCTTCGATCTTTCTTGACGAGCTCCCTGAACTTCCGATGAACCTTTCGATGAACTTTCAAAAACCCTTCGACAAGCTCCCTACTCATTCTCGACCAATTCTAGCAATACTCCCGATGAATCTTTGGACTTCCATCGAACTCTCGAACTCTCAATGATTCCATCATACTTGACTCTGGCCTTTGTTTCGCTTTACGTCTTCATCATTATCGTAGTTAATCCTGCACACATGAAACTTAACTCTACTTGGATCTAGTCAGTTATTATAACGCGAATTGATATTCTGTTGCCCGGCATGTCATTGGTCAATGCTTCGTCCGCTTCTTCGGTGCATCGTCCTCTCTTGTGGCCTATTGCCCAATCGGCGATTGACCTTCGTAACACCAATATCCTTGGTGCAACACCACTCTTCTTGGCCTAATGCCTGACGTCCGAAGCCTTCTGTCGATTGTCGACCAGACCTCTGACTCAACATCCAATATCTTGACATGATTTTCTCCAGCATAACACCAATTCCTCTTGCTTCAACTATCTAATCTTGATCGAGTAGACCTACATGACTTAAAACGTAGTTAGAAAATAAAACATAATCAATTAGTTTCATCATCAAAATTTGAGACCTAATAGTAATTACACAAGGAGGCACGACGAGAGCATGGAGGTGATAGTAGGACCCATGAGATCGAGACGGACGATCACGACACATGGAGATGCGTTGAGATATCGATGGAACCGATGAGGATGAGATGGATGATCATAGGATATGGAGATATGCCGATGCACTCATAGATCATGACGTGAGTGATTGGACTCACTGGCTCGAGTTTGATTATATTAGGTTGTGGCCCATGATCATTAGGTGTAATTACTCATATGATGTGTGATTGTTTATACACCTACTAGATATGTATACATATTTACATGCGATATAGTTATATATTAAATATGTTTGTGTGTGACACTACTAGTCATAGGTGCCCTGCAAGCTAATCACGTGAGTGATAACATGTGTGATATGACACGCTCTCTTTTTTCTTATTATTTATTTTATATTTTTTTCACTTTATATTGCTTGTTGCTTATATTATGATGATTATGGATCTGTGCAATGTGAATCAGATCATGATGAGATTATGATAATGAGATCAATTTGCCTTTAAACATAATCCTTAAATAATTTCGGTCATAGGTTACTCGAGAGGGACATTAAAATAATCAAACAAACTAGTATATTGTATACCCATCCATATAATGGAGGTGGCTAGTCTCATAGCAGCTGTATGGAGACACTAGGGATACAATGTTGGTGTTTATTGGAGAATAAGTTCACTGATTGATCTACTTAGGGAATGCTGGATGTTGATGATATCTCATTGTTAAATAGTGATTTTGTCATCCCAATTGTGTATTTGTCCTTCGACTTGAGATACTAAGGATGTCCTGTATGAGTACTCTACTCTTTGATACTGAACTTATAGGTTTGGAAGTTTCAGATCTAGCATAGCCGATTATCAGAAGTGGCAACCAACCTTACGAGGACAATTAAGTGTTGATAGAGGGTCATTCACTCTTGGTGTCATGAGAGAAATATCCCATGTGATCTTGCTCAGGCAAATCCCTAGCTAGGGCTATTCGGATTAAGAGAGAAAGAGTTTTCAAGAGAATCCTATTAGAGCAAGACTCGAGTAGAAACCATATAGTCATGACAACACCAAACTCGGTATATGGTCTCTAAGATATAAGATGGATGAGGGATTATAGATACATAATAACTAAGGACAAATAGGTCCAATGGATTGGATTCCCTTGTATCGTCTAGGGACTATAATAGAGTGGCCAAATATGTCCGTAGTCGATGAGTCGAATAAATTATTATGAAAATAATAATTTATTGAGTTAGAATGAGTTCTGATATGTATGACCTACAGTCAGCTCGATATTGGGCCTAGAGGGTCACATACATATAGTAGGTATTACGACGAGTAGATATTCGTGCTAGTCATATGTGCCCTACAAGCCAATCATGTGAGTGATGGCACGTGTGACTTGATATACACTTTTTTTACTTATTATTATTTGATATTTTATCACTTTATCTTACGTGTTACATATATTGTGATGTCCATGGATCTATGCAATGGGAGTCGGATCATAATGAAATCACGATAATGAGACTAATTCAATTTTAAACATAAATTCTAAATAATCCCAATCATAGGTTACTCGAGAAGAACATCGAGATAACCATATAGACTAGTGTACTATATACCCGTTCATATGATGGAGATGGCTGGTCTCATAGCTACTCATGTGGAGACACTAAGGATACAATACAAGTGCTCATTGGAGAATAAGTTCACTGATTGATCCACTCACAAAATACTGAATGATAGATGATACCTTGTTGTCAAACAACTATTCCGTAGTCCTAGTAGTGTATTTGGTCCTTAGACTTAAGACACCAAGGATGTCCTGTATGAGTACTCCACTCTTTGATACCGGACTTATTGGGATCTAGAGCGGCACTAAGAGGGGGGGCGATTAGTGCAACAGTTAAAAATGATAAACTTCATTGATTTAAAAGGATATCAGAAACTTTGTATGTTGAAAAACTCATTTCGACTAAAACCAATTTCGATTGCGTGTATTGGAAAGATGTAAAGTTGAAGCCGTTTGTAAGAATGAGAAGGATTCAAGTAATTGTAATAAGGTAAAGGATTGTAGCAAAGATAAACAAGAATAGAAGTGCAAACCCGATTTTATAGTAGTTCGGTTATACGACCTACGTCCACTCTAGATTCCTCTTCTCTTAAGGCCACCGGCTTTCCACTAGCTATCTTCCTTCTAACGGGCGAAGGCAAAGTCTCTTACAACACCTTCTCCTTTTGATGGGCTTAAGAGATAACCTTACAAGCACTCACACACTCCTCTCTTTTTACTAAAAACAAATGAGAGCTAGAAGAGGGATTTCTAAAGAGAATTCTATAGCATTTTCTTGCTTTCAAGGTTTGTGTGTTATATATGCAGCCTAGGGATGGGAGGTGTTTTTATAGGCTCCAATCTGATTCAAACTTCGAGCCAAAAACCTTTCCATCCCAGATTTATTGGGTACTGATGGTACCACCATGGTATCGCCAGTTTGACCCTAACACTAGGCGATACCACTGTCCAATCTAACGATACTACTGCTTGACACACTATTGTGGTTAGTGTACTGGGCAGTACCACCACCTAGGTGCTCTAACACTGGGCAATACCACCGTGCAATCTGGGCAATACGACCACCCAACCTAGGGAGTTGGACCTAGGGCAGTCCTACCGCTCTAATCTAGTGATGCCACCGCCAGACTGGGTCCAGCACTTTTGGTTGGGCCTTAAACCCAGCCCAAACTAATCCATTATCGAGCCTAGTTGATCCCTACTAGCATTATAGGATTAACACTTAATCCTAACCCTAATTATGTACTAACTATAAAATTAAAGATATTTCCTAAGCTAATACAAAATCTGGCATATCAAGTCTTCCTCCGACGAGCTTCCGATGAACTTCCGGTGGTCTTTCGGCGAAGTTCTAGCGGTCTTTCGATGAACCCTTGGACACCATTCTGCGGACTCCCGACAAGCTCCTGGACTTCATGATGATTTTGACGAGTTCCGATGAGCTTCTTTAGCAAGCTCTGATCTTTCTCGGCATGCTCTGGCAGTACTCTAATGAATCGTCGGACTTCCGTCGAACTATTGAACTCTCAATAATTCCATCGTACTTAACTCTGATACTTTGTTTCACTTTATATCTTCATCGTTATCATAGTTAATCATGCACACTAAGTAAATCTAAACCCTACTTTGATCTAGACAATTATTACATGAATCAATATCCTATTACCTGGCACATCATTGGTTGGTGCTTCATCCAATTCTTCGGTGCACCATCCTCTCTTGCAACCTATTGCCCAATCGACGGTTGACCTCCGCAACCCCAATGTCCTTAGTGTAATACCACTCTTCTTGGCCCGATGCCCTATGTCCGAAGCCTTCTACCGATTGTCGATCAAACCTATGACTCGACGTCCAATATCCTAATATGATTTCCTCCAACGTAATGCTGATTCATTCTATGTCAACTGTCTAATCCTAATAGAGTAGGCCTGCATGACTTAAAACATAATTAGACCATAATCAATTAGTTTCATCATCAAAATCCAAGATTTAACAATATCCCCCTTTTTGATAATGATAACTAATTGATGACAGAGTTAACCTTAACTCCTAAAGTTTAACCAAACTCTCCCTATCAATATGCCATAGATAGAACACTTGGATTATCCCAAATCTAATCAACATGTATCAAAATCATGTCAACTAATTGATGACGAAGTTAACCTTAACTCCCGAAGTTTAACCAAACTCTCCCTATTAATATGTCATAGATAGAACACTTGGATTATCCCAAATCTAAGCAACATGTATCAAAATCATGTCAACAAAAATATTATGCAAATATATAAAATATTCAATCAATATTATATTGCATAAGTTCATCAATCTACTTCTCCCCCTTTATTATCAACAAAAATGAGAAATTACATTATAGCTAGTATTAAGAATATGTAAGTTTTACAATTATATTAGCTATCAAGATATACAACATTCAATCATAGCAAGTTTTTAAGTTCAAGCATGACAAATTTTACTTGTTCCTTGAGATGTGTAAGTTTGCATTTTGTTTCTCACAATAGGCAAGATAGCACTTCTTTGCTTCTGCTTAGATTGCAAGATTGTAATTTTTTGAAAGTTCTAGCTAGCTACTTTGTAAAATTTTTACAACTTTAAACATGCAAGCAATAAGTTGCTTTTCTTTGCAATACATAAGCTAGCAATCTTTTGCGATACGTAAGTTTTGTCATTGTCAAGTTCTCCCCCTTTGTCAATGTCAAAAAGAAAGGAGGAAGGAATATAATGATACAAAAATTTTCTTTACATCCTTTTTTCATATCATTTATCAACTTACAAAAATTTTCATCAATCTTCAAATCATGACAAGTAATATAAAGAATCAAGATATCAATATCAATGATTATGAGAAATCAATTCATGATTGATTTCAATATGTCTCTTCTTTTGTAAATAGCAAAAGATCTTAGGAAAACAAAGAAGAGATCACTATATATATGCATTATATTTCTAAAATCATCATGATTCATAAGAATTTGAATTGTGATTCTGAGAAATTTATGATTCATTTAGAAATTTCTCCTTTTGAGAAGAAGACATATAGGAGAGAAAAAAAACTCTTGATCCAAGCACAAGATATCTCATAAAAAAAATCAAGTGCTAAATATCAAGATATCAATATCAAGTCATGATTATAAATGCTAACATGTTTTCTTTCCCCTTTTATTTTTGTCAAAAAGAAGGGAGGACTCAATGGCTAAAAATTTCAATCATTATATAAGCCATATAAAGAAATCATGTCATGATATCAAGAAAATTCAAGAAGGGCATGATTCATTTAATAAATCTTTTTAATAAAGCAAAAGAATTATACAACCAAGGATCATGAAAAAAATATATCAATATCATAGATCAAGTCATAATTCATGATTCATCATAAAGCAAATTAATTTTCAATCATCACATAAGGCATGCAAGCCAAAGTAATCATGTCATTTCTAAGTCATGAAAGATATGAAATCAAAGCTCAAGAAAGTCAAGAAGAATATGATTCATTTGACAAATCATTTTAATAATGATTCATCATTTGTCTTTTATATAAAAATCGAAGACTCTAGAGGTAGAAAAATTTCAAGGAACAAGCATTTTCCTTTTATGATTTATTTCATATAAGCATGACTTTGCCTTTAATAAAAACGAGTATCACATTCAAGAGTAAAAGGCAAATTTTGTCATAAAAACCATCAAGATGAATCACATCAAGTATAAGACATCATGATAGTACTCTTTGTCATTCTTATGTATTTCATTTGATGCAAATTGATTTTATATAAGCATGTTCAAAATTTTCATACGAAAACCATCTCGTAAATTTGAGGCAAGGTTTCGTTAAAGCCATCAAGACCAAATGCATGAAACATAAGACATCATGATAGTGTATTTTCTCACTTTATTTGTTTCACTTTAAGTTAGTTGTTAACATATGAGTATGCTCATGTTTTTCATATAGATCTGAAAAGCAAGTTTCAAGAGAAATTGTTAAGACCAAAAACATGATACACACATTTATTTTCAAAACATTGATTATGATTATTTTCATAAGATTCACAAAATTCATGAAATGAGTTCATTAATCTCAGAAAATGAATTTTCATTTCATACAATTTGATTACACATAGGAATGTTCAAATCATTTATAAATACATGTATTAATATTTAAAAATGAGATATAAGTTTCATCATAAAGTCATCAAGATCAAACACATAAAGCATAAAACATCATGTAGTACATTTTTTATTTTTATGTGTTTCGATTTGCGTGAGCATGTTCAAATTTTTCAAGCAAGGCCAAGCATCATATTTAGAACTGAAAGCATCATCAAAACCACTTTTAATTCTATCATTCTTTCTTTCATTGTTATTAGTTATAACAAAATTTTTCTTCGTACATGATTCTAGCTTAGTGTTAAACAAAAAGAATCATGCTCAAATTTTGCCAAAATCATGTAACAATTTATAAATCCAAAAAATACTTTTTGTCATGAAAACCATCAATACCAAAAACATATTGTTCCAAAACATAGGATTTCAATTTTATTACTTCAAATCCTCATTAAGCATGATATCATTAAGCATGAAAACCAAAATAGACAATCATGGGTTAATCCTATTAGGTGTACAAACATAATCATGCTAATTGATTTATTATGTCAAAACCATACATCAAGATTGAAACCGAAAACCGATACGAAAATCATATGTATGGAATTGCATTATCACACATCATGTAATTATCATCCATAATGTTGCATACATCATTCAAATTTTTGAATCATAACATACATGAAACTCTAACAATATAATTTTCATGATCAATTTTTTTTATTTTCAAAAACCCTAAAAATGGAAGCATGATATAATTTTTTAAAATAACTTTTTTATTTCCTACCAACTAAATTAAGCACTCATAAAAAGGTCATGTAATTTCAAAACAACATAAGAATATTTTAGGTGAGTTACTTATCTCGTTGTTGAAACCCGTTAAAGCCCAATTCGTCATTTTGTCACTTGATTCTTCTTTGTGTTTTTTCTCCATCTTTGGCCTCTTCCTCCATTCAAGTTCATTTTTAGTTTTAGATTTTTTTAATGAACTTATTAAAATTTATTAAAAGTTCAAGGTTCTCAACATTGTCTTCATCACTTGAGTCATCACTCAAGTGGTATTCATTTGTCCAAAATTCCAAATCCTTCCTATTGTTTGGAAGGTGGTTCATGTGTTCATCAATTTTCAAGAGGTTCATTTCATATGTTATCAATGAGCTGATAAGTTCTTCAATAGATAAATTATTTAAATCTTTAACCTCTTATATTGCGATTACTTTAGGATCCTACCTTTTTGGAAGGGATCTTAAAATATTATTTATGATATCAAAATCTGAAAAAGATTTACCAAGAGCTCTTAGACTATTGACAACATCTGTGAAATAGGTGTATATGCCATCAATAGTCTCTCTTGGTACCATTCGGAAAAGCTCAAAATCATGTAATAAGAGGTTTACTTTCAAGTCTTTGACTCTATTAGTTCCCTTATGCATAATTTCAAGTGTGTGCCAAATATCAAAAGTCATTTCACACATAAAAATCTGATTAAACTTGTTTTTATCTAAAGCACAAAATAAGGCATTCATATCATAGCCTTTGCATTTAATGAAAAAGATTTTCTCTCTAAATCCAACCATTCGTTCATCAGTTTAGAGGGAAGTTGAAAGCCATTTTCAATAACGTTCTATAAATCAAAATTTAAAGAAATCAAGAAAACTCTCATTCGAGTTTTTCAATATGTGTAGTCTGACCCTTTAAACAATGGAGGATGAACGATTGAAAAACCCTCTTGAAAGTCGTGAAGAGCTATTTCTCATGGGTGTGAATCCAAAAGAGAAATAACGAGGCTCTAATACCAATTGTTAGGATCTAGAGCGGCACTAAGAGGGGGGGGGGTGAATTAGTGCAGTAGTTAATAATGATAAATTTTAGTGATTTAAAAGGATTTTAAAAACTTCATACATTGAAAATCTCGTTTTGACTAAAATCGATTTTGATTACGTGTATTGGAAAGATGTAAAGTTGAAGCCATTCGTAAGAATGAGAATGATTCGAGTAATTGCAGTAAGGTAAAGGCATGCAACAAAGATAAATAAGAATAGAAGTGCAAGCCTAATTTTATAATGGTTCGGTCATACGACCTACGTTCACTCCCAATTTCTCTTCTCTTAAGGCCATCGGCTTTCCACTAGTTATCTTTCTTCCAATGGGTGAAGACAAAGTCCCTTATAGCACCTTCTTCTTTTGACGGGCTTAGGAGATAACCCTTATAAGCACTCATACACTCCTCTCTTTTTGCTAAAAATGAATGAGAGCTAGAGGAGGGATTTCTAAAGAGAATTCTACAACATTTTCTTACTTTCAAGGTTTGTGTTCTTGTATATACAACCCAGGGATGGGAGGGGTTTTTATAGGCTCCAATCTGATTCAAACTTAGAGCCAAAAACCTTTCTATCCCGATTTTACTAGGTACTAGCGATACCACCATCGGTCACTGGCGGTGCTAGTCATATGTGCCTTGCAAGCCAATCACATGAGTGATGGCACTTGTGACTTGATATGCACTTTTTCTCTTTGCTTATTATTAGGTGTTTTATCACTTTATCTTATGTGTTACATATATTGTGATGTCCTTGAATCTGTGCAATGGGAATTGGATCGTGATGAGATCACAATAATGAGACCGATTCACCTTTAAATACAGATCCTGAATTATCCTGGTCATAGGTTACTCGAGAAGGACATCGAGATAACCGGATAGACTAGTGTGCTGTATACCTGTCCATATGATGGAGGTAGCTAGTCTCATAGCTACTCATGTGGGGACACTAAGGGTAGAGTGCAGGTGCTCATTGGGGAATAAGTTCACTGATTGATCCGCCTATGGAATGCTGGATGGTTATTGATACCTCACGTCAGATAGTGATTCCGTAGTCCTAGTAGTGTATCTAGTCCTTAGACTTAAGACACCAAGGATGTCCTGTATGAGTATTCCACTCTTTGATATTGGACTTATAGGTTTGGAAAGTTCTAGATCTAATACAACTGGTTATTGGGAGTGGTAGCCAACCTTACGAGGGCTATTAAGTGTCAATAGAGGATCATCCACTCTCGGTATCATGAGAGGAATATCCCATGTGTTCTTGCTCGAACAAATCCTTGGCCAAGGTTATTCGGATTGAGAGAGAATGAGTTCTCTGGGAGAATCCGACAAGAGCAAGACTCGAGGAGAGACCGTATGGGCCTGACAGCACCATGCCCGGTATAGGGTCTCTAGGATATTGGATGGATGAGAGACTATAGATATATGGTAACTAAGGACAGATAGGTCCAAAGGATTAGATTCCCCTATATTGTCTGGGGCCCACGTCGTAGTGGCTTGGTACGTCCGCAATCGATGAGTTGGATGAATTATTATAGAGATAATAATTCACTAGGTCAGAAGGAGTTCTGACAAGTATGACTCACGGCCAGCTCGATATTGGGCCTAAAGGGTCACACACATATGGTAGGTGTTACGACGAGTAGAGGTTCGGATATGAGATATCCGCTGAACCCCCTATATTATTTGATATCCATTAAGCCCCTAAATTATTGGATCTTGAGATGAGATCTAATAATTGCTAATAAGAGATTATTGGGTAGAGACCCACTAATCTATGAGGCTTGGGTAATTAGATAGAGATCCAATACCCAATAGGGCAAAAGATCCATTAGGGTTTTCAGAGGGCCTCTATAAATAGGAGAGAACTAAAGCTTTATAGGCTAAGGGTTTCTTTTGGTAGCCACCTCTTGTTCTCTTCTCCCTAGAGAAGTGCATCGTCATAGTCCCTTTCATGTGGATACCGCTAGAGAGGAGGACGCTTGACCTCCTTCATCCTCTCCTACAGATCTGCAAGGATTCAGGGATATACGATCTCCCTAGGTATTTTCTTTAACACATGTAGTTTTTGTGAATTTATTTTTGACGCACCGATCTTCGCACGACGATGGAAACTTTCTATGGGAAATCTAGGGGTTTTGTTTTCTGTTCTTCCACTACGTATGTGATGTCGCTCCCCAAACGGATTTCCCAACAGGTGGTACCATCGCCAGTTAGACCCTTACACTGGGCGATACCACCGCCTAGTCTAGTGGTACTATTGCCTTACACACTGCCACAGTCAGTGTACTAGGCGATACCACCACCTAGTACAACCTGGGGAGTTGGACCTGGGGCAGTGCCACCACTAGAGAGGGTCCAGCACTTCTAGTTGGGCCTTAAACCTGGCCCAAACCAATCCATGATCAGGCCCAGTTGGTCCTTATCAGGGTTATAAGATTAACACTTAATCCTAACCCTAATTATATACTAACTATGAAATTAAAGATATTTCCTAAGCTAATACAAAGTCTAGCACATCAAGTCTTCCTCCGGCGAGCTTCCGGCGAACTTCCGATGGTCTTCCGACAAACCCTCAAACACCATTCTATAGACTCTCGGCAAGCTCTTGGACTTCACAATGATCTTGGCAAGTTACGACGAGCTTCTTCGGCAAGCTCCGATCTTTCTCGATGAGCACTAGCAGCACTCCATCAAATCTTCGGACTTTTGTCGAACTCTCGAACTCCCAATGATTCTATCATATTTGACTCCGGCACTTTGTTTCACTTTATGTCTTCTGTTGAATCTCAAATTTTGATGATAAAGTCAATTGGTAAAATATTTGTTCTAATCTACTTTGTTGAGATAAGTGTGTAGGAACAACTACGATGGGAAGAAAACATAAAGTGATTGACCGAGGTCAAGTCCGTCGGGGGTTCAAGAGTTCATCGGAAGTCCGAGAGATCTTCGGAAGTGTTGCTGGAACCATCCAAGATCGAATCAGGGACTTGCCGAAGTTTTTGGAAGTTCATCGTAAAGATCGTTGAAGGTTCGCGGAACTTACCAGGAAGATTCGGAAGCTAGCCGAAGACTCGTTGAGCTCACCATACAATCCGGGAGTATGCTGGGAGTCTGCTGGAAGCAATCCGAGGGAAGCATCGGAAGCCTGCCGGAATCTCGTCGTAAAGCTCACCGGAAGTTGACTTGAAGAGTGTCAGGTCAAATCACCTTGAGTTATGTTTTGAAGTTCATAGTTTGCACATGAGTAGAGCAAGGGTTTAGAAAAAATCCTGCCTAAATTCAGTGGGGGCCAACCGGGCCTCTCTTGGGCGAGTTGGAGCCTTAAACAGGGCCCATTCAGCCTTGGTGAATGGGCGGCGATTGAACCGCCCTTGCCTGAAGCGGTAGCACCGCCTGCCACTCTTGTAGCTTCGGCTATTGTAGCTAACGGTAGCACCGCCTGGCCACCGCCCCTGTGTGTCAATCAGCAGACTGACACAGGTGGTGGCACCGCCTCTGACACCGCTAGAACCGGGAACTCCAAATTTGATTTTAAATTTGGAGCCCAAATTTGAATCCACTTTGGATCTATAAATACCCCCCCTTTTTCAGCTGAAAGGTAACCCTTTTGAGAGTTAAAAATCTTGAGTTAAAGTCTTTGATTAGTCTTGAAAAGTCTTGTCTCTTGCTAAGTGTTCACCTCCTCCTTGTTCTTGAGAAATCTTATAAGAGTGTGAACCTCTTGTAAAGGGTTGTAAAAGGGGTATTTGGTCCTTCCCCTTCAAAGGATTTGCTAGTGGAAGAGCGGAGCTTCATCGTGAAGGCTTCAAGAGTAGATGTAGGTCATTTGACCGAACCACTATACATCATTGTGTTCATGAATGTGTGAGTGTTTATATTGTTGAATCATTTCATTACTTAGCTGCAAGTTGTTTAGTTCCTTGTTATTTCCTTTACTCAAGCAATTACTTTCAAGTTCTCTTTCGTCAAATCGAAATCTTCCTACGAACTTGTGTTTGTGTAAAATCGGTTTCAAAAGTACGATTTTAATCCGTTGTACTAATTCACCCCCCCCCTCTTAGTGCCTTTTAGATCCTGACAATTGGTATCAGAGCAAGATTTGCTCTCATATTGGTTTAAAACCCAAGAGAGATGACCTACTCCGGTATGCAAGAGGGTCACTCTATTACTCGTTCGCCTATGTTTAATGGGTCGGATTATACGTATTGGAAGACTCGTATGAGGATTTTTCTCATTTCTATGGACTTCGAACTTTGGAACATTGTTGAAAATGGCTTTGCAAAATCTTCTCTTTCGATGAGTGAGTGGAATGAGTCGGAAAGGAAGATTTGTGCTCTCAATGCAAAGGCTATGAATGCCTTATTTTGTGCGCTTGATAAGAATGAGTTTAATCGGGTTTCTATTTGCGAATCGGTATTTGATATTTGGCGCACTCTTGAAATCACTCATGAAGGCACTAGCCGAGTGAAAGAGTCCAAAATCAACATTCTTGTGCATTCCTATGAACTTTTTCGGATGAAACCAAATGAGCCCATTGGAGACATGTACACCCGCTTTACGGATGTCATCAATGGACTTAAAGCTCTTGGTAAAGGTTTTTCTAATTTTGAATTGGTAACTAAAATTTTAAGATCTCTTCCAAAGAGTTGGGATCCAAAGGTTACGGCCATTCAAGAGGCCAAGGATCTTAAAGTATTTCCGCTTGAAGAACTTATTGGGTCTCTAATGACATACGAGATGACGTACCATGCTCATGAAGAGCTTGAGAACCCCCTTCTAAAGAACAGGAAGGATATGGCACTTAGAACACAAGAAGACCACTTGAAAGGAACATCAAGTGATGAGGGCAGTGACAATGACATTGCACTTTTAACTCGAAAGTTTAAGAAATTTATAAGAAAGAAAAATTTTAAAAATGACACAAAAAATAAATTTGAACACAAAAAGGACCAAGTTATTTGCTACGAATGCAAGAAGCCGGGACACTTCAAGAATGAATGCCCTCAAGCCAAGAAGAAGCAATTCAAGAAGAAAAAAGCTTTGAAGGCCACGTAAGATGATTCAAGTGACTCCGAGGTTGAAGAAGCAAGCAACAAAGAGGAGGCCAACTTCGCGCTAATGGCATTAGGAGAAGAGGTTAGTGAGTTATTTAATAAAGAGTTATCTTTCGATGAACTTTCTAGTGCTTTTCATGAGTTATTTGATGAATGTAGAACTATTAGTAAGAAGTTCAATTTGCTTAAGAAAGAACATGCTTTATTACAAAGTAAGTTCAATAGTCTTCAAACCCCTTCTCTACCCCCATGCTCTAAGTGTGAACACTTAGATGTAACAAAAAGGGAGAACTTACTACTCAAAGAGACCCTAAACAAGTTTAAGGTCGGTAGCAAGGGGTTGGACATAATCCTTGCTAACAAGGGTCACGTCGGAAATAGAAGTGGAATCGGATTTGTGAGTGGTTCTCACCAAAATCCCACCACCTTCATTAAAGGTCCTACATTGCATGTATCACCCCATTTGAAATGTAATTTTTGTGGTAAAATGGGACATGTTGCTTACAAATGTCCATTCAAGAAAATTAGTCCATAAAAATTGATATGGGTTCCTAAAGGAACCATAAACAATTCAATGTTATACTACAAATTAAGTAGATCAATTTGTAAGGCACCCAAAATCAAATGGGTACCTAAAAACCATCCTCTTTTGTAGACAAACTCACAAGCTAGGAGCAAGAAATGGTATCTTGATAGTGGATGCTCAAGGCATATGACCGGAGATCCATCTCATTTCTCTATGCTCACTAGCAAAGAAGAAGGGTATGTCACCTTCGGAGACAACAACAAGGGTAAAATCATTGGCAAGGGAACCATAGGTAACAAATCAAGTTTTTCAATTGATGATGTGTTGCTAGTTGATGGTTTGAAACATAATCTTTTAAGCATTAGTCAATTATACGATAAAGGTTATGTTGTTAAATTTGAAGCTAATGTTTACATCATTGAAAAACCAAACAATGACATATCCATGATTGTTTTAAAACAAAACAATGTCTACACCATAAATATTGATGAATTAAGTAATGAAATATGTTTTTCGGTTTTGAATGATGATGCTTGGCTTTGGCATAGGAGATTAGGCCATGCAAGCATGAAACTAATTTCTAAGATTTCATCTAGAGAGTTAGTAAGAGGAATCCCAAACATGAAATTCATTAAGGATAAGGTATGTGATGCATGTCAAATAGGAAAATAAATAAAAACTAGTTTCAAATCAAAAAATCAAATTAGCACCACTAGACCATTGCAATTGATCCATTTGGACTTATTTGGACCAATTGATATAACAAGCCTAGGAGGTAGCAAATATGCCTTTGTAATTATGGATGACTATAGTAGATACACTTGGACCTATTTCTTGGCTCACAAAAGTGATTTTTTCAAATGTTTCTCTAACTTTTGTAAACTCACTCAAAATGAAAAAGGTTTTATGATTTCATCAATTTGAAGTGATCATGGAGGTGAATTTCAAAATCATGACTTCCAAAATTTTTGTGAAATAAATGGATATAATCATAACTTCTCTACTCCAAGAAATCCACAACAAAATGGAGTAGTGGAAAGGAAAAATAGAAGTTTGTAAGAAATGGCTAGAACCATGTTAAATGAATATAATTTACCAAAATATTTTTGGGCCAAAGCTGTGAATACGGCTTGCTATGTTATGAATAGAGTTCTAGTGAGACCATCCCTATCTAAAACTCCATATGAATTATGGAATGATAAAAAAACCCAATGTTTCTTATTTTAAAGTTTTTAGTTGTAAATGCTTTATTTTAAATGAAAAGGATGCCTTAGGAAAATTCGATGCAAAATCCAATGAAGGCATATTTCTTGGTTATTCTTCCGTTTCTAAGGCTTTTCATGTTTTCAACAAAAGAACCTTAGTTATAGAAGAATCTATTCATGTGGTTTTTAATGAAATTTCCGAATTTAAGAAGAAAGATTTTGATGATGATTTTGGTCTTGATAATTTGAATTTGAATGAACCCTCTCCTTAAAATGATAACTTGGATGCATCTTCTTCCCAAACTTCCTTACCCAAGGAATGGAAGTATATAGATGCTCATCCCAAGGAGTTAATTATAGGAGATACATCGAAAGGGGTTCAAACTCGCTCTTCTTTCAAAGATTTTTGTGCCCATGCCGCTTTTCTTTCTCAAGTTGAACCAAAATGCATTGTTGATACCTTGAAAGATGATTCTTGGGTTATCGCAATGCAAGAAGAATTGAATCAATTTGAGAGGAATGAGGTATGGAAGCTTGTTCCTAGACCTAATGACCACTTAGTTATTGGTACTAAGTGGGTCTTTAGAAACAAGCAAGATGAATACGGTATCGTGGTTAGAAATAAGTCTAGACTAGTGGCCAAAGGTTTCAACCAAGAAGAAGGTATCGATTACGAAGAGACCTTCGCTCCGGTGGCAAGATTAGAAGCCATTAGGATGCTCCTTGCCTATGCTAGTAATAATAATTTCAAATTATTTCAAATGGATGTCAAAAGTGCATTCTTAAATGGTTTTATTTCCGAAGAAGTGTATGTCGAACAACCACCCGGATTTGAAAACTCACTTTTTCCTAACCATGTGTTTAAGCTAACTAAGGCTCTATATGGTCTAAAACAAGCCCCTAGGGCTTGGTATGAGAGGCTTAGTTCTTTTTTAATTTCAAATGATTTCACTAAAGGCAAGGTTGATACTACATTGTTTATCAAATATTTTAAAAATAATTTTCTTATTGTTCAAATTTATGTTGATGATATTATTTTTGGTTCTTGTAATAAATCACTATGTGAATCATTTGCTAAGAATATAAGTGATGAATTTGAGATGAGCCTGATGGGAGAACTAAATTTTTTTTTAGGACTACAAATTAAGCAACTAAGTGATGGTATATTTCTAAATCAATCAAAATACATATTGGAATTGTTAAAATGATTTAACATGGATGGATCAAAAGATATTAGCACTCCTATGAGCACCTCCACTGAATTAGATATGGATGAAAATGGAGAAAGTTTTGATCAAAAAACTTATAGGGGCATGATAGGTAGCCTGCTTTATCTCACTACAACTAGACCTGACATTATGTTTAGTGTAGGGCTATGTGCAAGTTTCCAAGCTAATCCTAAGCTATCTCACTTCAAAGCTGTTAAGAGAATCCTTAGATATCTTAAAGGGACTCCTAATCTTGGATTATGGTATCCAAAATCCGATAACTTTGATTTGAGAGCTTATGCTGATGTGGATTTTGGTGGATGTAAAATAGATAGAAAAAGCACATTCGGAACATGCCAATTTCTAGGACATGCACTTGTTTCTTGGACGTTCAAGAAACAAAATTCGATTGCACTATCTACGGCAGAAGCCGAATATATAGCTGCAAGTGCATGCTGTGCACAGGTTATCTGGATGAAAAATATACTAGAAGACTATGGAATTTACTTAAAAAACATTCCTATAAAATGTGATAACACGAGTGCTATCTGTCTAACTAAAAATTCGATTCAACACTCTCGAACTAAGCACATTGACATTAGGCATCATTTTATACGTGATCATGTAAGTAGTAAAGATGTCACTCTTGAATTTGTTGATACAAATCATCAATTAGCGGACATTTTTACAAAACCTTTAAATGAGGAATAATTTGATTTTATTAGAAGGGAATTAGGCATGTTGAATTGTCCTAATAAGTGAGCTTTATTATATGATATCTTTCCTTGAAATTTTGGTTTTCATCGATTTGTTTCCAATCTTTTTGGTTTTTATCCTTCCTTTTGGATTTCATTTCATCAAATTCCTTTTGACTTCATCCCATCTCTAAAAACAAATTCAAAAAAAAATATTAAAAAAAAGGGTGCGGATTTTTGTGCTACCGATGGTAGCACCGCCGGATCCGACGGTGGCACCGCCTGGGCAATCAATCCCAAGCGGTAGAACCTTTCTTTGAAGGCGATAGTACTGCCTTAACACCCTTATATAAGGGGTGAGTTAGGGCCGGCGGTAGAACCACCCCCTAACCCGAGAGCTCTCTTCCTCACCTCTCTACACCCCTCTAAAAACTTCCCAAGCATCATTCCTTCCCTCTAGAAGCCTAAGGAGGGGATCTTTCCTTGATTCAAGCTCCCTACCTCTCAAAGGAACAATCTAAGGTAAAAACTAAATTTTTCTCCTCTTTTTCTTGTCTAGTTTAATTCCTTCCTTTCAATTGATTATTGATTTATCCTCAATAGAAATGGCTCCTAAAAGATCATCAAGAGATAAAGGAAAAAAGGGTGGAGGTAGATTTATTTGACCAATCTTTGTTCAAATCAAAAGAAGCTTCCCTTAGATTTTCTGAACTTAGTTGTAAAACCATTCATAAAGGAAAATATGTTGATTTGAATCAATTAGGGAACCTAGAACCCATCATGTGGTTTGCGGACTTAGAGGCCTTACCCATTTTGCAAGTTGCTGAACCTATTTATCCACGCTTGATTAAATTATTTTATGCTAATTTAAGCGTAAATGATGATGGCTTATCAACTTATCTTCTAGGAAATGAGATCCAAATATTTGATAGTACTATATATTCATTAATTGGAATTGTTGAGAAAGAGTTAGGATGTTATTTTAGAGGAAATGGGACATGGACACAATCGGAGCCACCCACTCTGAAGCCTTAGAAACCGTGTTTGCAAATCCAAATTTAAGCATAATTCCCAAGAGTTGTGAACATTTGTTACCTTTTAACTCTAAAATTTTACATCACATTCTTATAAGCATTATCATTCCTAAACAGTTTCATCATAATGAGATCAGTTTCACTGAATTAGGTACCATATATTGGATCATGACCAGACAGAATTTTTGTTTTGGATACCTAATCCGACAGCACATGATAGAAGTCCTTTCTAAAGGATCAATGTTACCATATGGAGGGTTAATAACTAAACTATTGCATGCCCATAATATTTGCATTCCACCTGATGATGAAGTAATACAAGTGGACATATTTAACATCATTGATGTGAAACTACTTAGGCGACTTAGGTGTACATTCGAGCATGGAATAGTGGTTAGACAACCTAGGAGAAGTAATATACCTCCCCCACCAGTAGACCATCCCGAAACACCAGTCTTTAGGGGAAATGAATCTCCTCCTCCTGATCCTTTTGATGCAGCTCTATCAGTGCCAGCTTCAGCTCCACCTTCTGATGATCCGATCATGAGAGAGTTAAATGAAGTAAAATTACAGCAAATTGAAATTTTGAAGGAAATACGAAAGATGAACCAAAAGATAGATAACATGTATAGGCACTTTGGCATTCCTCTTGAGGAGTAGTTTGTTGTATTTTCCTTTTGAACATTGTAAACTTGTGTGCAACTTTGACATCTATGTAGCTTTGACATATATGTTGTATTATCTTCACTACATCTTCTAGGGCACTGAGGAATGATATTCGGATTTCTGAATGATTTCCTTTTTCACATTTATGATGTTTTTCGGACATCCTTTATTGTTACATATATTTGGATGTGCACTCATAATATGAATCCCTCTTTTCCTTTTTGTTGATGACAAAGGGGGAGAAAGAATATGTGAATGCAATTGCCATACGTTGAATGTTATATGTATTTCCCATGCTTTACAAGTTATTGCAAGTTATATGCTTAAAATGCTTATTTAGGTTCTTGATATCATGTTTTTATTGTGTATACTTCATTGATATCATTTTGATAACTATTTGACATCTTAATGATGAATGTCCAACATCGACTTTGTTATCATTAAGTAAATCATGAAGTTTTTCTTTCATATGTTAAACTTATTGTGTTGAATTCAAAATTTGAATTCAAGCAATTTTTATTATCTATGGCATATAGATAGGGGGAGTTAAGAGTAACTCCATCATCAATTGATTGTTATCATCAAAAAGGGGGAGATTGTTGAATCACGAATTTTGATGATGAAGTCAATTGGTGAAATATTTGTTCTAATCTACTTTGTCGAGATAAGTGTGCAGGAACAACTATGATGGGAAGAAAACATAAAGCGATTGACCAAGGTCAAGTCTGTTAGGGATTCAAGAGTTCATCGGAAGTCCGAGAGATCTTCGGAAGTGTTGCCAGAACCATCCAAGATCGAATCAGGGACTTGCCGAAGTTTTCGGAAGTTCATCGCAAAGATCGTCGAAGGTTCGCGGAACTTACCGGGAAGATTCGGAAGCTAGCCGAAGACTCGTTGAGCTCACCATACAATCCGAGAGTATGCTGGGAGTCCGTTGGAAGCAATCCGAGGGAAGCATCGGAAGCTTGCCAGAATCTCACCGTAAAGCTCGCCGGAAGTTGACTTGAAGAGTGTCGGGTCAAATCACCTTGAGTTATATTTTTAAGTTCGTAGTTTGCACATGAGTAGAGCAAGGGTTTAGAAAAAATCCTGCCTAAATTCAGTGGGGGCTAACCGGGCCTCTACTGGGCCGAGTTGGGCCTTAAACAAGGCCCATTCAGCCTTGGCTGAATGGGCCAGGCGGTTGAACCGCCCGGCTGGGCAAAGCGATGACACTTTGCCCACTGGCTGCGGTAGCACCGCTGGTGGCAAGCGTAGCACCACCCGGCCATCGTGTTCACTCACGTAGCGACTCATCGTAGCCCGCTCTAGCACCGCTGGTGAAGCGATAGCACCACCCGGCTCATCGTGTCCACTCAGTAGCTTGCGACCATCTGTGTGCCACGAGTAGCACCGCTGGCTAGGCGGTGGTACTTGCCCTGTGTGTCGATCACAGATCCCGACACAGCGATGGCACCGCCTCGACACGCTTGAACAGGAACTCAAATTTGATTTCAAATTTGGAGCCCAAATTTGAATCCACTTTAGATCTATAAATACCCCCCCTTTCTCAGCTGAAAGGTAACCCTTTTGAGAGTTAAAAATCTTGAGTTAAAGTCTTTGATTAGTCTTGAAAAGTCTTATCTCTTGCTAAGTGTTCACCTCCTCCTTGTTCTTGAGAAATTTTATAGGAGTGTGAACCTCTTGTAAAGGGTTGTAAAAGGGGTATTTGGTCCTTCCCCTTCAAAAGATTTGCTAGTGGAAGAGCGGAGCCTCATTGTGAAGGCTTCAAGAGTGGATGTAGGTCATTTGACTGAACCACTATACATCATTATATTCATGAATGTGTGAGTGTTTACATTATTGAATCATTTCATTACTTAGCTGCAAGTTGTTTAGTTCCTTGTTATTTCCTTTACTCAAACAATTACTTTCAAGTTCTCTTTCATCAAATCGAAATCTTCCTACGAACTTGTGTTTGTGTAAAATCGGTTTCAAAAGTACGATTTTAATCCGCTGCACTAATTCACCCCCCCTCTTAGGGCCTTTTAGGTCCTGACATCTTCATCGTTATCATAGCTAATCATTCACACTAAGTAAATCTTAACCCTATTTCGATCTAGAAAATTATTATATGAATCAACATCCTATTGCCCGACACGTCATTGGTTGGCACTTCGTCAAGTTCTTCGGTGCACCGTCTTCTCTTATAACTTATTGCCCAATCGATGGTTGACCTCTGCAACCCCAATCTCTTTGACACAATACAACTCTTCTTGGCCTGATGCTCGATGTCCGAAGTCTTCTGTCGATTATCGATTGGACCTCCGTCTCAACATCCAATATCCTAACGTGATTTTCTCCGACGCAATGCTGATTCATTCTGTGTTAACTATCTAATGAGCAAGTAGGTTTGCATAACTTAAAACATAATTAGACCATAATCAATTAGTTTCATCATCAAAATATAAGATTCAATGGGACTTATAGGTTTAGAAACTCCAAATCTAGTATACTCGGTCATTGGGAGCGGTAGCCAACCTTATGAGAGCTATTGAGTGTCAATAGATGATCATCCGCTCTCGATATTATGAGAAGAATATCTCATATGTTCTTGCTTAAATAAATCCTTGGCCAAGGTTGTTCGGATTGAGAAAGAAAAAGTTCTCCGAGAGAATCCGATTAGAGCAAAACTCGAGGAGAGGCCGTATGGGCCTAACAGCTGTTGAATCTCAGATTTTGATGATAAAGTCAATTGGTGAATTATTTGTTCTAATCCATATTATCGAGATAAGTGTGCAGGATTAACTATGATAGGATGAAAATATAAAATGATTTACCAAGGTCAAGTTCGCTGGGAGTTCGAGAGTTCACCAGAAGTCCGAAGGATCGTCGGAAGTGTTGCCAAAACCAACCGAGATAGAATTAGGGACTTGCTGAAGGTTTCAAAAGTTCACCAGAAAGATCGTCGGAGGTTCGCGGAGATCAGCGAGAAGGTTCAGAAGCTTGCCAAAGACTCGTTGAACTCGCCACACAAGTCCGAGAGTCCGTCGGAAGAAATCCGAGGATGTGTCGGAAGTCCATTGGAAGTTCGTCGAAAGCTTACCAGAAGAAGACTTGAAGAACGTTGGTTTAAATTACTTAGAATTATGTTTCAATTTTATAATTAGCATGTAATTAGGGTAAGAATTAGGAAATAATTTTGTTTAAACCTAGTAGAGGCCAACCGGGCCCTTATTGGGCTGATTTGGGCCAAAAATTAGGGGTCATTCAACTTTGCTGAAAAGCCCAGGCAGTGGCACCACCCATGACCTAAGAGCTCAGGCTAGGCGGTGGCACCACCCAACGGCCGAGAGCCCCGACGATGGTACCGTCGGGCTGGGCGGTGGTACCGTCGTTGGGCAGCAAGCCCAGGCGGTGGCATCGCCCAATACATTGTCAGTGTCTGACACTGACAGGTGGTGGCACCACTAGCACCGGGAAACCCAAAAGTAATTCAAATTTGGAGCCCAAATTTGAATCCTCTTGGGGTCTATAAATACCCCTCCTTTCTCAGCTAAGAGTATAACCTTTTGAGAGTTAGAAATTGAGCAAAAGCCATAGTAAAGCCTTCTTTTCGATAGCTTAAGTGTTCACCTCCCTATCTTTGCAAAAATCTGTAAGAGTGTAAACCACTTGTAAAAAGGTTGTAAGAGGGGTATTTGGTCCTTCCCTTTCAAAGAGACTTGCTAGTGGAAGTTGGGAGCCTCATCGAAGAAGGCTTCGAAAGTGGATGTAGGTTATTTGACCGAACCACTATACATCGTGGTGTTCCTTGAATGTGTGAGTATTTAAATTTCTGAATCATTTCTCTACTTAGCTGCAAATCGTTCAATCTTTCATCTCCTTTACTCGAGCTACTTTAAGTAAGTCATTTTTCGTCGAATCGAAATCTCCATACGAACTAGCTATTTAAGAAATTGATTTAAAACTTACTAGTTTTAATCCGCTGCACTAATTCATCTCCTCCCCTCTCTTAGTGCCACTCCAATCCTAACAATTGGTATCAAAGTAAGGTTCACTCTCATATTTGGTTTAAAACCCAAGAGAGATGGCTTACTCCGGCATGCAAGAGGGTCACTCCATTATACGTCCGCCTATGTTTAATGGGTCGGATTACACATATTGGAAGACTCGTATTAGGATCTTTCTTATTTTCATAGATTTTGAGCTTTGGAATATCATTAAAAATGGATTTCAAAAATATTCTCTTCCGATGAGCGAATGGAATAAATCGGAGAATAAGGTTTTTTACTTTAAATGCAAAGGCTATGAATGCCTTATTTTATGCACTTGATAAAAATGAGTTTAATTGCATTTTGATTTGTGAATCGGCTTTTGATATTTGGTGCACTCTTGAGATCACTCATGAAGGCACTAGCCGAGTGAAAGAGTCCAAAATCAATATTCTTGTGCATTCTTACGAGCTTTTTCGAATGAAACCAAGTGAGTCCATCGGAGACATGTACACCCGCTTCACGGATGTCATCAATGGACTCAAGGCACTTGGTAAATATTTTTCTAATTTTGAACTAGTAACAAAAATTTTAAGATCCCTTCCAAAGAGTTGGGATCGAAAGGTTACGGCCATTCAAGAGGCCAAGGACCTTAAAACTTTTCCTATCGAAGAACTCATAAGGTCCTGAATGACCTATGAAATGACATGCCATGCTCATTATGAGCTAGAGAACCCCCTTCCAAAGAACAGGAAGGATATGGTATTAAGAACACAAGAAGACCACTTGAAAGGAACATCAATTGATGAAAACTTTGATGAAGACATTGCACTCTTAACTAGAAATTTTAAAAAATTCATTAAAAAAGGTAAATTTAAAAATAAATCCAAAAATAAACTTGAACCAAAAAAGGACCAAGTAATATGTTACGAATGCAAGAAGCTGAGGCACTTCAAAAATGAATGCCCCCAAGCCAAGACGAAGCAACTCAAGAAGAAGAAGGTATTAAAGGCTACATGGGATGATTCAAGTAACTCCGAGGATGAAGAAGCAAGTAATAAAGAGGAGGCCAACTTCGCGCTAATGGCCTTAGGAGAAGAGGTTAGTAAGTTATTTAATGAAGAGTTATCTTTCGATGAACTTTCTATCGCTTTTCATAATTATTTGATGAATGTAAAACTATTAGTAAGAAGTTCAATTTATTAAAGAAAGAGCATGCTTTATTACAAGATAAGTTTGATAGTCTCCAAACTCCTTCTTTACCCCCATGCTCTAAGTGAACACTTAGAAGTAATCAAAAATAAGAATTTGCTACTTAAAGAGATCCTAAATAAGTTTAAGGTTAGTAGCAAGGGCTTGGACATGATCCTTACAAACAAGGGTCACGTTGGAAATAGAAGTGGAATTGGATTTGTGAGTGGATCTCACCGAAATCCTACCACCTTCATTAAAGGATCCACATTATATGTATCACCTCATTTAAAATGTAATTTTTGTTATAAATCCGGATATATTATTTACAAATATCCATTTAGAAAAATTAGTCCACATAAATTGATATGGGTTCCTAAAAGAACCATAAATAATTCAATGCTAAATGACAAAGTTAGTAGATCAATATTTGAGGCACCCAAAATCAAATGGGTACCTAAAAACCATTCTATTTTGTAGAACCATTCACTATCACAAGCTAGGAGCAAGAGATGGTATCTTAATAGTGGATGCTCAAGGCACATAACCAGATATCCATCTCAATTCTCTATACTCACTAGCAAAGAAGAAGGGTATGTCACCTTTAGAGACAACAACAAGGGTAAAATTATTGGCAAGGGAACCATAGGTAACAAATCAACTTTTTTAATTGATAATGTGTTATTGGTAGATGGTTTAAAGCATAATCTTTTGAGTATTAGTCAATTATGTGATAAGGGATATGTTGTGAAATTTGAATCTAATGCTTGCATTATTGAAAAATCACACAACAATACATCTATGATTGTACTAAAATAAAATAATATCGACACCATCAACATTGATGATCTTAGTAGTGAAATGTGTTTTTCGACATTGAATGATGACGCTTGGCTTTGGTATAGGAGATTAGGTCATGCTAGCATAAAGCTAATTAATCAAATCACATCCAAAGCACTTGTAAGAGGCATTCCCAATATTAAGTTCATTAAAGATAAAGTATATGATGCTTGTCAACTAGGAAAACAAATTAAAACTAGCTTCAAGCCAAAGAATCAAATAAGTACCTCTAGACTATTATAATTGATCCATATGGATTTATTTGGACCAATTGGCACAACTAGCCTAGGAGGTAGCAAATATACCTTTGTAATTGTAGATGACTATAGTAGATACACTTGGACCTATTTCTTAGCTCACAAAAGTGATTATTTTAAATGTTTCTCTAAATTTTGTAAACTTACTCAAAACGAAAAGGGTTTCATGGTTTCATCGATTCGGAGTGATCATAGTGGTGAATTCCAAAACTGTGACTTCCAATATTTTTATGAATTAAATGGGTATAACCACAACTTCTCTACTCAAAGGAATCCTCAACAAATTAGAGTAGTAGAAAGAAAGAAAAGAAATTTATAAGAAATGGCAAGAACTATGTTAAATTAATATAGTTTACCAAAATACTTTTGGGTCGAAGCCATTAATATGGCTTGCTATATCATGAATAGGGTTCTAGTAAGACCATCTCTATCTAAGACTCCTTATGAATTATGAAATAACAAAAACTCTAATGTTTCTTACCTTAAAGTTTTTGGTTGCAAATGCTTTATTTTAAATGAAAAGGATGCTTTAGGAAAATTCGATGCTAAATCCGATGAAGGCATCTTTCTTGGTTACTCTTCTGTTTCTAAAGCTTTTTGTGTTTTTAACAAAAGAACATTAGTTATAGAAGAGTCTATTCATGTAGTTTTTAATAAAATTTTTGAATTTAAAAAAAAAAGATTTTGATGATGATTTTGGTTTTGACGGTTTGAATTTAAATGAACCCTCTCCTCAAAATAGCAACTTGGATGCATCTTCTTCCCAAATTTCCTTACCTAAGGAATGGAAGTATGTAGATGTCCATCCCAAGGAGTTAATTATAGGAGACATATTGAAAGGGGTTCAAACTCGTTCTTCTTTTAAAATTTTTTATGCCCATGCCGCTTTTCTTTCTCAAATTGAACCTAAGTGTATTGACGATGCCTTGAAAGATGATTCTTGGGTTATCGCAATGCAAGAAGAATTGAATCAATTTGAAAAGAATGAGGTATGAAAGCTTGTTCCTGGACCTAGTGACCATTTAGTTATTGGTACTAAATGGGTCTTTAGAAACAAGCAAGATGAATACGATATCGTGGTTAGAAACAAGGCTAGACTAGTAGCCAAAGGTTTCAACTAAGAAGAAGGTATTAATTACGAAGAGATCTGCGCTCCTATGGCAAGATTAGAAGCCATTAGGATGCTCCTTGCCTATGCTAGTAGTAATAACTTTAAGCTTTTCAAATGGATGTCAAAAGTGCTTTCATAAAATGGCTTTATTTCTAAAGAAGTGTATGTTGAACAACCATCCGGATTTGAAAACTCTTTTCTTCCCAATCAGGTGTTTAAACTAACTAAGGCTCTCTATGGATTAAAACAAGCCCATAGGGCTTGGTATGAGAGGCTTAGTTCTTTCTTAATTTTAAATAATTTTAAACGACAAGGTTGATACTACATTGTTTATTTAATATTTTAAAAATAATATTCTTATTATTCAAATTTATGTTGATGATATTATTTTTGGTTCTTCGAATGAATCACTATGTGAATCATTTGCCAAGTGTATGAGTCATGAATTTGAAATGAGCCTAATGGGAGAATTAACCTTTTTTTTAGGATTGCAGGTTAAACAACTTAGTGATGGTATATTTCTTAATCAAACAAAGTATACATTAGAATTGTTAAAACGATTTAACATGGATGGTTCAAAATCTATCAACACTCCAATGAGTACTTCTACCAAGTTAGACTTGGATGAAAGTGGAGAAAATTTTGATCAAAAAACATATAGGGGAATGATAGGTAGCTTACTTTACCTCAATGCAACTAGATCAAATATCATATTTAGTGTAGATCTATGTGCAAGATTCTAAGCTAATCCTAAGTTATCTCACCTTAAAGCTATTAAAAGAATCCTTAGGTATCTTAAAGGAACTCCTAATCTAGGATTATGGTATCCAAAATCCGATAACTTTGATTTAAAAGCCAATGCAGATGCGGATTTTGGTGAATGTAGAATAGATAGAAAGAGCACATCTGGAACATGCCAATTTTTAGGACATGCACTTGTTTCTTGGACTTCCAAGAAATAAATTTTGGTTGCACTATCTATGGCGAAAATTGAATACATAGCTGCATGTGCATGTTATGCACAAGTTGTTTAGATGAAAAATACATTAGAAGACTATGAAATTTATTTAAAGAACATTCCCATAAAATGTGATAATACAAGCGCTATTTGTCTAACTAAAAATCCAATTCAACATTCTAGAACTAAGCATATTGACATTAGACATCACTTTATACGAGATCATATCAATAATAATAATGTCATTCTAGAATTTATTGATACAAAATACCAATTAGCGGACATCTTTACAAAACCCCTAAATGAAGAATAATTTGACTTCATAAGAAGAGAATTAGGCATGCTAAATTATTCTAATACATGATGTTGTATGTTTCTTTTCCGAAATTTTTCAACTTCGGTATTTATTATATCATATTAATATTATCTCTTTATTTTTTAATAACATCTTTACAATATCATCTTTGAATTTTGATTAAAGCTCTCATTTTTATCTTCCTATTTTGATTCTCCTCTTCAATTGATGAATTTTTTAGTTATTTCATGACTTTTGATGAAATGATTAAATTTTCAGTTTTGATAGTTTCACATTGATATTATATTTTTGCATTTTGATGACATCTTTATATCATGGAGCTCTCATTTTTATCTTTCGATCATAATCTTAATGAAAGCTATCATGATGTTGTTATCCTCTTTCTTTAAATAGTGGATACTAATGATGTAATAAAAACTGATTTTATACCCTCCTTTAAGTATGACTAAAGATATTTCATGACTTGCATTTTATATGAAGCTTAACATATGCACAAATTAATATCATGAATTGTGCAAAATTAAGTCCTTAAATGTTCATTTTCGATTTTTATTCTTGTGCTAATCGGTATGATTCAAGGTTTTATGACTTCCTCCTCATGAATCACTACAAGAATGCCACGTCGAATTTTTTCCTTCAAATTTTTGATATTGACATATTTCATTCATTGAAGTTTTATGAATTTTGACACTTCATTCTCATGGAGTTTACCTTAAAATATGAAATCTTTGTTGAATAACTTTAATGATTTATCCTTTCACAATTCTATGCTTGAATTCTCAATCAAAAATTGAGTCTTAAATTTTTCATGTATGAATTCTTCATGATCATTTTGAAACTCTAATGGTTTTTTGGATCTCATGAACATGAATAAAAATGATCCAAACATTTTTCGGACTTATCCGTCAAGGATGACATATTCTACATTATGTTCAACTCATTTATCATATGATTGATAACTGACCACTCTTTTTTTTTTTGGTATGATACCTTATGGTGGCTACTTCACCTTCTTTTTATTGATGACAAAGGGGGAGAAAAATATGAAATTGATGACAAATGACTTATATGTAGTAATATGTTGGAACGAAGAATGACTTATATGTATTGTATCTCATTGCAATAACTTATATGGTTCATATTGTAAATTACTTTTGCCATGCTTTGAAATCAACAATTAATTACTATGAAGCATCACAGTATATCACAATATATCTCAAATGCTTAAAATATTTTTTTAAGCTATTATTTCATTTGATATCATGCCTTGATTTTGAGCACTTCATTGATATCATTTAATTCTTGTGTTATTTCAATTTGTGATTAGTTTCTCTTGTCGAAATGATGAATGTCTATCATTCGACTAGAAAATGCATATCATGCAATGACATTGTGAATAATACAAAGTTTCGTATTTATGGATGAAAAATAATGCTTGTTAAGCATGATAATAAGTTTAATGAATGAAACTTATCGGGTTTGGGATGAATTCAAGAAGATTGAATTTGAGTATTTTTATCTTCTCATAATATGGCATATAGATAGGGGGAGTTAAGATTAACTCCATCATCAATTGATTGTCATCATAAAAAAGGGGAAGGTTGTTGAATCTCGGATTTTGATGATGAAGTCAATTGGTGAATTATTTGTTCTAATCCATATTATCGAGATAAGTATACAGGATTAACTATGATAGGATGAAAATATAAAGCGATTTACCAAGATCAAGTTCACTAGGAGTTCGAGAGTTCACCGGAAGTCCAAAGGATCATCGGAAGTGTTGCCGGAACCAACCGAGATAGAATTAGGGACTTGCCAAAGGTTTCGGAAGTTCATCGGAAAGATCGTCAGAGGTTCGCAGAGATCACCGAGAAGGTTCGGAAGCTTGCCAAAGACTCATTGAACTCACCACACAAGTCCGGGAGCCTATTGGGAGTCTGTTAGAAGAAATTCGAGGGTGTGTCAAAAGTCCACCGGAAGTTCACCGGAAAGCTCGCCAGAAGAAGACTTGAAGAATATCAGTTTAAATTACTTAGAATTATGTTTCAATTTCATAGTTAGCATATAATTAGGGTAAGGATTATGAAATAATCCTATTTAAATATAGTAGGGGCCAACCGGGCCCTTATTGGGCTAATTTGGGCCAAAAATTAGGGGTCATTCAGCTTTGCTGAAAAGCCCGGGCGGTGGCACCGCCGGGCTGGGCAATGGTACCATTGCTGGGCAGCAAGCCCAAGCGATGGCACAGCCCAGTACATTGTCAGTGTCTAACTCTGACAGGCGGTGGCACCGCCAACACCGGAAAACCCAAAAGTAATTCAAATTTGGAGCCCAAATTTGAATCCTCTTAGGGTCTATAAATACCTCTCATTTCTCAATTAGGAGTACAACCTTTCAAGAGTTAGAAATTGAGCAAAAGCCATAGCAAAGCCTTGTTTTTGATAGCTTAAGTGATCATCTCCCTATCTTTGTAAAAATCTGTAAGAGTGTGAATCACTTGTATAAAGGTTGTAAGAGAGGTATTTGGTCCTTCCCCTTCAAAGAGACTTGCTAGTGGAAGTTAGGAACCTCATCGAAGAAGGCTTCGAAAGTGGATGTAGGTCATTTGACTGAACTACTATGCATCATGGTGTTCCTTGAATGTGTGAGTGTTTAAATTTCTGAATCATTTCTCTACTTAGTTGCAAATCGTTCGGTCTTCATCTCCTTTACTCGAGTTAATTTAAGTCATTTTTCATCGAATTGAAATCTCCATACGAACTAGCTATTTATGAAATCGATTTAAAACTTACTAGTTTTAAACTGCTACACTAATTCACCCCCCCTCTTAGTGCCACTCCAATCCTACCAACAGCATCATGCCCAGTATAAGGTCTCTGGAATATTAGATAGATGATGGACTATAGGTACATGGTAACTAAGGACAAATAGGTCCAAAGAATTAGATTCCCCTGTATCATTTGGGGATTGCGGCATAGTGGCCTAGTACATCTGCAATCGATGAGTCGAGTGAATTATTATGGAGATAATAATTCACTAAGTTAGAAGGAGTTCCGATAAGTATGACTCATGGCCAGCTCGATATTGGGCCTAGAGGATCACGCACATATGGTAGGTGTCACGATAAGTAGAGGTTCGGATATAAGTATCTGTCGAAGTCCTTATCTTATTGGATATCCATTAAGCCCTTGAATTATTAGATCCTAGGATAAGATCCAATAAGAGCTAATAAGATATTATTGGGTAGAGACCCACTAATCCAAGAGGCTTGGGTGATTTAATGGAGATCCTACTAGTCATATGTGCCTTGCAAGCTAATCACATGATTGATAGCACTTGTGACTTTTGATATGCACTTTTTCTCTTTGCGTATTATTAGGCATTTTATCAATTTATTTTGCATGTTACATATATTATGATGTCCTTGAATCTGTGCAATGGGAATCGGATCATGATGAGATCACGATAATGAGACTGATTCACCTTTAAACACAGACCCTAAATTATCTTGGTCATAGGTTCTCGAGAAGGATATCGAGATAACCGGATAGACTGGTGTGATGTATACATGTCCATATGATGGAGGTGGCTGGTCTTATAGCTACTCGTGTGGGGAAACTAAGGGTACTGTGCAAGTGCTCATTGGGGAATGAGTTTACTGATTGATCTGCCTATGGAATGCTTGATGGTTATTGATACCTCACGTCAGACAGCGATTCCGTAGTCCTAGTAATGTATCTAGTCCTTAGACTTGAGACACCAAGGATGTCCTATATGAGTACTCCAATCTTTGATGCCAGACTTATAGGTTTGGAAAGTTCTAGATCTAGTACAGTCAGTTTTTGGGAGTGGTAGCCAACCTTACAAGGGCTATTGAGTGTCAATAGAGGATCATCCGCTCTCGATATCATGAGAAAAATATTCTATGTATTCTTTCTCAAACAAAATCTTGGCCAAGGTTATTCGGATTGAGAGAGAAAGAGTTCTCCGGGAGAATCCGACAAGAGCAAGACTCAAGGAGAGACCGTATGGGCCTGACAGCACCATGCCCGGTAAAGGGTCTCTGGAATATTAGATGGACGAGGGACTATAGATATATGGTAAATGAGGACAGATAGGTCCAAAGGATTGGATTCCCCTGTATCGTCTCGGGACTATGGCATAGTGGCCTAGTACATTTGTAGTCGATGAGTTAGGTGAATTATTATAGAGATAATAATTCACTAAGTTAGAAAGAGTTCTAACAAGTATGACTCATGGCCAGCTCGATATTGGGCCTCGAGGGTCACACACATATGGTAGGTGTTGCAACGAGTAGAGGTTCGGATATGAGATATCCGCTGAATCCCCTATCTTATTGGGTATCCAATAAGCCCCTGAATTATTGGATCCTAAGATGAGATCCAATAATTGCTAATAAGAGATTATTGGGTAGAGACCTACTAATCCAAGAGGCTTGGGTAATTGGATAGAGATCCAATACCCAACAGGGCAAGATCCATTAGGGTTTACATGGGGCCTTTATAAATAGGAGGGAACCAAAGCTCTATAGGATGAGAGTTTCTTTTGGTAGCCACCTTCTATTCTCCTCTCCCTAGAGAGGTGCATCGTCGCAGTCCCTACCGTGTGGATACCGCTAGAGAGGAGGATGCTTGACCTCTTCATCCTCTCCTACAGATCTGTAGGGATTTAGGAATATACGATCTCCCTAGGTATTTTCTTTTTACACATACAGTTTTTGCAGATTTATTTTGACGCACCGATCTTCGCATGACGACGAAACCTTTCTATGGGAAATCTGGGGTGTTTTGTTTTTGTTCTTCCATTGTGCGTGCAATATCGCTCCTCAGAAGGATCTCCCAACAGTGGTATTAGAGTCAGGTTGTTCATGCGAAGATCGGATCTTAAACTACGTGTATTATATTTTGGATCTGCTTTTGACGTCAAAATCGTTAGCGCAAAGGGCGAGGAAGGGCAGCAACTATTGCTGCCCACTGTGCTCATGCAGCGGCCACAAGGCTGCTTGCAGCCTTGCTGCCTGCAACGACGGTGGCTGATGGCCTACGAGCAAACGGTAGCCGGCCGACGGGCTACAGGCCGCACGTAAGCAGCAAGCAGGCTGCCTGCACCAACGACCTGCCCGTAGGGTTCGGCGTCGCTTGCGGGCACTGTGTCCACGGGCAGAAGCTCCTGCATGGCAGGTGCCACCCGTGGGCGGTTGCCCCGCATGAGTGGCGCCTGCGGGCGCTAAGCCCGTGGGGCAATGGCGTTGGGGCAACCAAGGGGTGCCTGCGGGGCAACGCCTGCGGGCGTTGCACCCGCATGTAGTGGTGGCGCCGCCCCCCTCCCCGCGCACAGAGGCCGTCGCCGGCAAGGTGGCAGCTGCCGTAGCCGCAACGTAGCGAGGGAGGGAGAGGAGTTAGGTTTGTCGGCCAAAAGATGGTTTTGCCCCTCAAAATTTTAGAAATTCTGATTTCTATCCCTTTTGATAGAATTATCAAAATACCCCTCATAATTTTAAAAATGCCAGTTTTGTCATTTTGATCGAATGACCAAAATACCCTTAGGTATTTAGAAAATTCCATCTATATCCCTGATTTCAGAAAAATAAATATATTAATTAAATAGTTTAATTAACTATTATTTTTTTATCTAGTAGTCCTTTAAAATAACATATACATGTGATGTATGATGTGGACAAATGATCATGGACTTATGATGTGATGTGTATACAAGTGATTATTATTATTGGGATCTGCAAGCCTCTATTTATCTCGTTTATTGTCGAGCCTGCATACCTGTAATTATGTTATAATTACATAAGGAGGCGTAGCGGCAGCGAGACCCACGAGGCCGAGACAGACGATCCGACGTGTGGAGATGTGTTGAAATGCCGACGGAACCGACGAAGCGAGAAGGACGATCACAGGGCATGGAGATGCGCCTAAGCACACAGATCTTGGTGTGAGTGATTGGGCCCACTAGCTCGGGCATGATCACATTAGGATGTCATCCATGATCATCTGGTGTGATTGCTCATGTGATGTGTGATTGGTTATACACCTACTATATATATATATATATATTTGCATACGATGTAGATATATATATTAAATATGTATGTGTGTGACACATTTTGTTAGGATACCAAATCAAAAATCCTAACAAAATCGTTAACATTCTATTAATAATATTAAATCGGTAAACGTGAGGCAATTAGATTAACCCACATGGCCTTCCATCGTTATAGCTAGGAACTGATTCCCGGTGTAAGTTGAATTGGTCGAGTACCTCGAGACTTACCTATATCATGTTTTGCTATCTTATCTACGACATAGAGATGTCACCGATGACTTGAGAACATGGTATGTTTGGTTGAGTCCTTCGAGAGTATATCACCAAATCAGACTCATCTTGTAACGATGGTGATGACTTAACCGAACATCATGGTTGGTCGAGTCCCTCGAGGCCATGGTGGTTCAAAGGTTGAATAGGACGGGAATCACAAGGAGTTGTGATTAGCAAGAGTTGCCAACCTTTACAAGCTTAACGTGATTGGTTGAGTCCCTTGAGGTTACGTTAAGACGTCGATTGGATCCCGATCTCCACTAGAGATCCGCTAAGGGTCTTCGATTCATATACCAGAGGGTGTTGTGTGTCTCATGAAAAATTAGTGGGAATGCATTAAGATAGAAGTCCTTATCTTAATTGTTTAATTTTTGCAAAGTCTACATGTTATTTATTTCTGCTACATCTTTAATTTCAGAAAAATATCGCTTTCAAATCCTTTACGTGGCATACTTGATGCCAATCGCCTCACTGGTCCAAATTATATAGATTGGCTTTGCAATCTGAGAATCATTCTCATGGCAGAGAAAATCACGTATGTCCTTGATATAGTGATCCCTACGCCCGACGAAGGGGCAAGCGAGGATGAGATCGCTCGTTATGTGAAGTACAAAGATGATTCTGCTCTTGCTCAGTGTTATATATTGGCCTCTATGACTACTGAGTTACAGAGATAGCATGGAAATATGGATGCTAATTCCATACTCTTGCATCTCCATAAACTGTTTGAGGAATAGGGAAAAACTCAGCGATATGAGATATCAAAGAGTCTTTTCCGGGTCAGGATGACTGAAGGGACACTAGTTCAGAACCATGTCCTTAAGATGATTGAGTGGATCAAGAAACTCACAGGTCTAAGAATGGTCCTAGAGGATAACCTGTGTATAGATCTTGTGCTTCAGTCCCTACCAGATTCCTTTTCTTAGTTCATAATAAATTTTATATGAACAAACTTGAGGTGACCCTCCCAGAGCTCCTCAAAATGTTGAGAGAAGCAGAGAGCACCATCAAGAAAGAGAAGCCGGTTCTCTATGCTGATGAGACCAAAAAGAAGAGGAAGGCTGAGAAGACCCTTAAGAAGGGCAAGAGCAAGAGCAAAATGGGTAAGGCAAAGGTTGCCAAGAAAGCCCCAACAAAGGATAAAGGCCACTGCTTCAACTACGGTAATGATGGGCACTAGAAGAGGAACTGCAAAGAGTACCTAGTAGAGATGGCAAAACAAAAGCTTGGAGAAGCTTCAGGTACATTCATGATCAGTCTCCATTTGTTAGAATCTTATGATAACACATGGGTATTGGATACCGGGAGTGCTTATCATATTTGCAATTCATTGTAGGTTCTGGCAGGACCTAAGAGATTGAACAAAGGCAAGATGGACCTTAAGATGGGCAATGGAGCAAAGGTTGCTATAGTGGCTATTGGCAAGGTCACCTTACATCTACCTAGTGGAGCTATTATTGCATTAGATGCATGCTATTATGTTCCTTCTATTATCAAAAATATTATTTCCATTTCATATTTGACAGTTAGTGGATATAAATTAGTTTTTGAGAATAATGGTTGTTCAATAATATTAGATGATGAGATCATCACGAGAGGAACATTGCATAATGGTTTATTTATGCTAGATACAGCTCCACATATCATGAGTGTAAGTGAGTCTAAGAGAAAACGAGAAGAGGAGAACCAAATAGGAAAGAGTATTAAAACCCTTCGATTAGATCGAGGAGGTGAGTACTTGATTATAGAGTTCACCTAGTTTCTTAAAGACCATGGGATTTTATCCCAATGGATACCTCCTTATACACCATAGCTTAATGGTGTATCAGAAATGAGTAATCACACACTGTTAGATATGGTGTATTCTATGATGTGTTTCGCTGACCTACCCATCTCATTTTGGGGATATGCCCTAGAGACCGCAGCTTACCTTCTGAATAGAATTCCAACTAAGTCAGTGATGTCTACTCCATATGAGATATGGAATAGGAAGAAGCCCGATTTTAAGGTTGTTAAGATTTGGGGTTGCCCTGCCCATGTCAAGAGACACAACCCCGACAAGTTGGAATCCAAGACGGAATGGTGCAAGTTCGTGGGATACCCCAAGGAAACTTGTGGGTATTATTTCTATCACCCTGAGGACCAAAAGGTCTTTGTAGCTAAGAAAGCAGTATTCCTTAATAAGGAACACACTCTTGGTGGGGATAGTGGGAGCACGATAGAGTTGAGCGAGGTTGGAGAACCTAGCTCAAGTATCATTCCACAGCTAGAATCTGTTCAAATACCTAACACACAAGTTTCAACTTTACGTAGGTCTGATAGAGTATCACATCCTCCTAAGAGATATGTGGGACATATCAAAGGAGAGGATATTGAGAATATTGATCCTCAAACCTACGAGGAGGCTATTATGAGCATAGACTCCGGGAAATGACAAGAAGCCATGAATTCAGAAATGGATTCTATGTACTCCTACAAGGTTTGGAACCTAGTTGATGCACCCAAGGGTATTGAACCCATTGGCTACAAGTGGATCTTTAAAAAGAAGATTGGAGTAGATGGAAAGCTAGAGACATATAAAGCAAGGCTAGTAGCTAAGGGATATCATCAGAGGTAAGGTGTTGACTATGACAAAACTTTCTCACCTGTAGCCATGCTAAAATCCATTCGAATTTATTGGCTATTACAGCACACTATAATTATGAGATTTGGCAAATGGACGTCAAAACTGCATTCCTCAATGGCAACCTCGAGGAGGAGGTGTATATGATACAGCTTGAGGGATTCGTATCCAGGAATAACCCAGATAAGGTGTGTATGTTACTTAGGTTCATTTATGGACTGAAGTAAGCTTTCCGAAGTTAGAATATAAGATTTGATGAGGTGATCAAATCTTATGACTTCATTAAGAACGAAGATGAGCCTTGTGTGTATAGGAAACTAAGTGGGAGCACTATCACCTTTTTGGTATTATATGTGGATGACATTTTGATCATTAAGAATGATGTAGAAATGCTCTGTATAGTAAAGACTTGATTATCTAGGCACTTCTCTATGAAGGACTTAGGGGAAGCATCCTACATTTTGGGGATACGGATCTATAGAGATAGATCTAAGAGGATGCTTGGCTTATCCCAGTCCAGGTACATAGACACCATTGTCAAAAGGTTTAGCATGAAAAATTCTAAGAGAGGTCTCATACCAATGAGACATGGAATATCACTTTCTAGGAGTATGTCCCCAAAGACTCCTGAAGAAAGGGCACACATGGATACGATACCATATGCCTCAGTGATAGGATCTATCATATATGCTATGCTTTGTACCAGGCCTGATATAGCATATGCTTTGAGTGTCACGAGTAGATATTAGGCAGATCCAGGCTTGGAGCACTGGAAAGTAGTTAAATGTATCCTTAAGTACTTGAGAAGGACTAAGGATCATTTACTGGTATATGGAGGTAGTAGCCTCAGGGTTGAGGGCTACATGGACTCGAGCTTCTAGTCTGATATCGATCATAGCAAGTCTAATTCAGGGTATGTGTTCACCCTGAATAGAGGAGCAGTATGCTGGAAGAGTTCCAAGCAAGACACTACTGTTGACTCGACCACAGAGGCGGTATACATTATTGCGGCAAAGGCAGCAAAGGAGGGAGTCTGGATGAAGAAGTTCATCACAGATCTAGGAGTTGTCCCGAGTAGCAAGGAGTCGATTCCCTTAAATTACGACAAATATAGAGCGATTACTGAAATAAGGGAACCCGAGGCTAATCAAAAACGTTCTGAGGAGGTTCCACTTGATAAGAGAGATTGTCGCCAGAAAAGATATAGTAATGAAAAAAGTTCCATCCGAAGATAACATTGCAGATCCACTAATAAAGCCATTGACTCAAATTATCTTTGAGCGTCACAGAGGTCTGATGGAAATCAGACATGTTGGTGATTATCTTTAGTTCCAATAGGATATTGATAGTCATATATGCTCTACAAGCCAATCACATAAGTGATGGCACTTGTGACTTGATATGCACCTTTTCTCTTTGTGTATTATTAGGCATTTTATTACTTTATCTTGTGTGTTGCATATATTGTGATGTCCTTAGATCTGTGCAATGGGAATTGGATCATGATGAAATCACAATAATGAGACCGATTCACCTTTAAACATAGACTCTAAATTATCCTAGTCACAGATTACTTGAGAAAGACATCAAGATAACCAGATAGACTGATGTGCTGTATACCCACCCATGTGATGAAGGTGGCTGGTCTCACAACTACTCGTGTGGGGACACTAAGGGTACAATGCAGGTGCTAATTGGGAATGAGTTCACTGATTGATCCACCTATGGAATGCTGAATGGTTATTGATACCTCACGTCAGACAGCGATTCCATAGTCCCAGTAGTGTATATGGTCCTTAGACTTGAGACACCAAGGATGTCCTGTATGAGTACTCCACTCTTTGATACCAGACTTATAGGTTTGGAATGTTCTAGATCTAGTACAACCAGTTATTGGGAGTGGTAGCCAACCTTACGAGAGATATTGAGTGTCAATAGAGGAACATCCACTCTCGGTATCATGAGAGAAATATCCTATATATTCTTGCTCGAACAAATCCTTGGTCAAGATTATTCGGATTGAGAGAGAAAGAGTTCTCCGGGAGAATCCGACAAGAGCAAGACTCGAGAAGAGATCATATGGGCTTGACAGCACCATGCCCGATATAGGATCTCTAGAATATTAGATGGATGAGGGACTATAGATACATAGTAACTGAGGATAGATAGGTCCAAAGGATTTGATTCCCCTGTATCGTCTGGGGGCTGTGGCATAGTGGCCTGTTACGTCCGCAGTCGATGAGTTGGGTGAATTATTATAGAGATAATAATTCACTTACTCAAAAAGAGTTCTGATAAGTATGACTCACCGCCAGCTCGATATTGGGCCTAGAGGGTCACACACATATGATAGGTGTTGCGACGAGTAGAGGTTCAGATATAAGATATCCACTGAACCCCTTATCTTATTGGATATCCAATAAGCCCCTGAATTATTGGATCCTAAGATGAGATCCGATAATTGCTAATAAGAGATTATTGGGTAGAGACCCACTAATCCAAGAGGCTTGGGTAATTGGATGGAGATCCAATACCCAATAGGGCAAGATCTATTAGGGTTTACAAGGGGCCTCTATAAATAGGAGGGAACCAAAGCTCTATAGGCTGAGGGTTTCTTTTGGTAGCAACCTTCTGTTCTCCTCTCCCTAGAGAGGTGCATCATCATAGTTCCTGCTGTGTGGATACTACTAGAGAGGAGGATGCTTGACCTCCTTCATCCTCTCCTACATATCTACAGAGATTCAGGGATATACGATCTCCCTAGGTATTTTCTTTTACATATGCAGTTTTCACGAATTTGTTTTGATGCATCGATCTTCGCACGATGACGGACCCTTTCTATGGGAAATCTAGGATGTTTTATTTCTATTCTTCCGTTGCGCATGAGATGTCGCTCCCCAAAAAGATTTCCCAACAAATCTAATACCCAATAGGGCAAGATTCATTAGGGTTAAGTTGACAAGGAACCTCTATAAATAGGAGGGAACCAAAAACTCATAGGCTAGGGTTTTTTGGCAGTCACCTCCTATTCTCCTCCCCCTCTTCTCCTTAGTTAATAGCCCCAGATTGGGGCGTGTGGACAGTAAGAAGGGCCGGCCCCTTCTTGATCGCGTAGTGTGCGCTACGAGGAGATTTGGGCAGCAATTTAAGGAGCATCATCATAGCCCCTACTATGTGGATTATCACTAGAGAGAAGGAAATTTGAACTCCTTCATCCAATCTTACAAATCTAAATGAATTTAGGGATATATGATCTTCTTAGATAATTTTCTTACGTGTGGTTTTTCGGTTTCATGGATTTTTACGCACCAACTTTTGCACGATGATAAGAACCTTTTTTTTATGAGAAATTTATGATTTTTATTTCTGTTCTTCTACTATGCATGTGATGTCACTGTAGATTTCTCAACAGTTTGGATATAAGATATTCCTTGGAGTCCCTAACTTATTGGATATCTAATAAGCCCTTAAATTATTAGATCCTATGAATTAGATCCAATAAGAGCCTATAAGATATTATTAGGTAGGGATCCATTAATTTAAAATGTTTAGATAGTTGGATGGAGATCCAGTACCCAATAGGGTAGGATCCATTAAGGTTAAGTTAATAGGAGACTTTTATAAATAGGAGAGGACCAAAGGACCATAGGCTTGACCCCTTTTGGCCACCACCTCTTATACTCCTCTCCTCTTCTCCTCCTTAGCCAGCAGCCCCTGTTTGGGGGTGTGTGGATAACAAGAAGGGCTAGAATGGGTCCATGCGGAGAGGAGATTTGTGTAACTATTTAAGGAGTGTATTCACAGCCCCTATTGTATGGATCACCTCTAGAGAGGAGAATATTTGGCCTCCTTCATCCTCTTCTAAAGATCTGTATGTTTTTATGGATCTATGATCTCTTTAGGTAACACATCTTTTATATATGTGTAGTTTTTTTGTTTTGCGGGTTTTTGCAAACCAATCTTCGCATGACGATGAAACCTTCTTTTTTTATGAAAAATTTTATGATTTTATTTTCTATGTATCCACTACGTATATGATGCTATCTCAGATTTCCCAACAATGGTATTAGAGCTAGATTGTTCGTGCAAAAGATTAACTTATAAACTACATGTATTATGTTAAATCATATAAAATTATTTTTGCGTGATTATTGTAATTTTTGTTGTAGTTTACAGATCTAGACTACACTATTTTTTTCTATTAAAGGTGTTTTAGATAGGGCTTTTGATGTCAAAATTATTAATGTAAAAGTGGTAGAAAGGGCAACAATTGTTGTTGCCTTATAGGACGGCCAAAGGCTGCTTATAACCTTGGCCGAGAGCTCTCGAGGGAGCTCTCAGCCTGGCCACCTGCAACAGACCGAGAGCAGTCATGCTACTCTCGACTTTAGTAGGTTAGAGCCCTGTAGCTAGGTTTCCTAGCTGTAGGGTTACCTTGGTGGCTAGGGTTTCTTAGCCACCAAGGAGACTCTAGTGGCTAGGATTCCTAGCCACATGGGGCAAACAAGTAGCTAGGTTTCCTGGCTATCCTATAGCCAAGGTTTCCTTGTTGCAAAGGACTCCACAGTAGCTAGGGTTTCCTAGCCAAATAAGGTAGCTCTATGGTCTAGGATTCCTAACCACAGGGGAGTTCCTAGTGGCTAAGGCTTCCTGGCCACAGAAAGGACTACCTGACATGTGGGGCACCCTATAGAATAATTAACTAAATAATTTAATTAATTATTATTATTATCTAGTAGTCCTACATGATGATGTGTATATGTAATGTGTGATGAGGACGGATGATCATGGGCCGTATAATGTGATGTATGTGTATTGTGATTATTATTATTATTGAGGCCTACGAGCCTCTAATTTTTTTCTTATTTATTGTCGGGCTTGCATGCTAGTGATTACATTGTAATTAAATGAGGCACAACGGAAGCATGGAAGTGATAATGGGACCCACGAGGTCGAGATGGACAATCGTGATGCATGGAGATGTGTCGAGATGCCGATGGAACCGATGAAGAGTTTCTGCCAATGTCATTAGTTTCTAAATTTTTTTTTAATCATAAAATATCAAAATAAGTATTAGGACATGAAACTACCCTTCATGCATAAGAAACTATGAAATTAATTGTATTCATAGCTGCTATGTAAGCCAATCACGTGAGTGATGCACGTGTGACATGATATGCACTCTTTTTACTTATTATTTATTTGATATTTTTCTTACTTTATGTTACCTGTTACATATATTATGATGTTTATGGATCTGTGCAATGGGAATCGGATCATACTGAGATCACGATAATGAGACCGATTCGCCTTTAAACATAAGACCTAAATAATCTCGATCATAGGTTACTCGAGAGGGATATTGAGATAACCAGATAAATTGGTGTGTTGTATACCCATCTATATAATAAAGGTAGCTAGTCTTATAGCTGCTCATGTAGGGAAACTAGGGATATAGTACGAGTGCTCATTGGAAAATGAGTTCACTGATTGATTCATTCATGAAATGCTGGATGGTTGATGATACCTTATTGTCAAACAATGATTTTATCATCCCAGTGGTGTATCTGACCCTTAAATTGCTAGTCATATATGCCCTATAAGCCAATCACATGAGTGATGACACTTGTGACTTGATATGCACTTTTTCTCTTTGCTTATTATTAGGCATTTTATCAATTTATCTTGCATATTGCATATATTATGAAGTCCTTGGATCTGTGTAATGGGAATCGGATCGTGATAAGATCATGATAATAAGACCGATTCACCTTTAAACATAGACCCTAAATAATCCTGGTCATAGGTTACTCGAGAGGGATAATAAGATAACCGAATAGACTGGTGTGCTGTATACCCGTCCATATGATGGAGGTGGCTGGTCTCATAGCTACTCATGTGGGGACACTAAGGGTACAGTGCAGGTGCTCATTGGGGAATGAGTTCACTGATTGATCCACCTACGGAATCCTAAATGGTTATTGATACCTCATATCAGATAATGATTCCGTAGTCCCAATAATGTATCTGGTCCTTAGACTTGAGACACCAAGGATGTCCTATATGAGTACTCCACTCTTTGATACCGGACTTATAGGTTTAGAAAATTTTAGATCTAGTACAACTGGTTATTGATAGTGGTAGCCAACCTTACGAGGGCTATTGAGTGTCAATAGAGGATCATCTGCTCTCGGTATCATGAGAGAAATATCCTATGTATTCTTGCTTAAACAAATCCTTGGACAAGGTTATTCGGATTGAGAGAGAAAGAGTTCTCCGAGAGAATCCGACAAGAGCAAGACTCCAGGAGAGACCGTATAGGCCTGACAATACCATTCCCGGTATAGGGTCTCTAGGATATTAGTTGGATAAGGGACTATAGATACATGGTAACTGAAGACAGATAGGTTCAAAGGATTAGATTCTCCTGTATCATTTGGGGACTGCGGCGTAGTGGCCTAGTACGTCTATAGTCGATGAGTTGGATGAATTATTATAGAGATAATAATTCACTAAGTCAGAAGGAGTTCTGACAAGTATGAATCCCGACCAGCTCGATATTGGGCCTAGAGGGTCATACACATATGGTAGGTGTTGTGATGAGTAGAGGTTCGAATATTAGATATCCACTAGAGCCCCTATCTTATTAGATATTCATTAAGCCCATGAATTATTGGATCCTAAGATGAGATCCAATAATCACTAATAAGAGTTTATTGGGTAAAGACCCACTAATCCAAGAGGCTTGGGTAATTAGATTGAGATCCAATACCCAACAGGGCAAGATCCATTAGGGTTTACAGGGGGCCGCTATAAATAGGAGGGAACCAAATCTCTATAGGCTGGGAGTTCTTTTTGGTGGCCACCTCCTGTTCTCCTCTCCCTAGAGAGGTGCATCGTTACAGTCCCTGCCGTGTGGATACCGCTAGAGAGGAGGACGCTTGACATCCTTCATCCTTCTTACAGATCTGTAAGGATTCAGGGATATACGATCTCCCTAGGTATTTTCTTTTACACATGCAGTTTTTACGGATTCGTTTTGACGCACCGATTTTCGCACGATGACAGAACCTTTCTATGAAAAATTTGGGTTGTTTTGTTTTTATTCTTTCACTACGCATGAGATGTTGTTCCCCAAAAGGATTTTCCAACATTGGTATCAGAGCCAGATTGTTCGTGCGAAGATCGGAACTTAAACTGCATGTATTGTGTTTTAGATCTACTTTTGACACCAAAATTATGGGTGCAAAAGGCGAGGAAGTGCAGCAACTATTGCTGCCCTTGCTACACTCACACAATGGCGAAGAGGCTGCTTGCAGCCTACATCGGCGGCGGTGGCTGCGGCTGTAGTTGCAGGCATAGGGCTTGCAGGTAGGTGGTCGTCGGCCCACCTGCAATAGAAGTCCCTGTGGGGCGGTATGTCCGTAAGGGCGGGTGGTGCCCGTCAGGGCAACGCTGCTTGCGACGGCCTACAGATGCTGCCCCACGAGCAGAAGAGCCCACAGGGGTGGCGCATGCCCGCTGTGGTGGCCTCGCCCATAGTGGCGGCCACCGCCTAGGGCATAGAGCCCGTAGGGTCCCCCGCTTGCGGGCGACCAACCCGCAGCAACGCCCGCCTGAGGGCGACCAGCCCATAGTGGGGCCCGTAGGGGTGCACGCCCATAAGGGCGATGCCATAGAGAGGCGGCATTCGCCCGCAAAGGGTAGCGCCGCCCATGGGTGAGCCGCCCGCGGGCAAAGGCCAGCGCGATCACCGCGTAGTGGCGGCCACCGGTAGGGTGGCGATGGCCACATCGCAGTAAAGCAGTGAGAGGGGTTAGGGTTTTGGGCAAAAGATAGTTTTGCCCTTGAGAATTTATGAAATTCCAGTTTTATCCCCTGTAGCCGAATGACCAAAATACCCTTGGGAATTTAAAAAAATTCCTCTATGTCCCTGATTTTAGAAAAGTATATATGTTAATTAAATAGTTTAATTAACTATTATTTTTATCTAGCAGTCCTATAAAATAATATATACATGTGATGTATGATGTAGACAAATGATCATGAACTTGTGATGTGATGTGTGTACATGTGATTATTATTATTGGGGCCTATGAGCCTCTATTTTTCTTATTTATTGTTGGGCCTGTGTGCATGTAATTATGTTATAATTACATGAGGAGGCGCAGCGATAGCAAGATCCACGAGGCCGAGATGGACGATCCAACGCATGAAGATGCATTGAGATACCGACAGAATCAACGAAGCGAGAAGGATGATCATAGGGCATGGAGATATGCCTAAGCATACATAGATGTTGATGTGAGTGATTGGGCCTACTGGCTCAGGCCTGATCACATTAGGATGTGGTCCATGATCATCTGGTGTGATTGCTCATATGATGTGTGATTGGTGTTATATATATATATATATATATATATATATATATATTTGCATGCGATGTAGATATATATATTAAATATATATATGTGTGACACATTATGTTAGGAGACTAAATAAAAAATTCTCTCTATTAATAATATTAAGTCGGTAAACGTGAGGCAATTAGATTGACCCACGTGGCCTTCCATCATTATAGGTAGGAACCGATTCCTGGTGTAGGTTGAGTTGGTCGAGTCCCTCGAGAATTACCTATATCGCATTTCGCTATCTTATCTATGACATAAAGATGTCAGTGGTGACTTGAAGACATGGTATGCTTGGTCGAGTCCCTCGAGAGTATATCATCGAATCAGACTCATCTTGTAACGACGGTGATGACTTAACTGAACATCATGGTTGGTCGAGTCCCTCGAGGCTATGGTGGTTCAGAGGCCAAACAGGATGGAAATCACAAAGAGTTGTGATTGGCAAGAGTTGTCTACCTTTACGGGCTTAACGTGATTGGTCGAGTCCCTCGAGATTATGTTAAGACGCCGATTGGATCCCAATCCCCATCAGAGATCCACCAAGGGTCTCCAATTCACATACCGGAGGGTGTTGTATATCTCATAAAAAATTAGTGAGAATATATTAAGATAGAAGTCTTTATCTTAACTGTTTAATTTTTGTAAAGTCTGTATGTTATTTATTTCTGATACATCTTTAATTTCAAAAAAATGTCACTTTCAAATCTTTTACGTGGCATACTTGATGCCAACCGTCTCACTGGTCTAAATTATATGGATTGGCTTTGCAATATAAGAATCGTTCTCACAGTAGAGAAAATTGCGTATATCCTTGATACAGTAATCCCCACACCCGACGAAGGGGCAAGCGAGGATGAGATCGCTCGTTATGTAAAGTACATAGATGATTCCGCTCTTACTAAGTGTTATATATTGGCCTCTATGACTACTGAGTTACAGAGACAGCATGAAAATATGGATGCTAATTCTATACTCCTAAATCTCCATAAACTGTTTGAGGAATGAGGAAGAACTTAGCGATATGAGATATCAAAAAGTTTTTCCATGCGAGGATGACTAAGGGGACACCAATTCAGAACCATGTCCTTAAGATGATTGAGTGGATCGAGAAACTCATAAGTCTAGGAATGGTCCTAGAGGATAACCTATGTGTGGATCTTGTGCTTCAGTCCCTATATGATTCCTTTTCTCAGTTCATAATGAATTTTAATATAAAAAAACTTGAGGTGACCCTCCCAAAGCTCCTCAATATGTTGAGAAAAGCAGAGAGCACCATCAAGAAAGAGAAGTCGGTTCTCTATGCTGGTGAGACCAAAAAGAAAAGGAAGGCTGAGAAGACCCTTAAGAAGGGCAAGGGCAAAATGGGTAAGGTAAAAGTTACCAAGAAAGACCCAACAAAGGATAAAGGCCAGTGCTTCCACTATGACAAAGATAGGCATTGGAAGAGGAACTACAAAGAGTACCTTGTAGAGAGGACAAAACAGAGGCTTGGAGAAGCTTCAAGTACATTCATGATCAGTCTCCATTTGTCAGAATCTTATGATAACACGTGGGTATTGGATACCGGGAGTGCTTATCATATCTACAATTCATTGCAGGTTCTGACAAGACCTAGGAGATTGAACAGAGGTGAGATGGACCTTAAGATGGGCAATGGAGCAAAGTTTGCTGTAGTGACTGTTGGCAAGGTCACCTTACATTTGCTTGGTGGAGCTATTATTGCATTAGATGCATGCTATTATGTTCCTTCTATTATCAAAAATATTATTTCTATTTCATGTTTGACATTTAATGGATATAAATTAGTTTTTGAGAACAATGGTTGTTCAATAATATTAGATAATGAGATCATCACGAGAGGAACATTACATAATGGTTTATTTATGCTAGATACAGCTCCATATATCATGAGTGTAAGTGCGTCTAAGAGGAAACGAGAACAGGTGAACAATGCATATCTTTGGCATTGTAGGCTAGGTCACATCCACGAGAGAAGGATTCAAAAGTTGTTGAAGAATGGATATCTAGATCCATTTGACTATAAGTCATATGCGACTTGTGAACCTTGCCTTTGGAGAAAGATAACCAACTCTCCATTTAGTGGAATTGGAGAGAGAGCTGCTGAGTTACTAGAACTCATATATAGTGATATATACTGTCCCATGTCGACTCATGCCATAGGTGGTTACTCTTCATTATTTTCACTGATGATTTCTTAAGATACGGACATGTGTACTTGATGAAGTATAAATCCGAGGCTTTTAAGAAATTCAGAGAATATAAGAATGAAGTGGAGAACCAGACAGGAAAGAGTATTAAAACCCTTCGATCAGATCAAGGAGGTGAGTACTTGAGTACTAAGTTCATCCAGTTCTTCAAAGATCATGAGATTTTATCCCAATGGACACCTCCTTATACACCACAACTTAATGGTGTATCAGAAAGGAGGAATCGCACACTGTTAGACATAGTGCGTTCCATGATATGTTTCGTCGACTTACCCATCTCATTCTGGGGATATGCCCTAGAGACCGCAGCTTACCTTCTGAACAGAATTTCGACTAAGTTAGTGATGTCTACTCCATATGAGATATAAAATGTGAAGAAGCCCAATCTTAAGGTTGTTAAGATTTGGGGCTGCCCTGCTCACGTCAAGAGACACAACCCCAATAAGTTGGAATCCAAGATGGAACGGTGCAAGTTCATGGGATATCCCAAGGAAACTTGTGGGTATTATTTCTATCACCTTGAAGACCAAAAGGTCTTTATAGCCAAGAGAGCAATGTTCCTTGAGAAGGAACACATTCTTGATGGAGACAGTGGGAGCATAATAGAGTTAAGCGAGGTTGGAGAACCTAGCTCAAGCACCATTCCACAACCAAAGTCTATTCAGGTACCTAGCACACAAGTTCCAACTTTACGTAGGTCCGGTAGAGTATCTCATCCTCTTGAGAGATATATGGAATATATCAGAGGAGAGGATATTGAGGATATTGATCCTTAGACCTACGAGGAAGCTATTATGAGCATAGACTCCGAGAAATAGCAAGAAGTCATGAATTCAGAAATGGATTCCATGTACTCCAACATGGATTGTAACCTAGTTGATGCACCCGAGGGTATTGTACCCATTTGCTGCAAATGGATCTTAAAAACAAAGATTGGAGTAGATGGAAAGATAGAGACCTATAAAGCGAGGCTAGTGGCTAAGGGGTATCGTCAGAGGCAAGGTGTTGACTATGACGAAACTTTCTCACCTGTAGCCATGCTAAAATCCATTCGAATTCTATTGGCTATTGTAGCACACTATGATTATGAGATCTAGCAGATGGACATTAAAACTGTATTCCTCAATGGTAACCTCGAGGAAGAGGTGTATATGATACAACCTGAGGGATTTGTGTCCAAGGATAACCCAGATAAGGTGTGCAGGTTGCTTAGGTCTATTTATAGACTGAAGCAAGCTTCCCGAAGTTGGAACATAAGATTTGATAAGGCGATCAGATCTTATGACTTTGTTAAGAACGAAGATAAGCCTTGTGTGTACAGGAAGGTAACTGGGAGTACTATCATCTTTTTGGTATTATATGTAGATAACATCCTGATCATTGGGAATGATGTTGGAATGCTCTCCACAGTAAAGGCTTGGCTATCTAGGCACTTCTCCATAAAGGACTTAGGGGAAGCATCCTGTATATTGGAGATATGGATCTATAGAGATAGATCCAAGAGGATGCTTGGCTTGTCCCAATCCAGGTACATAGACACCATTGTCAAAAGGTTTAGCATGAAAAATTCCAAGAGAGGTCTCATACCAATGAGACATAGAATATCACTTTCTAGGAGTATGTCCTCAAAGACTCATGAAGAAAGGACACACATGGATATGATACCATATGCCTCAGCGATAGGATCTATCATGTATGCTATGCTATGTACCAAGCCTGATATAGCGCATGCTTTGAGTGTCACGAGCAGGTATCAGGCATATCCAGGCTTGGAGCATTGGAAAATAGTAAAATGTGTCCTTAAGTACTTGAGAAGGACTAAGGATCTTTTACTGTTATATCTGTTGAATCTCGGATTTTGATGATGAAGTTAATTGGTGGTTATTTGATCTAATCCATTTTTGAGATAAGTGTGCAGGATTAACTATGATAGAACAACTTACCAAAGTCAAGTTGCTGGAAGTTCAAGAGTCCACCAAATATCTGAAGGATCATCGGAAGTGCTGTCGGAGTCAACCGAGATGAAATCGGGGACTTGCCGAAGGTTTCGGAAGTTTGCCGGAAAGATCGTCGGAGGTTCGCGGAGACAACCGAAAAGGTTCGGAAGATTGGGAAAGACTCGTTGAACTCGCCAAAGAATTCGGGAGCCAGCTGGGAGTCCGGAAGGAATCAAGGATTGTCGGAAGTCCGCGGAAGATCGCCGGAAAGCTCTTCGAAAGATAACTTGATAGTGTTGGTATAATTTGTCTTTAGAAGATCATAGTTAGCACTTAATTAGGGTATAGAATAGATGTTAAACCTATCTAGACCTTTATTGGGCCAATTGGGCCTTTAGTGGGCTGTATTGGGCCAAAGGCTAGGCCCATCTGATTTACTGTAAGGGTCGGCGGTGGCACCGCCGACCGGCGGTGGCACCGCTGCTGATCAACACCGGCGGTGGAACCGCCACTGGCGGTAGCACCGCCGCACACATACACACAAAGCGGTGGAACCGCTTATGCGGCGTAGCACCGCCTCAGACATCGACGGCGGTGGAATCGCTGTGGGCGGTGGCACCGCTTCACACGTCGATCGATCAAAGATCGACACAAAGTGGCACCGCCGACAAAGTGGTGGCACCGCCTTGACCACTGAAACATGGGAACTCCAAATTCACTTGGAATTTGGAGCCCAATTTTGAATCCACTTTGGATCTATAAATACCCCCTTTCTCAAATGAAAGGGCACCCTTTGAGCAAGAAAAAGTTTGAGTCTTGAGCTTTTGAAGAGTTTTGAAAAGTGTTGTTTTCTTTGCTAAGTGTTCACCTTCTTCTTCTTCTTGAGAGATCTTGTACAAGTGTGAACATCTTGTAAAGGGTTGTAAAAGGGGTGTTTGATCCTTCCCCTTCAAAGGACTTGCTAGTGGAAGAGCGGAGCCTCATCGCAAAGGCTTCAAGAGTGGATGTAGGTCATTTGACCGAACCACTATACATCATTGTGTCCTTAAATGTGTGAGTGTTTATATTTCTGAATCATTTCATTTCTTGGCTGCAAGTTCATAGTTAGTTCCTTTTACAAGCAATTACTTTCAAGTTCTCTTTCGTCGAATCGAAATCTTCCTACTGAACTTGTGTTTCTTTGCGAAATCGGTTTCAAGAATACGAGTTTAATCCGCTGCACTAATTCACCCCCTCTTAGTGCCTTTTGATCCTTTCAATTGGTATCGAGCAAGGTTTGCTCTCATATTGGTTTAAAACCCAAGAGAGATGGCCTACTCCGGTATGCAAGAGGGTCTCTCCATTACTCGTCCACCTATGTTCAATGGGTCAGATTATACGTATTGGAAGGCTCGTATGAGGATTTTTCTTATTTCCATGGACTTCGAACTTTGGAACATTGTCGAAAATGGCTTCACAAAATCTTCTCTTCCGATGAGTGAATGGAATGAGTCGGAGAGGAAGATTTTCGCTCTCAATGCAAAGGCTATGAATGCCTTATTTTGTGCACTTGATAAGAATGAGTTTAATCGGGTTTCCGTTTGTGAATCGGCTTTTGATATTTGGCGCACTCTTGAAATCACTCATGAAGGCACTAGCCGAGTGAAGGAGTCCAAAATCAACATTCTTGTGCATTCCTACGAACTTTTTCGGATGAAACCAAATGAGTCCATTGGAGACATGTACACCCGCTTTACGGATGTCATCAATGGACTTAAAGCTCTTGGTAAAGGCTTTTCGAATTTTGAATTGGTAACTAAGATTTTAAGATCCCTTCCAAAGTGTTGGGATCCAAAGGTCACGACCATTCAAGAGGCCAAGGATCTTAAAGTATTTCCCATTGAAGAACTTATTGGATCTCTAATGACTTACGAGATGACGTGCCATGCTCATGAAGAGCTTGAGAACCCCCTTCCAAAGAATAGGAAGGATATGGCACTTAGAACACAAGAAGACCACTTGAAAGGAACATCAAGTGATGAGGATAGTGACAATGACATTGCACTTCTAACTCGAAAGTTTAAGAAATTCATAAGAAAGAACAAATTCAAAAATGACACAAAAAGCAAATTTGAACACAAAAAGGACCAAGTCATTTGCTACGAATGCAAGAAGCCGGGACACTTCAAGAATGAATGCCCTCAAGCCAAGAAGAAGCAATTCAAGAAGAAAAAAAGCCTTGAAGGCCACGTGGGATGATTCAAGTGACTCCGAGGTTGAAGAGGCTAGCAACAAAGAGGAGGCAAACTTCGCTCTAATGGCATTTAGAGAAGAGGTTAGTGAGTTACTTAATGAAGAGTTATCTTTCGATGAACTTTCTATGGCTTTTTATGAATTGTTTGATGAATGTAGAACTATTAGTAAGAAGTTCAATTTGCTTAAAAAAGAGCATGCTTTATTACAAAGTAAATTCAATAGTCTTCAAAACCCTTCTCTACCCCCATGCTCTAAGTGTGAAGACTTAGATGCAACAAAAAGGGAGAACTTGCTATTCAAAGAGACCCTAAACAAGTTTAAGGTCGGTAGCAAGGGCTTAGACATGATTCTTGCTAACAAAGGTCATGTCGGAAATAGAAGTGGTATCGGATTTGTGAGAGGTTCTTACCAAAATCCCACCACCTTTGTTAAAGGGCCTACATTGCATGTATCACCCCATTTGAAATGTAATTTTTGTTGCAAAACGGGACATGTTACCTACAAATGTCCATTCAAGAAAATTAGTCCACAAAAGTTGATATGGGTTCCTAAAGGAACCATAAACAATTCAATGATAAATTACAAAGTAAGTAGATCAATTTGTAAGGCGCCCAAAATCAAATGGGTACCTAAAAACAATCCTCTTTTATAGACAAACTCACAAGCTAGGAGCAAGAAATGGTATCTTGATAGTGGATTCTCACGGCACATGACCGGAGATCCATCTCATTTCTCTATGCTCTCTAGCAAAGAAGAAGGATATGTCACTTTCGGAGACAACAACAAGGGTAAAATCATTGGCAAGGGAACCATAGGTAACAAATCGAGTTTTTCAATTGATGATGTGTTACTAGTTGATGGTTTAAAACATAATCTTTTAAGTATTAGTCAACTATGTGATAAAGGTTATGTTGTTAGATTTGAATCCAATGTTTGCATTATTGAAAAACCCAACAACAACATATCCATGATTGCTTTAAAACAAAACAATGTCTACACCATAAATATTGATAAATTAAGTAATGAAATGTGTTTTTCGGTTTTGAATGATGACGCTTGGCTTTGGCATAGGAGGCTAGGCCATGCAAGCATGAAACTAATCTCTAAGATTTCATCTAGAGATTTAGTAAGAGGTATCCCAAACATGAAATTTGTTAAGGATAAGGTATGTGATGCATGTCAACTAGGAAAACAAATAAAGACTAGTTTCAAATCAAAAATCACATTAGCACCACTAGACCATTGCAATTGATCCACTTGGACTTATTTGGACCAATTGACATAACAAGCCTAGGAGGTAGCAAATATGCCTTTGTAATTGTGGATGACTATAGTAGATACACTTGGACCTATTTTTTGGCTCATAAAAGTGATTGCTTCAAATGTTTCTCTAAATTTTGTAAACTCACTCAAAATGAAAAAGGCTTTATGATCTCATCAATTCGAAGTGATCATGGAGGTGAATTTCAAAATCATGACTTCCAAAATTTTTGTGAAACAAACGGATACAATCACAACTTCTCTACTCCAAGAAATCCACAACAAAATGGAGTAGTAGAAAGGAAAAATAGAAGTTTGCAAGAAATGGCTAGAACCATGTTAAATGAATATAATTTACCAAAATATTTTTGGGTCGAAGCCGTGAATACGGCTTGCTATGTGATGAATAGAGTTCTAGTGAGACCATCCCTATCCAAAACTCCATATGAATTATGGAATGATAAAAAACCCAATGTTTCTTACTTTAAAGTTTTTGGTTGCAAATGCTTTATTTTGAATGAAAAGGATACCTTAGGAAAATTCGATGCAAAATCCAATGAAGGCATATTTCTTGGTTATTCTTCCGTTTCTAAGGCTTTTCGTGTTTTCAACAAGAGAACCTTACTTATAGAAGAATCTATTCATGTGGTTTTTAATGAAGTTTCTGAATTTAAGAAAAAAGATTTTGATGATGATTTTGGTCTTGATGATTTGAATTTGAATGAACCCTCTCCTCAAAATAACATCTTGGATGCATCTTCTTCCCAAACTTCCTTACCAAAGGAATGGAAGTATGTAGATGCTCATCCCAAGGAGTTAATTATAGGAGATGCATCGAAAGGGGTTCGAACTCGCTCTTCTTTCAAAAATTTTTGTGCCCATGCTGCCTTTCTTTCTCAAGTTGAACCAAAATGCATTGTTGATGCCCTAAAAGATGATTCTTGGGTTATCGCAATGCAAGAAGAATTGAATCAATTTGAGAGGAATGAGGTATGGAAGCTTGTTCCTAGACTTAATGACCACTTAGTTATTGGTACTAAGTGGGTCTTTAGAAACAAGCAAGATGAATGCGGTATCGTGGTTAGAAACAAGGCTAGACTAGTGGCCAAAGGTTTCAACCAAGAAGAAGGTATCGATTATGAAGAAACCTTCGCTCCGGTGGCAAGATTGGAAGCCATTAGGATGCTCCTTGCCTATGCTAGTAGTAAAGATTTTAAATTATTTCAAATGGATGTCAAAAGTGCATTCTTAAATGGTTTTATTTCCGAAGAAGTTTATGTTGAACAACCACCCGGATTCGAAAACTCTCTATTTCCTAACTATGTGTTTAAGCTAACTAAGGCCTTATATGGTCTTAAACAAGCCCCTAGGGCTTGGTATGAGAGGCTTAGTTCTTTCTTGATTTCAAATAATTTCACTAAAGGCAAGGTTGATACTACATTGTTTATTAAACATTTTGAAAATAATTTTCTTATTGTTCAAATTTATGTTGATGATATTATTTTCGGATCTTGTAATAAATCACTATGTGAATTATTTGCTAAGGATATGAGTGATGAATTTGAGATGAGCCTAATGGGAGAACTAAATTTCTTTTTAGGACTTCAAATCAAGCAACTAAGTGATGGTATATTTCTAAATCAATCAAAATACACATTAGAATTGTTAAAACGATTTAATATGGATGGATCAAAAGAAATTAGCACTCCTATGAGCACCTCCACTAAATTAGACTTGGATGAACATGGAGAAAACTTTGATCAAAAACATATAGGAAATGATAGGTAGTTTACTCTATCTCACTTTGCAACAAGACCTGATATCATGTTTAGTGTAGGTCTATGTGCAAGATTCCAAGCGAATCCTAAGTTATCTCACCTTAAAGTGTTAAAAGAATCCTTAGGTATCTTAAAGGAACTATAAATCTAGGATTATGGTATCCAAAATCTGATAACTTTGATCTAAAAGCTTATGCGGATGCCGATTTTGGCGGATGTAGAATTGATAGAAAAAGCACATCTGGAACATGTCAATTCTTAGGACATGCACTTGTTTCTTGGACTTCCAAGAAACAAAATTCTATTGCACTATCTACGGCGGAAGCCGAATATATAGCTGCTAGTGCATGTTGTGCACAAGTTGTGTGGATGAAAAATACTTTAGAAGATTATGGAATTAATTTGAAAACCATTCCAATAAAATGCGATAACACAAGTGCTATTTGTCTAACAAAAAATCCCATTCAACACTCAAGAACTAAACACATTAATATTAGGCATCACTTTATACGAGATCATGTTGCTAATAATGATGTCACTTTAGAATTTATTGATACAAAGCACCAATTAGCGGACATTTTCACAAAACCCCTAAATGAAGAACAATTTGACTTCATTAGAAGAGAATTAGGCATGCTAAATCTGCCCTAATGTTTAAATATTGCATGTCCTTCAAAACATTTAATCTTTGATTGTTTCGTCTTTATACCTTTAGTGATATATGAAACTATCATTTTATTGATCATTATATATTGTGAAAAACTCATCTTTCGATCGAAAGGTTTTCATGATATTACCTTCATGATGTTTCTTTTTAACGATTATTTTGAATCTCTTCATGAATTTTGATCTCTCATTATTGATTGAGTTTAACGATGTATTCTTTAGCCTTGCGATCATGGTTTTTAGTTTTCATCTCCTTTTTGTTGATGACAAAGGGGGAGAAAAATATGAAATTGATGATTTGTTAAGTGTGGCTTTTCAGAACGAAATATTTTGATAAACAACTCATGCATTGTATTGAAAATGACTTATACAGTGAAATGAAATGAGAAATGTGTCATAAGAATTTTTTGCTCTACTTAGTGTCAAAAACAGGTTGCAATCCTTGAAAAGCATTGCAAATGAAGTAATGCAATACATCAAATTGAAATTTCATAGAAAAAAAATTCCTACTATAAATATCTATCAAATGGCATCTTTTGATTGAAATGACAATTTTCATCTCATGATTTATCTGTTATGTTGTCACGCTTTTCAATCATGAGATCCCTGTTGTAATCTCAAATTTTTGATATCTTGTGTCGAAATGATAAATGGTTTCCATCCTTCGACTTGATATTAAATGTCATGCTTTGATATTGTTTACGAATGAAACCTCATGTTGATTTAGATGATAAGTTCAACGTAAGTAACTTATCGTTTTTGGTTGAATTCAAGAGAATGAATTCAAATGTCTTTACCTTCTCATTATATGGCATATAGATAGGGGGAGTTAAGAATAACTCCATCATCAATTGATTGTCATCATCAAAAAGGGGGAGATTGTTGAATCTCAGATTTTGATGATGAAGTCAATTGGTGGTTATTTGATCTAATCCATTTTTGAGATAAGTGTGCAGGATTAACTATGATAGAACAACTTACCAAAGTCAAGTTGCTGGAAGTTCAAGAGTCCACCAAATATCGAAGGATCATCGGAAGTGCTCGAGTCAACCGAGATGAAATCGGGGACTTGCCGGGTTTCGGAAGTTTGCCGAAAGATCGCCGGAGGTTCATGGGGAGACAACCGAAAAGGTTCGGAAGATTGGGAAAGACTCGTTGAACTCGCCATAGAATTCGGGAGCCAGCTGGGAGTCCGCCGGAAGGAATCCAAGGGATTGCCGGAAGTCCGCCGGAAGATCGTCGGAAAGCTCTTCGAAAGATAACTTGATGGTGTTGGTATAATTTGTCTTTAGAAGATCATAGTTAGCACTTAATTAGGGTATAGAATAGGTGTTAAACCTATCTAGACCTTTATTGGGCCAATTGGGCCTTTAGTGGGCTGTATTGGGCCAAAGGCTAGGCCCATCTGATTTACTGGTAAGGGTCGGCGGTGGCACCGCCGGACGGCGGTGGCACCGCTGTTGATCAACACCGGCGGTGGAACCGCCGACTGAAGCGTAGCACCGCCGCCTACACACACACACAAGCGGTGGAACCGCTTGTATGCAAGCGATAGCACCGCCAGACAATCGACGGCGGTGGAACGCCGCTCACGGGCGGTGGCACCTTCATCGTCGATCAAAGATCGACACAAAGCGGTGGCACACCGCCGATGACGGTGGCACCGCCTTCGACGGTGTGGCACCCTTGACCACTGAGAACATGGGAACTCCAAATTCACTTGGAATTTGGAGCCCAATTTGAATCCACTTTGGATCTATAAATATCCCCTTTCGCAAATCGAAAGGGCACCCTTTGAGCAAGAAAAAGTTTGAGTCTTGAGCTTTTGAAGAGTTTTGAAAAGTGTTGTTTTCTTTGCTAAGTGTTCACCTTCTTCTTCTTCTTGAGAGATCTTGTACAAGTGTGAACATCTTGTAAAGGGTTGTAAAAAGGGGTGTTTGATCCTTCCCCTTCAAAGGACTTGCTAGTGGAAGAGCGGAGCCTCATCGTAAAGGCTTCAAGAGTGGATGTAGGTCATTTGACCGAACCACTATACATCATTGTGTCCTTAAATGTGTGAGTGTTTATATTTCTGAATCATTTCATTTCTTGGCTACAAGTTCATAGTTAGTTCCTTTTCACAAGCAATTACTTTCAAGTTCTCTTTCGTCGAATCGAAATCTTCCTACGAACTTGTGTTTCTTTGCGAAATCGGTTTCAAGAATACGAGTTTAATCCGCTGCACTAATTCACCCCCCCCCTCTTAGTGCCTTTTGATCCTTTCAATATCGAGGTAGTAGCCTCAAGGTTGAGGCCTACATGGACTCGAGCTTCCAGTCCGATATCAATGATAGCAAGTCTAATTCAGGGTATGTATTCACCCTGAATGGAGGAGCAGTATGTTGGAAGAGTTCCAAGCAAGACACTACTGCTGACTCGACCATAGAGGCAGAATATATTGCTGTGGTAGAGGCAGTAAAGGAGAGAGTCTGGATGAAGAAGTTCATCAGGAGTAGTCCCGAGCAACAAGGAGCCGATTACCTTATATTGCGACAACTACGGGATGATTACTCAAATAAGGAAACCCGAGTCTCATCAGAAGTGTTCTGAGGAGGTTCTAGCTTATTAGAGAAATCATGGCTCGAAGAGATGTAGTAGTGGAAAGAGTTTCATTCGAAGATAACATTGCAGATCCACTGACAAAACCATTGACTCAGATTGTCTTTGAGCATCACAGAGGTCTGATGGGGATCAGAAATGTTGGTGATTGGCTTTAGGTCAAGTGGGAGATTGCTAGTCATATGTACCCTACAAGCCAATCACATGAGTGATGGCACTTGTGACTTGATATGCACTTTTTTTCTTTGCTTATTATTAGGCATTTTATCACATTATCTTACGTGTTGTATATTTTGTGATGTCTTTGGATCTGTGCAATGGGAATCGGATCATGATTAGATCATAATAATGAGACCGATCCACCTTTAAACACAGACCCTAAATAATCATGGTCATAGGTTACTCGAGAGGGACATCAAGATAACCAGATAGATTGGTGTTCTGTATACCTATCTATATGATGGAGGTGGTGCTAGTCATATGTGCCCTGCAAGCTAATCACATAAGTGATGGCACTTATGACTTCATATGCACTTTTTCTCTTTGCTTATTATTAGGCATTTTAATACTTTATCTTGCGTGTTGCATATATTGTGATGTCCTTGGATCTGTGCAATGGGAATCGGATTGTGATGAGATCATAATAATGAGATCGATTCACCTTTAAACACAGACCCTAAATTATCCTGGTCACAGATTACTCGAGAAGGACATCGAGATAACCGGATAGACTGGTGTGCTGTATACCCGTTCATATGATGGAGGTAGCTGGTCTCATAGCTACTCGTGTGGGGACACTAAGGGTACAGTGCAGGTGCTCATTGGAGAATAAGTTCACTGATTGATCCGCCTACGGAATGCTGGATGGTTATTGATACCTCACGTCAGACAACGATTCCGTAGTCCCAGTAGTGTATCTGGTCCTTAGACTTGAGACACCAAGGATGTCCTGTATGAGTACTCCACTTTTTGATACCAGACTTATAGGTTTGGAAAGTTTCAGATCTAATATAGCTGGTCATTGGGAGTGGTAGACAACTTTACGAGAGGTATTGAGTGTCAATAGAGGATCATCCGCTCTCGGTATCATGAGAGGAATATCCCATGTGTTCTTGCTTGAACAAATCCTTGGCCAAGGTTATTCAGATTTAGAGAGAAAGGTTTCTCCGGGAGAATCCGACAAGAGCAAGACTCAAGAAGAGTCCGTATGAGCCTGAAAGCACCATGCCCGATATAAGGTCTCTGGGATATTAGATGGATGAGGGACTATAGATACATGGTAACTGAGGATAGATAGGTCCAAAGAATTGGATTCCCTTGTATCGTTTGGGGGCCACGGCGTAGTGGCCTGGTTCGTCCGCAGTCGATGAGTTGGGTGAATTATTATAGAGATAATAATTCACTAAGTCAGAAGGAGTTCTGACAAGTATGACTCAAGGCTAGCTCGATATTGGGCCTAGAGGTTCACACACATATGGTAGGTGTTGCGACAAGTAGAGGTTCGGATATGAGATATCTACTGAACTCCCTATCTTATTGGATATCCATTAAGCCCTTGAATTATTGGATCCTGAGATGAGATCCAATAATTGCTAATAAGAGATTATTGGGTAGAGACCCACTAATTCAAGAGGCTTGGGTAATTGGATGGAGATCCAATACCCAATAGGGCAAAAGATCCATTAGGGTTTTCAAGGGGGCTCTATAAATAGGAGGGAACCAAAGCTCTATAGGCTGAGGGTTTCTTTTGGTAGCCACCTCCTGTTCTCCTCTCCCAAGAGAGAGAGGTGCATCATCGCAATCCCTGCCATGTGGATACCTCTAGAGAGGAGGATGCTTGACCTCCTTCATTCTCTCCCACATATCTGCAGGAATTCAGGGATATACGATCTCCCTATGTATCTTCTTTTACACGTGCAGTTTTGTGGATTTGTTTTTGATGCACCGATCTTCGCACGAAGACGGAAACTTTCTACGGGAAATCTGGGGTTTTGTTTTCTGTTCTTCCGCAGTGTATGTGATGTCGCTCCCTTGACGGATTTCCCAATAGTGGTATCAGAGCCAGGTTGTTCATGCGAAGATCGGATCTTAAACTACGTGTGTTATGTTTTGGATCTGCTTTTGACGCCAAAATCATTGGCGCAAAAGGGCCAGGAAGGGTAGCAACTGTTGCTGCCCTTGCTATGCTCGTGCAGCGGTCGCAAGGCTACTTGCAGCCTTCTTTACTGCATAGGCGACAACCGCCGCCGGTGGGCTATTAGGTCAGAGGTAGGTCGCTCTGCTTGGCGATGCTCGCGCCCGCCCATTGTGGTGCTGCGGCGCTAAGCCCTCGGACCAGCGAAGCGAGGCACCGGCTGGCACCAGGCACCACACCGGCGCGCCAGGCGATGGCGGCTGCGCCACCATGGGCAATTATGGCGTCGCCCGCCCTCCCATGCAAGAGGGCACCACCGACAAGGTGGCGGCGACCGCAGGCACAGTAAGGGTGAGGGATTAGGGTTTTAGGATAAAAGACAATTTTGCCCCTTGGAATTTTAGAAATTTCAGATTCTGCCCCTTTTAATAGAATTACCAAAATACCCCTCAGAATTTCAAAAATTCCAGATTCTGTCCCCTTTGACAGAATTACCAAATACCTTTTGGCCGAATTATCGAAATACCCTTGGGAATTCAGATAATTCCCTCTATGTCCCTGATTTCAAAAAAATTAAATATGTTAACTAAATAGTTTAATTAACTATTATTTTTTATCTAGTAGTCCTATAAAATAACATAGACATGTGATGTATGTTGTGTATAGATGATCATGGACCTGTGATGTGATGTGTACATGTGATTATTATTATTGGGGCTTATGAGCTTCTATTCTTTTCTCATTTATTGTCGGGCTTACGTGCCTATAATTATGTTGTAATTACATGAGGAGGCGCAGCAGAAGCATGACTCATGAGGCCGAGATGGACGATCCGATGCATGGAGATGCGTTGAGATGTCGATGGATCCAATGAAACGAGATGGACGATCACAGGGCATAGAGATGTGCCGAAGCATACATAGATCATGACGTGAGTGATTGGGCCCACTAGCTCGGGCCTGATCACATTAGGATATGGTCCATGATCATCTGGTGTGATTGCTCATGTGATGTGTGATTAGATATACACCTACTAGATATGTATATATATATATATATATATTTACATGCGATGTAGATATATATATTAAATACGTATGTGTGTGACACATTATGTTAGGAGACCAAACCAAAATCCCCTCTATTAATAATATTAAGTCGGTAAACATGAGACAATTAGATTGACCCACATGGCCTTCCATCGTTATAGGTAGGAACTGATTCTTGGTGTAGGTTGAGTTGGTCGAGTCCCTCAAGACTCACCTATATCGCGTTTCACTATCTTATCTACGACATATAGATGTCATGGGTGACCTGAGGACATGATATGCTTAGTCGAGTCCCTCGAGAGTATATCACCGAATCAGACTCATTTGGTAACGATGGTGATGACTTAACCGAACATCATGGTTGGTCGAGTCCCTCGACGCCATTGTGGTTCGGAGGCTGAATAGGACGGGAATCACAGGGAGTTGTGATTGGTAAGAGTTGCCTACCTTTATGGGCTTAAGGTGATTAGTCGAGTCCCTCGAGGTTACGTTAAAACGTCGATTGGATCTTGATCCCTACTAGAGATCCGCCGGGGGTCTCCGATTCACATACCGGAGGGTGTTGTGTGTCTCACGAAAAATTAGTGGGAATACATTAAGATAGAAGTCCTTATCTTAATTGTTTAAATTTCTGTGAAGTTTACATGTTATTCATTTCTGCTACATCTTTTATTTCAGAAAAATATCGCTTTCAAATCCTTTACGTGGCATACTTGATACCAACCACCTCACTGGTCCATATTATACGGATTGGCTTCGCAATCTGAGAATCATTCTCACTATGGAGAAAATCAAGTATGTCCTTGATACAGTGATCCCTATGCCCGACGAAGGGGCAAGCGAGGATGAGATCGCTCATTATGTGAAGTGCTAAGATGATTCCACTCTTGCTTAGTGTTATATGTTGACCTCTATAACTACTGAGTTATAAAGACAGCATGAAAATATGGATGCTAATTTCATACTCTTGTATCTCCGTAAACTATTTGAGGAACAGGGAAGAACTCAGCGATATAAGATATTAAAGTGTCTTTTCCGTACTAGGATGACTGAGGAGACACCGGTTCAAAACCATGTCCTTAAGATGATTGAGTGGATTGAGAAACTCACAGGTCTAGGAATAGTCTTAGAGGATAACCTATGTGTGGATATTGTGCTTCAGTCCCTACTAGATTTCTTTTCTCAGTTCATAATAAATTTTAATATGAACAAATTTGAGATGACCCTCCCAGAGCTCCTCAATATGTTGAGAGAAGCAGAGAGCACCATCAAGAAAGAGAAACCAGTTCTCTACACTAGTGAGACCAGAAAGAAAAAGAAGGCTGAGAAGACCCTTAAGAAGGGCAAAGACAAGGGTAAAATGGGTAAGGCAAAGGTTACCAAGAAAGACCCAACAAAGGACAAAGGTCAGTGCTTCCATTGCAGCAAAGATGGGCACTAGAAGAGGAACTACAAAGAGTACCTAGCAGAGAGGGCGAAACAGAAGCTTGTAGAAGCTTCAGGTACATTCATGATCAGTCTCCATTTGTCATAATCTTATGATAACACATGGGTATTGGATACTAGGAGTGCTTATCATATTTTTTATTCGTTACAGGTTCTGGAAGGACCTAGGAGATTGAACAGAGGCGAGATGGACCTTAAGATGGGCAATGAAGCAAAGGTTGCTGCATTGGATGTTAGCAAGGTCACCTTACATCTACTTGGTGGAGCTATTATTGCATTAGATGCATGCTATTATGTTCCTTCTATTATCAAAGACATTGTTTCTTTTTCATGTTTGACAATTATTGGATATAAATTAGTTTTTGATAACAATGGTTGTTCAATAATATTAGATGATCAGATCATCACGAAAGGAACATTGCATAATGGTTTATTTATGCTAGATACAGCTCCACATATCATGAGTGTAAGAGAGTCTAAGAGGAAATGAGAAGTGGAGAACCAGACAGGAAAGAGTATTAAAACCCTCGATCAGATTGAGGAGGTGAGTACTTGAGTACAGAGTTCACCCAGTTCCTCAAAGACTATGAGATCTTATCCCAATGGACACCTCCTCATACACCACAGCTTAATGGTGTATCAGAAAGGAGGAATCGCACACTGTTAGATATGGTGCGTTCCATGATATGTTTCATCGACCTGTCCATCTCATTCTGGGGATATGCCATAGAAACCACATATTACCTTCTAAACAGAATTCCAACTAAGTCAATGATGTCTACTCCATATGAGATATGGAATGAGAAGAAACCTGATCTTAAGATTGTTAAGATTTGAGGCTGCCCTGCCTATGTTAAGAGACACAACCCTAACAAGTTGGAATCCAGAACGGAATGGTACAAGTTCGTGGGATACCCCAAGGAAACTTGTGGGTATTATTTCTATCACCCAGAGGACCAAAAGGTCTATGTAGCCAAGAGAGTAGTGTTCCTTGAGAAGGAACACATTCTTGGTGGAGACAGTGGGAGCATGATAAAGTTGAGCGAGGTTGGAGAATCTAGCTCAACCACCATTCCAAAATCTATTCAGATACCTAACACACAATTTTCAACTTTACGTAGGTCCGATAGAGTATCCCATCCTCTTGAGAGATATGTGGGACATATCAGAAGAGAGGATGTTGAGGATATTGATCCTCAGACCTACGAGGAGGCTATTATGAGCATAGACTCTGGAAAATGGCAAGAAGCCATGAATTTAGAAATGGATTCCATGTACTCCAACAAGGTTTGGAACCTTGTTAATGCACCCGAGAGTATTGTACCCATTGGTTGCAAGTGGATCTTCAAAAAGAAAATTGGAGTAGATGAAAAGGTGGAGACCTATAAAGCAAGGCTAGTGGCTAAGGGGTATCATCAAAGGCAAGGTGTTGACTATGATGAAACTTTCTCACCTGTAGCCATGCTAAAATCCATTCGAATTCTATTGGCTATTGCAGCACACTATGATTATGAGATCTGGCAAATGGACGTCAAAACTGCATTCCTCAATGGTAACCTCAATGAGGAGGTGTATATGATACAGCCTGAGGGATTCGTATCCAGGGATAACCCAGATAAGGTGTGCAAGTTGCTTATATCCATTTACGGATTGAAGCAAGCTTCCTGAAGTTGGAACATAAGATTTGATGAGGCGATCAGATCTTATGACTTCGTTAAGAATGAAGATGAACCTTGTGTGTATAGGAAATTAAGTGGGAGCACTATCACCTTTTTGGTATTATATGTGGATGACATCCTGATCATTGGGAATGATGTAGGAATTCTCTCCACAATAAAGACTTGGTTATCTAGACACTTCTCCATGAAAGACTTAGAGGAAGCATCCTGCATATTGGGGATACGAATCTATAGAGATAGATCCAAAAGGATGCTTGGCTTGTCCTAGTCCAAGTACATAGACACCATTGTCAAAAGGTTTAGCATAGAAAATTCCAAGAGAGGTCTCATACCAATGAGACATGGAATATCACTTTCTAGGAGTATGTCCCCAAAGACTCCTAAATAAAGGGCACACATGGATATGATACTATAAGCATCAGTGATAGGATCTATCATGTATGCTATACTATGTACCAGGCCTGATATAGCGCATGCTCTGAGTGTCACGAGCAGATATCAGGCAGATCCAGGCTTGGAGCACTAGAAAGTAGTAAAAAGTATCCTTAAGTACTTGAGAAGGACTAAGAATATTTTACTGGTATATGGAGGTAGTAGCCTCAGGGTTGAGGGCTACACGGACTCGAGCTTCCAGTCCAATGTTGATGATAGCAAGTCTAATTCAGGGTATATATTCACCATGAATGGAGGAGTAGTATGTTGGAAGAGTTCCAAGCAAGACACTACTGCTGACTCGACCACAAAGGTGGAATACATTACTACGGTAGAGGCAACAAAGGAGGGAGTCTAGAAGAAGAAGTTCATCACAAATCTAGGAGTCATCCCGAGCAGTGAGGAGCCGATTCCCTTATACTGCGACAACTACAAGGTAATTACTCAAATAAGGGAACTCAGGTCTCATCAGAAGTGTTCTGAGGAGGTTCTAGCTTATTAAAGAGATCGTAGCCCGAAAAGATGTAGCAATGGAAAGAGTTTCATCCGAAGATAACATTACAGATCCACTGATAAAGCCATTTACTCAGATTGTCTTTGAGCGTCACATAGGTCTGATAGGGATCAGACATGTTGGTGATTAACTTTAGGTCAGGTGGGAAATTACTAGTCATATGTGCCCTGCAAGCCAATCACATGAGTGATGGCACTTGTGACTTGATATGCACTTTTTCTCTTTGCTTATTATTAGGCATTTTATCACTTTATCTTGTATGTTGCATATATTGTGATGTCCTTGGATCTGTGCAATGGGAATCGGATCGTGATGAGATCACAATAATGAGACTGATTCACCTTTAAACACAGACCCTAAATTATCCTGGTCATAGGTTACTCGAGAAGGACATCGAGATAACCGGATAGACTGGTGCGCTGTATACCTGTTCATATGATGGAGGTAGCTGGTCTCATAACTACTCGTGTGGGGATACTAAGGGTACAGTGCAGGTGCTCATTGGAGAATAAGTTCACTGATTGATCTGCCTATGGAATGCTGGATGGTTATTGATACCTCACGTCAGACAGCGATTTCGTAGTCCCAGTAGTGTATCTGGTCCTTAGACTTGAGACACCAAGGATGTCCTGTATGAGTACTTCACTTTTTGATATCAAACTTATAGGTTTGGAAAGTTTCAGATCTAATATAGCTGGTCATTGGGAGTGGTAGCCAACTTTACGAGAGGTATTGAATGTCAATAGAGGATGCAGTGGTTTAAAAATGCATCCCTTATATCATCTAGGGACTGCAACATAATGGCCTAGTATATCCATAGTCGATAAGTCGAGTAAATCATTATGGAGATAATAATCCATCGAGTCAGAAAGAGTTATAATAGATATGACTCATAACCAACTCAATATTGAACCTAGAGGATCACACATATATGATAGGTGTTGCAATGAGTAGAGGCTCGGATATGAAATGTCTATTGGAGCCCTATCTTATTGGATATCCAACAAGACCCTTAATTATTAGATCATATGGATGAGATCCAAAAAGAACCAATAAAAATTATTGGGTAGAGATCTACTAATCTAAGTGGCTTGGGTAGTTAGACGAAAATCTAATACCCAATAGGGCAAGATCCATTATGGTTAAGTTGATAGGAGGCCTCTATGAATAGGAGGGTACCAAAGGGCCATAGGCTAGACCCTTTTTTGCTGTCACCTCCTATACTCCTCTCTCTCTCTCCTTCTTAGGTAATAGTCTCAAATTAGGGTGTGTGGACAGCTGGAAGGGCCAACCCCTTCTTGATCATATGGTGCATATGGAAAGTAGGATTATGCAGTGATTTGAGAAGCGTCTTCATAGCTCCTATCATGTGGATCACCGTTAGAGAGAATGATAGTTGATCTCCTTTATCCTCTCCCACAAATCTATAGGTTATCAGGGATATATGATCTCTCTAGGTAACATATTTTTCTTATATGCATAATTTTTGGTTTTACGATTTTTGCACACCAATCTTTGCACGACAATGAAACCTTCTTTTTTTATGAAAAGTTTTAAAATTTTATTTTCTATTTTTCTACTACGCGTGTGATGCTGTCACACTTTTTCTAACAATTAAATATTTTATAGTTGGTAACTAACTCTTTTAATGTATTCCTTAGTCATGAAAAAAGTACCCTGAAGTAATTTTAATTTTACTTAAGGAATATACTCATAAGTTGTTATATCTGAGTGGACTAGGTTAAAGACTATGAGATAATATTATGAGCCGTAAAAAAATCATAAGATTAGTAAAATCTATATGAGTTGATTGTAGCAAATTAAGTACTCCTATGTCAAAGACTTTGAAAAGATTTGAAGATAAATTAATAAGATTACTTCTAAAATCCAAAGGTGATAAAAGAAAAAAAAATTATTATCTCAAGTTGGTAAAACAGTTATAATCAAATCTATCGTTACTGCTATCTCCCTCCATACTCTAATGAATATGTGAATATATAAGAAAAAAATCTCTAGGATGACTTCTTTATTCCAAAAATTCTTTTGGAATCGTACTTTCTCAAAGAACAACATAAATCTTTTTAAGTGAAATTATATTGCAAGCCCTAAGATTCATGGTGGTCCGGTGCTTATAGATTTACATTTGGTTAACTTTGCCATTGCTGTTAAAAAATCCTCCTTATTCTTAATATTTCCAAGAACTTATGGGTTGACCTCCTCACTTCAAAATATAGTGCTCATTCTTAGAAATTTACAGGAAAATATGATCCCCTTCGTGGAGAGGCATATGTAATTTCATGAATATCACTAAAGAAGGGCTTAGAAAAATCAATGGATATCATTGGATTGATCCTTGGATTGCTAAATTTTCCTCAGAGTATATGACCTACTTTGATCAATATAGAATGCATAGATAGTTACAACACCATCTCAGAGCTTATTATTGGTAATCAATGGAATCTCAACACCTTAAATATCTTTTTGCCTCGAACCTTGTTAATAGCATAAAATGCATACACCTCCCCTTAAACTCCAATGATAATTACCGGATCTGGACTTTACTCCCATTAGAAATTGTCAAGTAGTGTTGATAAGTTTGTTCAAGCGACAAACAAGCTCATGTGCAATGGATGAAACAGTTAGAAGGTGATATGAGGGCTTCTGTTCCCAAAAGTTGACACCTTCCATTGAAAACTTAAATACTCCCAAAAGTTAAAACCTTCCTTTGGGAAAGACTTTCTGCCTCGCAATGGACTTCAAATATCCTCAATAACTACATAAATCGTTGCCTAGTCTGTAAGGTTGATCCAGATTCCCTTGTGTAGATCTTCTTTTCATGTTCTTTTTCTAACATATATTGTAATTTTGTCCAAACAAAATTATCATTTATTTTTCAACTCTTTGACCTATGGAGTGATGTGAATGGTTAAGAGAGGGAGAAGATCTAGACAATACCTCTGTTACATATTTCAAAACCCTAATTACCACTAGTTTTTGACTTCTCTAGAAGGATCGGAATGATACCCTCTATCACAACCACCAAAGCCAACATAGCTTTGTATGGCTTAAAGCCATCTCTTTTAACCAATGAGAGTTCTATGCCCCAAACAAATATGAGAATATCTCCAATAACATAAATCACTCCCCATCCCCTCTTGTCCGCTCGATGTATCTATCATATATACTATAGTGTGCCGGATCCTTTACTAACAGTGATGTTTATCAATGACTGGATTTATCTTAACTAATGTCAATGGCCAAAACCTTTGTAGAGGATGCACAAGTCACAAATCCACCGAATCATTGAAAGCTGAATGTTAGGCAATAAAACATGCATTAGCGAAGATTTAGGAACGAAATGTGTCCAACATTTAGGTCAAATCAAATTCACTTACAATGATAAACATGAAAGCACCAATGTCTCGTGACATTTCAAGAATATTTACACTGGCTTTTTATATTTAGCTAATCTAGTCAAGTTCCCCAAGTGGACCCATTTATCTAGCTAGAAACATCAACACTAAAGCCTATATACTATTTTATTTTTGTTAGAGTTCACAATTCTAATGTTTTTCTGGAGGTAATTCATCTCCTGAGAATCTGTATGCTCTATTTATGAATTAGGATAGCTCCTCTTTGTCCAAAAAACTCCCAAAAAGAAACAAAAACAACAACAAAACACCAAGTGAATTAGTCAACGTTTCAAACTCATAGTTATTCTAATATTACAATATTATAACTATTCCAAAAGCATATGCTATTAAGGAAGAGCTTAATCTATACCAAGACAAATGGAGGCAATTGGTGCTATTTTCCAATTGTAGGAACACTTTCATGGATGGAGGCATGATCATGATGTTATCTCTCAACTGAACTGAAGTATTGTATGACTTTGGGTTTGTTTAAAACTATATTTGAAATTTGTAATGAGAGTCCAGTTGAATATTTCAAATGTGAATTGAGGTTTGAATGAATGGACATCTCAAACATGATTTGAAGTTTAGTAAAAAAATTTTAAATCATATTTGGTTATGTTATATTATAAATGTTGGGAAATCCAAGGGGCAACATCTTATGTACAATGGAAGAACATTAAATAAAGATCTTGGATTTTCACGAAAGGTTTTGTCGTCGTGTGAAGATCGATGCATCAAAACAAATCCTCGAAAATTACATGCGTAAAAGAAAGTACTTAGGGAGATCGTATATTCCTGAGTTCCTGCAGATCTGTAGGGATGGATGAAGGAGGTCAAGCGTCCTCCTCTCTAGCGGTATCCACATGGCAGGGACTACGACGATGCTCCTCTCTTGGGCAGAGGAGAATAGAAGATGGCAATTGAGAGAACCCCAGCCTATGGGTCTTCAATTTCCTCTTATTTATAGAGGCCCTTGTAAACCCTAATGGATCTTACCCTATTGGGTATTGGATCTCCATCCAATTACCTAAGTCTCTTAGATTAATGGGTCTCTATTCAATAATCTCTTATTAGCTCTTATTGGATCTCATCTTATGATCCAATAATTCGAGGGCTTATTGGATATCCAATAAGATAGGGGCTCCGACGGATGTCTCATATCCGAAGATGTTACTCGTCGTAACATCTATCATATGTGTGTGACCCTCTAGGCCCAACATCGAGCTGGCCGTGAGTCATACTTGTAAGAACTCCTTCTAACTTAGTGAATTATTATCTCCATAATAATTCACCCAACTCATCGACTACGGACGTACTAGGCTACTACGCCGCAATCCTCAAACGATATTGGGGAATCAAATCCTTTGGACCTATTTGTCCTCAGTTACCATGTATCTATAGTCTCTCATCTATCTAATATCCCAGAAACCCTATAACAGGCATGGTGCTGTCAGGTCCATACGGTCTCTCCTCGAGTCTCGCTCTTATCGGATTCTCCCGGAGAACTCTTTCTCTCTCAATCCGAGTAACTTTGGTCAAGGATTTATTCAAGCAAGAATATATGAGATATTTCTCTCATGATACCGATAGCGGATGATCCTCTATTGACACTCAATAGCTTTTGTAATGTTAGCTACCACTCCCAATAACTGGCTGTACTAGATCTAGAACTTTCAAACCCATAAGTCTGATATCAAAGAGTGGAGTACTCATACAGGACATCCTTAGCGTCTCAAGTCTAAGGACCAGATACACTACTAAGACTACGGAATCACTATCTGACGTAAAGTATCAATAACCATATAGTATTCCATAAGCGAATCAATTAGTGAACTCATTCTCCAATGAGCACTTGTATTGTATCCTTAGTGTCTCCACACGAGTAGCTATGAGACCAACCATCTCCATCATATAGCTACAACACACCAATCTATCTGGTTATCTCAATGTCTATTTCAAATAACCTTTGACTGAAATTATTTAGGATCTATATTTAAAGGTGAATCGGTCTCATTATCGTGATCTCATCAAGATTCAATTCCCATTGTACAAATCCAAGGACATCACAATATACATCCAGATAGTGTTGGAAAATACCAATAATCATAAGGAAATTGACGTAGTATGGTACAAGTGCAATCACTCACATGATTGACTTGTAGGGCACCTATAACTAACAATAAATACTTTGATAGTGTTAGTATTTTAACATTTATAGGATGCAAATAAAATTTTTATAATTTTTCAAAGTATCATATGACATTCTCTAGAATCACAAAAATATTACTATATAATAGAAATCCCAACCCTCGTATCCTTTTTCCCTCCTCTTTAAATCGACATGATTTATGTATGTCATCTCATATATAATTTTATTTATTTATTTATAAAAATAATTTTAATTTATTTATATGATTATATATTTTATTAGTTATATATTTAAGCCATACAATTTTTTTGCAAAATTATATTTATTTATTAATTTAAATAAAAAATATGTATTCACTTTTGAATGAATATGAAAAATATTAAAAGATAAATTTATCATATAATATAAATATTTAAAATATATTTTTTCAAACAATACTTATATATATTTAAAATATAATTTAGATTTATTGTTTATTAAACATACAATACATTTTACAACTGAACATTCATTTAATTTTTTTTTAAAATATATATAAAAAATATAAATATATTCTTAAATTTATATTAATTATTATGTCCTCTCTCCTGCACATATGAAAAATATCAAAATGGGCTAGAGCCACTGAATAGAGAGAAAACTATCGCGAAACATAGCCCAAGAAACCTTGACTCCCTTTTTCTCTAACTTGACAACCCAATCTCCATCATAAGTACCATCTCATTCAGATAGGTTCCTTTCTCGAATTCAATCGATATGTTTCGAGTTATATTATTTCAATCTAGAGTGAAAATAAAAAGAAAAAGAAAGGAAAAAAATGCAATCTCTCAGCCCACGTGCGGCGCAGAGGCCGCCGCTTAAGTGTCATCCCACGCGTTCGGCCACGAAACGAGAACCCAATCCTCGTCCCGAAATGCCCCTCTCTCCATCGATAAAGACGCCACTCCTTACCACCAGGAGTCCTCTCATCCATTAGCTCGATCACTTGGTCGGCTTGGCTGCGCGTGTCATTCCAGCTAAGTGTCTATTCTTTTATCTACTCCCTATCAGTTTCCTGCCCCGTTCCTTGTTACTAGCGGTCTGTGTCCGTTCCTCCGTCCCTGTACTATACTTTGTTTCCTTCTGGTCGATCTCTGGCTGTGATTCCTCTTTCGTTTCAAATCCAGCCTCAAGTTCTGATCCTTCGCGACTGGTTTGGTTTTGGGGTTGTTGTCGTCCAATCCCAGTGTCAAAATCTGTTCTTTTGTTTTTGATCTTTCTTCTTGTGGGGAATTGATTTGGTAAATCTGGTACCATCGTCGATAAACTACCTTTCTCTGCTCACAGAAAAAAGGTTTCTTTTGAAGAAATTAAAGATTGTTGATGAACTTAATGTACTTGTCTCTGATTCTGAGGCCTTTATGAATCTCGCTACTCTGAGCGTCTGCTTCCTCCATTCCTTCTCCCTCGTGTTCCTCTACTGGTTTTATGTGATCTCATGAACTAAATCTCATTGCTTGATCCATTCGTTCCCCAAAAAGGGGATCTTTCCGTCCAATCCGATTTTGACTAGCTTAGAATCAGGGAATCACCCTGCAAAAGAGTATGTCTTCCTTTCCAGTCCGGCAAGCTTCGAGTTTGGAAGGAGATCCGCAGCTGATGATCGATGAGAGGAAGAGAAAGAGAATGCTCTCGAACAGAGAATCTGCGAGGAGGTCTAGAATTAGGAAGCAGCGGCACTTGGATGATCTCATAAACCAGGAGGCACAGCTCAAGAACCAAAATGGTAAGATTGCAATGCAGATCAATCTGGTGACACAGAAGCACACGAAAGTGGAGGCCGAGAATGCCATCCTAAGGGCTCAGGTGAGCGAATTGACTGAGAGGGTGCGCTCGGTGAACTCAGTGCTCCATTTCTTTGAGGGGGTCAGTGGGATGACCATAGACACACCAAAGATGCCGGACCCTCTCCTGAAACCATGGCAGCTCCCTTCTGCAGCACAGCCAATAATGGCAAATGCTGACATATTCCAGTTGTGAACTCCAACGTCTACCAGGCTTGTGTCTCCATTGATTAGTCTATCAGTTCCATGGTATGATGCTTATGTATTTATTTTGTTGCGTTGTATGCCAATTAGCATGGTTTATGTGTTTGAGTCAGTCTGTGATATGATGTATGCACTTGCTATAACATTACCCCTCAGTAAATGTTGCATTAGCTGTTTGAAATGTCTTGCTTGATTACACCATTTGCACATTTATCAAAATTCTCCAAAGATATTATACCATTGGCATCCGAATATGTTCCATTGAATGGTAGATCTTATATTGTGATTTAATATCTCAGTGGATGGTATCATAGCAGCACAGGCATGTTGCTACTGAATGTAATTGTTCCTGTTTTGCTTCAGTTCCATGTTGTTGTTATTGTTGTTATCTCTTCAAGGTTTGTGCTTTCTCATTTGCATTGCATGCATTTGATGTGCACCCTCTCTGGAAATATCCATAGAGAATGATCTGATAATTTATTATGATCTAGCAACAGATGTCTTGATTCTGTGCTAGATAGCTTGAATTATATTCTGTCTTCTGCTTCAAGTACAAACATTCATTTGCTAGGTACTAGCCAAATTCCCCAACATAAACATCTCATTGTGCTGCTCAAATAGTTTTGCCTGATACCTTTTTACATCCAATCGAATGTCATTTCTAATCCAAATTTTAGTCAGAAACATAACCATATCTTTCATATCATGTAATACCAAAGAAAGTGGGCATGATTTTGGTTCTTATGCAAAAAGGCAAGATATTCCTTTATCACTTTCAAAAGATCAGATCAATTCTCTGTAATGAGCTTTGGATAGTTTGACAACTATTTCTGTAAGATGTCAGTTTTAACTGTGGATATGGAGACATGCATATAGACTGGTCATTTGACTTTATTCAAGCCTTGCAATGGTTCATTGGTTTAGGATGCTTTCCTTGGAAGTCCTTCTGGAATTGGTATACTGTTCATTTTCCAATTCATTCAGTAAGCACAGAAGAAACTTTTTATACTGTCACCAATGATCTGTATGCAGATTAATTCTGAACCTAATCTGCCAGAAAACAGAGGAGACTATTGTCTCTATTATATTGTAAATTGCTGTCACCTCTTGTGCATCCATGGATGTTCCCTCCCTTACCAATATCTAATCCTGAGTAGTCTCTACCTACTAACGTCACTCAAAACTCAATCTTCTTTTCTGCTATTTAGCTGTCTCCTGTGTCTGAAATCAAGTCCAGTTACCTGAATCTGTTGAGAGTTTAACTTCAACTCACCTGCGAAAACAAATGAAATGGACTAATTATATTAAAATGACACCCCTACACACTGCTTGTTACTCTGCAAATAGAGGAAAGGAGAAGATAGAGAGAGGATGGAGAAAAATCTGAATGGAGCAGGAGGCTAAAGAGGAGTAAGAAGAAGAAGAACGTAGTATTCCTCCAGTTGCACGGTAACAACACTTCCACTAGGAGATTTGCATGGGAATCTATTAGAAATGCCCATTGGGAAACCTTTTCCAATGTAGATTCAGTAGATGGAGTTCCATGTTCTTGTTATATGAGACATCTCAATTACTAAGGAAATTTTGATATAACTGAGAAATGATGGATCGCTTGGAGACTAATACCAGGGGGAAGAAGCTGATAAGAGAGGCAATAGGGTTGAACAAAGACATGTGTTCATGATAATAATAAAGGCTTTCTGGCAAGACAGGTTCGAACTCATCCTATCATTTATACTAAAGAAATGAAAATGACTTCTGATAAGGTCACACCTACCAAGGAACAAGAGATGAGGATTCAGTGTCTCAAGATATTTGGGCAATCTCTAAAGAAACAATCCAATTCTTTATATGTTTGAGAAAACCATGGATTTAACAATAAAGATAAGCTCCCTCAACATTTACATGAAATCAACTGTCAAGAAGTTGTCAAGTCAAATTTAGGACCTTTTTGATTAGCGATCTACATATTGTGCTGTGCTTTAAGGTCAACAGTATGACATTCGAAACTAAATAAAGAAGAAAATAAAATAACAAAAATTATTATATTAATCAATAAGGTGGATTTTAGGGATGGGAATTTGTTATGATGTAAAAAATTTAACCTAGGTCATATCAACCTAACATTATACTATACTTGTACCAGTCTCTCAAACGGGTCCAACTATTTTGAAGTCAAAAAGTCATTTGAGAGGGTTGACCCTTATCTTTGATTCGGTAAATATGAAGGTTTCTTTTTTAGCATAGATAATATTTCTCATGGAAGATTCTACCGTATCTAGAGCCTAATTTGGTCCGAACAAAATGTATAATGGATCTGTATCATTTTCGTTGTCCATTTGTTGGATGTCACTTTTAATTAAAAGACAAACGGAGTCCAACTTGACATGGCAATAGAATCAGATTCTAATTAGCATAAAAGACGACAACATGATATTTCTTCCTTGGATGATACTGAATCGTATCCAGATCAAGTCAAAATCATACTTAGTCAAATTGCACTTCAGCCAAGACCAACTAGGGCTACTCCACTTATAGGATTAGTTCTCTTTGGCAAGGGTGCCTAAGTCCTACTAAATTTTGGAATTTACATATTTTATTTTTATTTCTAAAGGTAAATTTTTGAAATATCTTTAAGGTTCTAATTAGATCAAATTACGTTTCAGAAATTCCAACATCAATACAATATAGTTAAGATAGTCCCTTTTCCTATATAGACTCACATTGTAAGATTTATATCATTTGTAAAAGAATTATTTTATACAGACACAAGATTACTTAGTTTCTTAGGACTGGGAAAGGGGCAAGATGAAACTACATAAGTGATGACTATTTTTAAGCTCTAAAGATATTGGATGATATCATAATTAAAGTCATGAGAACTATCTCCTATTTAGTTCTCTCTAACCCTTTTTATTTTTCCCCCTCTTATTATTCTATCTTATTTTTTTCTTTTACATTTTTTTCCTTTTCTCTCTAATTGTCTAGTGAGATAAATAAAGACCATTTATTTAGTATGCATGATCTTGACGTAATCTATATATATATGTAGTAAAAAAAAAAGCTTCATGTGTCGTACTTTTTAATGACAGAAATAGCTTTAAAGCCTAAAATCTTAATCTAGTTACTAACATATGATCAACAATTTACAGTTCAAAATTATAGTATGAAATAGTTATCTAATATATATTTTTTAAAAAGAGTAAGTGATAAAGGTGAGATATGAATCCAGAATTTTATAATAAATTATCAAAATCTTTATCAACGAAGTTAGTTGATCTCTTCATAATTATCTAACTTAAAACCATGATGCATTATTTATCTGTAAAGATTGACAAAATTTTTAGGTTTAATTTGAGTTGGCAACAAACACCAAACGATAGACTCAAGAATGGTGGCGTGTACTAAATAATTTTCCAACTAAGAGTTTGATGTTGATTTATCTCTTTGGACAAAGGTGACATTTACGAAGAGGAACTACAATGCCGCGTTCTTAAAATGAGTCAATCTATTGGATTTATTCATCTTTGACGTTGTGAGTAAGCAATAACACCCCAGGTTTAGTATCATATTAAGAGTGGACAAGGATTCAAATTGGTTTATAAGAGTCTAATTGATTTATATTGTAATAGATTTTGATTGTCTGATTGAAAGACAATTCTGATCTAATTATGATCCTTTTCCAAGATGTTACAAGATGATTAGAAGTGAGAGCATCGAATCCTTACACTAAGACCCTACAAAACTAAACTGCATCAAGGGCAAACCCAATAAAGATCCTCTAATACTTAAGTTGGCAATAGGATTTAGAATATTAGTTAAAGCTGAATTTTAGGAGAAATTAAGTAGATCAGAGATAGATTCTTATGACCATATACTTGGGGGTTTATAGTATAATAGATAATTGTGAGAATTGAGAATGTCTACGAAAATCAGGATTACAAATTCGAAGTAAGTGATGATTCAATCTATTTGGATATTATTATACATTTAATTATACACCAAATTCAAATATTTTAGAGTTATTTAATGATTCTTTCATCAATGCAAATGTCCTCCTTTAATATGATACCAAATTGTCTATTATATGTTATTGAGATATCGGTCATGTATAACTAAGGTGTCGATCACATAGCCAAGGTATCGATAGTCTACCAAGTATCATTTTCCTATCTTAATTTATAAAGAAAAGAAAATCTAAAATGAAAATTCAAGGCCTCATAAGTATTTTGAGAAATTTAATTATTATTTTTATATTCTTTGTTTCTTATTCTTTTATGATTTTAAATCTCGGGTTAATCATAGGTTGCACTTGTATATAAGCCTCGTTTTGGAATGGAGAAAGTATGATTGGCCAAGACAAGCTACTCCCTTCAATAAAGAAGATAGGGGGTGGGTGTCCTAAGTTATGCTAAATAAGAAGTTTTCACAAAAATATTACAATGATAGTCATAGAGGTAATAGAAAATTGAATATTCTGTGAGATTTTCTATCACCAGAGGAGGTTAATTATGAGTTTTGACATGCTAGAGCGTAATGGGTTGCAATTATAGATTAGACCAGAATGCAGGGGTTATTTATATGAAAAGTTTCTTACTTCATTTCGAAACAAAAGAATTCTAAGACATTTTTTGCTAGAGAAATCTTAGTTAAGATGAAAAATATTGTTGGAACAAATGCATCATTTATATAGAATATAAAACCTAGTAAATTTAAAAAATTATAAAAAAATATATGATCCTATTTATCAGGATTTATAAGTATTTTAGGATTTCTAGAAATAGTTCTAGGAGGACAAGAAATCCTTACATGAGAAAAGAGTCTTCGTGGAGGAAGAGGACAATAGCAATTAGGGTTTGGTTCTTAAAATATCTCATGTATTTTTAAATTTTCATGGTAGAGAGCAAGATATGAGGAATATCTTTAGTGCTCTTAAATTTCTCTTCATAGGTGTCTAAAAAAGATACTCTCTAAAGGGTGACAGAAAATATATAAATTTTTTAGAGTTTATGTAACAAGGTGTATAAGAAAAATATGTGCTTGAGTGGGGATAAATCAAGGGTCTTATAACTGATCTCAAATGGTGAACAATTTGGTTCTCTATTGATGCAGGTGGGAGTTATCAAATTATATTAAATCTTGCATTGATTTTTTAATATATTCTTGATTGTTGATCTATGTAATTTTTTTTAGTTTTTGGTTCTCTCCATTTCCTAATAAGTGGTATTAGAGCCCAATAGATTCGGTGATAAGAAATTCGATAAGGATAAGCAACGAAAATTTAGAGGACCGTAAAACAAAAATATTTTTCTCTTAAAAAGTATAAAAGTAGATAAAATATATATCAATAAACAGATTATTGGGATTGATATGTATTTTGAAAAACTTAGAGCTAGTGTTATAGGAAGACAAGGAATCTTAGAATGAGAAGGAAACTTCATGGAGAAAGAAAATTATGAGAATTATGATTTAGTTCTATATATATCTCATGTATCTCTAGGTTTTCATAGTAGAGAGCAAGATATATGAAATGCTTTTAGTGCTTCTGGGTTTCTCACTATGATGTTTACAAAGGATAGTACTCTCTAGGATTTCTAGAGATAGTGAAAGAAAATATGTAAATTTTTCAATATTTATATGAGAGTCAAAGAAATTTATGCCTAAGTGGGGATAACTCAAGGGTCTTGTAATTAATCTCACATGGTAAAGTATTTGATTTTCTCAATGGATGTTGGTGGGAGTTATCGAACCACATTATATCTTGCATCGACTTTCCAATATATTTTTTTATTATCGATCTCTATGATTTCTTTTGGTTTTCAATATTAGAACCTAAATTTTGATGATAAAATTAATTAATAAATTTAATAAACTAATACGTTTTTGAGATAAGTGACGTAGAAAAATACTTCGATCATAAACTCAAGTCACTTAAGGGCCAAATGTCGAGTATAAGAGTTAGATGTTGTATTGGAAGATTATTGCGCTAAAAATTAAATTTTGAGCTAAATGATTGATCGATATACCGAAGAACATATTTTGTGCTAAAGTTTTGGATCTCATGTTGGAAGGATCAGATATCACGTTAGAAGATCGATTATCATAACAAAGTTGATATACCAGAGGATTAGGTGTTACATCAAAGAACATGATGATATGCTAGAGATTCGAATGAAGTACCAAAATATTGGATGACATGGTTGAAGGGTGGACAATGTGTCAAAAATTTTGAAGATATATCGCATGAGTGGTTGATGAGTCAAGGTCTTGATTGAGATAATGGTCTTGATTGAGATAATTTTAGGTCAATTTGAGTTAGTACTTGGTTGAAATAGAGCTCGCTTGTTATAAAAGCCATTGGGCTTGAAGTTGGACTAATTTAGACTGTTAGAAGGCTAAACACATGGCCTAAACTATCTAGGTTAGTGGTGATAGTACCATCAAAGTCAAGTTTTGCGATGTTGTATAAAAAATTATGATGGTAGTACCGCTAAAGTCTAGTATTGTGGCTCCATATCAAAAATTATAGTGAAGGTACCATAGAAGTATAATATTATGGCTCTGTGTCAAAGATTACAATGATAGTACATCATGAAGTCAATGGTAGTACGAACCTTAAAATTTTTAAAATTTTATTTTTTTTGCTCTAGCTTTGAAAATTTTGGGGGATTATAAATATCTTACTTAAGTTTGGTTGATGGAGTATTTATTTTTAATTTTGTGAAGTGCTGTAGTTTTTTCTTTAGTATTGTTTGAGTCTCTTTATTTCTTATGAATTTAATTGTGATACTAAGTTATAGGAGGTGGGAGATTTTTTATGAAAGAGTAAGTGTAAAGGTTCTCTCCTAAGCTTAGTAAAGAAAAAAGCTATATTCAAGGTTATTAATCTTTGCCTACTGAAACGAAGAGGAATCGAGAGTGGATATAGATCAAGAAACCAAACTACTATAAATCAATTTATATTCTTTCTTTTATGATTTTTTATCATGATTACTTATTAATACTTATTATAATAGTAACTCTTACTCGCATTCAATTCTTAGTTAATTATATTTTTTATACATGTTTTTCTTGATCAAATTTTAAAAATTTTAAAATTTGCTATAGCATTAATTTATACCCCCTTTTAGTATCATTAAGATCATAACAATTGGCATTAGAGTCCGGTTCTATCAATTGGATTAACATCCAAAACAGATCTAATAGCTTTTCTAAATAATAAAAAGGAGTACTCCATCACATGCCTTCATATATTTAATAGGACAGACTATACCTATTGAAAAACTCAAATAAAGATTTTTTTGCTTGCGATGGATTATAATTTATAGAATGTTATTAAGTTTGATTTTTAAAAATCTACTAAACTAATGGATAAATGAAATGATTTTGAAAAGAGAATATTTTCTTTGAATGCTAAAGTTATGAATACCTTACTTTGTATCTTAGATAAAATGAGTTCAATTGAGTTTCTAATTATGACAGTTTAATCGCACATACTTGAAGTCACACATAAATGAACTAATAGAGTAAGAGAATTCAATATTAATCTTTTAGTTCATAATTATGAGTTATTTAAAATAAAGTCAAGTAAGTCCATTGATAATATGTATATTTGTTTTATGAATATTGTCAATGGAAGAAAATCACTTAGAAAAAGTTATACTAATCTTGAATTGATGACTAAGATTTCAATGTAACATCCCAAGCGGTGAGCTCCAAAAAGTAATGATGATCCCGTTGGATCTCGGATTTTGATGATGAAATCAATTGGTAAAATATTTGTTCTAATCTATATTGTCAAAGATAAGTGTGCAGGATTAACTACGATGGGTAAAAAACATAAAGCGATTTACCGAGGTCAAGTCCGTCGGGTGTTCAAGAGTTCATCGAAAGTCCGAAGGATCGTCGGAAGTGTTGCCGGAACCAACCGAGATTGAATCAGGGGGACTTACCGAAGTTTTTGAAAGTTCACGGCAAAGATCGTTGAAGGTTCGCGGAGATTGCCGAGAAGGTTCGGAAGTTTGTTGAAGACTTGTTGAGCACGCCATATAAGCTGGGAGCATGCTGGGAATCCATCGGAAGAAATCCGAGGGAAGTATCGGAAGATCACCGAAGTCTCATCATAAAGCTCACTGGAATAAGACTTAAAGAATATCAGTTTAAATCACTGTTAATTATGTTTTTAATTTCGTAGTTGGCATGTACTTAGCGCAAGGATTTCGAATTAATCATGCTCAAATCTGGTAGGGGCCAACCGGGCTCTTACTGGGCCTTGAACAAGGCCCATTCAGCATTGTTGAATGGGCCAGGAAGTGGAACCGCCTGGCAGCCAAGTGCTAGGCGGTAGTACCGCCCAGCTTGGGGTGGTAGTAACGTCCAGCTATAGTGCACACAGGCGGTAGCACTGCCTATGCATTGTCAGTCTGACGACTGATAGGCGATAGCACCGCCCCTGATAGGCGGTAGCACCATCAGCATCGAGAACTTCAATTTGATTTCAAATTTGGAGCCCAAATTTGAATCCATTTTGGATCTATAAATACCCCCCCTTTCTCAGCTGAAAAGGTACCCTTTTGAGAGTTAGAAATTGAGCTAAAGTCTTACAAAAGTTTTATTTTCAATAGCTTGTGTTCACCTCCTTCTTTCTCTTTGGAAAATCTGTAAGAGTGTGAACTTCTTGTAAAAGGGTTGTAAGAGGGGTGTTTGATCCTTCCCCTTCAAAAGGATTTGCTAGTGGAAGTTGGGAGCCTCATCGGAGAAGGCTTCGGAAGTGGATGTAGGTCACTTTGACCGAACCACTATACATCGTAGTGTCTTGAATGTGTGAGTGTTTAAATTTCTATTTCATCTCTTTACTTGGCTGTAAACCATTCAGTTTTTCATTACCTTTACTCAAGCAACTTCAACCAAGTCATCTTTCATTGGATCGAAGTTTTCATACAAACTAGTCTTTTACCGAAATCGGTTTCAAGCTTACGATTTTAATCCGCTACACTAATTCACCCCCTCTCTTAGTGCTTGTCCAATCCTAACAATTGATATCAGAGCAGGTTCACTCTCATATTTGGTTTAAAACCCAAGAGAGATGGCCTATTCCTGTATGCAAGAGGGTCATTCCATTACACGTCCGCCTATATTTAATGGGTCGGATTATACGTATTGGAAGACTCATATGAGGATCTTTCTTATTTCTATGGATTTTGAGCTTTGGAATATCGTTGAGAATGGTTTTTAAAAATCTTCTCTTCCGATGAGCGATTAGAATGAATCGGAGAAGAAGGTTTTTGCTTTAAACGCAAAGGCTATGAATGTCTTGTTTTGTGCACTAGACAAAAATGAATTTAATCACGTATCAATTTGTGAATCAGCTTTTGATATTTGGCGTACTCTTGAGATCACTCATGAAGGCACTAGCCGAGTGAAAGAGTCCAAAATCAATATTTTTATGCATTCTTATGAACTTTTCCGAATGAAACCAAGTGAGTCCATTGGAGACATGTACACCCGCTTTACGGATGTCATCAATGGACTTAAGGCACTTGTTTAAGGTTTTTCCAACTTTGAACTTGTAACTAAGATTTTAAGATCCCTTCCAAAGAGTTGGGATCCAAAAGTTATGACCATTCAAGAGGCCAAGGACCTTAAGACTTTTCCTATTGAAGAACTTATTGGGTCTCTAATGACCTACGAAATGACGTGCCATGCTCATGAAGAGCTCGAGAACCCCCTTCTAAAGAACAGGAAGGATATGACACTAAGAACATAAGAAGACCACTTGAAAAGAACATCAAATGATGAGGACAGTGACAATGACATTGCACTTTTAACTCGAAAATTCAAAAAGTTTATAAGGAAGAACAAATTTAAAAATGACACAAAAAATAAACTTGAACATAAAAAGGACCAAGTTATTTGCTATGAGTGCAAGAAGCCAGGCCACTTCAAATATGAATGCCCCAAGCCAAGAAGAAATAATCTAAAAAGAAGAAAGCATTGAAGGCTACATGGGATGATTCAAGTGACTCCGAGGTTGAAGAAGCAAGCAACAAAGAGGAGGCTAACTTCGCGCTAATGGCCCTTGGAGAAGAGGTTAGTGAGTTATTTAATGAAGAATTATCTTTCGATGAGCTTTCTATCGCTTTTCATGAGTTATTTGATGAATGTAGAACTATTAGTAAGAAGTTCAATTTACTTAAGAAAGAACATGCTTTATTACAAAATAAGTTCAATAGTCTCCAAACTCCTTCTCTACCCTCATGCTCTAAGTGTGAATACTTAGAAGCAATAAAAAGGGAGAACTTGCTACTCAAAGAGACCCTAAACAAGTTTAAGGTCGGTAGCAAGGGCTTGGACATGATCCTTGCTAACAAGGGTCATGTCAGAAATAGATGTGGAATTGGATTTGTGAGTGGATCTCATCAAAATCCTACCACCTTTGTTAAAGGACCCACATTGCATGTATCACCCCATTTGAAATGTAATTTTTGTGGTAAAACTGGACATGTTGTTTACAAATGTCCATTCAAGAAAATTAGTCCACAAAAATTGATATGGGTTCCTAAAGGAACCATAAACAATTCAATGTTGAATTACAAATTAAGTAGATCAATTTGTAAGGCACCCAAAATCAAATGGGTACCTAAAAACTATCCTCTTTTATAGACAAACTCACAAGCTAAGAGCAAAAAATGGTATCTTGATAGTGGATGCTCAAGGCACATGACCGGAGATCCATCTCATTTCTCTATGCTCACTAGCAAAGAAGAAGGGTATGTCACTTTCGGAGACAACAACAAGGGTAAAATCATTGGCAAGGGAACCATAGGTAATAAATCAAGTTTTTCAATTAATGATGTGTTGCTAGTTGATGGTTTAAAATATAATCTTTTAAGCATTAGTCAATTATATGATAAAGGTTATGTTGTCAGATTTGAATCTAATGTTTGCATCATTGAAAAACCAAACAATGACATATCCATGATTGCTTTAAAACAAAATAATGTCTACACCATCAATATTGATGAATTAAGTAATGAAATGTGTTTTTCGGTTTTGAATGATGATGCTTGGCTTTGGCATAGGAGATTAGGCCATGCAAGTATGAAACTAATATCTAAGATTTCATCTAGAGAGTTAGTACGAGGAATTTCCAATATGAAGTTTATCAAGGACAAAGTATATGATGCGTGTCAACTCGGAAAATAAATAAAAACTAGCTTCAAACCATGACTTCTAGAATTTTTGTAAAATAAACAGATATAACCATAACTTCTCAACTCTAAGAAATCCTCAACAAAATGGAGTAGTGGAAAGGAAAAATAGAAATTTGCAAGAAATGGCTAGAACTATGTTAAATGAATATAATTTACCAAAATATTTTTGGGCTGAAGCCATGAACATGGCTTGCTATGTTATGAATAGAGTTCTAGTTAGACCATCCCTATCTAAGACTCCATATGAATTATGGAATAATAAAAAATCCAATGTTTCTTACTTTAAAGTTTTCGATTGTAAATGCTTTATTTTAAATGAAAAGGATGTCTTAGGAAAATTTGATGCTAAATCCGATGAAGGTATCTTTCTTGGTTACTCTTCTATTTCTAAAGCTTTTTGGGTTTTCAATAAAAGAACTTTAGTTATAGAAGAATCTATTCATGTGGTTTTTAATGAATTTTCTGAATCAAAGAAAAAAGATTTTGATGATGATCTTGGTTTCAATGATTTGAATTTGAATGAACCCTCTCCTCAAAATGACAACTTGGATGCATCTTCTTCCCAAATTTCCTTACCAAAGGAATGGAAGTATGTAGATGCCTATCCCAAGGAGTTAATTATAGGAGATACATCTAAAGGGGTTCAAACTCGTTCTTTATTTAAGAATTTTTGTGCCCATGCTGCTTTTCTTTCTTAAGTTGAACCAAAATGCATTGATGATGCCTTGAAAGATGATTCTTGGGTCATCGCAATACAAGATGAGTTAAATCAATTTGAGAGGAATGAGGTATGGAAGCTTGTTCCTAGACCTAATGACCATTTAGTTATTGGTACTAAATGGGTCTTTAGAAACAAGCAAGATGAATACGGTATTGTGGTTAGAAACAAGGCTAGATTAGTGGCCAAAGATTTCAACCAAGAAGAAGGTATTGATTATGAAGAGACCTTCGCTCCTGTGGCAAGATTAGAAGCCATCAGGATGCTCCTTGCCTATGCTAGTAGTAATGATTTTAAACTATTTCAAATGGATGTCAAAAGTGCTTTTTTAAATGGCTTTATTTCCGAAGAAGTATATGTTGAACAACCACCTGGATTCGAAAATTCTCTTCTTCCTAATTATGTGTTTAAATTAACTAAGACTCTCTATGGACTAAAACAAGCTCCTAGAGCTTGGTATGAAAGGCTTAGCTCCTTTCTAATTTCTAATAATTTTACAAAAGGCAAGGTTGATACTATATTGTTTATCAAACATTTTGAAAATAATTTTCTTATTGTTCAAATTTATGTTGATGACATTATTTTTGGTTCTTCGGATGAATCACTATGTGAATCTTTTGCCAAGTATATGAATCATGAATTTCAGATGAGTCTAATGGGAGAATTAACCTTTTTTCTTGGATTACAAATTAAATAACTTAGTAATGTCATATTCCTTAATCAATCCAAATATACATTAGAATTATTAAAACAATTTAATATGGATAGTTCAAAAGCCATTCACACTCCAATGAGTACTTCCACCAAGTTAGACTTGGATGAAGGTGGAGAAAATTTTGATCAAAAGACATATAGGGGGATGATAGGTAGCTTGCTCTATCTTACTGCAACTAAACCGGATATCATGTTTAGCATAGGACTTTGTGCGAGATTTCAAGATAATCCTAAGTTGTCTCACTTTAAAGCTATTAAAAGAATTCTTAGATATTTTAAAGGTACTCCTAATCTAGGATTATGGTATCCAAAATCTGATAATTTTGATTTGAAAGCCTATGCAGATGCAGATTTTGGTGGATGTAGAATAGATAGAAAGAGCACATCTGGAATATGCCAATTTTTAGGACATGCACTTGTTTCTTGGACTTCCAAGAAACAAAATTCGGTTGCACTATCTACGGCGGAAGCCGAATACATAGCCCAAGTGCATGTTGTGCTCAAGTTATTTGGATGAAAAATACACTAGAAGATTATGGAATCTATTTAAATAACATTCCTATAAAATATGATAATACAAGTGCTATTTGTCTTACCAAAAATCCTATTCAGCACTCTAGAACTAAACACACTGACATAAGACATCACTTTATACGAGATCATGTTAACAGTAACGATGTCACTCTTGAATTTATTAATACAAAATATCAATTAGCGGACATCTTTACGAAACCTTTAAATAAAGAATAATTTGACTTCATTAGGAGAGAAATAGGCATGTTAAATTATCCTTGTGTATGAGCAGCATTATATATAGATTTTCTTTCGGCTTTCGTGATTTTTACAAAAACTCGGCTCTCGCGGATTTGCCTCCCTCATTTTAAATTCTATATCTCAAGGAGTGATCTATGATTACATCTCATCTCATTTCAACACTAGAAAATATTTAAAAAAAATAAAAAATAAAAAAAAATTTGTGGGGCCAGCGGTAGCATCGCTAGAACTGGTGGTTGTACCGCCTGGGTACTCGGCTCCCAAGCGGTAGCACCGCCTGGTTGGCGGTAGTAGTCTTGCCAACCCCCATATTAAAGGGGTGTTAGGGTCGACTTTTGTAGAACCCACCGAAAACCTCCTCCCTTTCATCCTTCTTCCTCCTAAGCTCCTCTAAGCTTTCTCCTCTCCATTCTTCCTCCTCCTAAAGGGCAATCAAAGGCATTTTCTTGATCCAAGCTCCTCACCTCTCTAGGAAACACAAACAAGGTAATAGCTGAAATTTTCTCTTCTACTCATATTTGCTTGTCTTTTCCTTATTATTTCCTTTTGTTTGTTCATCATGAATAGATATGGCTCCTAAGAAATCAACAAGAGGCAAAGGGGAAAAGGTTGGAAGGAGATTTATTTGGCCCAACCCTTTTTAGATCTAATGAGGTAATCTTAAAATACTCAAATTTTGATTGTAAAGCCATACATAAGGGTAAACATATTGATCTAGGTGAACTTGGAAATCTAAAACCTATTAGATGGTTTGCTAATCTAAATGCTCTACCTATCTTGCAAATTAATGAACCAATCTACCCTAGGTTGGTTAAGCTATTTTATGCTAGCATGATTATTGAAGATGATGTTTTGACTACCTATGTGTTAGGAACCATAATTTAGATTTCTGATCATATCATATGTGAGCTACTTGGAATTGAAGAAAAGAATAGAGGATGTTATTTTAGAGGGCAATGGGATATGGATACAATCGGAGCAACCCACTCTAAAGCCTTAGAAATGATCTTTGCTAATCCTAACCTAGGCATCATTCTTAAAAGCTGCGAGTACTTATTGCCTTTTAATTCAAAATTACTTCATCACATTATTATAAGCATTCTACTTCCGAAGCAGTTTCACCCTAATGAAATGAGTATGTTAGAACTAAGTACGATGTATTGGATCATGACTAGACAAAACAACTGCTTTGGTTATTTAATTAGACAACACATGATAGAAATTTTCTCTAGAGTCTCAATATTGTCATATGGCGGGTTGATCACTAGATTTATTTTTGCCCATAACATTTGTGTGTCACCCGACGAGGAGATAATGCAGGTTGATAGATATAACACAATTAATAGAAGTCTCCTGAAGTGACTTAGATGAACCTTTAGAGATGGCATATGGATTAGGCTACCTAGAAGGGTTGATATAGTTTCCCCACCGGTAGAGCAACCTGAAATACCAATTTTTAGGGAAAATGAATCTCCTCCGCCTAGTCCTGTTGATCCAGCACCATCTGAGCCAGCTCCTGCTCCATCTACTGAAGATCCGATCATGCTTGCCTTAAATCAAATCACATCACAACAAGCTGAAATTTTGAAGGAAGTGCAACAAATGAACCGCAAAATAGATCACTTGTATAGGCATTTTGGCGTTCCCCCTCCAGAATAGCTGTTATTTTCTTTTTAAACACTTGTCCTGTTATGCTTATGACTATTATGGATGATGTTGTGTGATGTTACTTTCACTTCATCTACTCAGATTTTGAATGAACTTTTTTTCGGTTCGATCGTAATTTTTGGATGATACTTTCATATTATTTTATGACTTGATACCTTCCTCGAATGGTTTCATGCTCTCTCCATGGCTCAATAATTGATCAACTTTTGTATTCTCCCTCTCATGGCTTGCTAAATGAGGTTTTCTCTTTTCTTCTACGAAGTAATGAATGGTTTTCCCACCTCCATTATTTTTGTTGATGACAAAGAGGGAGAAAAATATAAATTACTATGATGGAGTAATTATTGCTATGTTGGAATAAAATGCTTAAAGTGAAATATGAATCAATTGTATCCCATTGCAAATGCTTAAGAATTCTTATTCTTGAGATAAGCTACTTTTTCATTTAATATCATGTCTTGATATTGAAACACTCTTTTGGATATAACTTGATCCTTATCATGCTTGAATTAATATTTCTGGTTATTATAGGTGAAAATACCTTAACATTGTTTAAAATACATTGTTTTTCATATTTATGCCTAAGCTTGTTTATTAAGCTTTATGCTAAATGAAATCTATCAGATTTGGCTTGAATTCAAAAGATTGAATTCAAGTGCTTTTACCTTCTAATGATATGGCATATAGATAGGGGGAGTTAAGAGTAACTCCATCATCAATTGATTGTCATCATCAAAAAGGGGGAGATTGTTGAATCTCGGATTTTGATGATGAAATCAATTAGTGAAATATTTGTTCTAATCTATATTGTCAAAGATAAGTGTGCAGGATTAACTATGATGGGTTAAAAACATAAAGCGATTTGCCGAGGTCAAGTCCGTCGGGTGTTCAAGAGTTCATCGGAAGTCCGAAGGATCATCGGAAGTGTTGCCGGAACCAACCGAGATCGAATCAGGGACTTACCGAAGTTTTCGAAAGTTCACAACAAAGATCGTCGAAGGTTCGCGGAGATTGCCGAGAAGGTTCGGAAGTTTGCCGAAGACTTGTTGAGCATGCCATACAAGCCGGGAGCATGCTAGGAATCCGCTGGAAGAAATCTGAGGGAAGTATCGGAAGACCACCGAAGTCTCATCGTAAAGCTCGTCGGAATAAGACTCGAAGAATATCGGTTTAAATCATTGTTAATTATGTTTTTAATTTCATAGTTGGCATGTACTTAGGGCAAAGATTTCGAATTAATCCTGCTCAAATCTGGTAGGGGCCAACTGGGCTCTTACTGGGCCTTTTTGGGCCTTGAACAAGGCCCATTCAGCATTGCTAAATGGGCCAGGCGGTGGAATTGCCTGTGCCAGGCGATGGAACCGCCTGGCAGCCAAGTGCTGGGCGGTAGTACCGCCTAGTTGTAGTGCGCAGAGGCGGTAGTACCACCTGGCACAGGCGGTAGCACCGCCTGTGCGCTGTCAGTCTGACGACTAACAAGCGATAGCACCGCCCGTAATAGGCGATAGCACCGCTAGCACTGGGAACTCCAATTTGATTTCAAATTTGGAGCCCAAATTTGAATCCACTTTGGATCTATAAATACCCCCCCTTTCTCAGCTGAAAGGGTACCCTTTTGAGAGTTAGAAATTAAGCTGAAGTCTTGCAAAAGTCTTGTTTTCAATAGCTTATATTCACCTCCTTCTTTCTCTTTGGAAAATCTGTAAGAGTGTGAACTTCTTGTAAAAGGGTTGTAAGAGGGGTGTTTGGTCCTTCCCCTTCAAAAGGATTTGCTAGTGGAAGTTGGGAGCCTCATCGGAGAAGGCTTTGGAAGTAGATGTAGGTCACTTTGACCGAACCACTATACATCGCAGCGTCTTGAATGTGAGTGTTTAAATTTCTGTTTCATCTCTTTACTTGGTTGCAAATCATTCAGTTTTTCATTACCTTTACTTAAGCAATTTCAACCAAGTCATCTTTCATCGGATCAAAGTTTTCATACGAACTAGCCTTTTACCGAAATCGATTTTAAGTTTACGATTTTAATCTGCTGCACTAATTCACCCCCCCCTCTTAGTGCTTGTCCGATCCTAACAGATCCAAGAAGCCAAAGATTTAAATAATCTTCTGTTGGTGGATTTAACACGATAAATCTAGATCAAACATGCTTTATAGATCTAAAACCAAATTATTAAATCTACTTATCCATACATGAAATTCTATAATAATTATAAAACAAATTAAATACAGAAGTGTACCTGATGAATCCATCGAAATATTTTCTAAATCAATCGGTGATTTGGCCTTTCAATTGTTGAGTATTCTGAAGAACTTTATATTTCTCTCTAACGGGTGAAGAGAAATTTCTTTCTGATAATCTTGATACTGCAACTAGGGACCATAATCTTATTTATAGTTATAATTGATGAATCTACAATTATGATTATATTCATAATTGATGAATCTACAATTATGCCTCAAGAGTTTCATATTCTTGACTTATCTAATCATTAAGTTAGAAATATGACTGATGGTATCTATATAATTAATTTTCATAATAATTATGTTCCTTAGCCAAATAAATTTACTTTAATTAGATCACTTTAATTTTGACTAATCAAAATAATGGCTTAACACATTTAATTATACATGTGTGACCCTCAAAATTCTAACAATCTCCCATTGGGTCACATATGTATTCTTATAAACGTGTTATACTTTATGAGCTCAAAACTGTTGCCATTATTAAACAGAACATGTAATACAATCTCGTCCATTGACCATATTAATATAGGATTAAAGCAATTTTTGCTGTATCAATCATAGCTAAACCCATCAATGATCACTAATATTAACATAACCAAATGACATAGATTAATCATGAAATGTGTAGCATGAAAATTACATGAATGTGATCCTTACATGTCAATTTTCAACTGGTCTAGCTTTATCTTTATGAGATCATTAATCATATGTATAAAGTATAACAAATTGAAGCTTTATTTCTGATCAGAAAATGTTTATACAAACATAAAATCTGAAATAGAACATTTAACAAACATATGACAAACTTCCATTAAATTGAAGTTTCCTCAATACACCCATATGAGCAGTATGCTCATGAAAGACCTTAGGTGGTTCACTTTTGTGAGAGAATATATCAACATAAAGTTTATTTCTAAGTGTTCTATAAAAACTTATTTACTTTGTACCCTTGGTTAACAAAATTTTTGAACTAAATTCCATGATTGGACGCCTCAAAACATGCTACAAATTCCACTACCATGGTGGAAGAAGTAATAAGGGATTACTTGGCTCTACGCCAAGAAATTGCCCCACCAGCCAACATATAAATGTAGCCCGAAGTTGATTTCCTACTATCTTGGCATCCAACAAAATCGGAGTCAGAATACCCAATGATCTCCAATGGTCTGATCTCCTATATGTGAGCATATAATCTTTTATTCTCTTTAAATATTTCATAACTCTTTTCGTTGCCTTACAATTATCCATTCCAAGATTACTTAAGTATCTGCCTAACATTTCAACAATGTACGCTATATCCGGATGCGTACAAACCTGTGCATACATTAGACTCTTTATAGCTCATGCATAAGGAATCTTCTGCATTACTTTAGTTTCCAGATTTCTTTTAGGACACTGATCGAGACTGAACTTGTTTCTCTTAGATCACTTAAAATAACCAATAAAGTAACTGCTCATTGTTCGAGGTTCCAATTCTTTTCATTAGGCCTGTAAAGCCTTGCCTCAGCTGGACAACCCCATACACGAAAGTGCCTTAGACTAGGCATTCTCCTAGTCCAAAGCTCATATGGTATTTTTGCAGTTGCTTTAGTTGGTATTCTATTAAGAATGTAAGCTGCATTCTTTATTGCTTCTCCCCAGAGTGACTTCGGCAAAGTAGATTGAGAAATCATACTTCTTACCATGTCCTTATGTGTACGATTTCATCTTTCAACTATACCATTTATGCTAGGTATCCTTGACATTATATACTGAGGGACAATTCTACACTCCTCTAGGTATAGAGTAATTAGTCCTGGACGTTGTTCACTTAAGTCATCATTTTTGCCATAATATTCCCCTCCACGGTCAGATCTGACACTTTTTATCATTTTGCTAAGTTGATTTTCAACTTCAGCTTTAAATGATTTAAACACTTCCAAAGATTGGGACTTTCATGTATTAGATACAAGTATCCAAATTTAGAATAATCATCTATGAATGATATAAAATGTCATTGACCATTCCATGAAGGTGTAGGAAATGGCCCACAAATATCTGTATGTATCAATTCTAAGACATCCATAGCTCTATATGCACCTGATCTTTTAGGTTTGGTTTGTTTACCTTTAATGCATTCAACACAAATATCTAAACTTGATAAGTCAATGGGATCAAGAATCCCTTCTAACATAAGTCTTTCAACTCTATTTCTAGAGATGTGACTTAAATGTTTGTGCTATAATACACCTAAATTTTTAATTTTACGTTTAGTATCTCGCAATTCTGCATTCAGGGATTCATGATAGGATACTATAGTGTCAAGCAAATATAGATTGTCATAAGCCATAAGTGAACCAGTTCCAATCACATTTGAATTTAAAGACAAAGTAAATTTATTGTTTCCAAATGAACAAGAATAACCATATTTGTCCAAATAAAAAATAGAAATTAAATTCCATCTAAATAACGGAACAACAAAAGTGTCTTTTAAATCCAAATAGTATCTAGTACACATTAACAATCTAAATGTGCCTATAGCTTCCATATCTACCGATTTTTTGTCCCCCACATAAATGCATCTTTCAGCAACATTGGGCTTTTGGTAGCTTAGGCAACCCTATATTGAAACACTAATGTTGGTAGTTATACCGGAGTCTAACCACTAAGTGTTTCTAGGTACTAAAGTTAAATTGACTTCAGAACAAACTAAGTAAGGAATATACCCTTTTTAGCACGCTAGGCGTGATATTTGATATAGTCCTTTAAATGCCCAAATTCTTTGCAGAAGAAACAAGTATCAACCTTATTTTGTTTCTTTTATGTAGGACCTTTATCAGCCTCATTCTTTTCAAATTTATATTTTGTTTTCTTGTCCTTATCTTTAGAGGTGCTGGCTAAGTTGGCACTTTCAATTTTTTCTTGCTTCAACCTTTTTTTCTTCTTGCACACAATATTAAATGAGCACATTAAGAGACCATTTGTCCTTTTGGTAGTTATAACTAACCTTAAATTGACTGTATTATGGAGGAAGAGATATCTAAACCAAATGGACAAGTAAGTCCTCTGATAAGTCATACTTTAAGCTTTGAAGCAAAATTAGACATTTCCATGATGTACTCCCTTATATTTCCTTTACCGTTGTACCTTATGGAAATCAAGCTTTGAAGGATAGTGCTTATTTTCGCCTTATCGTTTTTAAGAAAATATTTTTCTATTTCGGTAAGAAAATATTTGGCCTTGGTAATCCCTTCGGATACTGTAGCTCTAAAGGCCTCTAGAATACCGTGCTTGATGATCATAAGACACATGCGATTAGACCTGTCCCATTTCTCATATAGTCTCCTTTCATCAGGAGTACTATTATCTGTAAGAGAAGCAGGTTGGTCTTCTCTTAGTGTAAGGTCTAGATCTATACAGCCCAAAACGATCAAAATATTTTCTTTCCAATCCTTAAAGTTTGTTCCATTTAGAACTGGTACCGAATTGAGGTTCGCAGATATTGAAGTAAGAGAACCTAAATAAGAGAACAATAGCCAACCATAAATTATGCTCACATATTTTTTCATAAACTTAAGTAAATTTAAATAATGATATAACCCATCTCAAGATACCAAGTGCAATATTAATATCTTGTCTTTGGACTTCAATATTAATTGCTAGTAGTAGTTTTGTTGTAATTATCAAACACTGATAATAAGGCATGTCAAATAATAAACCCATCTTTGGATTGATTTATTATTCACATGTATAACTTTATAATTGTCACGTGTTTACCATTACAGGTGTATATAAAATCCTACTAGTCATTAACCTTTCTTTGGGCTGGATAATTACCACATGGATGTAAATACACATAATATTTAATATTTTCATGAGAAATGTTATACATGAGAGGTCACTTTGGCGACTTCATGTATTAAATTACTTAATCTAATATTAAATAATCATTAATTGAATTTGAACCATATTAGTCAAATTGACTTGACCTTAATTTGTTGACTCAAATTCATATAAACCATTCAATTTATGTTAACAAATAACTTTATATAACTAATATTATGTTTAAACCAACATAATATTACATGAATATTACAACAATATTATCTTTAAATTAAATTTACATATTACAACAACATAATTAAACCAACATAATATTGCAACAATATTATCTTTAAATTAAATTTACATATTGCAACAACATAATTAAACCAACATAATATTGCAACAATATTATTTAAATTTAAATCTGCATATTGCAACAACATAATTAAACCAACATAATATTGCAACAATATTATTTAAAATCCAAAAGGAATTTAAAAGGTTTTCATAAATTGTAGTGCCAAAAATGAATTTGCATTCTGGAAAAAAAAATCCATAAAGTGAGAGATTTCTACCTTGTAGTGCAAAAGATGAATTTGTATACCGTAAGAAAAAAGCATGAAGAAGAAAAGATATCTTAAAGTGATTTAACATCAGAAAATATACTAAAGTGAACATGAAGCATGCTATAGAATAAACCATCATTTTCCTCAATGATGATAAAACCAAATCACTCCAAAATACTGATGAAAAATATCATTCAAATATATGAAAAATAATCCTATATGTTCAATAATCATTGTAGGATGGCTCTGATACTAATGTTGGTGGATTTAACATAATAAATCTGGATCAAACATGCTAGATCCAAAACTGAATTATTAAATCCACTTATCCATACATGAAATCCTACAATAATTATGAAACAAATTAAACACGGAAGCGTACTTAATGAATCCATCAAAATATTTTCTGAATCAATTGATGATTTGACCTTCCTATTGTAGAGTATCCTTAAGAACTTTATATTTCTCTCCACCATTACAAGATTCATATGTTGGTGAAGAAAAATTTCTTTTTAGACCTTGATAATCTTGATATCTTTTCTCTTTTATCGTAACTAGGGACCATAACCTTATTTATAGTCATAATTGATGAATTCTCATTAGGACACATGTGATAAGAACAACCCGAATCTTGTGATTCATTTTAGTTGTCCTGTCATCGATGCTTGAAAATATTTACCAAATTATAACAGAAACTTTTGCTTTAATTATGCCCTATAATTATGATTATATTTATAATTTATGAATCTATAATTATGCCTCAAGAGTTTCATATTCCTAACTTATCCAAATCCATTAAGTTAGAATTATGACTGATGATATCTATACAATTAATTTTTATGACAATTATGTTCTTTAGCCATATAAATTTATTTTAATTAGATCACTTTAATTTTGGCTAATCGAATAATGACTTAACACATTTAATTATACATGTGTGACCCTCAAAATTCTAACATCTTCCTCTTGAAGAACTTAAAGGATCTCTAATGACCTATGAGTTAGCATGCAAAACAAGAAAAGCTAATGAAGACAAAGAGAAAAAAGCTTACCAAAGAAAATTGATGAAGGATATTACTCTTAAATTCAAAGAAAATTACTCAAGTGAAAGCTCGAAATGATAATGATAATGACATGACACTTCTTAGAAAAAAAATTAAAAAAAATTATCAAGATAAATCAAATAAAAAGAGAAGGTAAGACCAAAAGTAAACCCAAAAAACATGCAATCATATGCTACAAAAAAAAGCAATGACACTTTAAAAATGAGTGCCCATAATTGAAGAAGTTATCATCTCAAAAGATGAAAAAAATATTTGGGTGACATTGGATGAATCAAGTGAGTCGAAGATGAAAGAGCAAATTAACGAAGAAATGATAAATTATGCCTTAATGACTTTCAATAATGAGGTATTTGACTCTTCTAAAACTTCATCTTATAAAAAATTACTCGAAACATTTCATGAATTATATGATAAACTAAAAAATATTGGTAAAAAATATAATTTATTAAAAAAATCTGGCTAATGAGTTTAACGTATTAAAGAATATATTTGACAAATATATGTCAGCATCTTATACTCCTTACACTAACTGTGAAAATTTAGAATCATCTAATCTTGAACTTAAAAATAAGTTATTTAAAAAATTACAAGAATTAATATAAAAAGATTTAATTGCTATGAATGAAAAATTAAAATATTGCTTTGAAGAGTTAATTGATAATGATAATATAATATAATCTCTTAAAAAGAAAATATATTTCCACAATAAACTTAAAAAAATTAAAAATTTAAAATAGATCACTTGATAGGATTCTTGCTAAATAAAATTATATATTTAGAAAAGAAGGTATTAGTTACATAAGTAGTAGCATTCATCGTAAGCCAACCAAATTTATAGAAGGATCAATATTGCATACACACATACTCTCTAAAAGTAAATACAACTTTTGTGAAATATTTGGTTATTATACTTACTCATATTCTCTTAAGAAAATAGTCATCTTAAATTAGTTTTAGTTTCTAAAAATATAAATAATTTAAATCTAATAGATAAAAAAAAGATCTAACTATGAAGGACCGAAAGTTAAATGAGTACCTAAATCAATCCACTTTTTCTTATAGGTATTGTTAGGAAATCTAGGCGACATCACATGTGCAAAGTGGAAGAACAGATTTTTTTTTTTTCATATTTCTATAAAATAAGAAGGTTTTATCATCGTGCGAAGATTAGTGTGTAAAAATCATAAAACCAAAAAATCGTATGTGTTAAGAGATGTGTGCTATCTTGGGAGATTGTATATCCCTGAAATGATGTAGATTTATGAGAGAGGATAAAGGAGGTCAACTATCTCACTTTCTAGTCATGATCCACATGACAAGAGTTGTGAAGACACTCCTCAAATCACTGCATGATTCTCCTTTCCACACACAACACAGGATCAAGAAGGGGTAGTTAAGAAATCTAGGGGGTGACATCTCATGCGCAGCGAAAAAGCATAAAAACAAAACATCTTAGATTTTCATAAAAGGTTTCATCGACGTGTAAAGATTGGTGCGAAAAACAAATCTATGAATTCGAAAACTACATGTGTAAAAGAAACGATAGTACCTAGGGAGATCGTATATCCTTGAGATTCTTGCAGATCCATAGGGGAGGATAAAGGAGGTTAAGCATCCTCCTCTCTAATAGTATCCACATGGTAGAGATTGCAATGATGCTCCTCTCTAGGGAGAGGAGAATAGAAGGTGGCTACCAAGAAAATCCCAGTCTATGGACCTTTGGTTCCCTCCTATTTATAGAGGTCTCTTGTAAACCCTAATGGATCCTGCCCTATTGGGTATTGGATCTTCATCCAATTACCCAAGCCTCTTAGATTAATGGGTCTCTACTAAATAATCTAGCTCTTATTGAATCTCATCCATAGGATCCAATAATACAAGGGCTTATTGGATATCCAATAAGATAGGGGCTCCGGCGGATATCTCATATCCAAACCTCTAATCGTCGCAACACCTACCATATATATATAACCCTCTAGGCCCACTATCGAGCTGGCCATGCGTCACACCTATCAGAACTCCTTCTGACTTAGTGAATTATTATCTCTATAATAATTCACTTGACTCATCGATTACGGAAGTACTAGGTCATTATGCCGTAGTCCCCAGATGATACTGGAGAATTCAATCCTTTGGATCTATCTATCCTCAGTTAGCATATATTTATAATCCCTCATCCATATAATATCCTAGAAACTATATATTAGGTATGGTATTGTTAGGCTTATACGATTTCTAGTCGAGTCTCGCTTTAATCGAATTATCTTGGAGAACTCTTTCTCTCTCAATCCGAATGACCCTAGTCAGGGATTTTACCTGAGCAAGAATATATGGGATATTCCTCTCATGATACTGAGAGTGGATGATCCTTTATTGATACTTAATTGCCCTCGTAAGGTTGGCTGCCACTTCCAATAACCGATTGTACTAGATCTAGAACTTTTAAACTTATAAGTTTGGTATCAAAGAGTGGAGAACTCATACAGGACATCCTTGGTGTCTCAAGTCTAAGGATCAGATACACTATTGGGGATATGGAATCGCTGTTTGACATAAGGTATCAAAACCATCCAACATTCCGTGAGCGAATCAATCAGTGAACTTATTCTCCAATGAGCACCTATTATGTATCCTTAGTGTCCCTATACAAGTAGCTATGAGACCAGCCACCTCCATCATATGGGCGGGTATACAGCACACCAGTCTATCTAGTTATCTCGATGTCCCTTTTGAGTAACCTATGACTGGGATTATTTAGGGTTTGTGTTTAAAGGTGAATCGGTCTCATTATCATGATCTCATCATGATCTGATTCCCATTTCACAGATCCAAGGACATTACAATATACATCCAGATAATATGAGAAAATACCAATAAGCATAAGTAAAGAGATTGATGCAGCATATTATAGGTGTCATCACTCATGTGATTGGCTTGTAGGGCACCTATAACTAGCAATCTCCCACTTGACCTAAAGCCAATCACCTATTTGTCTGTTTACTATCAGACTTTTGTGATGCTCAAAGACAATATGAATCAATGGCTTTGTTAGTGGATCTGCAATGTTATCTTCGCATGAAACTCTTTCCACTACTACATTTCTTTAGGCCACGATCTCTCTAATAAGCCGGAACCTCCTCAGAATATTTTCTGATGAGACCCGAGTTCCCTTATTTGATAATCACCTTATAGTTATCGCAATATAAGGGAATCAGCTCCTCATTGCTCAGCACAACTCCCAAATTTATGATGAAGTACTTCATCTAGACTCTCTCATTTACTACCTCTACTATAGGAATATACTCCGCCTCTATGGTCGAGTCAGTAGTAGTATCTTACTTAGAACTCGTCCAGCATATTGCTTCTTCATTCAGGGTAAACATATGTCTTGAATTGGCTTGCCATCATCAACATAGGACTGGAAGGTCGAGTCCATACAGCCCTCAATCCTAAGGCTACTTTCTCATATACTAGTAAAAGATCCTTAGTACTTCTTAAGTACTTAAGGATACTCTTTACTGCTTTCCAGTGCTCCAAGCTTGGATCCGCCTGATATCTACTTGTAACACTCAAAGCATATGCTATATTAGGCCTAGTACATAACATAGCATATATGATAGACCCTATTGCTAAGATATAGGGTATCCTATACATGTGTATTTTTTCTAGGAGCTATTAGGGATATACTCCTAAAAAGTGATAGCCTATGTCTCATCGGTATGAGACCTCTCTTGAAATTTTTCATGCCAAACCTTTTGACAATGGTGTCTATATACCTTGATTGGGACAAACCAAGCATCCTCTTGGATCTATCTCTATAAATCTAAATCCCCAATATATAGGATGCTTCCCTAAGACCTTCATGGAGAAGTGTCTAGATGGCCAAACCTTTACCGTGGAGAGCATTCTTACATCATTCTCAATGATTAGGATGTCATTCATATATAACACCAAAAAAGTGATAGCGCTCTCACTTACCTTCCTGTATACATAAGGCTCATCTTCGTTCTTAACGAAGTCATAAGATTTGATCCCTTATCAAATCTTATGTTCCAACTTTAGGAAGCTTGCTTCAGTCCATAGATGGACCTAAGCAACCTGCACATCTTATCTGGACTGGCCTTAGACATGAATCTCTTAGGCTGTATCATATACACCTCCTCCTCGAGGTTATCGTTGAGGAACATGATTTTCACATCCATCTACTAGATCTCATAGTGTGTTGTAGTAGCCAATAGAATTCAAATGGATTTTAGTATGGCTATGGGTGAGAAAGTTTTGTCATAGTCAATACCATGGCTTTGACAATACCCCTTAGCCACTAGCCTGGCTTTATAGGTCTCTACCTTTTCTTCTACTTCGATCTTTTTCTTAAAGATCTACTTGCAACCAATGGGTATGATACCCTCAGGTGCATGAACTAGGTTTCAAACCTTGTTAGAGTATATGGAATCTATCTTTGAATTCGTGGCTTCTTGCTACTTCTTGAAGTCTATACTTGTAATAGTCTCCTTGCAAGTTTGAGGATAATATCTTCAACATCCTCTCCTCTAATATGTCCCACATATCTCTAAGGAGGATGGGATACACTTTTGCATCTATGTAAAGTCGAAACTTGTGTGCTAGGTACCGAATGACTTTAGCTATGGAATGCGGCTTGAGCTGGGTTCTCCAACCTCTCTTAACTCTATTATGCTCCCATTGTCTCTACCAAGAATGTGTTCCTTCTCAAAGAACACTATTTTCTTGGCTACAAAGACCTTTTGGTCCTTGAGGTGATAAAAATAATACCCATAAGTTTCTTTGGGGTATCCCATGAACTTGCACCATTCCATTCTGGATTCTAACTTATCGGGCTTATATCTTTTAACGTGGGTAGGATAGCCCTAAATCTTAAAAACCTTAAGATCAGGCTTCTCTTGCCGTATCTCATATGGTACAGACACTACCGACTTAGTTGAAACTTTGTTCAGAAGGTAAGCTACGGACTCTAGGGCATATCCCTAGAATGAGACGGGTAGGTCAACGAAACTCATCATGGACTACACCATGTCTAATAGTGTGTGATTTCTCCTTTCAAATACACCATTGAGCTAGGGTGTATAAGGAGGTGTCCATTAGGATAAAATCCCCTGGTCCTTAAGGAATTGGGTTTACTCTATACTCAAGGACTGACCTCCTCGATCTGATTGAAGAGTCTTGATACTCTTTCCAATTTGAACCTCTACTTCATTCTTATACTCCATGAATTTCTCGAAGGCTTCGGACTTGTACTTCATCAAGTACACATGTCCATACCTAGAGAAATCATTAGTGAAAATAATAAAGTAGGAATAACTACTAATGGCCTGTGTTGACATGGGACCACATACATCACTATGTATAAGTACCAATAACTCAGTGGCTCTTTCTTCAATTCCACTAAATAGAGAGTTGGTCATCTTTCCATGAAAGCAAGGTTTGCAAGTCGCATATAACTCATAGTCAAATGGATCTAGGTAACCATCTATCAGCAACTTTTGAATCCTTTTCTCATGGATATGACCGAGCCTACAATGCCATAGGTATGCATTGTTCACCTCATCTTGTTTCCTCTTGGACACACTTATATGTGGAGTAGTATCTAGCATAATCAAACAATTATGCAATGTTCCTCTCATGTTAATCTTATCATCCTCAATAGTTGAACAATTATTATTCTAAAAAACTACTTTATAACCATTCAATGTCAAACATAAAATGGAAATAACATTTTTGATGATAGAGAGAACAAAATAACATACATTTAATACAATAGTAGCTCCAACAAGCAAATGTAGGGTGACCTCACTAATAGCAATAGTAGCAACTCTTGCTTCATTGCCCGTCTTGAGATCCATCTTGCCTCTCATCAATCTCCTAGGTCCTATCAGAACCTACAATGAATTACAGATATGATAAATACTATCGGTATCCAATACCTATGTGTTATCATATGAGTCTGACAGATAGAGACTAATCATGAATGCATATTTGAAGCTTCTCTAAGCTTCTATTTTATCTTCTCTATAATATACTCTTTGTAGTTCCTCTTCCAATACCTGTCTTCGGCATAGTGGAAGCACTGGCTTTTGTCCTCTTCCGAGTCTTCTTAGTAACCTTTGCTTTACCCGATCTACCCTTGCCCTTTACCCTTCTCAAGGGACTTTTCTGTCTTCCTTTTCTTTTTGGTCTTACCAGCATAGAGAACTATGAAAAGGAATCGAATAAGGACTGAAGTACAAGATCAACATATAGGTTATCCTCTAGGACCATTCCTAGACTTGTGAGTGTCTCTATCCACTCAATCATCTTAAGGACATAGTTCTAAACCGATGTCCCCTCAGTCATCCTGGCATGGAAAAGACTCTTTGATATCTCATATCACTGAGTTCTTCCCTGTTCCTTAAACAATTTACGGAGATATAGGAGTATGAAATTAGCATCCATATTTTCATGCTATCTTTGTAACTCAGTAGTCATGGAGCCCAACATATAACACTAAGCAAGAATAGAGTCATCTACGTACTTCATATAGCGAGCGATCTCATCCTCGCTTGCCCCTTCCTTGGGCATAGGCATTACTATTTCAAGGACATATGCGATTTTCTTCATCATAAGAATGATTCTCAGCTTGCAGAGCCAATCCATATAATTTGGACCAATGAGGTGGTTGGTAACAAGTATGCCATATAGAGAGTCTAATAGCGACATTTTAAAAAAAATAAAGATATAGTAATAAATAAATAACATGCAGATTTTGTAGACATATAAATAATCAAGATATAGACTTTGTTGGGAAATTGGGAGATTCAACATCTCATGCATAGTGGAAAATAAAAACAAGACTAGATTTACCATAGTTACATACTTGGCAATCGTGCGATGATTGGTGCACAAAAATCGTAAATTCGAAAAATCCATATGTATCATGTCAGAAGCATTACCTGGGGAGATTGTATATCCCTAAATATTTTAGATCCAATGAAGAGGATGAAGGAGCACTAGCGTACTCCTCTATAGTGGTAATCCACACAATAGACGTAGTAACGACGCTCATTAGATCATTGTAGGATCTCTCTCCACGTGCACCACAAGGCTACCAGAGCCAAGGAGGAGGGGAGGAGACTGAGGAGAATAGGAGGATGACTACCAAGAGCTCTCAACCTATGAACCAGAAGGTTCCTCCTATTTATAGAGGTGGAGGAAGCTTATCTTTAACAGATCCTATTTACACTGGATCTCTATCCAATTGGATCTTATCCACAGGATCCAATTTGATCTCATCTAATTGGATCTTATCCAATCATTTAATTGGATCTCATCCTATTACCCAATTGGATCTCATCCATAGGATCCAAACTAGGGCTTCGCAGATATCTCATATCCACACCTCTACTCGTCGCAATCTACCTTATGTTTATGACTCTCTAGGCTCGATACCGAGCTGACCATGAATTGCTCCTGTCAGAACTCCTTTTGACTTAGAACACCTTATGATATAGTGAATTATTATCTCCATACTAATTCACTCGACTCATCGACTATGGACGTACTAGGCCACTACGCCATAGTCCCTAGACGGTATAGGGGAATCTAATATATTAGACCTGTCTATCCTCAATTACCATGTATCTATAGTCCCTCATCCATCTAATATCCCAAAGACCATATATTGGGCATGGTAAAGTTAGGCGCATACGGAATCCTGTTCGAGTCTCGCTCTAATCAGATTCTCTTGGAGAACTCTTTCTCTCTCAATTCGAACGACCTTAGCTAGGGATTTTGCTTGAGCGAGCACATGCGGGATATATCTCTCATGATACCGAGAATGGATGATCTTCTATTGACATGCAATTGCCTTCATAAGGTTGGCTACCATTCCCAAGTACCGGCTATACTAGATCTAGAGCTCTCTAAACCTATAAGTCTAGCGTCAAAGAATGGAGTACTCAAACAAGACATCTTTGGTACCTCAAGTCTAAGGACCAGACACACTACTGGGACTATGGAATCGTTGTTTGACATTAGGTATCATTAACTATATAGCATTCTGTAAGCGGATCAATTAGTGAACTCATTCTCCAATAAGCACATATACTGTACCTCTAATGTCCCCATATAAATGACTATGAGACCAATCGCGTCCATCATATAGATAAGTATATAGCACACCAGTCTATCTGGTTATCTCGATGTCCTCATCGACTAACCTATAACCAAGATGATTTAGGATCTATGTTTAAAGGTATATCGATCTCATTATCGTGATCTCATCATGATCCGATTCCCATTGTATAGATCCATGGACATCACAATATTCATCCAAATAATATGAGAAAATATCAATAATAATATTCGAAGAGATCGACGTAACATGTCATAGGTGCCATCACTCATGTGATTAGCTTGTAGGGCACCTATAACCAACAATCTCTCACTTGACCTAAAGCCAATCACCTATGTGTTTGATCCCCATCAGACTTTTGTGACACTCAACTATAATCTGAGTTAACGACTTTGTCGATGAATCTATAATGTTATCTTTGGATGGAACTCTTTTACTACTACATCTCCTCGGCCACGATCTCTTTGATCAAGTGGAACCTCCTAAGAACGTGCTTAGACTTCACGATGAGACCTAGGTTCTTTTCTTGAGCAATTACCCCATTATTGTCATAATATAAGGTAATCGGCTCCTCGCAATTTAGCACGACTCCTAGATCTCGCGATGAACTTCTTCATCTAGACTCTCTCCTTTGCTGCCTCTACCACAAAGAATGTATTCCGCCTCTGTAGTCGAGTCAATAGTAGCATCTTACTTAGAACTTTTCTAGCATACTGCTCCTCCATTCAGGATAAACACGCACCCTGAATTCGACTTGCTATCATCGACATTAGATCGAAGCTTGAGTCTGTGTAGCCCTTAACTCTGAGACTACTACCTCCATATATCAGTAAAAGATCCTTAGTCCTTCTCAAGTACTTAAGGATACACTTTACTATTTTCCAGTGCTCCAAGCCTAGATCTGCCTGATACCTGCTCGTGACACTCAAAGTATGCACTACGTCAGGCTTGGAACATAGCATAGCATATATAATAGACCCTATCGCTAAGGCATATGGTATTCTATCTATGTGTGCCCTTTCTTCAGGAGTCTTTGGGGACATCCTCTTAGAAAGTAAAATTCCATGTCTCATCGGTATGAGATCTCTCTTGGAATTTTTCATATCAAATCTTTTGACAATGGTGTCTATGTACCTAGATTGGGATAAGCCAAGCATCTACTTAGATCTATCTCTATATATCTGAATCCCTAGAATATAGGATGCTTCCCCTAAGTCCTTCATGGAGAAGTGTTTAGATAGCTAAGCTTTTACTGTGGAGAGCATTCCTACATCATTCCCAATGAATAAGATGTTATCCACATATAACACCAAGAAGGTGATAGCGCTCCCACTTACCTTCCTATACATACAAGGCTCATCTTCGTTCTTAACGAGGTCATAAGATCTGATCATCTCATCAAATCTTATGTTCCAACTTCAGAAGCTTGCTTTAGTCTATAAATGGACTTCAAAGAATCTGCACATCTTATCTCGACTATGCTTAACATGAACCCCTCAGGTTGTATCATGTACACTTCCTCTTCAAGGTTGTTATTTGAGGAATGCGCTTTCACGTCCATCTGCCAGATCTCATAGTCATAATGTGCTGCAATAACCAATAGAATTCGGATGGATTTTAGCATAGCTACGGGTGCAAAGGTTTCGTCATCGTCAACACATTGCCTTTGATGATACCCTTTAGCCACTAGCCTTGCCTTATAGGTCTCCACCTTTTCATCTATCCCGATCTTCTTCTGAAGATCCATTTGTAGCCAATGGGTACGATACCTCAGTGCATCAACAAGGTTCTAAACCTTATTGGAGTACATGGATTCCATCTCAGAATTCATGGCTTCTTGCCACTTCCTAGAGTCTATGCTCATAATAGCCTCCTCGTAGGTCTGAGGATCAATGTCCTGAATGTCCTCTCCACTAATATGTCCTACATATCTTTCAGGAGGGTGTGACACTCTACCACCCTACACAAAATTGGAACTTGTGTGTTAGGTACCCAGTATAGACTCGATCTCTGGAATGGTGCCTGAGCTAGGTTCTCTAACCTCGCTTAATTCTATTATGCTCCCACTATTTCTGCCAAGAATATGTTCCATCTCAAGAAACACTACTCTCTTGGCAACAAAGACCTTTTGGTCCTCAGGGTGTTAGAAATAATAATCACAAGTTTCCTTGGGGTATCCCATGAACTTGCACTATTCCATCCTAGATTCCAACTTATCGGGGTCGTGTCTTTTAACATGGGTAGGGTAGCCCCAAATCTTAACAATCTTAAGATCAGGCTTCATCCCTCTCCATATCTCATATGGTGTAGACACTACCGATCTATATGGAACTCTGTTTAGAAGGTAAATTATAGTCTGTAGGGTATATCCCCAAAATGAGATGGGTAGGTCAGCGAAACTCATAATGGACTACATGATAGACTCTAGAGGAATTCTATGTAGATTGATTTTTGAGGGGGATCAACCCTTGGAATGCTATAGGGGTTCCACCCTCCAAGTAGTCGGCCTTGTGGCTGCAAAGTAGATTAATCTTTTCTTATTAAAAAGAGGTGGAGACTACATGCTTATATAGGACTCTAAACCCTAGCTCTAGGGGCTGCTTCCTAAGTGAACTACTCATTTTACCCTCAACCTTAGCTAACCGGCCACTCTTCTTTATAGGATAGAGGTGGCTAGGTGGGGTTTATTACACTCTCACAGGATTTTTATTAGCTGCTACTTAGTTGAGTAGGATCCAACCCTGCTAGGGTCCTATCAAGCTCGCCCTCTTTAAATCAGCCTTGTCCTTAAGGCTAAGGTTCCATGAACTCGTGGAACCGGTTTTAGCTCCTCATATGATTCCCATATGACATCTTTGGGTGGTAAATTATTCCAATGCACTAGCACTTCAATAGAGGAACATCGGTGACGCATCATGATTTTACGATTGAGGATGACTTGTGGTTGGGCTTGAATATCTCTATCAGCAGTGGTGTTGGGCAATTGAATCTAGGGTGACTCATGTTTTCCCAACTTGAGCTTCAGGCATGACACGTGGAAGACATGGTAGATTTTGGCATCCTTAGGTAATTTTTTAATGATGTTGCTAGTCTCTAGATCCTTCTTCCATTCCTCCCTAATGTCCTCGAGGAAGCCGGTGGTAGGAAGAGAGATGACTGAAAATTCAGCTTGCTCAAGTAGCCGTGAGAGTACATCTGCTGCAACAACATTTTCTTTCCCTTTTTTTGTAAATAATTTCATAATCAAATATTAGAAGTTTGGTTACCCATTTTTGTTTCTCTGAGGATGATTGATAGAACCCCAAAGGAATTCTATGGAGATTGATCTTTGAGGGGGATCAACCCTTGGAACGCTATAGGGGTTCCACCCTCTAAGTAACCTAGTGGCTGCAATTCTAGATTGATCTTTTTTATTCTAAAGAGGTGGAGGCTACAAGCTTATATAGAGCTCTAAACCCTAGCCCTAGGGGCTGCTTCTTAAGTGAACTACCCAATTTGCCCTCAACCTTAGCGGGCCGGCCTAGTAATAAGGGGGGCGGTGGCTAAGAAGCCCAAAGACCCAAATATAAACCCTAGCCTTTCTTCTTTATAGGATAGAAGCAGCTAGGTGGGGTTTATTACACTCTCACAGGGTTTTTATTAGATGTTACATGGTTGAGTAGGACCCAACCCTACTAGGGTCCTATCAAGCCCGCCCTCTTCGAATCAGCCTTGTCCTCAAGGCTGGGGTTCCATGAACTCAGGGAATTGGGTCTTCAACTCCTCATATGATTCCCATGTGGCATCTTCGAGTGATAAATTAGTCCAATATACTAGTACTTCAGTAGAGGGACGTCGATGACGCATCACGACTCTGCGGTCGAAGATGGCTTGTGGCTGGGCTTGAATATTTCCATCATCAGTGGTGTTGGGCAGTTGGATCTGGGGTTTCTCATGTTCTCCCAACTTGGGCTTCAAGCATGACACGTGGAAGACAGGTGAATTTTGGCATCTTCATTAATTTAAGTCTGCACACCACAGCTCCAATATGCTCTATGATCTGATAGGGCCCATAAAAACGTAGAGATAGCTTCATGGAGGCTCGTGTGCTGATGGATAGTTATTTGTATAGCTATAAGCGAAGATAAACCCAATCTCCTACAAAAAATTCTCTTTCGCTTCTTCGTGTATCAGCTTGTTACTTCATTCTAGCTTGAGCGGTAGAGAGATTATCCTTTAGCAGCTGTAGGAGTTTGTCCCTATCAATTAAATCTTGGTCGACCTAATCTACCTTAGTCGAGCCAATTACATACTTTGGAATCACAGGAGCCGGCCGACCATATAATGCTTCATATGAGGTACATTTTGTAGATAACTGATATATAGTATTGTACCACCATTCGGCCCAGGGGAGCCATTTCGTCCACTCCTTTGGCTGATCATTGGCAAAACACCAAAGGTATGTCTCTAAACACTTGTTCACCATTTCTGTTTGGCTGTCAGTTTGTGGATGATATGCAGTGCTCATCTTAAGTTTGGTGCCCTGTAATTGAAATAACTCGGTCCAAAATTTACTAGTGAAGACCCTATCATGATCACCTATAATGGACCTTGGCATCCCATGCGCTTTAATAATATTTTCTATGAAAATCTGAGCAATACTAACAAAGAAGTGTAGGGATTTCACTGACAAAGACAAAAATGAGCATATTTCATAAGTCGATCAACCACCACAAGGATTATACTTTTACCTTTGGAAGGTGGCAGCCCTTCGTTGAAGTCCATGGAGATGTCACCACACCGAGTCCGTATGGGTAGTGGTTGTAGTTTCCCTGGCTCGCCAACTGCTTTCACCTTTTGCTCGTTGACATACATCACATTGTGCTACGTGATTCAGAAATAATTTTTGCATCCCTTTCCAATAAAAGTTTTGCTTCACTCTTTTGTAGGTTCTTAGAAATCCGGAGTGCCCTGCTGAAGGTGTGGAGTGCATTTCATGCAGAATGACTTTGATGCAAGGGGAGTTTGGTATAAGCACAATACGACCTTTATAGCGTAGATCCCTCGAATCCCAAGTATAGTGAGCTATTGCGCTTGGATCCTCCTCTAATTTTTTTATGATGTTGCTGGTTTCTGGATCCTTCTTCCATTCCTCCCTAATGCCCTCGAGGAAGCCAATGGTAGGAAGAGAGATGGTCGAAAATTCAGCTTGTTGAGGGAGTGTGAGAGTGCATCCGCAACAACGTTTTCTTTCCCCTTTTGTAAATAATTTCATAATCAAATCTGAGAAGTTTGGTTACCCATTTTTGCTACTCCAGGGATAATATCTTCTGTTCCAAAAAGTACTTAAGGCTTCTATGGTCGATCTTAATCTGAAATCGTCGGCCAATTAGGTAGGGTCTCCACTTTGTTACTACGTGCACAATGGCGAGCATCTCCTTATCATAGATAGACATTTTTTTATGGGAGGGAGACAATGCCTTACTAGTGTATGCAGTGGTCGACTATCTTGCATGAGAATGGCTCCAATTCACTCCCGATACATCGGCCTCAATGATGAAGGGTCGACTAAAATCTAGTAGCGCTAGCATCGGTGTCATCATCATGGCTGCCTTAAGTCATGTCGAAGGCAACGGAGGCTTTGTTCGACCATAGGAAGGCATCTTTTTTTAGTAGAGAAGTGAGGGGGGCACTAATCTTCCCATAGTCCTTCACGAATTTTCTGTAGTAGCCCGTTAGTCCAAGGAACCCATGCAGCAATTTCACATTTGTAGGTTTCGGCCAGCCTTGCATTGCTTTAATTTTTATTGGGTCTACGGCCAATCCTTCTTCTCGATATTATATGCCCAAGGTACTCTACTTTTTGCTGGAGAAAGCTACACTTTGATAGCTTAACAAAAAGAGTATTCTCTCGAAGGATAGTCAAAACAATTCGCAAGTGCTGAAAGTGAGTCTCAAGAGAAGGGTTGTAAATGAGAATATTATCAAAAAATACCAGCACAAATTTGTGAAGAAAGCTCCAAAAAATATCTTTCATGAGACTTTGGAAGGTTGAAGGAGCAATAGTGAGTCCAAAGGGCATTATCAAGAATTCATAATGGCCGTTATGAGTGCGAAAAACAGTTTTTGGGATGTCGCCTTCACATACCCGAATTTGGTGGTAACCAGATCGAAGGTCCAACTTTGTAAAGACTCGAGCTTCTTTTAATTCATCAAGAAGTTCATCCACCACTGGTATTGGGTACTTATCCTTGACGGTGATGTCATTTAGAGCTCGGTAGTCAATGCACATCCGCCAAGTTCCATCTTTCTTGCGCACAAGTAGCACTAGTGAGGAGTAGGGGCTGCAGCTTAGCCGAATCACCCCTGTTTCAAGCATTTCCTTCACGATATTCTCAATTTCATCTTTCTGGAGGTGAGGATAGTGGTAAGGCTGAGTGTTTACTGGTGGTTTGCCTGGAAGGATTGGAATTCGATGATCATGTTGCCGAGTAGGAGGAAGACTGCACGGTTCAGCAAAAACATCGTCAAATTCAACAAGCAGTTGGGTGATATTTTGATCTTTAATTTCTATTTTCTCCCCCTCTGGTTGCTACTAGAGATGCATAAGAAAGCCACCATTTATCTTGTGTAAAACTTTCTCCATTCGTTGGGTTGAAACGGTGGTTACGTTGCTTCCACGCTTCCCACGTAGGGTGACCTGTTTGCCTTTGCAATAGAATTTCATAATAAATTTGGAAAAGTTCCAAGAGACATCACCTAGTGTCGTCAGGTCATTCTACTGCCAAAGATAGCCTCATAATCATCAATTGGTAGGAGGAAGAAGTCAACAACAATTTCTTGGTCCTGCAGTAATAGTTTCACCTGCGAGCATCTTTGGTCGCATTTTAGGATTCGGCCGTCGACGACCTTTACGTCGAACTTGCTACAACCTTCAATGTGGAGCGCCATCCGAGCAGCAATCTTACTATTTAGAAAGTTATTAGTGCTGCCTGTATCGATGAGAATGGTGATCGGTTGTTGTTTGAGCAGGCCTCTAACTTTCATTGTTTGCGGATTTGAGTAGCCAGCTAGCGCATGTACTGTAAAGTCATTCGATTGTGGCTTTTCTTCCACATCTTCATCCTCATGTTTAAGACTCTCTTTTGGCTATTCACTAATCTCTTCTTCCACTGGTTCAATCACAAGAAGTCTCCCCTTTTTACAGCGATACTCACGGCTCCACAGCTCGTCACAATGCCAACATAACCCCTTGGCAGATCGGTCTCGAAGCTCTTCTCTTGTCAACCTTTTGGTGCAGGAGCTTGGCTGATAGTAGGGGGGGTTGAGGGCTTCGATATTGCTGGTTGGGGAGCGACCCTAGTCCTCCGGGCTTCGTGGTTCAATCGCTCCTCCTGAAGTCGTGCGAAAGAGATGGCTGCCATAAGCGTGTACGGTTATCGCGCTTTCACTTCTCCTCGGATCTCCGGCTTCAAGCCCTCAATAAATGTCCCCAATAACTATTTTTAGACCAATCACGAGTTTGATTAGATAACCTTTCAAACTTGGTTTGATACTCTTGGATGGTGGAGATTTGTCGGATCTTTGCTAGTTGTCCGTCGATGTTCTCGTAATCGGTTGGTCCGAAATAAATCAGCAGTCCTTCTTTGAATTGTCGCCATGAGAGGACTCCATAAGTATGTTTAAACCAATCAAACCATTGTATGGCATCCCCTTCAAGATGTATAGCGGCAATTTCTACAATAGATGCATCTGTGGTTTTGTGGTACCGAAAATATCGCTCCGCGTGCGAGATCCAACCAATCGGGTCTCCTTCTTCCCATCTAGGGAAGTCCACCCTCATGCATGGATAGTGGGGATCGGTCATAGAGCCTCTCCTCTCTTAGATGTCATCTCTTCTATTAGAGCTCTCTCCTTGATGTGATTTCTTTGGGCTCGGTGGTCCACCCAAACTAAGTTTGGCAAAGAGAGTTCGAATCTTCTCCTCCATTCGTATCTCGAAGGCTTTGAATTTAGCATCAATTGCCTCCTCGGATGCCATAGAATATGTCTCCAAATCTGTAATATTAAGATCTCTTTTTTGCTGTCGGGTTAAAGGCATGTATTGGTTGAGAGAAGTGGTGGTTGAAAGAGTTGGTGGATTGGTGAATGTAGGCTGCGGTTTAGGCTTGTTTTGTGGTTGTTTTGGGTGCAGTTTAAGGCTGCAGTTTGATGGAGTTTTTGGACTATGATGGTAGTGGATGAAGGTTAGGGAAGAGGGTTTTCGATCTGTGGTAGATTACAACAAAGATTTGACAAAAATCAGTGGCAATTGTTGCCTATATGCGCATCTCATAAGAGCAGAATTATCGTCGAAGAAATAGCGATTTCTCGATGAAATTTCCAATGAAAACTCAGGGGTTTGAGGAGGGGGTTTGACAATAGAATCTTAGTTTAGATAGCAATTAGGATAACAAATTGGATCAAGAAAGTTCGGCAGCAAAGCAGTAAAGAAATCGGTGCAAGATGCAATAGCAGAATTCTCATCGAAAAATTCCAGCAGTTTACGACGAGAGATTGCAGCAACACACGAATTTTTTTTTTGATGAATTCTATAATAGATCAATCATGGATGGGAGCCAAGATGATCTATGAGGTGCACAAAAAATTTTGTTCAAAAAGGATAACAATTAGATCGGTTAAAGGCAACAACACCTGGCTGAAATTTTCTAGCGATCCTTTGTTACAAAGATGGTAACTTTTGCGATGCAAAGAATTCGCAGACAAGGGATCGATAGAAAAACTTCTTTTTGATATTTTAGATGAAAAATTGCAGCATCAAAAGGTATTTGTGGTAGAAAAATACCAGATCTCTTATGCAATTGGAGGTGGCGACTGTAGATTGAATTGATCTATGTCAAGAGATGACGATGGAGATGACGACGTCAAGAGCAATTGTGGGAATTGCTTGGCTGATGGTGGGCGGTAGGGATGGCAGCAAAAGCAGCAAGATCGCTGCTTTGATACTAGATGATAGAACCTAGAGGAATTCTTTAGAGATTGATCTTTGAGGAGATCAACCCTTGAACGCTATAGGGTTCCACCCTCCAAGTAGCCTAGTGGCTGCAATTCTAGATTGATTTTCTTATTCCAAAGAGGTGGAGGCTACAAGCTTATATAGGGCTCCAAACCCTAGCCCTAGGGGCTGCTTCTAAGTGAACTACCCAATTTGCCCTCAATCTTAGTGGGCCGCCCAATAACAAGGGGGGCGACGATAAGAAGCCCAAAGACCCAAATATAAACCCTAGCCTCTCTTTTTTATAGGATAGAGGTGGCTAGGTGGGGTTTATTACACTCTCACAGTGGTTTTTATTAGATGCTACATGGTAGAGTGGGACCCAACCCTACTAGGGTCCTATCAATGATATCTTCTGCTCCAAAAAAAGTACTTGAGGTTTCTATGGTCGTTTTAATGTGAAATTATTGACCGATTAGGTAGGGTCTCCACTTCTTTACTGCATGCATAATGGCGAGCATCTCCTTATTATAGATTGATATTTTTTGATGAGAGGGAGATAACGCCTTGCTGGTGTATCGAGTGGTTGACCATTGTGCATGAGAATGGCTCCAATTCCAACTCCAAATGCGCGGCCTTAATGATGAAGGGTCTCACAAATCGATAGTGCTAGCACGACATCAAGTTATCATGGCTACCTTAAGTTTATCAAAGGCATCGGAGGCTTCATCTGACCATTGGAAGGTACCTTTTTTTAGTAGAGAAGTGAGGGGTGCACTGATCTTCCCATAGTCCTTCACAAATTTTCGGTAGTAACCTGTTAGTCTAAGGAACCCATGCAGCAATTTCACATTTATAGGTTTCGGCCAGCCCTTACATGGCTTCGATTTTTGTTGGGTCTCATCGCCACTCCTTCTTTTGATATTAGGCACCCAAGGTACTCTACTTTTATGAGAAAGCTACACTTTGATAGCTTAACAAAAGAGTATTCTCTCGAAGGATCATGAACAAATCGCAAGTATTGAAAGTGAGTCTCAAGAGAAGGGCTATAAATGAGAATATCATCGAAAAATACCAGCACAAATTTGTGTAGAAAGCGCCAAAAATATCATTCATGAGATTTTGGAAGGTTGAAGGAGCATTAATGAGTCCAAAGGCATTATCAAGAGTTCATAATGGTCGTTATGTGTGCGAAAGTAGTTTTTGGAATGTCATCTCCATATACCCAAATTTGGTGGTAACTTGGATCGAGGTCCAACTCGTAAAGACTCACCTCCTTTTAACTCATCAAGAAGTTCATCCACCACTGATATTGGGTACTTATCCTTAACGGTGATGCCATTTAGAGCTCGGTAGTCGATGTACATTAGCCAAGTTCCATCCTTCTTGCATACAAGTAGCACAGTGAGGAATAGGGTGTAGCTTGGCTGAATCACTCTTGTTTCAAGCATCTCATTTACAATCTTCTCAATTTCATCCTTTTGGAGGTGAGGATAGTGATATGGCCAAGTGTTCACTGGTGGTTTACTCGAAAGAATTGAAATTGATGGTCATGTTATCGAGTAGGAGGAAGACCGTGCGGTTCAACAAAAACATCGTCAAATTCAATAAGCAATTGGGCGAGATTTTGATCTTCAATTTCTATTTTCTTCCCTTTGGTTGCTGATGGAGGTGCATCAAAATGCCACCATTTATCTTATGTAAAACTCTCTCTATTCATTGGGTCGAAACGATGGTTACGTTGCTTTTCGGCTTCCCGTAGGGGATGACCTATTTGCCTTTGTAATAGAATTTTATAATTAACTTAGAAAAGTTCCAAGAGACATCACCTAGCATCATTAGTCATTCTATGCCCATCTTGGCCTCATAATCATCAATTGGTAGGAGGAAGAATTCGGCAACAATTTCTTGGTCTTGCAAGAATAGTTTCACTTGTTGGCATCTTTGAGTCGCACTTTAGGATTCATAGTGACCTTTACGTCGAACTTGCTACAACCTTCAATGTAGAGCACCATCCGAGCAGCAACCTTACTGTTTAAGAAGTTATTAGTGCTGCCCGTGATATGAAAATAGTGATCGGTTGTTGTTTGAGAAGGCCTCCGACTTTCATCATTTGCATATTTGAGTAGCCACTAACGATGTACCATAAAGTTGGTCGATTGTGGCTCTTCTGCTGCATCTTCTTTCTCATGTTCAAAGCTCTTCTAGCTGTTCAATGACCTCTTCTTCTAATCACCTGGTGCATTAGACCCCTTTTTATAGCATCAATAGGGGATAGGAATTCTGGTTTTCCCGATGTGGGACTAAAGGACTTGCCAAACCTAACAAAGCGTACTTAATGAATCCATCAAAATATTTTCTGAATCAATTGATGATTTGACCTTCCTATTGTAGAGTATCCTTAAGAACTTTATATTTCTCTCTGACGGGTGAAGAAAAATTTCTTTCTGATAATCTTGATACTGTAACTAGGGACCATAACCTTATTTATAGTCATAATTGATGAATCTATAATTATGATTATATTTATAATTTATGAATCTATAATTATGCCTCAAGAGTTTCATATTCCTGACTTATCCAGTCATTAAGTTAGAATTATGACTGATGATATCTATACAATTAATTTTTATGACAATTATGTTCTTTAGCCATATAAATTTATTTTAATTAGATCACTTTAATTTTGGCTAATCAGAATAATGACTTAACACATTTAATTATACATGTGTGACCCTCAAAATTCTAACATCTTCCTCTTGAAGAACTTAAAGGATCTCTAATGACCTATGAGTTAGCATGCAAAACTAATGAAGACAAAGAGAAAAGCTTACCAAAGAAAAAGAAGGATATTACTCTTAAATTCAAAGAAAATTACTCAAGTGAAAGCTCGAAATGATAATGATAATGACATGACACTTCTTAGAAAAAAAATTAAAAAAATTTATCAAGATAAATCAAATAAAAAGAGAAGGTAAGACCAAAAGTAAACCCAAAAAACATGCAATCATATGCTACAAAAAAAAGCAATGACACTTTAAAAATGAGTGCCCATAATTGAAGAAGTTATCATCTCAAAAGATGAAAAAAATATTTGGGTGACATTGGATGAATCAAGTGAGTCGAAGATGAAAGAGCAAATTAACGAAGAAATGATAAATTATGCCTTAATGACTTTCAATAATGAGGTATTTAACTCTTCTAAAACTTCATCTTATAAAAAATTACTCGAAACATTTCATGAATTATATGATAAACTAAAAAATATTGGTAAAAAATATAATTTATTAAAAAAATCTGGCTAATGAGTTTAACGTATTAAAGAATATATTTGACAAATATATGTCAGCATCTTATACTCCTTACACTAACTGTGAAAATTTAGAATCATCTAATCTTGAACTTAAAAATAAGTTATTTAAAAAATTACAAGAATTAATATAAAAAGATTTAATTGCTATGAATGAAAAATTAAAATATTGCTTTGAAGAGTTAATTGATAATGATAATATAATATAATCTCTTAAAAAGAAAATATATTTCCACAATAAACTTAAAAAAATTAAAAATTTAAAATAGATCACTTGATAGGATTCTTGCTAAATAAAATTATATATTTAGAAAAGAAGGTATTAGTTACATAAGTAGTAGCATTCATCGTAAGCCAACCAAATTTATAGAAGGATCAATATTGCATACACACATACTCTCTAAAAGTAAATACAACTTTTGTGAAATATTTGGTTATTATACTTACTCATATTCTCTTAAGAAAAATAGTCATCTTAAATTAGTTTTAGTTTCTAAAAAAATATAAATAATTTAAATCTAATAGATAAAAAAAAAGATCTAACTATGAAGGACCGAAAGTTAAATGAGTACCTAAATCAATCCACTTTTTCTTATAGGTATTGTTAGGAAATCTAGGGCGACATCACATGTGCAGTGGAAGAACAGATTTTTTTTTTCATATTTCTATAAAATAAGAAGGTTTTATCATCGTGCGAAGATTAGTGTGTAAAAATCATAAAACCAAAAAATCGTATGTGTTAAGAGATGTGTGCTATCTTGGGAGATTGTATATCCCTGAAATGATGTAGATTTATGAGAGAGGATAAAGGAGGTCAACTATCTCACTTTCTAGTCATGATCCACATGACAGGAGTTGTGAAGACACTCCTTAAATCACTGCATGATTCTCCTTTCCACACACAACACAGGATCAAGAAGGGGTAGTTAAGAAATCTAGGGGGTGACATCTCATGCGCAGCGAAAAAGCATAAAAACAAAACATCTTAGATTTTCATAAAAGGTTTCATCGACGTGTAAAGATTGGTGCGAAAAACAAATCTATGAATTCGAAAACTACATGTGTAAAAGAAACGATAGTACCTAGGAGATCGTATATCCTTGAGATTCTTGCAGATCCATAGGGAGGATAAAGGAGGTTAAGCATCCTCCTCTCTAATAGTATCCACATGGTAGAGATTGCAATGATGCTCCTCTCTAGGAGAGGAGAATAGAAGGTGGCTACCAAGAAAATCCCGATCCTATGGACCTTTGGTTCCCTCCTATTTATAGAGGTCTCTTGTAAACCCTAATGGATCACCTCCCTATTGGGTATTGGATCTTCATCCAATTACCCAAGCCTCTTAGATTAATGGGTCTCTACTAAATAATCTAGCTCTTATTGAATCTCATCCATAGGATCCAATAATACAGGGCTTATTGGATATCCAATAAGATAGGGACTCCGTGGATATCTCATATCCAAACCTCTAATCGTCGCAACACCTACCATATATATATAACCCTCTAGGCCCACTATCGAGCTGGCCATGCGTCACACCTATCGAACTCCTTACGACTTAGTGAATTATTATCTCTATAATAATTCACTTGACTCATCGATTACTGGAGTACTAGGTCATTATGCAGTAGTCCCAGGATGATCTTGGAGAATTCAATCCTTTGGATCTATCTATCCTCAGTTAGCATATATTTATAATCCCTCATCCATATAATATCCTAGAAACTATATATTAGGTATGGTATTGTTAGGCTTATACGATTTCTAGTCGAGTCTCGCTTTAATCGAATTATCTTGGAGAACTCTTTCTCTCTCAATCCGAATGACCCTAGTCGAGGATTTTACTGAGCAGAATATATGGGATATTCCTCTCATGATCTTTGAGAGTGGATGATCCTTTATTGATACTTAATTGCCCTCGTAAGGTTGGCTGCCACTTCCAATAACCGATTGTACTAGATCTAGAACTTTTAAACTTATAAGTTTGGTATCAAAGAGTGGAGAACTCATACAGGACATCCTTGGTGTCTCAAGTCTAAGGATCAGATACACTATTGGGGATATGGAATCATTTGTTTGACATAAGGTATCAAAACCATCCAACATTAGTGAATGAATCAATCAGTGAACTTATTCTCCAATGAGCACCTATTATGTATCCTTAGTGTCCCTATACAAGTAGCTATGAGACCAGCCACCTCCATCATATGGCGGGTATCTGACACACCCGATCTATCTAGTTATCTCGATGTCCCTTTTGAGTAACCTATGATAGGGATTATTTAGGGTTTGTGTTTAAAGGTGAATCGGTCTCATTATCATGATCTCATCATGATCGATTCCCATTTCACACGAGATCCAGGACATTACAATATACATCCAGATAATATGAGAAAATACCAATAAGCATAAGTAAAGAGATTGATGCAGCATATTATAGGTGTCATCACTCATGTGATTGGCTTGTAGGGCACCTATAACTAGCAATCTCCCACTTGACCTAAAGCCAATCACCTATTTGTCTGTTTACTATCAGACTTTTGTGATGCTCAAAGACAATATGAATCAATGGCTTTGTTAGTGGATCTGCAATGTTATCTTCGCATGAAACTCTTTCCACTACTACATTTCTTTAGGCCACGATCTCTCTAATAGCGGAACCTCCTCAGAATATTTTCTGATGAGACCCGAGTTCCCTTATTTGATAATCACCTTATAGTTATCGCAATATAAGGGAATCAGCTCCTCATTGCTCAGCACAACTCCCAAATTTATGATGAAGTACTTCATCTAGACTCTCTCATTTACTACCTCTACTGTAGGAATATACTCCGCCTCTATGGTCGAGTCAGTAGTAGTATCTTACTTAGAACTCTTCCAGCATATTGCTTCTTCATTCAGGGTAAACATATGTCTTGAATTGGCTTGCCATCATCAACATAGGACTGGAAGGTCGAGTCCATACAGCCCTCAATCCTGAGGCTACTTTCTCATATACTAGTAAAAGATCCTTAGTACTTCTTAAGTACTTAAGGATACTCTTTACTGCTTTCCAGTGCTCCAAGCTTGGATCCGCCTGATATCTACTTGTAACACTCAAAGCATATGCTATATTAGGCCTAGTTCATAACATAGCATATATGATAGACCCTATTGCTAAGATATAGGGTATCCTATACATGTGTATTTTTTCTAGGAGCTATTAGGGATATACTCCTAAAAAGTGATAGCCTATGTCTCATCGGTATGAGACCTCTCTTGAAATTTTTCATGCCAAACCTTTTGACAATGGTGTCTATATACCTTGATTGGGACAAACCAAGCATCCTCTTGGATCTATCTCTATAAATCTAAATCCCCAATATATAGGATGCTTCCCCTAAGACCTTCATGGAGAAGTGTCTAGATGGCCAAACCTTTACCGTGGAGAGCATTCTTACATCATTCTCAATGATTAGGATGTCATTCATATATAACACCAAAAAAGTGATAGCGCTCTCACTTACCTTCCTGTATACATAAGGCTCATCTTCGTTCTTAACGAAGTCATAAGATTTGATCCCTTATCAAATCTTATGTTCCAACTTTAGGAAGCTTGCTTCAGTCCATAGATGGACCTAAGCAACCTGCACATCTTATCTGGACTGGCCTTAGACATGAATCTCTTAGGCTGTATCATATACACCTCCTCCTCGAGGTTATCGTTGAGGAACATGATTTTCACATCCATCTACTAGATCTCATAGTGTGTTGTAGTAGCCAATAGAATTCAAATGGATTTTAGTATGGCTATGGGTGAGAAAGTTTTGTCATAGTCAATACCATGGCTTTGACAATACCCCTTAGCCACTAGCCTGGCTTTATAGGTCTCTACCTTTTCTTCTACTTCGATCTTTTTCTTAAAGATCTACTTGCAACCAATGGGTATGATACCCTCAGGTGCATGAACTAGGTTTCAAACCTTGTTAGAGTATATGGAATCTATCTTTGAATTCGTGGCTTCTTGCTACTTCTTGAAGTCTATACTTGTAATAGTCTCCTTGCAAGTTTGAGGATAATATCTTCAACATCCTCTCCTCTAATATGTCCCACATATCTCTAAGGAGGATGGGATACACTTTTGCATCTATGTAAAGTCGAAACTTGTGTGCTAGGTACCTGAACAGACTTTAGCTATGGAATGCGGCTTGAGCTGGGTTCTCCAACCTCTCTTAACTCTATTATGCTCCCATTGTCTCTACCAAGAATGTGTTCCTTCTCAAAGAACACTATTTTCTTGGCTACAAAGACCTTTTGGTCCTTGAGGTGATAAAAATAATACCCATAAGTTTCTTTGGGGTATCCTATGAACTTGCACCATTCCATTCTGGATTCTAACTTATCGGGCTTATATCTTTTAACGTGGGTAGGATAGCCCTAAATCTTAAAAACCTTAAGATCAGGCTTCTCTTGCCGTATCTCATATGGTACAGACACTACCGACTTAGTTGAAACTTTGTTCAGAAGGTAAGCTACGGACTCTAGGGCATATCCATAGAATGAGACGAGTAGGTCAATGAAACTCATCATGGACTACACCATGTCTAATAGTGTGTGATTTCTCCTTTCAAATACACCATTGAGCTAGGGTGTATAAGGAGGTGTCCATTAGGATAAAATCCCCTGGTCCTTAAGGAATTGGGTTTACTCTATACTCAAGGACTGACCTCCTCGATCTGATTGAAGAGTCTTGATACTCTTTCCAATTTGAACCTCTACTTCATTCTTATACTCCATGAATTTCTCGAAGGCTTCGGACTTGTACTTCATCAAGTACACATGTCCATACCTAGAGAAATCATTAGTGAAAATAATAAAGTAGGAATAACTACTAATGGCCTGTGTTGACATGGGACCACATACATCACTATGTATAAGTACCAATAACTCAGTGGCTCTTTCTTCAATTCCACTAAATAGAGAGTTGGTCATCTTTCCATGAAAGCAAGGTTTGCAAGTCGCATATAACTCATAGTCAAATGGATCTAGGTAACCATCTATCAAAGAACTTTTGAATCCTTTTCTCATGGATATGACCGAGCCTACAATGCCATAGGTATGCATTGTTCACCTCATCTTGTTTCCTCTTGGACACACTTATATGTGGAGTAGTATCTAGCATAATCAAACAATTATGCAATGTTCCTCTCATGTTAATCTTATCATCCTCAATAGTTGAACAATTATTATTCTAAAAAACTACTTTATAACCATTCAATGTCAAACATAAAATGGAAATAACATTTTTGATGATAGAGAGAACAAAATAACATACATTTAATACAATAGTAGCTCCAACAAGCAAATGTAGGGTGACCTCACTAATAGCAATAGTAGCAACTCTTGCTTCATTGCCCGTCTTGAGATCCATCTTGCCTCTCATCAATCTCCTAGGTCCTATCAGAACCTGCAATGAATTACAGATATGATAAATACTATCGGTATCCAATACCTATGTGTTATCATATGAGTCTGACAGATAGAGACTAATCATGAATGCATATTTGAAGCTTCTCTAAGCTTCTATTTCATCTTCTCTATAATATACTCTTTGTAGTTCCTCTTCCAATACTGTCTTCGGCATAGTGGAAGCACTGGCTTTTGTCCTCTTCCGAGTCTTCTTAGTAACCTTTGCTTTACCCGATCTACCCTTGCCCTTTACCCTTCTCAAGGGACTTCTCTGCTTCCTTTTCTTTTGGTCTTACCAAAGATAGAGAACTGTGAAAAGGAATCGAATAAGGATCAAGTACAAGATCAACATATAGGTTATCCTTAGGACCATTCCTAGACTTGTGAGTGTCTCTATCCACTCAATCATCTTAAGGACATAGTTCTAAACCGATGTCCCTCACTATCCTGGCATGGAAAAGACTCTTTGATATCTCATATCACTGAGTTCTTCCTCTGCTCCTTAAACAATTTACTGAGAGATATAGGAGTATGAAATTAGCATCCATATTTTCATGCTATCTTTGTAACTCAGTAGTCATGGAGCCCAACATATAACACTAAGCAAGAATAGAGTCATCTACGTACTTCATATAGCGAGCGATCTCATCCTCGCTTGCCCCTTCCTTGGGTATAGGCATTACTATTTCAAGGACATATGCGATTTTCTTCATCATAAGAATGATTCTCAGCTTGCAGAGCCAATCCATATAATTTGGACCAATGAGGTGGTTGGTAACAAGTATGCCATATAGAGAGTCTAATAAGCGACATTTTAAAAAAATAAAGATATAGTAATAAATAAATAACATGCAGATTTTGTAGACATATAAATAATCAAGATATAGACTTTGTTGGGAAATTGGGAGATTCAACATCTCATGCACAGTGGAAAACAAAAACAAGACTAGATTTACCATAGTTACATACTTGGCAATCGTGCGATGATTGGTGCACAAAAATCGTAAATTCGAAAAATCCATATGTATCATGTCAGAAGCATTACCTGGGGAGATTGTATATCCCTAAATATTTTAGATCCAATGAAGAGGATGAAGGAGCACTAGCGTACTCCTCTATAGTGGTAATCCACACAATAGACGTAGTAACGACGCTCATTAGATCATTATAGGATCTCTCTCCACGTGCACCACAAGGCTACCAGAGCCAAGGAGGAGGGGAGGAGACTGAGGAGAATAGGAGGATGACTACCAAGAGCTCTCAACCTATGAACCAGAAGGTTCCTCCTATTTATAGAGGTGGAGGAAGCTTATCTTTAACAGATCCTATTTACACTGGATCTCTATCCAATTGGATCTTATCCACAGGATCCAATTTGATCTCATCTAATTGGATCTTATCCAATCATTTAATTGGATCTCATCCTATTACCCAATTGGATCTCATCCATAGGATCCAAACTAGGGCTTCGCAGATATCTCATATCCACACCTCTACTCGTCGCAATCTACCTTATGTTTGTGACTCTCTAGGCTCGATACCGAGCTGACCATGAATTGCTCCTATCAGAACTCCTTTTGACTTAGAACACCTTATGATATAGTGAATTATTATCTCCATACTAATTCACTCGACTCATCGACTATGGACGTACTAGGCCACTACGCCATAGTCCCTAGACGGTATAGGGGAATCTAATATATTAGACCTGTCATCCTCAATTACCATGTATCTATAGTCCCTCATCCATCTAATATCCCAAAGACCATATATTGGGCATGGTAAAGTTAAGGCGCATACGGAATCTGTTCGAGTCTCGCTCTGTAATCGATTCTCTTGGAGAACTCTTTCTCTCTCAATTCGAACGACCTTAGCTAGGGATTTTGCTTGAGCGAGCACATGCGGGATATATCTCTCATGATACCGAGAATGGATGATCTTCTATTGACACGCAATTGCCTTCATAAGGTTGGCTACCATTCCCAAGTACCGGCTATACTAGATCTAGAGCTCTCTAAACCTATAAGTCTAGCGTCAAAGAATGGAGTACTCAAACAAGACATCTTTGGTACCTCAAGTCTAAGGACCAGACACACTCTCGGGACTATGGAATCGTTGTTTGACATTAGGTATCATTAACTATATAGCATTCTGTAAGCGGATCAATTAGTGAACTCATTCTCCAATAAGCACATATATTGTATCTCTAATGTCCCCATATAAATGACTATGAGACCAATCGCGTCCATCATATAGATAAGTATATAGCACACCAGTCTATCTGGTTATCTCGATGTCCTCATCGACTAACCTATAACCAAGATGATTTAGGATCTATGTTTAAAGGTATATCGATCTCATTATCGTGATCTCATCATGATCCGATTCCCATTGTATAGATCCATGGACATCACAATATTCATCCAAATAATATGAGAAAATATCAATAATAATATTCGAAGAGATCGACGTAACATGTCATAGGTGCCATCACTCATGTGATTAGCTTGTAGGGCACCTATAACCAACAATCTCTCACTTGACCTAAAGCCAATCACCTATGTGTTTGATCCCCATCAGACTTTTGTGACACTCAACTATAATCTGAGTTAACGACTTTGTCAGTGAATCTATAATGTTATCTTTGGATGGAACTCTTTTTACTACTACATCTCCTCGGGCCACGATCTCTTTGATCAAGTGGAACCTCCTAAGAACGTGCTTAGACTTCTGATGAGACCTAGGTTCTTTTTCTTGAGCAATTACCCCATTATTGTCATAATATAAGGTAATCGGCTCCTCGCAATTTAGCACGACTCCTAGATCTGCGATGAACTTCTTCATCTAGACTCTCTCCTTTGCTGCCTCTACCACAGCAATGTATTCCGTCTCTGTAGTCGAGTCAATAGTAGCATCTTACTTAGAACTTTTCTAGCATACTGCTCCTCCATTCAGGATAAACACGTACCCTGAATTCGACTTGCTATCATCGACATTAGACTGGAAGCTTGAGTCTGTGTAGCCCTTAACTCTGAGACTACTACCTCCATATATCAGTAAAAGATCCTTAGTCCTTCTCAAGTACTTAAGGATACACTTTACTATTTTCCAGTGCTCCAAGCCTAGATCTGCCTGATACCTGCTCGTGACACTCAAAGTATGCACTACGTCAGGCTTGGAACATAGCATAGCATATATAATAGACCCTATCGCTGAGGCATATGGTATTCTATCTATGTGTGCCCTTTCTTCAAGAGTCTTTGGGGATATCCTCTTAGAAAGTAAAATTCCATGTCTCATCGGTATGAGATCTCTCTTGGAATTTTTTATATCAAATCTTTTGACAATGGTGTCTATGTACCTAGATTGGGATAAGCCAAGCATCTACTTAGATCTATCTCTATATATCTGAATCCCTAGAATATAGGATGCTTCCCCTAAGTCCTTCATGGAGAAGTGTTTAGATAGCTAAGCTTTTACTGTGGAGAGCATTCCTACATCATTCCCAATGAATAAGATGTTATCCACATATAACACCAAGAAGGTGATAGCGCTCCCACTTACCTTCCTATACATACAAGGCTCATCTTCGTTCTTAACGAGGTCATAAGATCTGATCATCTCATCAAATCTTATGTTCCAACTTCAGGAAGCTTGCTTTAGTCTATAAATGGACTTCAGCAATCTGCACATCTTATCTGGACTATGCTTAACATGAACCCCTCAGGTTGTATCATGTACACTTCCTCTTCAAGGTTGTTATTTGAGGAATGCAGTTTTCACGTCCATCTGCCAGATCTCATAGTCATAATGTGCTGCAATAACCAATAGAATTCGGATGGATTTTAGCATAGCTACGGGTGCAAAGGTTTCGTCATCGTCAACACATTGCCTTTGATGATACCCTTTAGCCACTAGCCTTGCCTTATAGGTCTCCACCTTTTCATCTATCCCGATCTTCTTCTGAAGATCCATTTGTAGCCAATGGGTACGATACCCTCAGGTGCATCAACAAGGTTCTAAACCTTATTGGAGTACATGGATTCCATCTCAGAATTCATGGCTTCTTGCCACTTCCTAGAGTCTATGCTCATAATAGCCTCCTCGTAGGTCTGAGGATCAATGTCCTGAATGTCCTCTCCACTAATATGTCCTACATATCTTTCAGGAGGGTGTGACACTCTACCAGTCCTACACAAAATTGGAACTTGTGTGTTAGGTACCTGTATAGACTCGATCTCTGGAATGGTGCCTGAGCTAGGTTCTCTAACCTCGCTTAATTCTATTATGCTCCCACTATTTCTGCCAAGAATATGTTCCATCTCAAGAAACACTGCTCTCTTGGCAACAAAGACCTTTTGGTCCTCAGGGTGTTAGAAATAATAATCACAAGTTTCCTTGGGGTATCCCATGAACTTGCACTATTCCATCCTAGATTCCAACTTATCGGGGTCGTGTCTTTTAACATGGGCAGGGTAGCCCCAAATCTTAACAATCTTAAGATCAGGCTTCATCCCTCTCCATATCTCATATGGTGTAGACACTACCGATCTATATGGAACTCTGTTTAGAAGGTAAATTATAGTCTGTAGGGTATATCCCCAAAATGAGATGGGTAGGTCAGCGAAACTCATAATGGACTACATGATAGACTCTAGAGGAATTCTATGTAGATTGATTTTTGAGGGGGATCAACCCTTGGAATGCTATAGGGGTTCCACCCTCCAAGTAGTCGGCCTTGTGGCTGCAAAGTAGATTAATCTTTTCTTATTAAAAAGAGGTGGAGACTACATGCTTATATAGGACTCTAAACCCTAGCTCTAGGGGCTGCTTCCTAAGTGAACTACTCATTTTACCCTCAACCTTAGCTAACCGGCCACTCTTCTTTATAGGATAGAGGTGGCTAGGTGGGGTTTATTACACTCTCACAGGATTTTTATTAGCTGCTACTTAGTTGAGTAGGATCCAACCCTGCTAGGGTCCTATCAAGCTCGCCCTCTTTAAATCAGCCTTGTCCTTAAGGCTAAGGTTCCATGAACTCAGGGAACCGGGTTTTTAGCTCCTCATATGATTCCCATATGACATCTTTGGGTGGTAAATTATTCCAATGCACTAGCACTTCAATAGAGGAACATCGGTGACGCATCATGATTTTACGATTGAGGATGACTTGTGGTTGGGCTTGAATATCTCTATCGCAGTGGTGTTGGGCAATTGAATCTAGGGTGACTCATGTTTTCCCAACTTGAGCTTCAGGCATGACACGTGGAAGACATGGTAGATTTTGGCATCCTTAGGTAATTTTTTAATGATGTTGCTAGTCTCTAGATCCTTCTTCCATTCCTCCCTAATGTCCTCGAGGAAGCCGGTGGTAGGAAGAGAGATGACTGAAAATTCAGCTTGCTCAAGTAGCCGTGAGAGTACATCTGCTGCAACAACGTTTTCTTTCCCTTTTTTTGTAAATAATTTCATAATCAAATATTAGAAGTTTGGTTACCCATTTTGTTTCTCTGAGGATGATTGATAGAACCCCAAAGGAATTCTATGGAGATTGATCTTTGAGGGGGATCAACCCTTGGAACGCTATAGGGGTTCCACCCTCTAAGTAACCTAGTGGCTGCAATTCTAGATTGATCTTTTTTATTCTAAAGAGGTGGAGGCTACAAGCTTATATAGAGCTCTAAACCCTAGCCCTAGGGGCTGCTTCTTAAGTGAACTACCCAATTTGCCCTCAACCTTAGCGGGCCGGCCTAGTAATAAGGGGGGCGGTGGCTAAGAAGCCCAAAGACCCAAATATAAACCCTAGCCTTTCTTCTTTATAGGATAGAAGCAGCTAGGTGGGGTTTATTACACTCTCACAGGGTTTTTATTAGATGTTACATGGTTGAGTAGGACCCAACCCTACTAGGGTCCTATCAAGCCCGCCCTCTTCGAATCAGCCTTGTCCTCAAGGCTGGGGTTCCATGAACTCAGGGAATTGGGTCTTCAACTCCTCATATGATTCCCATGTGGCATCTTCGAGTGATAAATTAGTCCAATATACTAGTACTTCAGTAGAGGGACGTCGATGACGCATCACGACTCTGCGGTCGAAGATGGCTTGTGGCTGGGCTTGAATATTTCCATCATCAGTGGTGTTGGGCAGTTGGATCTGGGGTTTCTCATGTTCTCCCAACTTGGGCTTCAAGCATGACACGTGGAAGACAGGGTGAATTTTGGCATCTTCAGTTAATTTAAGTCTGTACACCACAGCTCCAATATGCTCTATGATCTGATAGGGCCCATAAAAACGTAGAGATAGCTTCATGGAGGCTCGTGTGCTGATGGATAGTTATTTGTATAGCTATAAGCGAAGATAAACCCAATCTCCTACAAAAAATTCTCTTTCGCTTCTTCGTGTATCAGCTTGTTACTTCATTCTAGCTTGAGCGGTAGAGAGATTATCCTTTAGCAGCTGTAGGAGTTTGTCCCTATCAATTAAATCTTGGTCGACCTAATCTACCTTAGTCGAGCCAATTACATACTTTGGAATCACAGGAGCCGGCCGACCATATAATGCTTCATATGGGGTACATTTTGTAGATAACTGATATATAGTATTGTACCACCATTCGGCCCAGGGGAGCCATTTCGTCCACTCCTTTGGCTGATCATTGGCAAAACACCAAAGGTATGTCTCTAAACACTTGTTCACCATTTCTGTTTGGCTGTCAGTTTGTGGATGATATGCAGTGCTCATCTTAAGTTTGGTGCCCTGTAATTGAAATAACTCGGTCCAAAATTTACTAGTGAAGACCCTATCATGATCACCTATAATGGACCTTGGCATCCCATGCAGTTTAATAATATTTTCTATGAAAATCTGAGCAATACTAACAGCAGTGTAGGGATTTCGCACAGCACAAAAATGAGCATATTTCATAAGTCGATCAACCACCACAAGGATTATACTTTTACCTTTGGAAGGTGGCAGCCCTTCGTTGAAGTCCATGGAGATGTCAGTCCACACCGAGTCTGGTATGGGTAGTGGTTGTAGTTTCCCTGGGCTCGCCACTGTTTCACCTTTTTGCTGTTGACATACATCACATTGTGCTACGTATTCAGAAATAATTTTTGCATCCCTTTCCAATAAAAGTTTTGCTTCACTCTTTTGTAGGTTCTTAGAAATCCGGAGTGCCCTGCTGAAGGTGTGGAGTGCATTTCATGCAGAATGACTTTGATGCAAGGGGAGTTTGGTATAAGCACAATACGACCTTTATAGCGTAGATCCCTGGAATCCCAAGTATAGTGAGCTATTGCGCTTGGATCCTCCTCTAATTTTTTTATGATGTTGCTGGTTTCTAGATCCTTCTTCCATTCCTCCCTAATGCCCTCGAGGAAGCTGATGGTAGGAAGAGAGATGGTCGAAAATTCAGCTTGTTGAGGGAGCTGTGAGAGTGCATCTGCAACAACGTTTTCTTTCCCCTTTTGTAAATAATTTCATAATCAAATCTGAGAAGTTTGGTTACCCATTTTTGCTACTCCAGGGATAATATCTTCTGTTCCAAAAAGTACTTAAGGCTTCTATGGTCGATCTTAATCTGAAATCGTCGGCCAATTAGGTAGGGTCTCCACTTTGTTACTACGTGCACAATGGCGAGCATCTCCTTATCATAGATAGACATTTTTTTATGGGAGGGAGACAATGCCTTACTAGTGTATGCGAGTGGTCGACTATCTTGCATGAGAATGGCTCCAATTCTAACTCCCGATACATCGGCCTCAATGATGAAGGGTCGACTAAAATCTAGTAGCGCTAGCATCGGTGTCATCATCATGGCTGCCTTAAGTCTGTCGAAGGCAACGGAGGCTTTGTTCGACCATAGGAAGGCATCTTTTTTTAGTAGAGAAGTGAGGGGGGCACTAATCTTCCCATAGTCCTTCACGAATTTTCTGTAGTAGCCCGTTAGTCCAAGGAACCCATGCAGCAATTTCACATTTGTAGGTTTCGGCCAGCCTTGCATTGCTTTAATTTTTATTGGGTCTACGGCCACTCCTTCTTCTGATATTATATGCCCAAGGTACTCTACTTTTTGCTGGAGAAAGCTACACTTTGATAGCTTAACAAAAAGAGTATTCTCTCGAAGGATCGTCAAAACAATTCGCAAGTGCTGAAAGTGAGTCTCAAGAGAAGGGTTGTAAATGAGAATATTATCAAAAAATACCAGCACAAATTTGTGAAGAAAGCTCCAAAAAATATCTTTCATGAGACTTTGGAAGGTTGAAGGAGCAATAGTGAGTCCAAAGGGCATTATCAAGAATTCATAATGGCCGTTATGAGTGCGGAAAACAGTTTTTGGGATGTCGCCTTCACATACCCGAATTTGGTGGTAACCAGATCGAAGGTCCAACTTTGTAAAGACTCGAGCTTCTTTTAATTCATCAAGAAGTTCATCCACCACTGGTATTGGGTACTTATCCTTGACGGTGATGTCATTTAGAGCTCGGTAGTCAATGCACATCCGCCAAGTTCCATCTTTCTTGCGCACAAGTAGCACTAGTGAGGAGTAGGGGCTGCAGCTTAGCCGAATCACCCCTGTTTCAAGCATTTCCTTCACGATATTCTCAATTTCATCTTTCTGGAGGTGAGGATAGTGGTAAGGCTGAGTGTTTACTAGTGGTTTGCCTGGAAGGATTGGAATTCGATGATCATGTTGCCGAGTAGGAGGAAGACTGCACGGTTCAGCAAAAACATCATTAAATTCAACAAGCAGTTGGGTGATATTTTGATCTTTAATTTCTATTTTCTCCCCCTTTGGTTGCTACTAGAGATGCATAAGAAAGCCACCATTTATCTTGTGTAAAACTTTCTCCATTCGTTGGGTTGAAACGGTGGTTACGTTGCTTCCACGCTTCCCACGTAGGGTGACCTGTTTGCCTTTGCAATAGAATTTCATAATAAATTTGGAAAAGTTCCAAGAGACATCACCTAGTGTCGTCAGTCATTCTACTGCCAGCATAGCCTCATAATCATCAATTGGTAGGAGGAAGAAGTCAACAACAATTTCTTGGTCCTGCAGTAATAGTTTCACCTGCGAGCATCTTTGGTCGCATTTTAGGATTCGGCCGTCGACGACCTTTACGTCGAACTTGCTACAACCTTCAATGTGGAGCGCCATCCGAGCAGCAATCTTACTATTTAGAAAGTTATTAGTGCTGCCTGTATCGATGAGAATGGTGATCGGTTGTTGTTTGAGCAGGCCTCTAACTTTCATTGTTTGCGGATTTGAGTAGCCAGCTAGCGCATGTACTGTAAAGTCATTCGATTGTGGCTTTTCTTCCACATCTTTATCCTCATGTTTAAGACTCTCTTTTGGCTATTCACTAATCTCTTCTTCCACTGGTTCAATCACAAGAAGTCTCCCCTTTTTACAGCGATACTCACGGCTCCACAGCTCGTCACAATGCCAACATAACCCCTTGGCAGATCGGTCTCGAAGCTCTTCTCTTGTCAACCTTTTTGGTGCAGGAGCTTGGCTGATAGTAGGGGGGGTTGAGGGCTTCGATATTGCTGGTTGGGGAGCGACCCTAGTCCTCCGGGCTTCGTGGTTCAATCGCTCCTCCTGAAGTCGTGCGAAAGAGATGGCTGCCATAAGCGTGTACGGTTATCGCGCTTTCACTTCTCCTCGGATCTCCGGCTTCAAGCCCTCAATAAATGTCCCCAATAACTATTTTTTAGACCAATCACGAGTTTGATTAGATAACCTTTCAAACTTGGTTTGATACTCTTGGATGGTGGAGATTTGTCGGATCTTTGCTAGTTGTCCGTCGATGTTCTCGTAATCGGTTGGTCCGAAATAAATCAGCAGTCCTTCTTTGAATTGTCGCCATGAGAGGACTCCATAAGTATGTTTAAACCAATCAAACCATTGTATGGCATCCCCTTCAAGATGTATAGCGACAATTTCTACAATAGATGCATCTGTGGTTTTGTGGTACCGAAAATATCGCTCCGCGTGCGAGATCCAACCAATCGGGTCTCCTTCTTCCCATCTAGGGAAGTCCACCCTCATGCATGGATAGTGGGGATCGGTCATAGAGCCTCTCCTCTCTTAGAGGTCATCTCTTCTATTAGAGCTCTCTCCTTGATGTGATTTCTTTGGGCTCGGTGGTCCACCCAAACTAAGTTTGGCAAAGAGAGTTCGAATCTTCTCCTCCATTCGTATCTCGAAGGCTTTGAATTTAGCATCAATTGCCTCCTCGGATGCCATAGCATATGTCTCCAAATCTGTAATATTAAGATCTCTTTTTTGCTGTCGGGTTAAAGGCATGTATTGGTTGAGAGAAGTGGTGGTTGAAAGAGTTGGTGGATTGGTGAATGTAGGCTGCGGTTTAGGCTTGTTTTGTGGTTGTTTTGGGTGCAGTTTAAGGCTGCAGTTTGATGGAGTTTTTGGACTATGATGGTAGTGGATGAAGGTTAGGGAAGAGGGTTTTCGATCTGTGGTAGATTACAACAAAGATTTGACAAAAATCAGTGGCAATTGTTGCCTATATGCGCTGTCTCATAAGAGCAGAATTATCGTCGAAGAAATAGCGATTTCTCGATGAAATTTCCAATGAAAACTCAGGGGTTTGAGGAGGGGGTTTGACAATAGAATCTTAGTTTAGATAGCAATTAGGATAACAAATTGGATCAAGAAAGTTCGGCAGCAAAGCAGTAAAGAAATCGGTGCAAGATGCAATAGCAGAATTCTCATCGAAAAATTCCAGCAGTTTACGACGAGAGATTGCAGCAACACACGAATTTTTTTTTTGATGAATTCTATAATAGATCAATCATGGATGGGAGCCAAGATGATCTATGAGGTGCACAAAAAATTTTGTTCAAAAAGGATAACAATTAGATCGGTTAAAGGCAACAACACACGGCTGAAATTTTCTGCAACGATCCTTTGTTCGCAAAGATGGTAACTTTTGCGATGCAAAGAATTCGCAGACAAGGGATCGATAGAAAAACTTCTTTTTGATATTTTAGATGAAAAATTGCAGCATCAAAAGGTATTTGTGGTAGAAAAATACCAGATCTCTTATGCAATTGGAGGTGGCGACTGTAGATTGAATTGATCTATGTCAAGAGATGACGATGGAGATGACGACGTCAAGAGCAATTGTGGGAATTGCTTGGCTGATGGTGGGCGGTAGGGATGGCAGCAAAAGCAGCAAGATCGCTGCTCTGATACTAGATGATAGAACCCTAGAGGAATTCTTTAGAGATTGATCTTTGAGGGAGATCAACCCTTGGAACGCTATAGGGGTTCCACCCTCCAAGTAGCCTAGTGGCTGCAATTCTAGATTGATCTTTCTTATTCCAAAGAGGTGGAGGCTACAAGCTTATATAGGGCTCCAAACCCTAGCCCTAGGGGCTGCTTCCTAAGTGAACTACCCAATTTGCCCTCAATCTTAGTGGGCCGGCCCAATAACAAGGGGGGCGACGGCTAAGAAGCCCAAAGACCCAAATATAAACCCTAGCCTCTCTTTTTTATAGGATAGAGGTGGCTAGGTGGGGTTTATTACACTCTCACAGGGTTTTTATTAGATGCTACATGGTTGAGTGGGACCCAACCCTACTAGGGTCCTATCAATGATATCTTCTGTTCCAAAAAGTACTTGAGGTTTCTATGGTCAGTTTTAATGTGAAATTATTGACCGATTAGGTAGGGTCTCCACTTCTTTACTGCATGCATAATGGCGAGCATCTCCTTATTATAGATTGATATTTTTTGATGAGAGGGAGATAACGTCTTGCTGGTGTATGCGAGTGGTTGACCATTGTGCATGAGAATGGCTCCAATTCCAACTCCAAATGCGTCGGCCTTAATAATGAAGGGTCTGCTGAAATCTGATAGTGCTAGCACGGGCGTCGTTATCATGGCTACCTTAAGTTTATCAAAGGCATCGGAGGCTTCATCTGACCATTGGAAGGTACCTTTTTTTAGTAGAGAAGTGAGGGGTGCACTGATCTTCCCATAGTCCTTCACAAATTTTCGGTAGTAACCTGTTAGTCCAAGGAACCCATGCAGCAATTTCACATTTATAGGTTTCGGCCAGCCCTACATGGCTTCGATTTTTGTTGGGTCTACTGCCACTCCTTCTTTTGATATTAGGCACCCAAGGTACTCTACTTTTCGCTAGAGAAAGCTACACTTTGATAGCTTAACAAAAAGAGTATTCTCTCGAAGGATCATCAGAACAAATCGCAAGTATTGAAAGTGAGTCTCAAGAGAAGGGCTATAAATGAGAATATCATCGAAAAATACCAGCACAAATTTGTGTAGAAAGCGCCAAAAAATATCATTCATGAGATTTTGGAAGGTTGAAGGAGCATTAATGAGTCCAAAAGGCATTATCAAGAGTTCATAATGGTCGTTATGTGTGCGAAAGTAGTTTTTGGAATGTCATCTCCATATACCCAAATTTGGTGGTAACCGGATCGGAGGTCCAACTTCGTAAAGACTCGACCTCCTTTTAACTCATCAAGAAGTTCATCCACCACTGATATTGGGTACTTATCCTTAACGGTGATGCCATTTAGAGCTCGGTAGTCGATGTACATTAGCCAAGTTCCATCCTTCTTGCATACAAGTAGCACAGGTGAGGAATAGGGGCTGTAGCTTGGCTGAATCACTCTTGTTTCAAGCATCTCATTTACAATCTTCTCAATTTCATCCTTTTGGAGGTGAGGATAGTGATATGGCCAAGTGTTCACTGGTGGTTTACTCGAAAGAATTGAAATTCGATGGTCATGTTATCGAGTAGGAGGAAGACCGTGCGGTTCAACAAAAACATCGTCAAATTCAATAAGCAATTGGGCGAGATTTTGATCTTCAATTTCTATTTTCTTCCCCTTTGGTTGCTGATGGAGGTGCATCAAAATGCCACCATTTATCTTATGTAAAACTCTCTCTATTCATTGGGTCGAAACGATGGTTACGTTGCTTTCGCGCTTCCCGCGTAGGATGACCTATTTGCCTTTGTAATAGAATTTTATAATTAACTTAGAAAAGTTCCAAGAGACATCACCTAGCATCATTAGTCATTCTATGCCCATCTTGGCCTCATAATCATCAATTGGTAGGAGGAAGAATTCGGCAACAATTTCTTGGTCTTGCAGTAATAGTTTCACTTGTTGGCATCTTTGGTCGCACTTTAGGATTCAGCTGTTAGTGACCTTTACGTCGAACTTGCTACAACCTTCAATGTAGAGCACCATCCGAGCAGCAACCTTACTGTTTAAGAAGTTATTAGTGCTGCCCGTATCGATGAAAATAGTGATCGGTTGTTGTTTGAGAAGGCCTCCGACTTTCATCATTTGCATATTTGAGTAGCCAGCTAACGCATGTACCATAAAGTTGGTCAGTTGTGGCTCTTCTGCTGCATCTTCTTTCTCATGTTCAAAGCTCTCTTCTAGCTGTTCAATGACCTCTTCTTCTACTAGTTCAATTACAAGAAGTCTCCCTTTTTTACAGTGATGATCACGACTCCACAGCTCATCGTAATGCTAACACAACCCCTTGGCAGATCAGTTTTGAAGCTCTTCTCTTGTTAGCCTTTTTGATGCAGGAGCTCAACTGAGAGTAGGGGGGCTAAGGGCTTCGATATTGCTGGTTGGGGAGTGACCCTAGTCCTCCAGGCTTCGTGGTTCAATCGCTCCTCTTGAAGTCGTACGAAAGAGATGGCTGCCATAAGCGTGTACGATTGTCGCACTTTAACTTCTCCCTAGATCTCCAACTTCAAGCTCTCAATAAATGTCCCCAATAGTTGTTTTTCAAACTAATCATGAGTTTGATTAGATAACCTTTCAAACCTAGTTTGATACTCCAGAATGGTGGAGGTTTGTCAGATTTTTGCTAGTTATCCATCGATGTTCTTGTAATCGGTTGGTCTAAAGCGGATCAGCAGTCCTTCTTTGAATTGTCCCCATGAGAGAACTCTATGAGTGTGTTCAAACTAATCAAACTACTGTATGGCATCCCCTTCAAGATGTATAGCTGCAATTTCCACCATAGATGTGTCCGTGATTTTGTGGTACCGAAAATATCGCTTCGCACGCGAGATCCAACCAATCAGGTCTCCTTCTTCCCATCTAGGGAAGTCCACCCTCATCTGTGGATAGTAGGGATCAATCATAGAGCCTCTCCTCTCTTAGAAGTCATCTCTTCGGTCAGAGCTCTCTCCTTGATGAGATTTCTTTAGGCTCAATGATCGACCCAAACTGAGTTTGGCAAAGAGAGCCCGAATCTTATCCTCCATTCACATCTCGAAGGCTTTGAATTTTGCATTGATCACCTCCTCAGTTGCCATAGTATATGCCTCCAGATCTATAATATTAAGATCTCTCTTTTATTGCCAGGTTAAAGACATGTATTGGTTTAAAGAAGTGATGGCCGAAAGGGTTGGTGGATTGGTGGATGTAGGCTATAGTTTAGGCTTATTTTATGGCTATTTTAGGTGTGGTTTAGGGGTATGGTTTGATGGAGTTTTAGGTTGTGATGGTAGTGGATGAAGGTTAGGGAAGAGGGTTTTAGATCTATGGTAGATGGTAGTAGAGATTTGACAGAATTCAGTGAAAGTTGCCACTGATATGCGGTATCCCATAAGAGTAGAATTGTTGTCGAAGAAACAACGATTTCTCGATGAAATTTCTAGCGAAAATCCAGAGATTTGAAGAGGGGATTTGACAATAGAAACTCAGTTTATATGATAGCAAGGATGATAAATTGGATCAATAAAATTTCAGCAGAAAATTGGTAGAAGTTGTTGTCGATATGTGCTGTCTCGTAAGAGCAAAATTATCATCGAAGAAATAGCAGTTTCTCGATAAAATTCCCAGCAAAAACCCTTGAGATTTAAGGAGGGGATTTGACAGAAAATTCTTGGTTTAGATAACAGCAATGATGATAATGAGTCAAGAAAATTTCAGTAGAATAACACCAAGGAAATTGGTGCAAGTTACAATGGTAGAATTCTCGTCAAAAAATTTCAGCAGTTTGCGACAAAAATTTGCAGCAACACAAGAATGTTAAAAAAAATGAATTCTATGATAGATCAATCCCAGATGAAAGCCAAGATGATCTATGAAGTGCACAAGAAATTTCATTCAAAAAATATAGCAAATAGATTGGTTAAAAAGCAGCAATAGGTGGCTGAAATTTTCTGCACAATCCTTCATTCGTAAAGATGATAACTTTTATGACGAAAGGAATTCATAGCAAGTGATAGATAGCAAGACTTCGTTTTAGTATTTTGAATGAAAAATTACAGTAGTAAAAGGTATTGGTGATAGGAGAAATACTAGATCTCTGATGCAATTGGAGGTGGCGGTAGTAGATTAATTTGATCTACGGCAGAAGATGATGGTCGAGATGGCGACGTCAAGAGCAATTGTGAGAATTACTTAGTTGATGGTGGGCAGCAGGGATGACAACAAAAGCAGCAAGATCACTAATCTGATAGTAGATGATAAAACCCTGGAGGAATTCTATGTAGATTGATCTTTGAGGGGGATCAACCCTTGGAATGCTATAGGGGTTCTACCCTCCAAGTAGTCGGCCTCGTGGCTGCAAAGTAGATTGATCTTTTTTTTATTAAAAAGAGATGGAGGCTACATGCTTATATAGGACTCCAAACCCTAGCTCTAGGGGCTGCTTCCTAAGTGAACTACTTATTTTATCCTTAACCTTAGCTAACCGGCCTAGTAAAGAGGGGGTGGCAAGCGACGATTAAGAAGCCCAAAGGCCTAAATGTAAACCCTAGCCACTCTTCTTTATAGGATAGGGGTGGCTAGGTGAGGTTTATTACACTCTCACTAGATTTTTATTAGTTGCTACTTAGTTGAGTAGGATCCAACCCTGCTAGGGTCCTATCATCGCACAATATCTAATAGTATGCGATTCCTCCTTTTTGATACACCATTGAGCTATGGTGTATAAGGAGGTGTCCATTGGGATAGAATCCCATGGTTCTTGAGGAACTGGGTGAATTCTATACTCAAGTATTCTCCTCCTCGATCTGATCAAAGAGTTTTAATATTCTTTCCAGTCTGGTTCTTTATTTCATTCTTATACTCCCTGAATTTCTCAAAGGCTTCAGACTTATACTTCATCAAGTACATATGTCCATACCTAGAGAAATTATCAGTGAAAGTAATGAAGTAGGAATAACCACCTATGACATGAGTTGACATAGGACCACATACATCACTATGTATGAATTCTAGTAACTCAATGGTTCTCTCTCTAGTTCGACTAAATGGAGAGTTGGTCATTTTTTCACGAAGGCAAGGCTCGCAAGTTGTATATGACTCGTAGTCAAATGGATCTAAGTATCCATTTTTCAATAACTTTCTAATCCTTCTCTCATGGATATGACCTAGCCTACAATGCCACAAATATGCATTGTTCACCTCTTCTCATTTCCTCTTAGCTATGCTTTCATTCATCCTGTGTAAAGTAGTATTTAGCATAAACAAACCATTATGCAATGTCCCTCTAGTAATAATCTTATCATTCTTACTAATTGAATAATAATTGTTCTCAAAAAGTACTTTATAACCATTTAATGTCAAACATGAAATGGAAATAATATTTTTGATAATAAAGGGAACAAAATAACATACATCTAATGCAATAATAGCTCCATCAAGCAGATGTAGAGTGACCTCACTGACAGCAATAGTAGCAACTCTTGCTCCATTACCCATCTTAAGGTCAATCTCGCCTTTTTCCAATCTCCTATGCTTTGCCAGAACCTGTAACGAATTACAGATGTGATAAGCACTACCGGTATCCAATACCCATGCATTATCATAAGAATATGATATATAGAGATGATAGGACCCTAGCAGGGTTGGGTCCTACTCAACCAAGTAGCAACTAATAAAAATCCTGTGAGTGTAATAATTCCCACCTAGCCGCCTCTATCCTATAAAGAAGAGAGGCTAGGGTTTATATTTGGGCTATTGGGCCTCTTAGCCGCGGGCCCCCTTGTTACTGGGCTGGTTGGCTAAAGGTGAGGATAAATTGGGTAGTTCACTTAGGAAGCAGCCCCTAGGGCTAGGGTTTGGAGCTCTATATAAGTTTGTAACCTCCACCTCTTTGGGACAAGAAAAATATCAATATACAATTGCAGCCACCAGGCTACTTGGAGGGTGGAACCCCTATAGCATTCCAAGGGTTGATCCCCCTCAAAGATCAATCTTCAAAGAATTCCTCTGGGGTTCTATCATCTGGTATCAGAGCAGCGATCTTGCTACTTTTGCTGCCATCCCTACCGCCCACCATCAGCCAAGCAATTCCCACAATTGCTCCTGACATCGTTGTCTCCACCGTCATCTCCTGATGTAGATCAATTCAATCTACAGTCGCCACCTCCAATTGAATTAGAGATCTGATATTTTTCTACCACCAATACCCTTTGCTGCTATAATTTTTCATCTAAAATACCAAAAAGAAGTTTTTCTATCTATCCCTTGCCTGCGAATTCCTTGCGTCGCAAAAGTCACCATCTTTGCAAACGAAGGATCGCTGCAGAAAATTTCAGCCATGTGTTGCTACCTTTAACTGATCTAATTGTTAACCTTTTTGAACGAAATTTCTTGTGCACCTCATTGATCATCTTGGCTCTCATCCATGATTGATCTATCATAAAATTCATCAAAACAAAAAATTCATGTGTTGCTGCAATCTCTCGTCGCAAACTGCTGAAATTTTTCGACGAGAATTTTGCTATGGCAACTTGCACCGATTTCTTTATTATTTTGCTGCCAAAATTTTTTGATCCAATTTGTTATCCTTGATATTATATAAGCTAAGATTTTACTATCAAACCCCCTCCTCAAATCCTTGAGTTTTTGCTAGAAATTTCATTGAGAAACCGCTATTTCTTCGACGATAATTCTGCTCTTACGATATAGCGCATATAGGAGCAATTTCCACTGATTTTTGTCAAATCTTTGCTGTGATCTACCACAGATCTAAAACCCTCTTCCCTAACCTTCATCCACTACCATCATAGCCCAAAAACTTCATCAAACTGCAGCCCCAAACTACACCCAAAATAGCCATAAAACAAGCCTAAATCGTAGCCTACATCCACCAATCCACCAACCCTTTCAGCCACCACTTCTCTCAACCAATACATGCCTTTAACCTGACAGCAAAAAAGAGATCTTAATATTATAGATTTGGAGACATATGCTATGGCATCTGAGGAGGCAATTGATGCTAAATTCGAAGCCTTCGAGATACAAATGGAGGAGAAGATTCGGACTCTCTTTGCCGAATTTAGTTTAAGTCAACCACCGAGCCCAAAGAAATCACATCAAGGAGAGAGCTCTGATCGAAGAGATGACCTCCAAGAAAGGGGAGGCTCTATGACCAATCCCCACTATCCACGCATGAGGGTGGACTTCCCTAGATGGGAAGAAGAAGACCCGATTGGTTGGATCTCGCGCGCGGAGTGATATTTTCGGTACTACAAAATCGCAGATGCATCTATGGTAGAAATTATAGCTATACATCATGAAGCGGATGCCATACAATAGTTTGATTGGTTTGAACACACTCATGGAGTCCTCTCATGGCAACAATTCAAAGAAGGACTGCTGATCCGTTTTGAACCAACCGATTACGAGAACATCGATGGACAACTAGTAAAGATCGGACAAACCTCCACCATCTAGGAGTATCAAACAAGGTTTGAAAGGTTATCTAATCAAACTCATGATTGGTCTAAAAAACAATTATTGGGGACATTTATTGAGGGCTTAAAACCAGAGATTCGGGGAGAAGTTAAAGCGCGACAATCATACACGCTTATGGCAGCCATCTCTTTCGCACGACTTCAGGAGGAGCGATTGAACCACGAAGCCCGGAGGACTAGGGTCACTCCCCGATCAACAATATCGAAGCCCTCAGCCCCCCCCACTATCAGCTAAGCTCCTGCATCAAAAAGGTTGACAAGAGAAGAGTTTCGAGATCGATCTACCAAAGGGTTATGTTGGCATTATGACAAGCCGTGGAGCCGCGAGCATCGCTGTAAAAAAGGGAGACTTCTTGTGATTGAACCAGTGGAAGAAGAGATTAGTGACCAGCTAGACGAGAGTCTTGAATATGAGGATGAAGATGTGGAAGAAGAGCCACAATCGATCGACTTTATGGTACATGCGCTAGCCGGCTACTCAAATCCGCAAATGATGAAAGTTGGAGGCCTGCTCAAACAACAACCGATCACCATTCTCATTAATACAGGCAGCACTAATAACTTTCTAAATAGTAAGGTTGCTGCTCAGATGATGCTCCACATCGAAGGTTACAGCAAGTTCGACTTAAAGGTCGCCAACGGCCGAATCCTAAAATGCGACCAAAGATGCCCGTAGGTAAAATTATTACTGCAGGGCCAAGAAATTATTGCTGATTTCTTCCTCCTACCAATTGATGATTATGAGGTTGTGCTGGGCATAGAATGGCTGACGACGCTAGGTGACGTCTCTTGAAACTTTTCCAAATTGATTATGAAATTCTATTGCAAAGGTAAACAGGTCACCTTACGCGGGAAGCGCGAAAGCAACGTAACCATAATTTCAACCCAATGAATAGAGAAAGTTTTACACAAGATAAATGGTGGCTTTCTTATGCATCTCTAGCAGCAACCAGAGGGGAAGAAAATAAAAATTAAAGATCAAAATCTCACAAAACTGCTTGTTGAATTTGATGATGTTTTTACTGAACCACGCGGTCTTCCTCCTACTCGGCAACATGACCACCAAATTCCAATCCTTTCGAGAAAACCACCAGCAAACACTTAGCCTTACCGCTATCCTCACCTCCAGAAGGATGAAATTGAGAAGATCGTGAAGGAGATGCTCGAAACAAGGGCAATTCGACCAAGCTACAGCCCCTACTCCTCACCGGTGCTACTTGTGCGCAAGAAAGATAGAACTTGGCGGATGTGCATCGACTACCGAGCTCTAAATGACAACACCATCAAGGATAAGTACCCAATACTAGTGGTGGATAAACTTCTTGATGAATTAAAAGGAGCTCGAGTCTTCACAAATTTGGATCTCCGATCCGGTCACCACCAAATTCGAGTATGTGAAGGCGACATCCCAAAAATTACTTTCTGCACTCGTAATGACCATTATGAATTCTTGGTAATGCCCTTTGGACTCACTAATGCTCCTTCAACCTTCCAAAGTCTCATGAACAATATTTTCTATAGCTTTCTTCGCAAATTTGTGTTGGTATTTTTCGATGATATTCTCGTTTACAGCTCTTCTCTTGAGACTCATTTTCAGCACTTGCGATTTGTTCTGATGATTCTTTGGGAGAATACTTTTTTTGTTAAGCTATCAAAGTGCAGCTTTCTCCAGCAAAAAGTAGAATACCTTGGGCACATAATATTAGAAGGAGTGGCCGTATATCCAACAAAAATAAGAAGCAATGCAAGGCTGGCGGAAACCTACAAATGTGAAATTGCTGCCTGGGTTCCTTGGACTAATGGGCTACTACCAAAAATTCATGAAGGACTATGGGAAGATCAGTGCCCTCCTCACTTCTCTACTGAAAAAAGATGCCTTCCAATGGTCAAACAAAGCCTCCGCTGCCTTCGACAGACTTAAGGCAGCCATTACGATGACACCAGTGCTAGCGCTACCAGATTTCAGCTGACCCTTCATTATTGAGGCTGATGCATTTGGAGTTGGAATTGGAGCCGCTCTCATGCAAGATGGTCGACCACTTGCATATACCAGCAAGGCGTTGTCTCTCTCCTATCAAAAAATATCTATCTATGATAAGGAGATGCTCGCCATTATGCACGTAGTAACAAAGTGGAGACCCTACCTGATTAGTCGATGATTTCAGATTAAAACCGACCATAGAGGCCTTAAGTACTTTTTGGAGTAGAAGATATCATCCCCAGAGCAACAAAAATGGGTAACTAAACTTCTAGGATTTGATTATGAAATTATTTACAAAAAGGGGAAAGAAAATGTTGTTGTAGATGTACTCTCACGGCTCCCTCAGCAAGCTGAATTTTCAGCCATCTCTCTTCCTACCACCAGCTTCCTAGAGGGCATTAGGGAGGAATGGAAGAAGGATCTAGAAACCAGCAACATCATCAAAAAATTGGAGGAGAATCCAAGTGCAATAGCTCACTATATTTGGGATTCGAGGGATCTACGCTACAAAGGTCGTATTGTGCTTATACCAAACTCCGCTTGCATCAAAGTCATTCTGCACAAAATGCATTTCACACCTTCAGTAAGGCACTCTGGATTTCTCGGGACCTATAAAAGAGTGAAGCAAAACTTTTATTGGAGAGGGATGAATAAAATTATTTCTAAATACGTAGCACAATGTGATGTATGTCAACAACAAAAAGGTGAAACAGTGGCGAGTCCAAGGAAACTACAACCACTACCCATACTAGACTCAGTGTGGACTAACATCTCCATGGACTTCTTCGAAGGGCTGCCACCTTCCAAAGGTAAAAGCACAATCCTTGTAGTGGTTGAACGACTTACGAAATATGCTCATTTTTGTACTATGCAAAATCCCTACACTACTATTAGTATTGCTCAGATTTTCACAGAAAATATTATTAAACTGTATAGGATACCAAGGTCCATTGTAAGTGATCATGATAGGATCTTCATTAGTAAATTTTGGATCGAGTTATTTTAGTTGTAGGGCACCAAACTCCAGATGAGCACAGCATATCATCCACAAACTAACGGCCAAATAGAAGTGGTGAACAGGTATTTAGAGACATACCTTCGGTGTTTTGATAGTGATCGACCAAAGGAGTGGATAAAATGGCTCCCCTGGGTCGAATGGTGGTACAATACTACATATCATTCATCTACAAAATGTAGCCCATACGAAGCATTATATGGTCAGTTGGCTCTTGTGATTCCAAAGTATGTAATTGGCTTGGCTAAGGTAGATCAGGTCGATCAAGATTTAATTGACAGAGACAAACTCCTATAGTTACTAAAGGATAATCTCTCTACCACTCAAGTTAGAATGAAGCAGCAAGTTGACACACGAAGAAGCGAAAGAGAATTTTTAGTAGGAGATTGGGTTTATCTTCACCTATAGCCATACAAATAACTATCCATCAACACACGAGCCTCCATGAAGCTATCTCCATGTTTTTATGGGACCTATCAGATCACAGAGTGTATTAGAGCTGTGGCGTACAGACTTAAATTGCTTGTGGATGCCAAAATTCACCCTATCTTCCACGTGTCATGCTTGAAGCCCAAGTTTAGAGAACACGAGTCACCCTAGATTCAATTGCCCAATACCACTAATGATGGATATATCTAAGCCTAGCCGCAAGCCATTCTCGATTGCAGAATCATCATGCATCGCCGACATCCCTCTACTGAAGTACTAGTGCATTGAAATAATTTACCACCCGAAGATGCCACATGAGAATCATATGAGGAGCTGAAGACCTGATTCTCTGAATTTATGGAACCTTAGCCTTGAGGACAAGGCTGATTGGAAGAGGTAGGCTTGATAGGACCCTAGTAGGGTTGGGTCCTACTCAACCAAGTAGCAGTTAATAAAAATCATGTGAGTGTAATAAATCCCACATAGTTGCCTCTATCCTATAAAGAAGAGAGGCTAGGGTTTATATTTGGGCTATTGGGCCTCTTAGCCGTCGCCACCCTTGTTACTAGGCCAGTCGGCTAAAGGTGAGGGTAAATTGGGTAGTTCACTTAGGAAGCAGCCCTTAGGGCTAGGGTTTGGAGCTCTATATAAGCTTATAGCCTCCACCTCTTTGGAACAAGAAGAAATATCAATCTACAATTGCAGCCACCAAGCTACTTGGAGGGTGGAACCCCTATAGCATTCCAAGGGTTGATCTCCCTCAAAGATCAATCTTCATAGAATTCCTCTAGGGTTCTATCAGGAGACTGATTATAAAAATAGATGAAGCTTTTCCAAGCTTCTGTTTCGCTTTTTTTGTAAGATACGCCTTGTAGTTCCTCTTCCAATGTCCATCTTGATCATAGTGGAAGCACTGGCCTTTGTCCTTTATTAGGTTAATTTTGGTAACCTTTACCTTACCCCATTTGCCCTTGCCCTTACCCTTCTCAAGAGTCTGTTAAGATCAGAGAGGCACTAACGGGGGGTGAATTAGTGTAGTAGATTAAAACTCGTAAGTTTGAAATCAATTTCGTAAATATCTAGTTCATATGGAGATTTCGATTCGATGAAAGATGACTTAGTTGAAGTAGCTTGAGTAAAGGAGATGAAAACTGAATGATCTATAGCTAAGTAGAGAAATGATTTAGAAATTTAAACACTTACATATTCAAGAACACCATGATGTATAGTGGTTCGGTCAAGTGACTTACATCCACTTTCGAAGCCTTCTCCGATGAGGCTCCCAACTTCCACTAGCAAATCTCGTTGAAGGGGAAGGACCAAATACCCCTCTTACAACTTTTTGATAAGTGGTTCACACTCTTACATATTTTTCAAAGAGAAAGAGTGAGGTGAACACTAGTTATCGAAAACAAGACTTTGCCAAAGCCTTTTCTCAATTTTAACTCACAAAGGGTGCTCTTTCTGCTAAGAAGGAGGAGTATTTATAGACCCAAAGAGGATTCAAATTTGGGCTCCAAATTTGAATTATCTCAAGCTTCCCGGTGCAAGCGGTGCCACCGCCTGTTAGTGCCAGACTGACAATGTTCTGGGCGATGCCATCACCCAGCCTGGGTGGTTCCACTGCCCGGCCTATGCTCTCGGCCACTAGGCGGTGCCACTGCCCGAGCCATTTAGCAAAGCTGAATGGGCCATACTTTCGGCCCAAATCAGCCTAATAAGGGCTCGGTTGGCCCCTACTAGGTTTAAACAAGATTATTTCTTAATCTTTACCCTAATTACATGCTAACTATAAAATTGAAACATAATTCTAAGTGATTTAAACCAATATTATTCAAGTCTTCTTCTGGCGAGCTTTCCGATGAAATTCCGGTGGACTTCTGACACTCCTTCATATTTCTTTCGGCGGACTCCCAAGAAGCTCCCGGATTCTATGGCGAGTTCAACGAGTCTTCGGCAAGCTTTCGAACCTTCTCGGTGATCTCCACGAACCTCCGATAATCTTTTCGATGAACTTCCAAAACCTTCGGCAAGTCCCTGATTCTATCTCGGTTAGTTTCGATAGTACTTTCAATGATCCTGCGGACTTCTGGTGATCTCTCGAACTCCCAGCGAACTTGACCTCGGTAAATCACTTTATGTTTTCATCCTATCGTAGTTAATTCTGCACACTTATCTCGACAATATGGATTAGAACAAATAATTCACCAATTGACTTCATCATCAAAATTCAAGATTCAACAATCTCCCCCTTTTTGATGATGATAATCAATTGATGATGGAGTTAATCTTAACTCCCCCTATCTATATGCCATATCATGAGAAGGTAAAAACACTTGAATTCAATCCTTTAAATTCAAGTTGAAACAGATAAGTTTCATTCATTAAATTTATCGTCATACTTAACAAGCATGCTTTAGCATAAATATGAAACTTCATATTTTTCTTAATGAAAACATTCATCATTACAATAAGAGATATCAATTTTTAATTGAAATATAACAAGGATCAAATGATATCAAATAACATGCTCAATAATCAAGGCATGATATCAAATGAAATAATAGCTTATCTCAAGAAAATTTACGTTTTAAGCATTTGAGATATATTGCAATACATTGCGATGCTTTTAAGCATAGAAATAATTTTTGATTTCAAGGCATGGCAAAAGTAATTTGCAATATGAACCGTATAAGTTTTTGCGATGTAATACGATACATTAAATCATTTTTCATTCCATCATATTTGCTATATATAAGTCATTGTCATCAATTTCACATTTTTCGCCTCCTTTGTCATCAACAAAAAAGGAGGTGAAGAATTCATGCATTGCTCCAAAAAAAAATCTTCATTTATTAAGCTATGAGTAGGAGATATCAAGATATGATTAATTTATGAGTAGGAGATATCAAAATTTGATTAATCATCAACTTTGCATTTATGACACCATGAAGTAAAACATGCTTAAATCAGGTGGAGGGAGCATGAAATCTCATTCGAGGAAGATATCAAATCATATAAAATATTACAATAATATGAAAATGTCATCCAAATGTTACGATTGAAAGAAAAAAAAAATTCAAAAAATGTCATTCAAAATCCGAGTAGATGATATGAAAGAAACATACAACATCATACTTAGAAGTATTTTAAAAATATGTCCATAGTAGTCATAAGGTTTACAAAACAAGAGTCAAAGGCAACAACTATTCCTCAGGAGGAATTCCAAAATGCCTATACAAGTGATCTATCTTCCGGTTCATCTGTCGTACTTCCTTCAAAATTTTAGCTTACTATAAGTTGATTTGATCTTGCTTTGATTTGATTTGATTTAATGCTAACATGATTAGATCTTCAGTGGATGGAGCAAGAGCTGGCTCGGATGGTGCTGGACCAAAGGGACTAGGTGGAGGAGATTTACTTCCCCTAATGATTAGTGTTTCAGGTCACTCTACTGGTGGGGGAGCTAGATCAATCCTTCTAGGTTGCCTAATCCATATACCATTTCTAAAGGTGCATCTAAGTCTCTTGAGGAGGTTTCTGTTGATAGTGTTATATCTGTCGACTTGTATTATTTCCTCATCGGGTGACACACAAATATCATGTGCAAGTATTAATATAGTGACCAACCCGCCATATGATAACATTAAGTCTCTAGAGATAATTTTCATCATATGTTGCCGGATCAAGTATACAAAACAGTTATTTTGTTTGGTTATAATCCAATACATGGTGCTTAACTCTAGCATACTAATCTTATCATAGTGATATTGTTTAGGAAGAAGGATGCTTATGATGATGTGATGAAGAATTTTTGAATTAAACGGTAACAAGTGCTCGCAGCTTTTGGGAACAATGCCTAGGTTAGAATTTATAAAAATTATTTCTAAAGCCTCGAAGTGGGTTACTCCGATTGCATCCATATCCCCTTGGCCTATGAAATAACAACTCCTATCCTTTTCTTCAATTCCAATTAGCTCACATATCGTATGATCAAAAATTTGAATTTCGGTTCCTAAAAGAGAGATAGTCAAGCTATCATTTTCTACACTCAAGTTTACATAGAACAACTTAACCAACCTAGGGTAAATCGGTTCATTGATTTGTAAGATAGGCAAGACATCTAAATCGGCAAACCATCTAATGGGTTCTAGGTTTCCTAGTTCACTTAGATCAACATGTTTTCCCTTATGTATGACTTTTAATTCGAAATTGGGGTACCTTAGAGCTACTTCACTAGATCTAAAGAGGATTGGGTCATAGGAATCTCCTTCCAACCTTTTTCCTTTGCCTCTAGATGATCTCTTAGGAGTCATATCTAGTCATGATGATGGATCAAGAAGAAACGTTAAAGAATAGACCAAGTAATGTGAAGAGAAGAGAAAATTTTAGATTTTACCTTGTTTGAGTTTCCATGGGAGGTGAAGATCTTGATTCAAGAAGAACCTCTTTCTTAGGCTTTTAGAGGAAGAAAATGAGGGTGTGGAGAGGATTAGAGGGCTTTGGAGGAGGAGAAAATTTTTGGGTTGGGGGCGGTTCCACCGCTGACCCTAACCCACCCCTTAAATATAGGGGTGTTCGGGTGGTGTCACCGCCAACCGGGCGGTGCCACCGCCTGGGGGCTGAGCACCCAGGTGGTGCTACCGTCGGTTCTGGCAGTGCCACCACTAGCACCAAAAAGATTTTTTTTTCTTTTTTTAAAATTTTGTTTTCATAAGTTTTAATGTATTGATTTAAGATAGGATGATGTCTTAGATCACTCTTTAAAATACAAAATCGAAAAGAGGAAGGCAAATCCATGAAAGCCAAAATTTTAAAAAGACATACAGTGAAGCTCATTCACGAGGACAATTCAACATGCCTAATTCCCTTCTAATAAAGTCAAATTATTCTTCATTTAAGGGTTTTATGAAAATGTCCGCTAATTGATGTTTTGTATCAATAAATTTCAGAGTGACATCATTATTATTGATATGATCTCGTATAAAGTGATGCCTAATGTCAATATGCTTAGTTCTAGAGTGTTGAATAAGATTTTTGGTTAGACAAATAGCACTTGTATTATCATATTTTATGGGAATATTCTTTAAATGAATTCTATAATCTTCTAATGTATTTTTCATCCAAATAACTTATGCACAACATGCAGTTGTAGCAATGTATTCAGCTTCGGTCGTAGATAGTGTAACCGAGTTTTGTTTCTTGGAAGACCAAGAAACAAGTGCATGTCCAAATAATTGATATGTTCCGGATGTGCTTTTTCTATCTATTCTATATATGCAAAAATTGGCATCCGCATAAGCTATTAAATCAAGGTTATCGAATTTGGATACCATAATTCTAGATTAAGAGTACCTTTAAGATATCTAAGAATTCTTTTAACAGCTTTAAGATGAGACAGCTTAGGATCAGCTTGAAATGTCACACAAAGTCTTACGCTAAACATGATATCCGGTCTAGTCGTGGTAAGATAGAGTAAGCTACCTATGATTCCCCTATATGTCTTTTGATCAAAATTTTCTCCACTTTCATCCAAATCTAACTTAGTGAAAGTACTCATAGGAGTATTTATAGCTTTTGAACCATCCATGTTAAATCTTTTTAACAATTCTAATGTATATTTAGATTGATTAAGAAATATGCCATTATTAAGTTGTTTAATTTGCAATCCTAGAAAGAAGGTTAATTCTCCCATTAGGCTCATTTCAAATTCATGACTCATACACTTAGCAAATGATTCACATAGTGATTGTTTCGAAGAACCAAAAATAATATCATCAATATAAATTTGAATAATAAGAAAATTATTTTTAAAATGTTTGATAAATAATGTAGTATCAACCTTGCTTTTTGTAAAATTATTTGAAATAAGAAATGAACTAAGTCTTTCATACCAAGCTCTAGGTGCTTGTTTTAGTCCATAGAGAGCTTTAGTTAATTTAAACACATGATTAGAAAGAAGAGAATTTTCAAATCCGGGAGGTTGTTCAACATACACTTCTTCGAAAATAAAGCCATTTAAGGCGGCACTTTTGACATCCATTTGAAATAATTTAAAATCATTACTACTAGCATAGGCAAGGAGCATCCTAATGGCTTCTAATCTTACCATAGGAGCAAAGGTCTCTTCGTAATCGATACCTTCTTCTTAGTTGAAACATTTGGCCACTAGTCTAGCCTTGTTTCTAACCATGATACCGCATTCATCTTGCTTATTTCTAAAGACCCATTTAGTACCAATAACTAAATGGTCACTAGGTCTAGGAACAAGCTTCCATACCTCATTCCTTTCAAATTGATTCAATTCTTCCTGCATTGCGATAACCTAAGAATCATCTTTCAAGGCATCGTCAATGCATTTGGGTTCAATTTGAGAAAGAAAAGCAGCATGGGCACAAAAATTTTTAAAAGAAGAATGAGTTTGAACCCCTTTCGATGTGTCTCCTATAATTAACTCCTTGGGATGGGCATCTACATACTTCCATTCCTTGGATAAGGAAATTTGGAAAGAAGATGTATCCAAGTTGCTATTTTGAGGAGAGGGTTCATTCAAATTCAAATCATCAAAACCAAGATCATCATCAAAATCATTTTTCTTAAATTCCAAAAATTCATTAAAAACTACATGAATAGACTCTTCTATAACTATGTTCTTTTGTTAAAAACCTGAAAAGCTTTAGAAATAGAAGAGTAATAAAAAAAGATGCCTTTATCAGATTTAGCATCGAATTTTCCTATGGCATCCTTTTCATTCAAGATAAAGCATTTGCAATCGAAAACTTCAAAGTAAGAAACATTGGGTTTTTTATTATTCCATAATTCATACGGAGTCTTAGATAAAGATGGTCTTACTAGAACTCTATTCATGACATAGCAAGCCGTGTTCACGACTTCGGCTCAAAAATATTTGAGTAAATTATATTCATTTAACATGGTTCTTGTCATTTCTTGTAAATTTTATTTTTTTCTTTCCACTGCTCCATTTTGTTGAGGATTCCTCGGAGTAGAGAAGTTATGGTTATATCTATTTGTTTCACAAAATTTTTGAAAGTCACGGTTTTGAAATTTACTACCATGATCACTCCGAATTGATGAAATCATGAATTCTTTTTCGTTTTGAGTAAGTTTACAAAATTTAGAAAAACATTTGAAACAATCACTTTTGTGAGCCAAGAAATAGGTCCAAGTGTATCTACTATAGTCATCCATAATTACGAAGGCATATTTGCTACCTCCTAGGCTTGTTATATTAATTGATCCAAATAGTCCAATTAGATCAATTGCAATGGTCTAGTGATGCTAATTTGATTTTTTGGTTTGAAACTAGTTTTTATTTGTTTTTCTAGTTAACACACATCACACACTTTGTCCTTAACAAACTTCATATTGGGAATCCCTCATACTAACTCTTGATGAAATCTTAGATATTAGTTTTATGCTTGCATGGCCTAATCTCCTATGTCAAAGCCAAGCATCATTATTTAAAATCAAAAAACACATTTCATTACTTAGTTCATCAATATTAATGGTGTAGATATTGTTTTGTTTTAAAGCAATCATGGATATGTTATTGTTTGGTTTTTCAATGATGCAAATATTAGATTCAAATCTAACAACATAACCTTTATCGCATAATTGACTAATGCTTAAAAGATTTTGTTTTAGTCTATCAACTAGCAATACATCATCAATTGAAAAACTTGATTTGTTACCTATGGTTCCCTTGCTAATGATTTTACCCTTGTTGTCTCCGAAGGTGACATACCCTTCTTCTTTGCTAGTGAGCATAGAGAAATGAGATGGATCTCTGGTCATGTGCCTTGAATATCCACTATCAAGATACCATCTCTTGCTCCTAACTTGTGAGTTTGTCTACAAAAGAGGATGGTTTTTAGGTACCAATTTGATTTTGGGTGCCCCATAAATCGATCTACTAATTTTGTAATTTAACATTGAATTATTTATGGTTCCTTTAGGAACCTATATCAATTTATGTGGACTAATTTTCTTAAACGAACATTTGTAAACAACATGTCCAGATTTATCGAAAAAATTACACTTCAAATGGGGTGATACATGCAATGTGGGTTCTTTAATGAAGGTGGTGGGATTTCGGTGAGATCCACTCACAAATCCAATTCCACTTCTATTTCCGACGTGACCCTTATTTGTAAAGATCATGTCCAAGCCCTTGCTACCGACCTTAAACTTGTTTAGAGTCTCTTTAAGTAGCAAGTTCTCATTTTTTATTGCTTCTAAGAGTTCACACTTAGAGCATGGGGGTAAAGAAGGAGTTTGGAGACTATCGAACTTATTTTGTAATAAAGTATGCTCTTTATTTAATAAATTAAACTTCTTACTAATAGTTCTACATTCATCAAATAATTCATGAAAAGCGATAGAAAGTTCATCGAAGGATAACTCTTTATTAAATAATTCACTAACCTCTTCTCCTAAGGCCATTAGCGCGAAGTTGGCCTCCTCTTTGTTACTTGCTTCTTTATTCTCGAAGTCACTTGAATCATCCCATGTAGCCTTCAATGCTTTCTTCTTCTTTAGTTGCTTCTTCTTAGCTTAGGGGCATTCATTTTTTAAGTGCCCCAGCTTCTTGCACTCGTAGCGAATGACTTAGTCCTTTTTATGTTCAAGTTTATTTTTAGTGTCATTTTTAAATTTATTCTTTCTTATAAATTTTTGAGTTAAAAGTGCAATGTCATTATCATTGTCTTCATCACTTGATGTTCCTTTCAAGTGGTCTTCTTGTGTTCTTAGTGTCATATCCTTCCTGTTCTTTGGAAGGGGGTTCTCGAGCTCTTCATGAGCATGACACGTCATTTTGTAGGTCATTAGAGACCCAATAAGTTCTTCGAGAGAAAAAGTTTTAAGATCCTTGGCCTCTTGAATGACCATAACTTTTGGATCCTAACTCTTTGGAAGGGATCTTAAAATTTTAGTTATAAGTTCAAAATTAAAAAAACCTTTACCAAGTGTTTAGAGTCCATTGATGACATCCGTGAAGTGGGTGTACATGTCTTCGATGGACTCACTTGGCTTCATTCAGAAAAGTTCGTAGGAATGCACAAGAATGTTGATTTTAGACTCTTTCACTCGGCTAGTGCCTTCATGAGTGATCTCAAGAGTACGCCAAATATCAAAAGTCAATTCACAAATCAAAACGCGATTAAATTCATTTTTGTCGAGAGCGTAAAACAAGACATTTATAGCCTTTTTGTTTGAAGCAAAAGTCTTCTTCTTCGATTCATTCCATTCGCTCATCGGAAGAGAAGATTTTTGAAACCATTTTTGACGATGCTCCAAAGCTCAAAATCTATGGAAATAAGAAAGATCCTCATATGAGCCTTCCAATATGTGTAATCTGACCCATTAAACATTGGCGGATGTGTAATGGAGTGATCCTCTTACATGCCGGAATAAGCCATCTCTTTTGGGTTTAAAACCAAATATGAGATTGAACCTTGCTCTGATACCAATTGTTAGGATCGGAGGGGCACTAGGGGGGGTGAATTAGTGTAGCGGATTAAAACTCGTAAGTTTAAAATCGATTTCATAAATAGCTAGTTCGTATGGAGATTTCGATTCGATGAAAGATGACTTAATTGAAGTAGCTTGAGTAAAGGAGATGAAAATCGAACGATTTGCAGCTAAGTAGAGAAATAATTTAGAAATTTAAACACTCACACATTCAAGAACACCATGATGTATAGTGGTTCGGTCAAGTGACCTACATCCACTTTCGAAGCCTTCTCCGATGAGGCTCCTAACTTCCACTAGAAAATCTTGTTGAAGGGGAAGGATCAAATACCCCTCTTACAACCCTTTTACAAGTGATTCATACTCTTATAGATTTTTCAAAGAGAAAGAGGGAGGTGAACACTAGTTATCAAAAACAAGGCTTTCCCAAAGCTTTTTCTCAATTCTAACTCACAAAAGGGTGCTCTTTCTACTGAGAAAGGAGGGGTATTTATAGACCCAAAGATGATTCAAATTTGGGCTCCAAATTTGAATTATCTTGGGCTTCCCGGTGCTGGCGGTGCCACCGCCTGTCAATGTCAGACTGACAGTGTACTGGGTGATGCCACCGCCTGGCCTGTGTTCTCGGCCATTGGGCGGTGCCACCGCCCAGGCCATTCAGCAAAGTTGAATGGACCATACTTTCGGCCCAAATCAGCCCAATAAAGGCCCGGTTGGCCCCTACTAGGTTTAAACAAAATTATTTATTAATCCTTACCCTAATTACGTACTAACTACGAAATTGAAACATAATTCTAAGTGATTTAAATCAACATTCTTCAAGTCTTCTTTCGGCGAGCTTTTCGATGAAATTCTGGTGGACTTCCGACACTCCTTCGGATTTCTTCCGGCAAACTCCCAACATGCTCTCGGATTCCGTGGTGAGTTTAACGAGTCTTCGTTAAGCTTTCAAACCTTCTTCGTGAACCTCCTACGATCTTTCCAGCGAACTTTTAAAACCTTCGACAAGTCCTTGATTCTATCTCGGTTGGTTCTGGTAGCACTTTCGACAATCCTTCGGACTTCCAGTGACCTCTCGAACTCCTAGCGAACTTGACCTTGGTAAATCATTTTATGTTTTCATCCTATCATAGTTAATCCTGCACACTTATCTCGACAATATGGATTAGAACAAATAATTCACGAATTGACTTCCTTATCAAAATCCGAGATTCAATAGGGTCTTCCCAGCCTTCCTTTTCCTTTTGGTCTCACCAACATAGAGAACTAATTTCTCTTTCTTGATTGTGCTCTCTGCCTCCCTCAACATATTAAGGAGCTCAAGGAGAGATACCTCAAGTTTGTTCATATTGAAATTCATGATAAACTGAGAAAAAGAATCTAGTAGGGACTGAATTATAAGATCAACACACAGGTTATCATCTACGACCATTCCTAGATTTATAAGTTTTTCAATCCACTCTCTTATCTTTAGGACATGGTTCTAAACCAGTGTCCCCTCAGTCATCCTAGCATGGAATAGACTCTTGGATATCTCATATCGCTGAGTTCTTCCCTGTTCCTTAAATAGTTTGCGAAGATAGGAGTATGGAATAAACATCCATATTTTCACGTTGTCTTTGTAACTCAGGAGTTGTAGAGGCTAACATGTAACACTGGGTGAGAGTGGAATCATCTATATACTTCGCATATTGGGCAAACTCTTCTTGAGGAGCTTCTGCCTTAGGTTGGGGCAAGACCGTATCTAGGACATATGTGAATTTCTCCACTGTAAGAACTATTCTTAGGTTGCAGAGCCAATCCATATAATTTGGACTAGTGAGGTGGTTGGCATCAAGTATGCTACGTAGAGGGTTTAATGATGATATGTTTCTGATAAACAGGAGATATAACATAAGTGAATAACACGCAGATTTCACAAAAATAAACAATCAAGATATGGACTTCTATCTTGACATGCTCCCACTAATTTTTCTAGCGAGTCACATGACACCCTCATACACATGAAACGAAAGTCTTCGGTAGACTTCTAGTGGGGATCGGGATCCAATCGGTATCTTAGTGCAACCTCGAGGGACTCAACCAATCACACTAAGCCCAAAAGGTAGACAGCTCTTGTCAATCACAACTTCTTGTGATTCCCATCATATTTGGCCTCCGAACCACCATGGCCTCAAGGGACTCGACCAACCATGATGTCCAGTTAAGTCATCACCATCGTTATAAGATGAGTTTGATTCGATGATATGCCCTCGAGAGACTTGACCAAACATACCATGTCCTTAGGTCACTAATGATATCTCTATGTCGAAGACAAGATAGCAAGACGCGAAATAGGTGAGCCTCGAGGGACTCGACCAACTCAGCCTACGTCGGGAATTAGTTCTTATCCCTAACGATAGAAGGCCACATGGGTCAATCTTATTGCCTCATGCTTACCGACTTAATATTATCATAGGAGGGTTTTAGGTTCGGTCTCATGATATGACGTATCACACACATACATATTTAATATATTTACATCACATACAAATATACATATACTTATCTAGTAGGTGTATAACATTCACATGCACAAGCACACCAGGTGATCATGGACTTCAACCAAATATGATTAGGCCTAAGCCAGTAGGCCTAATCACTTACATCAAGATCTATGTGCATATCAGTGCATCTCTATGTACGATGATCATCCATCTTGTCATCGTTGGATCTACCAGCACCTCGACACATCTCTATGCACCGCGATTGTCTGAATCAACCTCAGGGGTCCTGCTACCACCTCTAGGCTTCCATCGCACCTCTAGGATAATTACAACTTAATTACAGGCACGCAGACCCGACAATCAACAAAAAATGAAAGCTCGTAGGCCCCAATAATCACATACACACATCACAAAATCCATGATCATCTTCCCACATCACATCACATGTATATATCATATAGGATTACTAGATAAATAATAATAGTTACTTAAATATTTTAAATAACTAAATTTTGAAATAAGGGACATGCAACAAATTTTCTAAATTCTAAAGGGTATTTTAGTCATTTTGTCATAAGGGATAAAATTAGAATTTCTAAAATTTTAAGGGGCAAAACTATCTTTTGGTTAAAAAAAAATCCTAATTCTCATTCCCTCTACTTTATGCAGCGTTGTGGCTGCTGCCACCCTATCGGTGGCGGCTATGCATGCGGGGCATCGCGGGGGGGGGGGAGAGGGCCGGCCGGGGGAGCACTACTCATGCCTACGGGTGGCTCGCCCGCAGGCGGCGCCACCACTACCCTTGCGGGGCAGAGCCTGCAAGCGGCACTGCCCCCTTTTGCGGGCAGGCTGCCCACGAGCCCAACACCTGTAGGCGCCGCCCCTGCTAGGTGCGGCGTTGCCTCCGTGGGCTCCCTGCACCCATGCGACCAGTGCTGTCACTACGGGCAAACGACCATCGGTGGCCCTGCCCACATGGCCATGGCTGCAAGCGCAGCAATAGTTGTTGCCCTCTCTCGTCTTTTGCGTTAATGATTTTGGCCTCAAAAGCACATCCAAAACATAACATATACAGTTTATAAGCCAATCATCGCATGACGAACCTGGTTTTGATACCACTATTGGGAAATCGAGAGATTCAGCATCTCATGCATAGCGAAAAATAAAAACAAGATCGGATTTCCCATAGTTACGTACTTGGCCGTCGTGCGACGATTGGTGCGTAAAAATCATAAATCCAAAAAATCCGCATGTATCATGTCAGAAGTGCTATCTGGGGAGATCGTATATCCCCAAAAATTTGAGATCCGATGAAGAGGATGAAGGAGTGCTAGCGTACTCCACTCTAGTGGTAATCTACATAGCGGATGTAGCAATGATGCTCCTCAAATCATTGTGGGATCTCTCTCCACGTGCACTACAAAGCTGCCGGAGCCAAGGAGGAGGGGAGAAGACTGAGGAGAATAAGAGGATAACTACCAAGAGCTCTCAGCCTATGAACCAGGAGGTTCCTCCTATTTATAGAGGTGGAGGAAGCTTATCCTTAACAGATCCTGTTCACACTGGATCTCTGTCCAGTTAGATCTTATTGGATCTTATCCATAGGATCCAATTTGGTCTCATCCAATTGGATCTTATCCAATCATTTAATTAGATCTCATCCATAGGATCCAAACTCGGGGCTTTACAGATATCTCATATCCACACCTCTACCTATCGCAACATCCACCTTATGTGTGTGACCCTCTAGGCCCGATACCGAGTTGGCCGTGAGTCGCTCCCATCAGAACTCCTTCTGACTTAGAACAACTACTGATATAGTGAATTATTATCTCTATAATAATTCACTCGACTCATCGACTATAGACGTACTAGGCCACTACGCCATAGTCCCCAGATGGTATAGGAGAATCTAATCCATCATACCTGTTTGTCCTCATTTATCATGTATCTATAGCCCCTCATTCATCTAATTTCCCAGAGACCATATATCGGGCATAGTAAAGTCAGGCACATATGAAATCCTATTCGAGTCTTGCTCTAATCAGATTCTACTAGAGAACTCCTCTCTCAATTCGAATGACCCTAGCTAGAGATTTTGCCTAAGTGAGCACACGCGGGATATATCTCTCACGATACCGAGAGTGGATGATCCTCTATTGATATGCAATTGCCTTCGTAAGTTTGGCGACCATTCCCAAGTATCGGCTATACCAAATCTGGAGCTCTCCAAACCTATAAGTCTAGCATCAAAGAATAGAGTACTCAAATAAGGCATCTTTGGTGCCTCAAGTCTAAGGACCAGACATACTACTGGGACTATGAAATCACTGTCCAACATTAGGTATCAATAACCATACAACATTCTACAAGCAGATCAATCAGTGAACTCATTCTCCAATGAGCACCTGCATTATACCTCTAGTGTCCCCATACAAGCGACTATGAGACCAGTCACCTCCATCATATAGACGTGTGTATAGCGCACCAGTATATCCGGTTATCTTGATGTTCTCATTGAGTAACCTATGACTAGGATGATTTAGGATCTGTGTTTAAAGGTATATCGGTCTCATTATCATGATCTTATCATGATCCGATTCCCATTGCATAGATCCATGGACATCACAATATTCATCCAGATAATATGAGAAAATGTCAATAATAATATGCGAAGAGATTAACGTAACATGTCACAGGTGCCATCACCCACGTGATTGGCTTGTAGGGCACCTGCAACCAACAGAATTCTATCTTGACATGCTCCCACTATTTTTTTGGCGAGTCACATGATACTCTCAACACCTAAAATGAAAGTCTCTGGTAGACTTCTAGTGGGGATCAGGATCCAATTAGCATCTTAGTGTAACCCCGAGGGACTCGACCAATCAGACTAAGCCCAAAAGGTAGGCAACTCTTACTGAATACAACTCCTTATGATTCCCATCCTGTTCGGCCTCCGAACCACCATGGCCTCGAGGGACTCGATCAGCCATGATGTTTGGTTAAGTCATAACCATCGTTACAAGATGAGTTTGATTCGATGATATACACTCGAGGGACTCGACCAAGCATACCATGTCTTAAGGTCATCGATGACATCTCTATATCATAGATAAGATAGCGAATCGCGATATAGGTGAGTCTTGAGGGACTCGACCAACTCAGCCTACACCGGGAATCGGTTCTTAACTATAACGATGGAAGACCATGTGGGTCAATTTAATTGCCTCACGTTTACTGACTTAATATTATTGAAAGAGGGGATTTTTAATTTGGTCTACCTTATATGACCTGTCACACACATATATATTTAATATATATCTACATCGCATGTAAATATATATATATATATATGTATATATATAATAGGTGTATAAGTAATCACGCATCACATGAGTAATCACACCAAATGACCATGGATCACATTCTAATGTGATCAAGCCTGAGCTAGTGGATGCAATCACTCACATCAAGATCTATGTGTGCATCGACGCATCTCCATGCCCTGTGATTATCCATCTCGCTTCATCGGTTCCGTCGGCATCTTAATGCATCTCCATGCATCGGATCATTCGTCTCAACCTTGAGAGTCCCGCTATTGCTTCCATGCTACCGCTGCGCCTCCTCGTGTAATTACAATATAATTACAAGTATACAGACCCAATAATAAATAAAAAATAGAGGCTCACGGGCCCCAATAATAATAATGATCACATCATACACAAACATCACATCACATAATCCATGATCATATGTCAACATGATTCATCACATGTATATGTTATTATATAGATCTACTAGATAAATAATAATAGTTAATTAAATATTTTAATTAACTAATTTTTTTAAAAATAGGGATATATAGGAAATTTTCTCAATTTTAAAGGGCATTATAGTCATTCAGCCAGAAGGGATAAAATTAAAATTTTAAAAATTTTGAGAGGCAAAACTATCTTTTGCAAGAAACCCTAATTCCTCTCCCCACTTCGTTTGCGACACCCTTCCAAATGACAATCATGCGGGCATGCGCGACCCTGCCTTGCGGCGCATCGCTCGCGAGCGATCGTCTGGGCACGCCGCCTACAAGCGATCTGTCCACGGTCCCATCGCCCACAGGCGATCTATCCATGGGCGACCACTGCCCGCGCAAGCACCGCCCTTGCAGGCGCACGCCTGCGGGCGGTGTGCCCGCGCCGGTAGTCGCCCGCAGCCCTTGCGGGCACTGCAAGTCGGTGTCGCCCCCATCCGCAAGTGCCGATGCCACCCACCCTTGCGGTCTAGCTACCCCACGGGCCCCTTGCTAGTGCCACCCTTGCGAGTGCAGTGCTCGCAAGTAGTGTCGGTCCTTGCAGATAGGCCGGCTACACGCGGGAGCTTGCCAGTAACTCACAGACCACCGGCACCTGCCTGCAGCCCGTAGATCGTGGGCACTGCGGCTGCCTATGTGTGGCCAAAGCTTCCATCTGCAATGGTGGTGAGGGCAGCAACAGTTGTTGCCCTTTTTTCGCTTTTACGTCAACTATTTTGACATTAAAAGCCTCTCTAATTCACAACACACAATTAAAATCTGATCTTCGCATGAAAAACCTAGCTCTGATACCACTGTTGGGAAATCCAAGGGGCGACGACATCTCATGCACAGCGGAAGAACATAAAAATAAAACATCCTAGATTTTCTTGAAAGGTTTCATCATCGTGCGATGATCGGTGCGAAAAATAAATCCGTGAATATAAAAACTACATGTGTAAAAGAAACGATAGTACCTAGGGAGATCTTATATCCTTGAGATTCTTGTAGATCCATAGGGGAGGATGAAGGAGGTCAAGCGTTCTCCTCTCTAGTGGTATCTACACGGTAGAGATTGCAACGATGCTCCTCTCTATGGAGAGGAGAATAGAATGTGACTACCAAGAAAACTCCAGCCTATGGACCTTTAGTTCCCTTCTATTTACAGAGGTCCCTTGTAAACCCTAATGGATTCTACCCTATTGGGTATTGGATCTCCATCCAATTACCCAAGCCTCTTAGAGTAACGGATCTCTACCCAAGAATCTGCCTCTTATTGGATCTCATCCATGAGATCCAATAATATAAGGCCTTATTGGTTATCCAATAAGATAGGGGCACCGACAAATATCTCATATCCGAACCTCTACTCGTCGCAACACCTACCATATGTGTGTGATCCTCTAAGCCCAATATTTAGCTAGCCGTGAGTCATACCTATTAGAACTCCTTCTGACTTAGTAAATTATTATCTCCATAATAATTCACTTGACTCATCGACTACGGACGTACTGGGCTACTACGCCGTAGTCCCCAGATGATACTGGGGAATCCAATCCTTTGGACCTATTTGTCCTTAATTGCTATGTATCTATAGTCCCTGATTTATCTAATATCCTAGAAACCATCTATGGTACTATCAGGCCCATACGATTTCTATTTGAGTCTCGTTCTAATCGGATTCTCTCAGAGAACTCTTTCTCTCTCAATCCGAATGACCTTGGCTAGGGATTTTGCCTGAGCAAGAATACATAGGATATTCCTCTCATGATACCGAAAGTGGATGATTCTTTATTGACAATCAATTGCCCTCGTAAGGTTGGCTGCCACTCTCAATAACTAGCTTTACTAGATTTGAAACTTCCAAACCTATATGTTCGGTATCAAAGAGTGAAGTACTCATACAGGACATCCTTGGTGTCTTAAGTCTAGGACTAGATATACTACTAGGACTACGGAATCATTGTTTAACGTGAGGTATCAATAACCATCCAGCATTCTGTAAGCGGATCAATCAGTGAACTCATTCTCCAATAAGCACCTGTACTATATCCTTAGTGTCCCCACACAAGTAGCTATAAGGCCAGCTACCTCCATCATATGGATGGGTATACAGCACACTAGTCTATCTGGTTATCTCGATGTCTCTCTCGAGTAACCTATGACCGGGATTATTTAGGATCTATGTTTAAAAGTGAATCGGTCTCATTATTGTGATCTCATCATAATTTGATTCTCATTGCACATATCCAAGGATATCACAATATACATCCAGATAATATGAGAAAATGCCAATAAGCATAAGCAAAGAGATTGATGCAGCATGTTATAGGTGTCATCACTCATGTGATTGGCTTATAGGGCACCTATAACTAGCAGGGGCTAGCCCTTATTACTATTATTGAATCTCAGATTTTGATGATGAAACTAATTAACTGTGTTTTACGATCTAACTACATTTTGAGTGATGCAGGTCTACTATCGATCAGGATTAGGCAGTTGACACTAGAGGAATTGACGTTGCACCGGGTGATCACATCAGGATATTGGATGTCAAGCCGGAGGTTCGATCGACAATCGACATAAGGCTTTGTACATCGGGCATCGGGCCAAGAAGAGCAGAGTTGCGCCAAGGATATCGGGGTTAAGGAGGTCAACTACCGATTGGGCAACAAGCTGCAAGAGAGGATGATGTGTCGAAGAATCGGATGAAGCACTAAGCAATGACCTGTCAGGCAACTGAATGTTAATTCGCATTATAATAATTGCCTAGATCGAAGTAGAGTTTTGTTTGTGTGTGTGTAGGATTAACTACGATAATGATGAAGACGTAAAGTGAAACAAAGTGCCAGAAGACAAGTGTGATGGATCGTTGGGAGTTCGAGAGTTCGACAGAAGTCTAAAGATTCATTGGGAGTGCTACTAGAACTGGCCGAGAATGAGTAGGGAGCTTGTCGAAGGATTTTTGAAAGTTCATCGGAAGGTTCGTTGGAAGTTTGCAGAGCTTGCCAAGAAAGATTGGAGCTTGCTAAAGAAGGTCGTTGGAACTCGCCAAGATCATCGTGAAGTCTAAGAGCTTGCCGGGAGTCCGCAGAATGGTTTCCGAGGGTTCGTCGGAAGACCGCTGGAAGAAGTCTTGACTTGTTAGACTTTGTAATAGCTTAGGAAATATTTTTAATTTCATAGTTAGCATGTTAATTTAGGTTAGGATTAGGTGTTAATCCTATAACCTAAGTAGGGGCCAAATGGGCCTTGTTTCAGACTGGTTTGGGCTAAGTTTAAGGCCCAAACCAGTGTGCTGAAAAGGTTGGGCGATGGCACTGCCCAGTGGCCGAGAGCTGGTGCGATGGCACCGCCTAGAGCCCGAGAGCCTGGGTAGTGGCATCGCTGGGCTGAGCGGTGGTACCATCGCTAGGCAGCAAGCCCAAGTGGTGGCACCACCCAGTACACTGATAGGCAGTGGCACCGTTAGCACTGGAAAAAATAAAAGTGTTTCAAATTTGGGCTCCAAATTTAAATTCTCTTAAGGCCTATAAATACCCCTCTCATTCATGGTTGAAAGGGTGTCTAGAACTGAGAAAGAAAAAGGAAAAACTCTTATCAAAATCTTCCCTCTAAGCTTTAAGTGTGTTCTAGTCCAAGAGAGGGGTAAGAGGCCTTATAAGGGTTACCTCCTAAGCCCATCAAAAGGAGAGGTGCTATAAGGGAGTTCATCCTCGCCCGTTGGAAGGAGGATAGCTAGTGGAAAAGCTGGTGGCCTCAAGTGAAGAGAAATCAGGAGTGGACGTAGGTCGTATGACCGAACCACTATAAATCGGTTTATGTTTATATTCTTGCAATTTACTTTACTGCAAACCATCTTCATTTTGATACTCACCTTCTCATCTCCTTCTTACGAATCAATTTACTTCTAAAGCATCTTTCATTGCAGATTTAATCGAAGCATCATTTTCAACATACAAAGTTTCCAAAAGTTTATCATTCTTTACCGTTGCACTAATTCACCCCCCTTCTTAGTGCCACTCGATTCCTAGCAATTGATATTAGAGCCACATTATTTCTCATTCGGATTTACACCCGTGAGAAATGGCTCTTTATGGCTTTCAAGAGGGCTTTTCGGTTGTTCATCCACCATTCTTTAATAGATCGGACTACACATATTGGAAAACTCGAATGAGAGTTTTTTTGATTTCTCAAGATTTAAACTTATGGAATATTATTGAAAACGGCTTTCAACTTCCCTCTAAATCGATGAACGAATGGTCGGACTTAGAGAAAAATTTTTTTTCTTCAAATGCAAAGGCTTTGAATGCCTTATTTTGCTCTTTAGACAAAAACGAGTTCAATCGGATTTTTACGTGCGAAATGGCTTTTGATATTTAGCGGATACTTGAAATCACGCACGAGGAAACTAGTAGAGTTAAAGACTCGAAATCAAACTTCTTATTGCATGATTTTGAACTCTTTCAAATGAAACCAAACGAGACTATCGACAACATGTACACCCATTTCATGGATATTGTCAATAGTCTAAGAGCTCTTGGTAAATCTTTTTTGGATTTTGAACTTATAAACAAGATCTTAAGATCCCTTCCAAAAAGGTGGGATCCTAATGTAACTACAATACAAGAGGCTAAAGATTTAAATAATTTACCTGTTGAAGAACTAATTGGCTCTTTAATGACATATGAAATGAGCCTCCTAGAACATGTTAGAACCCTCCGCGGATTCTAAGCTTGGGGTTGATCTCTATAGGGGATCGGCCTCCTTGGAACTCTATAGGGGTTCCTTCCTCCAAGTTGCTGCACAAAGGCTGCTAAAGGATTGATCTATTCATTGATTAAAAGAGGATGAATACATAGTTATTTATAGGGCTTCTAAGCCCCAACTCCTAATAGGACTCTTACTCAAGACTCCTACTTCTAACTAGCTTCTAATTAGGACTCATTCTCTAGTAGGATTCCTAATTCTAATAGGACTTTTTCCCTAATAGGACTTATATTTCTAATAGGACTCTTTCCCTAATAGGACTTCTACTTCTAATAGGACTCTTTTCCTAATAGGACTCCTACTTCTAATAGGACTATTTTCCTAATAGAACTCCTACTTCTAATAGGATTCTTTTCCTAATAGGACTCCTACTTCTAATAGGACTCTTTTCCTAAGAAGTAACCTAACCCTAACCTAGCCGGCCTCTTCACATCTTTAATAAGGGTCGGCTAGATAGGATTTACATGAATACCCTTATCAATGAAACTAAATTAGGACTCTCATAGCTAGAGTCCTAACAGACCCACCCTCTTCAAATCAGCCTTGTCCTCGAGGCGACGTTCCATGAATTCTGGGAATTTGATCTTCAAGTCATCGTAGTTCTCCCAAGTGGCATCTTCTGCTGGTAGGTTTGCCCATTGTATTAACACTTCAGTAGCAGGTCGTCGTCATCGAGTCATGATTTGTCGATCAATAATGGCACTTGGTTGGGTCTGGAGCTCTCCTTGGGTAGTTATATTTGGTAGATGGCTTTGGGCTGTCTCGTGTTGTCCCAACTTGAGCTTCAAACATGATACATGGAATACTGGATGGATTCGGGAGCCGGCGGGTAAGTCCAATCTGTATGCTACTGCTCCGATGCGCTCCAAAATCTGGTAGGGTCCATAGAACCGAGGTGAAAGCTTCATAGACGCTCTGGTTTGGATTAATGTTTGCTTGTATGGCTGGAGCTATAGGAAGACCCAATCTCCTACTGAAAATTCTCTTTCGCCTCTGTGTTGATCATATTGCTGTTTCATCCTAGCTTATGCTGCAGTGAGATTATCTTTTAGCAACTTCAGCATTTTGTCTCTATCTTGTAGTTCCCTGTCTACTTGTTCTACTTTAGAGGTGCCCAACACATATTTTGGAATTACAGGGGGGGTCGGCCATACATGGCCTTATAGGGAGTACATTTTGTGCAGGAATGATAAGTTGTATTATACCACCACTCGACCCAGGGAAGCCACTTTGTCCATTCTTTTGGTCGGTCCTTTGGTGAAGCATCTAAGGTATGTCTCCAAGCACTGTTCACCACTTCAGTTTGGCCGTCGGTTTTTGGGTGATATGCTGTACTCATCTTTAATTTAGTGCCTTGCATCTAGAATAACTTTGTCCAAAATTTGCTCGTGAAGACCCTATCACGATCACTTACAATAGATCTCGGCATCCCATGTAATTTTACAATATTCTCCATAAAGATTCGAGCAATACTAGAAGCAGTGTAGGGATTACGGATGGCACAAAAGTGAGCATACTTTGTAAGGCGATCAACCACGACAAAAATTATACCGTTTCCTTGTGATGAGGAAAGCCCTTCGATGAAATCCATTGATATATCAGTCCATATTGATTCTGCGATGGGTAGAGGTTGTAACTTTCCAAGACTTGCCACTGTCTCACCTTTGTGTCATTGACATATATCACATTGTGCTACAAATTCAACAATAACATTTTTCATCCCTATCCAATAAAAATTTTGCTTAATTCTTTTATAGGTTCTAAGGAACCCAGAGTGCTCGGCCGCAGGTGTGGAATGCATCTCTTGAAGGATGGTTTTTATGCAAGTAGAATTTGGCACAAGCACAATGCGTCCTTTATATCGCAAGTCCTTTGATTCCCAACTGTAATGAGCCATAGAGCTTGGTGCTTCCTTTAAATTTTTTATGATTTTACTCGTTTCCAGATTATCTTGCCATTCCCTCCTAATATCCTCAAGGAAGTCGCTGGTCGGAAGTGAAATAGCCAAAAATTCAGCTTGCTCGGGTAGCCGTGAAAGCGCATCTGCAACAACATTATCTTTCCCTTTTTTGTAAGTTATTTCAAAATCATATCCAAGGAGCTTTGTTACCCATTTTTGCTGCTTAAGTTATACCAAAAAGTCGCTGCATACTTTGTGCACAACTTTCTCCATTCGTTGTGTGCAAATTATCGTTACGTCGCTCCCACGTTTCCCGTACAGTATCACCTATTTTCTCTTGCTGTAAAATTTCATAATTAATTTCAAAAAATTTCAGGAAACATCACCTAATGTCGTCAACCATTCGATGCCAAGCACGGCCTCATAATCATCGAGAGAGAGGAGGAAAAAATCTGCAATTATCTCTTAGTCCTGCAATAGTTTCACCCGTGGGCACTTACGATCACACTTCAAAATTCGTCCATCTGCGAATTTAACATTGAACCTGCTGCAATTCTCAATAGGTAAGGCCATCCGGACAGCAATCTTGCTATTCATAAAATTATTAGTGCTCCCGGTGTCAATAAGAATGGTGATTGGTTGTTGCTTCAGAAATCCTCCCACTTTTATTGTTTGTGGGTTCGCATAACCGGCAAGGGCATGCATCATAATATCAATTGACTACTGTTCTTCATCCGTGACCTCTTCCTCATGCTCCTGGACCTCCTCCTCCCTGTCTTCAAGAGGTTCAATCAATAGGAGGCGGCCCCTTTTGCAGCGATGATCGTGGTTCCACGGCTCGTCGCAATGCCAACAAAGACCCTTTGCTGATCGATCACGTAGTTCTTCTCTTGTCAATTTTTTGGGCAGCGAAGGATGGCTGGAAGCAGAAGGGGGTTTATATGTTGAGGTTCTAGGAGTGGTTCTCATCCTTCGAGAATCTTGGTTGAGTCGTTCTTCTTGTATTCGGGCAAAAGAAATCGCAGCCATCACGGTACGGGGCTGCCGTGCCTTAACTTCCCCTTTTATCTCTGGCTTGAGTCCTTCGATAAATGTTCCTAACAATTGACGGTCAGTCCAATCACGAGCAAGGTAAGATAGCTTCTCAAACCTAGTTTGGTACTCTTGAATCGTAGAGGTTTGTTGAATCTTTGCGAGTTGGCCGTCGATATTTTCATACTCCGTAGGTCCGAAACGGTTCAGCAGTGCATTCTTAAATTGATTCCATGTCAGAGCCCCATGATTATATTCTAGCCAATTGTACCATTGAATAGCATCTCCTTCAAGGTGGATGACAGCAATCTCCACCATAGCATTATCCGACGTTCGGTAGTAGCGAAAGTAAAATTCTACATGCGAAATCCACCCCGCTGGGTCTCCTTCTTCCCATCGTGGGAAGTCCACCCTCATGCGTGGCTGAAGCATGTCCGAGGGCTGTCCCTCCTTCTCTGGGGTCCTTTCTAAATTCTCTCCTTGCTGCAGTTTGGTTGGACTCGATGGTTGTCCAATTCTGAATTCTGCAAATAAAGCGCGCAATTTGTCTTCCAAGCGTGATTCAAGCCGTGATTCAATCCGAGATTCCCATGCTTCAAATTTGGCATCAATTGGATCTTGGGAAGCCATAGCATATGTCTGTAGATTAGAGATGCCCTTGTCTTTTTTCTGTTGACAGGTTAATGGCATGGGGTGGTGGAAGATTCGGACAATAGATCAGTGATTGAAGGGTTCAGCTGTAATGGTTTACTGTTTTGGGCTGTGGTTTTTGATGCTGTTAGGGTTATGAAACTAGGTTATGATGGCTGCATCTTGAGGCTAGAGGGATGCCCTAAAGACATCTTGGTTTGTGGCAGCAAGGTGGCTAGGGTTTGGTAGGTTACAGAGAAGAAAAAAGGACCAAGGTGCAATACCAGATTTTTTGCCGAAAAAATTCCAACAGTAAAGAGGTAATTTTTCCAGAAATTTTCAAAAGCGATTCAAGTAAAACTCTAAGGAGATCTACTGATAAGGAAGGGGTAATGCTGTAAAAAGTTTCGTAGGAAGAAACGACAGCAAGAGGTTTGGCAAAATTGAGAATCACGGAGAGGTATTATAGCAGATTTTTACGTCTAAAGTGCAGCAGATTGGACGTAAAAGATAAGTGGTTTTTATTGAGAATTTTTCAACAAAACCAAAGGGAAAACCACTATTAGGAAGTGTCAAAGCCACCGTAAAAATTTCATAGAAATTTGGATAGAAAAAACATAGTAGCAAGATCAAAAAGGCAGTGCTATGCGGCTGAAATTCTGCAGTGCGACTTTCGTTGTAGAGATGAAAACTTTACGATGAAAAGTTTATGCAGCAATTATAGGAACGAATTTTTTTGGATTTTTTGAATAAGGATAACTAAATTGCAGCAGCAGTAGGGTAGATAACCAGAACTTGTTGCAATTCACAGGAAGATCAAAGGATGATCTACGGTGGTGGAGATGACGGCGGAATTCAGCGATGATCTTCTAAGCAATTGTGGGAATTGCTTTGCGCGGTTGTGGAGGGCTGGTGGATGGCTGTGGAAGGGCAGCGAGATGCCAAGAATGCTGCTCTGATACCAAGTGTTAGAACCCTCCGTGGATTCTAAGCTTGGGGTTGATCTCTATAGGGGATCGGCCTCCTTGGAACTCTATAGGGGTTCCTTCCTCCAAGTTGCTGCACAAAGGCTGCTAAAGGATTGATCTATTCATTGATTAAAAGATGATGAATACATGGTTATTTATAGGGCTTCTAAGCCCCAACTCCTAATAGGACTCTTACTCAAGACTCCTACTTCTAACCAACTTCTAATTAGGACTCCTTCTCTAGTAGGATTCCTAATTCTAATAGGACTTTTTCCCTAATAGGACTTCTACTTTTAATAGGACTCTTTCCCTAATAGGACTTCTACTTCTAATAGGACTCTTTTCCTAATATGACTCCTACTTCTAATAGGACTCTTTTCCTAATAGGACTCCTACTTCTAATAGGACTCTTTTCCTAATAGGACTCCTACTTCTAATAGGACTCTTTTCCTAAGAAGTAACCTAACCCTAACCTAGCCGGCCTCTTCACCTCTTTAATAAGGGTCGGCTAGATAGGATTTACATGAATGCCCTTATCAATGAAACTAAATTAGGACTCTCATAGCTAAAGTCCTAACAGAACATTTTGAACTCATTGAACATGTGAATCACCTTCTAAAGAATAGGAAGGATTTGGAACTTCAGACAAATGAATACCACTTGAGTGATGACTCAAGTGATAAGGACATTGAATACATAACAATGCATTTTAACAAGTTCATTAAACAAAAATCTAAAACTAAAAATGAACTTGAATAGAGAAAGAGGCCAAAGATGAAGAAGAAGCACAAAGAAAAATCAAATGATGAAATGGCAAATTGGGCTTTGATGGGCTTCGTCAACGAGGTAAGTATCTCACCCGAAATGCTTTTACCTTTGCTTTATGAAATTACTTGAACTTTTCATGAGTGCATAATTTACTTAGTAGGAAATAAAAATTGTTTAAAAAAAATTTATACTATGTTTTTCCTTCTAGAAATTTTCAAAAATTAAAAATTTATACGATGATTGCATGATGATGCTTAAAACATCAAATCTTTTGTGAATGATAATTCTTGTACAAGAAAAATTCCATGTATGCTTTCAGATCGATTTTAGACTTTAAACATCATGCACATCTATGTATGTTATTCTTAAAAGTGTTTTGATGATAAATGCTTGTATCATGCTTATGATAAGAAATCTTCTATTTTAGATTAATTGGTTTAAATTATTTTTATGATGAAATTTTTAGATGACATGTTACATTTTTTTCATGAAACTTGAGTTTTGGTTTTAAACTTGATAAATATCATTTATACAAAAGAATTGAGCATGCTTATATCTAATCAATGTCTTCACTCCTAACAAATTTTTGGAATGAAAGATTTGGATGATAATTTCAAATTTATATGATGCTTGGCTTTTGTGTGAAAATGTGCACATGCTTATATGAGATCAACCACATAAAATAAAACACAAAAATTGAATATGTGATGTTTTATTTTTGATGTGTTTGGTCTTGATGAGTTTATGACTAAACTTATATCTTGTTGATACATGTTTTCATAAAAAGATTTGAATATGCTCACATGAAAACAATTGCATGAAATGAAAATTCATTTTCTATCCTATTGAGGTTAATGAATTCATTTTACCAATCTTGTGAATCTCATAAAAATAAACATGATGAATATTTTGGATAATAAATGAGTGTATCATGCATTTAGATTTCTCTTGAATCTTACTTTTCGGATCTATACGATGATACATAAATCTAGCATTAAAAGACAAAAGCATGCTTACATGAAGTAAATCATAAAAGGAAAATGCATGATCTTGAAAATTCTTCTATCTCTAAAGTTTTCGGTTTTGATGAATCCATGTGAATTTCTTGAATCGAATCTTTTGGAAAATGTCACACACTTAATATGATTTGACTTAATGATCATTATGACAAAATTTGCCTTTCCATCTTGAATGTTGACATTTTATTTTAAGGCAAAGACATGCTTATAAGAAGCAAATCATATGAATAGAAATTTATAAAAACGAAATGCAATCCTCTATCTTATCGATTCTTCAATAAATCTATGCTTGTCATGTATGAATTTATTGAATGTGATTTTTGAGGATGATTTCAGATTTGAAAATTGCTTGATTAGTATTTACAACATAAGATACATTTTAAATATGAATCATGCTTCAATCATGTTAAATGCTTTAATCATGTTCTATCTCCCTTAATTCATTTTGTTCTCCTATATTTCCTTTTTATTTACCATAGAGGAGAACCTTCTAAATGAATTATGAAATTAATGATTTGATAATAAGTGTTTATCAAAATTCTATTTATCATTTTGCAATCTCTAAAAAGTTGATAATCACTTCATTCATGTTATGAATCTCGAAAACATTTTTGATTTGATTAGGAGTTTCGAGTTGACAAAATAAGTTTGAATGATTTTATAACTCCTCTCTTGATCTCTTGAAATCTTGACTTTAAATTCTTGACTTGAGATATTTTTGTGAATCAAAATACTTTCCTCTATGATTGCTTCTTTTTATCATTTACCAAAGAGGAAAACAATTCAAATCCATGTCATTTATGAATCTCATAAACTATGTTAATGATTTTGATGATTCAAACTTGAATGAGCTTTATCACAATCCAAGTCTTGATATCTTGATATTTGATACTTGGAATTCCTATGCATGAATCAAGTGGTTTTGCACTCAAATGAATCACTTATCGATATATCTTTTTGAAATATCATTTTAATGTGATGTCGATAACTTGAGATATCTTTTAGAATTCATGACACGAGATTTAGCCTTTATGTCTTAAACGTTCATGCTTGTTTCTATTCGACATAATAAAAGGGATAAAGGCATATTCATATGAAATCAATGCAAATCACTAAAAGAGAAATATATGTTTCTTGAACATCTCTCTTTCTCTAAAGTTTAGGATTTTTCAAATGAAAGACAAGTGATGAATTCATTTATGACCTTATATGAATCTCGAAAGTAATTTTGATGAAGAGCTTGAAGTTGACGAATTGAATTTAAACTTTTACTCATGACTCTTCTCTTGATCTCTTAGAATCATGACTTTTTGAGATATTTGTAATGCTTGAATCAAGGGAATCTAATTCTTTGGACCTATCTATCTTTAGTTACAGTGTATCTATAGTCCCTTATCTATCTAATATCCTAGAGACTATATATTGGGTATGGTACTGTTAGACCCATATGGAATCTACTCGAGTCTTGCTCTAATTAGATTCTCTTGGAGAATTTATTCTCTCATAATCCGAATGACCCTAAGCAAGAATTTGCCTAAGCAAGAACATATGAAATATTTCTCTTATGACATTGAGAGTGGATGATCCTCTATTGATACTCAATTGTCCTCGTAAGGTTGGCTACCACTCCAACGACTAGCTGTGCTAGATCTAGAACTTCCAAACCTATAAGTTTGATATCAAAGAGTAGAGTACTCATACAAGATATCCTTGGTGTCTCAAGTCTAAGGGCCAGATACACAACGACAACGGAATTACTGTTTGATAATGATGTATTATCAACCATCCAGCATTTCGTTAGTGGATCAATCAATGAACTCATTTTCTAATGAGTACATACACTATATCCCTAGTGTCCTCACACGAGTAGCTATGAGACCAATCACCTCTATCATATTAACGGGTATACATCACATAAGTCTATCCAATTATCGTGATGTTCCTCTCAAGTAACCTATAACTGAGATTATTTAGGATTTGTGTTTAAAGGCTAATCGGTCTCATTATCATGATCTCATCATGATCCAATTCCCATTGCACAGATCTATGAATATCATAATACATACAAAAGGTAACATAAGGTGAGAAAATTTATCAAATAAATAATAAGTAAAAAGAGTGCGTATCATGTCACACGTGCCATCACTCACATAATTGGCTTGCAGGGCACCTATGACTAGCAATCTTTCACTTGACTTAAAGCCAATCACTTACTTATCTAATCCCCATCAAACCCCTATAATACTCAAATACAATATGAGATAACGACTTTGTTAGTGGATCTGCAATGTTATCTTCGGATGTAACTCTTTCCACTACTATATCTTCTCGGAGCATGATCTCTCTGATCAGGTAGAACCTCTTCAAAATGTGCTTAGGCTTCTGATGAGACTTGAGTTTCTTCACTTAAGTAATCGCCCTATTGTTATTACAATATAAGGGAATTGGTTCCTTGTTGCCTGGCATAACTCCTAGATTTATGATAAACTTCTTCATCCAAACTCCCTCCTTTGATGCCTTTGCCACAATAATATACTCTATCTCTATGGTCGAGTCAGCAATAGTATCTTACTTGGATCTCTTCCACCATACTACTCCTCCATTTAGGGTAAACACATACCTTGAGTTAGACTTACTATCATCGACATCGGATTAGAAACTCAAGTCTATGCAGCCCTTAACCTGGAGACTACCTCCTTCGTATACCAGTAAAAGATACTTAGTCCTTCTTAAGTACTTAAGGATACACTTTACTACTTTTCAGTGCACTAAGCCTGGATTTGCATGATACCTACTTGTGACAATCAGAGTATATGCTATATTAGGCCTGGTACATAACATAGTATATATGATAGATCATCTCACTGAGGCATAGGGTATCTTATCCATATTTGCCCTTTCTTCAGGAGTCTTTGGGGACATACTCCTAAAAAGTAACCTCATCTCTCATTGGTATATGACATCTCTTGGAATTTTTCATGTCAAATCTTTTGACAGTAGTGTTTATATACTTGGACTGGGACAAGCCAAGCATTCACTTAGATCTATCTCTATAGATCTGAATTCCCAAGATATAGGATGCTTCCCTTAAGTCTTTCATTGATAAATGTCTAGATAGCCAAGCCTTTATTATGGAGAGTATTCCTACAATATTATTAATGATTAAGATTTTATCCATATATGATACCAAGAAGGTGATAGTGCTCTCCACTTATCTTTCTGTATACACAAGATTCATCTTTATTCTTAACGAAGTTATAAGATCTGATCGCCTCATCAAATCTTATGTTCTAACATAAAAAAACTTGCTTTAGTCCATAGATGAACCTAAGCAACCTGCATACTTTATCTAGACTGTCTTTAGACATGAATCCCTCGGACTATATCATATACACTTCATCTTCGAGGTTGCCATTGAGAAACATAGTTTTCAGGTCCATTTGCTAGATCTCATAATCATAGTGTACTACCATAGCTAATAGAATTTGGATGAATTTTAGCATTGGTATAAGTGAGAAGGTTTTATCATAGTCAACACATTACCTTTGATGATACCCCTTAGCCACTAGGCTTGCTTTATAGGTCTCCACATTTTCATCTCTTAAATCTCATTTTTTGATGATGAAACCAATTGATAGTATTTATGATCTGATCTATATTTTGAGTGATGTAAGATTAGTTTCGATCAGAAAGAGACAATTAAAGCACGAGGAATTACAAGTTAAGCTAGAGTGAAACATGTCAGAAGATTGGATGTCGAGTCGGGGGATAGGTCAACGTATAGGTAGTGTTAAATCTTGGATTTTGATGATGAAGTCAATTGATAGGTTATTTGATCTAATCCATATTCTTGAGAAAAGTATGTAAGATTAACTACGATAGCAATGAAGACATAAAGCAAAACGACGTGTCGAAGTCAAGTGCGATCGGAATCATTGGAAGTTCAAGAGTCCATCGAAAGTTCGAAGATTTGTCGGAAGTGTTGCTGGAATTGGCCGAGAATGAATCGAAGGCTTGCCGATGGATTGTTAGAAGCTCACCAAAAGGTTTATCGAAAGTTCATGGAGCTCATTGAGAAAGATCGAAGCTTGCCAAAGGAGGCTCATCGAAACTTGCTAAGGTCATCGTAAAGTCCGGGAGCCTATTAGAAGTCTGTCGAAAGAAGTCCGAGGGTTCATCGAAAGTCCACCGGAAGTTCATCGGAAGCTCGCCAAAAGAAGACTTGATGTGTCGGTTTATGTTTTAGCTTAGTGTATGTCTTTAATTTTGTAGTTAGCATGTAATTAGGTTTAGGATTAACTGTTAATCCTAATTAACCCTGGTAGGGGCTAATTGGGCCTTAAATGGATTGGATTGGGTAGGATTCAAGGCCCATCCAGATTGTTGGAACCTGTGTGTTGTTGGCACTACCAAACTAGGGTGGTGCAATCACCCAAGGACCAAGTTCCTGCTAGTTATAGGTGCCCTACAAGCCAATCACGTGAGTGATGACACCTGTAACACACTACGTCAATCTCTTTGCTTATGATTATTGGCATTTTCTCACATTATTTGGATGTATATTGTGATGTCCTTAGATATGTGCAATGTGAATCAGATCATGATGAGATCACAATAATGAGAACGATTCACCTTTAAACACAGACCCTAAATAATCTCGGTCATAGGATATTCGAGAGGGACATCAAGATAACTAGATAGATTGGTGTGCTATATACTCGTCCATATGATGGAGGTGGCTGGTCTCATAGCTACTCATGTGGGGACACTAAGGATATAGTACAGGTGCTCATTGGAGAATGAGTTCACTGATTGATCCACTTACGGAATGCTGGATGGTTATTAATATCTCACGTCAGATAGCGATTCTGTAGTCCTAGTAGTGTATCTAGTCCTTAGACTTAAGACACCAAGGATGTCCCATATGAGTACTCCACTCTTTGATACCGGACATATAGTTTCAGAATTTCTAGATCTAGTACAATCGGTTATTGGGAGTGGCAGCTAACCTTACGAAGGCAATTGAGTGTCAATAAAGGATCATCCAATCTTAGTATCATGAGAGGAATATTCCATGTATTCTTGCTCAAGCAAATCCCTGGCTATGGTCATTCAGATTGAGAGAGAAAGAGTTCTTTGGGAGAATTCGATTAAAGCGAGACTGAAATGGAAATCGTATGAGCCTGATAGCACTATGCTCGATATACGATCTCTAGGATATTAGATGGATGAAGAAGTATAGGTACATGGTAACTGAGGATAGAAAGGTTCAAAGGATTAGATTCCCCTACATCATTTGGGGACTACGGCGTAGTGGCCTAGTACGTCTATAATTGATGAGTTGAGTGAATTATTATAGAGATAATAATTTACTAAGTCAGAAGGAGTTCTGATAGGTATGACTCATGGCCAGCTCGATATTGGGCTTAGAGGGTTACATACATATGGTAGGTGTTGCAACAAGTAGAGGTTCGGATATGAGATATCCGTCGGAGCCCCTATCTTATTGGATATCCAATAAGCCCCTATATTATTGGATCCCATGGATGAGATCCAATAAGGGCTAGATTATTGGGTATAGATTCATTGATCTAAGAGACTTGGGTAATTGGATAGAGATCCAATATCTAATAGAGCTGGATCTATTAAGGTTGACAATAGGCCTCTGTAACTAGGAGGGAACCGAAGGCCCATAGGCTGGGGTATTTTCTGGGTAGCCACCTTCTATTCTCCTCTCCCCAGAGAGGAGCATCATTGCAGTCCTTGTTGTGTGGATACTGCTAGAGAGGAGGATGCTTTACCTCCTTCATCCTCCCCATGGATCTACACGAACTCAGGGATATACGATCTCCCTAGTACTATCATTTCTTTTACATACATGATTTTCGGATTCGCGGATTTGTTTTTGATGCACCGATCTTCGCACGATGATGGAACCTTTTACTAGTCATATGTGTGCCCTGCAAGCCAATCACATGAGTGATGACACTTGTGACTTAATATGCACTCTTTCTTTTTGCTTATTCTTATTAGGTATTTTATCACTTTATCTTGCACGTTACATATATTGTGATGTCCTTGGATCTGTGCAATGGGAATTGGATCATGATGAGATTATGATAATGAGACAGATTCACCTTTAAACATAGACCCTAAATAATCTCGATCATAGGTTACTCGAAAGAAACATCGAGATAACCCGATAGACTGATGTGCTGTATACCTATCCATATAATGGAAGTGACTGGTCTCATAGCTACTCATGTGGAGACACTAAGGATATAATACAGGTGCTCATTGTAGAAAAGTTCACTGATTAATCCACTTATAGAATGCTAGATGGTTATTGATACCTAATGTCAGATAGCGATTCCGTAGTCCCAGTAGTATATATGGTCCTTAGACTTGAGACACCAAGGATGTCCTGTATGAGTACTCCACTCTTTGATATCGAACTTATAGGTTTGGAAGTTTCAGATCTAGTACAGTCAGTTATTGGGAGTGGTAGCCAACCTTACGAGGGCTATTGAGTATCAATAGAGGATCATCCACTCTCGGTATCATGAGAGGAATATTCCATGTATTCTTGCTCAAACAAATCCTTGGCCAAGGTTATTCGGATTGAGAGAGAAAGAGTTCTCCGAGAGAATCAGATAAGAGATAGACTCGAGGAGAGACCGTATGGGTCTGATAACACCATGCCCGGTATAGGATCTCTAGGATATTAGATGAATGAGGAACTATAGATACATGATAACTAAAGACAGATAGGTCCAAAGGATTGGATTTCCCTGTATCGTCTAAGGACTACGGCGTAGTGGCCTAGTACGTCCGCAATCGATGAGTCGGGTGAATTATTATGAAGATAATAATTCACTAAGTTAGAAGGAGTTCTAACAAGTATGACTCATGGCCAGCTCGATATTAGGCCTAAAAACTCATACACATATGGTAAGTGTTGTGACGAGTAGAGATTCAGAAATGAGATATCCGCCAGAGCCCCTATCTTATTGGATATCCAATAAACCCCTGAATTATTGGATCCTAAGATGAGATCCAATAAGAGCTAATAAGAGATTATTGGGTAGAGACCCATTAATCTAAGAGGCTTGGGTAATTGGATAGAGATCCAATGCACTATAGGGCAGGATCCATTAGGGTTTACAAGGGGCCTCTATAAATAGGAGGGAATTGAAGGCCCATAGGCTGGGGTTCTCTCGGTAGCTACCTTCTATTCTCCTCTGCCCAAGAGAGGAGCATCATCGTTGTCCCTGCAGTGCGGATACCACTAGAGAGGAGGATGCTTGAACTTCTTCATCCTCTCCTACAGATCTATAGGGATTTAGGGATATACGATCTAACTAGGTACTTTCTTTTATACATGTAGTTTTCACGGATTTATTTTGAAACGCACCGATCTTTACACGACGATAGAACTTTTCATGGAAATCAAAGGTTTTTGTTTTATGTTTTTTCACTGTGCATGAGATGTTGCCCCCTTGGATTTCCAAACAGTTGTATCAGAGCCAGGTTATTCGTGCGAAGATCGGATCTTAAACTGCATGTGTTGTGATTTCGAACAACTTTTAATCATCAAAATCATTGGCGTAAAAGGCGAGGAAGGGCAGCAATTGTTGCTGCCCTTATTGCGCTTCATACCAAGCGACCATAAGGCTGCTAAGGTCGCCTTGCTACTACTACCGCAACGGCGGTGGCGGCTATGGGCACAGGGCACTGTGGCGGTGGCCGTTAGCCCACCGTAGCGGCAGCCCCCGTGGGGTGGCCTATCTATAAGGGCGGGCCGCATGCGCCGAGGCAACGCAGCTGCGGTGGCTGCAAGCATTGCCCCACTAGCGAAGAGCCTGTAAGGGTGGCGCGCGCCCATTGTGGTGGCCTCGCCTGCGTCGAGGCGGCCGCGCTGGGCATAGAGCCCACAGGGGCACCTACTTACGGCGACCAGCTAACAGTGGTGCCCGCAGGGCACGCGCCACAAGGGGCAGCACCGCCAGGGCCGGCCGCCCCGCGAGGAGAGGCCGACGCGCGCTTCTTCTTGCGATGGCGCCGCCCGACAAGGTGGCGACGACCACATTGCAGCAAATAAGGGAGGAATTATGGCTTTTTGGGCAAAAGATAGTTTTACCCTAGGAAATTTTAAAAATTTCAATTTGTTTGTTCTGATTGAATGGCCAAAATACCCTTTAGAATTTAAAAAATTCCCTATATATCCCTATTTTCAGAAAATATTAGTTAATTAAAATGTTTAATAAACCATTATTATTTATCTAGTAGTCCTATATAATAACATATACATTATGATGTGGACAAATGATCTTAGACCATGTGATTTGATGTGTGTATATGTGATTATTATTATTGGGGCCTATGAGCCTGTAATTTATTGTAATTACATAAGGAGGCACAGTGAAAGCGTGGAAGTGACAGTGGGACTCACAAAACCGAGACGGACGATCCGACGCATGAAGATACGTTGAGATGCCAACAGAACCTACGAAGCGAGATGGACGATCATAAGACATGCACACATAGATCTTGATGTAAGTGATTGGGCCCACTGGCTCGAACCTAATCACATTAGGATGTGGTCCATGATCATCTAGTGTGATTGCTTATGTGATGTGTGATTAATTATATACCTACTAGATATGTATATATATATTTGCATGTGATGTAGATATATATATTAAATATGTATGTGTGTGACACATTATGTTAGGAGACCAAATCAAAAATCCCCTCTATTAATAATATTAAGTCGGTAAACGTGAGGCAATTAGATTGATCCATGTGGCCTTCCATCGTTATAGGTAGGAACCGATTCCTAGTGTAGGTTGAGTTGGTCAAGTCCCTCGAGACTCACTTATATCGCGTTTTGCTATCTTAACTATAACATAGAGATGTCACTGATGACCTAAGGACATGGTATACTTAGTCAAGTCACTCGTGAGTATATCATCGAATCAGACTCATTTTGTAACGATGGTGATGACTTAACTGAACATCATGGTTGGTCGAGTCCCTCGAGGCCATGGTGGCTCAGAGGTCGAATAGGACGGGAATCACAAGGAGTTATGATTGACAAGAGTTGCTTACCTTTACGGGCTTAACGTGATTAGTCGAGTTCCTCGAGGTTACGTTAAGACACCAATTGGATCCCGATCCCCACTAGAGATTCGTTGGGGGTCTCCAGTTATCATACCGGAGGGTGTTGTGTGTCTCACGAAAAATTAGTGGGAATACATTAAGATAGAAGTCCATATATTAACTGTTTAATTTTTGTAAAGTCTGCATGTTATTTATTTCTACTACATCTTTAATTTAAGAAAAATGTTGCTTTCAAATCCTTTACGTGGCATGCTTGATACCAACCGCCTTACTAGTCCAAATTATACGGATTGGCTTCACAATTTGAGAATCGCTCTCACGATGGAGAAAATCACATACGTCCTTGATATAGTGATCCCTATACCCGACGAAGGGGTAAGCGAGGATGAGATCACTCGTTATGTAAAGTACATAGATGATTCCACTCGTGCTCAATATTATATGTTGGCCTCTATAACTACTAAGTTATAGAGACAACATGAAAATATGGATGCTAATTTCATATTCCTACATCTCCGCAAACTATTTGAGGAACAGGGAAGAACCCAACGATATAAGATATCAAAGAGTCTTTTCCGTGCCAGGATGACTGATGGGACATCGGTTTAAAACCATGTCCTTAAGATGATTGAGTGGATCGAGAAACTCACAGGTCTAGGAATGGTCCTAGAGGATAACCTATGTGTGGATCTTATGCTTCAATCCCTACCAGATTCTTTTTCTTAATTTATAATAAATTTTAATATGAACAAACTTGATGTGACTCTCCCAGAGCTCCTCAATATATTGAGAGAAGCAGAGAGCACCATTAAGAAAGAAAAGCTAGTTTCCTATGTTGGTGAGACCAGAAAGAACAGGAAGGCTGAGAAGTCCCTTAAGAAGGGCAAGGGCAATGGCAAGGAAAAAATAGGTAAGGCAAAGATTGCCAAGAAAGACCCAACAAAGGACAAAGGCCAGTGCTTCCACTATGGCAAAGATGGGCACTGGAAGAGGAACTACAAAGAGTACCCTATAAAGAGGGCGAAACAGAAGCTTGGGGAAGCTTCAGGTACATTCATGATTAGCCTCCATTTGTCAGAATCTTATGATAACGCATGGGTATTAGATACCAGGAGTGCTTATCATATCTGCAATTTGTTGTAGGTTCTAGCAGGACCTAGGCGATTAAAGAGAGGCGAGATGGACCTTTAGATGGGCAATAGAGCAAAGGTTGTTGTAGTGGCTGTTTGTAAGGTCACTTTACATCTGCCTGGTGGAGCTATTATTGCATTAGATGCATACTATTATGTTCATTCTATTATCAAAAATATAATTTTCATTTCAAGTTTGACAGTTAGTGGATATAAATTAGTTTTTGAGAACAATGGTTGTTCAATAGCATTAGATGATGAGATCATCACGAGAGGAACATTGCATAATGGTTTCTTTATGCTAGATACAGCTCCACACATCATGACTGTAAGTGAGTCTAAGAGGAAACGAGAAGAGGTGAACAATGCATATATGTGACATTGTAGGCTAGGTCACATCCATGGGAGGAAAATTCAAAAGTTACTGAAGAATGGATATCTAGATCCATTTGACTATGAGTCATATGCGACTTGCGAACCTTGCCTTCGGGGAAAGATTACTAACTCTCCATTTAGTAGAACTGGAAAGAGAGCTATTGAGTTATTGGAACTCATACATAGTGATGTATGTGGTCCCATGTTGACTCATGCCATAGGTGGTTACTCCTACATCATTACTTTCACTGATGATTTCTCAAGATATTGACATGTATACTTGATGAAGTACAAGTTTGAGGCTTTTAAGAAATTTAAAAAATATAAGAATGAAGTGGAGAACCAGACTAGAAAGAGTATTAAATCCCTTCGATCAGATTGAGGAGGTAAGTACTAGAGTACAGAGTTCACCCAGTTCCTCAAAGACCATGGGATTTTATTTTAATGGACACCTCCTTATACACTGTAGCTTAATGGTATATCAAAAAGGAGGAATCTCACATTGTTAGTCATGGTGTGTTCCATGATGAGTTTCACTGACCTACCTATCTCATTTTAGGAATATGCCCTAGAGACCGCAGCTTACCTTCTGAATAGAATTCCAACTAAGTCAGTAGTGTCTACTCCATATGAGATATGGAATGGGAAGAAGTCCGATCTTAAGGTTGTTAAGATTTGGGGGGTGCCCTGCCCACGTCAAGAGACATAACCCCGACAAGTTGAAATCCAGGATGGAACGGTGCAAGTTCGTGGGATACCCCAAGGAAACTTGTGGGTATTATTTCTATCACCCTGAGGACCAAAAGGTCTTTGTAGCCGAGAGAGTAGTGTTCCTTGAGAAGGAATATATTCTTGGTAGAGACAATGGGAGCATGATAGAATTGAGCAAGGTTAGAGAATCTAGCTTAAGCACCATTCCACAGCTAGAATCTGTTCAGGTACCTAGCACAAGTTCCAACTTTATATAGGTCCGGTAGAGTATCTTATCCTCCTAAGAGATATATGGGATATATTAGTTTTTCGAGCAAAAGATAGTTTTACCCTTGGAAATTTTTAAAATTCAAATTTTATCCCTTTTGGTTGAATGACCAAAATACCCTTCAAAATTCAAAAAATTCCTTGTATATCTCTGTTTTTAGAAAAATATTAGTTAATTAAAATATTTAATTAACTAATATTATTTATCTAGTAGTCCTATATAATAACATATATATGTGATGTATGATGTTGATAGATTATCATAGACTATGTGATGTGATGTGTGTGTACATGTAATTATTATTATTGGGGCCTATGAGCCTCTATTTTTCTCGTTTATTGTCGGGCTTACATACTTGTAATTATGTTGTAATTACGAAGAGGCACAACAACGGAGCGTGGAAGCGATAATGGGACCCATGAGGTGAGACGGATGATCCAACGCATGGAGATGCGTTGAGATGCCGACGGAACCGACGAAGCGAGATGGACGATCACAAGGCACAGAGATGCGCCGATGCACACATAGATCTTGATGTGAGTGATTGGGCCCACTAGCTTAGACTTGATTACATTAGGATGTGGTCCATGATCATCTGGTGTGATTACTCATGTGATATGTGATTGGTTGTACACCTACTAGATATGTATATATATTTACATGCGATGTAGATATATATTAAATATGTATGTGTGCAACACATTATATTAGGACACCAAATAAAAAAAAATCCCTGCTCTCGATAATATTAAGTCAACAAATGTGAGGCAATTAGATTGACCCACGTGGCCTTCCATCATTATAGGTAGGAACCGATTCCCGGTATAGGTTGAGTTGGTCGAGTCTCTCGAGACTCACCTATATCGTAATTCTCTATCTTATCTATGATATAGAGATGTCATCGGTGACCTGAGGATATGATATGCTTGGTCGAGTCCCTCGAGGGTATATCATTGAATCAAACTCATCTTGTAACGATGGTGATGACTTAACCGAACATCATGGTTGGTCAAGTCCCTTGAGGCCATGGTAGTTCGGAGGCCGAATAGGATGTGAATCATAAGGAGTTATGATCGGTAAGAGTTACCTACCTTTTGGGCTTAGTGTGATTGGTCGAGTCCTTCGAGGTTACACTAAGATACTAATTGGATCTCGATCCCCACTAGAAGTCTACTGGAGACTTTCGTTTCACGTGCTAAGGGTGTCATGTGACTCACCAGAAAAATAGTGGGAGCATGTCAAGATAGAAGTCCATATCTTGATTATTTATATTTTTATAAAATCTGCATGTTATTTATTTATGCTACATCTTTATTTTTGAAAATGTTGCTATTAGACTCTCTACATAGCATATATGATGCCAACCATCTCATTGATCAAAATTATATGGATTGGCTCCGCAAGCTGAGAATCGTTCTCATGACGGAGAAAATCACATGTCCTTGAAATAGTGATGCCTATGCCCAAGGAAATAGGAAGTGAGGATGAGATCGCTCGCTACATAAAATACGCAGATGACTCCACTCTTGCTCAGTATTACATATTGGGCTCCATGACTCCCGAGTTATAAAGACAACATAAAAGGATGGATGGCAGATTCATACTCCTACATCTTCATAAATTGTTTGAGGAATAGGGAAGAACTTAACGATATGAGATATCGAAGAGTCTCTTCCATGCTAGGATGACTGAGAGGACATTGGTTTAGAACCATGTCCTTAAGATGATTGAGTGGATAGAGACACTCACAGGTCTAGGAATGGTCCTAGAGGATAACCCGTGTGTGGATCTTGTGCTTTAGTCTCTACTTGATTCCTTTTCATGGTTCTCTATACTGGTGAGACCAGAAAGAAAAGGAAGATAGAGAAGTTCCTTGAGAAGTGCTAGTTATAGATGCCTTACAAGCTAATCACATGAGTGATTGCACTTGTAACACGCTTAAGGTCAATCTCTTTACTTATGATTATTGGCATTATCTCACATTATCTAGATGTATATTGTGAGGTCCTTGGATCTGTGCAATGGGAATTGGATCGTGATGAGATTACGATAATGAGACCAATTCACCTTTAAACATAGACCCTAAAGTATCCTGGTCATAGGTTACTCGAGAAGGATATCGAGATAACCGGATAGACTGGTGTGCTGTATACCTGTTCATATGATGGAGGTAGCTAGTCTCATAGCTACTCATGTGGAGACACTAAGGGTATAGTGCAGGTGCTCATTGGAGAATGAGTTCACTGATTGATCCGCCTACGGAATGCTAGATGGTTATTGATACCTCACGTTAGACAACGATTCCATAGCCCCAGTAGTGTATCTGGTCCTTAGACTTGAGACACCAAGGATGCCCTATATGAGTACTCCACTCTTTGATACCGGACTTATAGGTTTGGAAAGCTCCATATCTAGTACAGCCGGTCATTGGGAGTGGTAGCCAACCTTACGAGGGCTATTGAGTGTCAATAGAGGATCATCCACTCTCGGTATCATGAGAGGAATATCCCATGTGTTCTTGCTCGAACAAATCCTTGGCCAAGGTTATTCGGATTGAGAGAGAAAGAGTTCTCCGGGAGAATCCGACAAGAGCAAGACTTGAGGAGAGACCGTATGGGCCTGACGGCAGCATGCCCTGTATAGGGTCTCTGGGATATTAGATGGATGAGAGATTATAGATACATGGTAACTGAGGATAGATAGGTCCAAAGGATTGGATTCCCCTATATCGTCTAGGGGCCATGGCGTAGTGGTCTGGTACGTCTGCAGTCGATGAGTTGGGTGAATTATTATAGAGATAATAATTCAATATGTCAGAAGGGGTTCTGACAAGTATGACTCATGGCCAACTCGATATTGGGCCTAGAGGGTCACACGCATATGGTAGGTGTTGCGACGAGTAGAAGTTCGGATATGAGATATCCGCTGAACCCCCTATCTTATTGGATATCCATTAAGCCCCTGAATTATTGGATCCTGAGATGAGATCCAATAATTGCTAATAAGAGATTATTGGGTAGAGGCCCACTAATCCAAGAGGCTTGGGTAATTGGATGGAGATCCAATACCCAATAGGGCAAAATATCCATTAGGGTTTTTCAGGGGGCCTCTATAAATAGGAGGGGACCAAAGCTCTATAGGCTGAGGGTTTCTTTTGGTAGCCACCTCCTGTTCTCATCCCCCTAGAGAGAGAGGAGCATCATCACAATCCCTGCTGTGTGGATACCGCTAGAGAGGAGGACACTTGACTTCCTTCATCCTCTCCCATAGATCTGTAGGAATTCAGGGATATACGATCTCCCTAGGTATCTTCTTTTACACATGCAGTTTTCGCGGATTTATTTTTGACGCATCATTGCGGATTTATTTTTGACGCATCGCGAATTTATCTTCTTTTACACATGCAGTTTTCGCGGAGAGGTGCTATAACGGAGTTCATCCTCGCCCGTTGGAAGGAGGATAGCTAGTGGAAAAGCTGGTGGCCTCAAGTGAAGAGAAATCAGGAGTGGACGTAGGTCGTATGACCGAACCACTATAAATCGGTTTATGTTTATATTCTTGCAATTTACTTTACTGCAAACCATCTTCATTTTGATACTCACCTTCTCATCTCCTTCTTACGAATCAATTTACTTCTAAAGCATCTTTCATTGCAGATTTAATCGAAGCATCATTTTCAACATACAAAGTTTCCAAAAGTTTATCATTCTTTACCGTTGCACTAATTCACCCCCCTTCTTAGTGCCACTCGATTCCTAGCAATTGATATTAGAGCCACATTATTTCTCATTCGGATTTACACCCGTGAGAAATGGCTCTTTATGGCTTTCAAGAGGGTTTTTCGGTTGTTCATCCACCATTCTTTAATAGATCGGACTACACATATTGGAAAACTCGAATGAGAGTTTTTTTGATTTCTCAAGATTTAAACTTATGGAATATTATTGAAAACGGCTTTCAACTTCCCTCTAAATCGATGAATGAATGGTCGGACTTAGAGAAAAAAAATTTTTCTTCAAATGCAAAGGCTTTGAATGCCTTATTTTGCTCTTTAGACAAAAACGAGTTCAATCGGATTTTTACGTGTGAAATGGCTTTTGATATTTAGCGGATACTTGAAATCACGCACGAGGAAACTAGTAGAGTTAAAGACTCGAAATCAAACTTCTTATTGCATGATTTTGAACTCTTTCAAATGAAACCAAGCGAGACTATCGACAACATGTACACCCATTTCATGGATATTGTCAATAGTCTAAGAGCTCTTGGTAAATCTTTTTTGGATTTTGAACTTATAAACAAGATCTTAAGATCCCTTCCAAAAAGGTGGGATCCTAATGTAACTACAATACAAGAGGCTAAAGATTTAAATAATTTACCTGTTAAAGAACTAATTGGCTCTTTAATGACATATGAAATGAGCCTCCTAGAACATGTTAGAACCCTCCGCGGATTCTAAGATTGGGGTTGATCTCTATAGGGGATCGGCCTCCTTGGAACTCTATAGGGGTTCCTTCCTCCAAGTTGCTGCACAAAGGCTGCTAAAGGATTGATCTATTCATTGATTAAAAGAGGATGAATACATAGTTATTTATAGGGCTTCTAAGCCCCAACTCCTAATAGGACTCTCTTACTCAAGACTCCTACTTCTAACTAGCTTCTAATTAGGACTCCTTCTCTAGTAGGATTCCTAATTCTAATAGGACTTTTTCCCTAATAGGACTTATACTTCTAATAGGACTCTTTCCCTAATAGGACTTCTACTTCTAATAGGACTCTTTTCCTAATAGGACTCATACTTCTAATAGGACTATTTTCCTAATAGAACTCCTACTTCTAATAGGATTCTTTTCCTAATAGGACTCCTACTTCTAATAGGACTCTTTTCCTAAGAAGTAACCTAACCCTAACCTAGCCGGCCTCTTCACATCTTTAATAAGGGTCGGCTAGATAGGATTTACATGAATACCCTTATCAATGAAACTAAATTAGGACTCTCATAGCTAGAGTCCTAACAGACCCACCCTCTTCAAATCAGCCTTGTCCTCGAGGCGACGTTCCATGAATTCTGGGAATTTGATCTTCAAGTCATCGTAGTTCTCCCAAGTGGCATCTTCTGCTGGTAGGTTTGCCCATTGTATTAACACTTCAGTAGCAGGTCGTCGTCATCGAGTCATGATTTGTCGATCAATAATGGCACTTGGTTGGGTCTGGAGCTCTCCTTGTGTAGTTATATTTGGTAGATGGCTTTGGGCTGTCTCGTGTTGTCCCAACTTGAGCTTCAAACATGATACATGGAATACTGGATGGATTCGGGAGCCGGCGGGTAAGTCCAATCTGTATGCTACTGCTCCGATGCGCTCCAAAATCTGGTAGGGTCCATAGAACCGAGGTAAAAGCTTCATAGACGCTCTGGTTTGGATTAATGTTTGCTTGTATAGCTAGAGCCATAGGAAGACCCAATCTCCTACTGAAAATTCTCTTTCGCCTCTGTGTTGATCATATTGCTGTTTCATCCTAGCTTATGCTGCAGTGAGATTATCTTTTAGCAACTTCAGCATTTTGTCTCTATCTTGTAGTTCCCTGTCTACTTGTTCTACTTTAGAGGTGCCCAACACATATTTTGGAATTACAGGAGGGGGTCGGCCATACATGGCCTTATAGGGAGTACATTTTGTGCAGGAATGATAAGTTGTATTATACCACCACTCGACCCAGGGAAGCCACTTTGTCCATTCTTTTGGTCGGTCACTGGTGAAGCATCTAAGGTATGTCTCCAAGCACCTGTTCACCACTTCAGTTTGACCGTCGGTTTGTGGGTGATATGCCGTACTCATCTTTAATTTAGTGCCTTGCATCTAGAATAACTCTGTCCAAAATTTGCTCGTGAAGACCCTATCACGATCACTTACAATAGATCTCGGCATCCCATGTAATTTTACAATATTCTCCATAAAGATTCGAGCAATACTAGAAGCAGTGTAGGGATTACGGATGGCACAAAAGTGAGCATACTTTGTAAGGCGATCAACCACGACAAAAATTATACCTTTTCCTTGTGATGAGGAAAGCCCTTCGATGAAATCCATTGATATATCAGTCCATATTGATTCTCAAGATGGGTAGAGGTTGTAACTTTCCAAGACTTGCCACTGTCTCACCTTTGTGTCGTTGACATATATCACATTGTGCTACAAATTCAACAATAACATTTTTCATCCCTATCCAATAAAATTTTGCTTAATTCTTTTATAGGTTCTAAGGAACCCAGAGTGCCCAAATTACAGTGTGTGGAATGCATCTCTTGAAGGATGGTTTTTATGCAAGTAGAATTTGGCACAAGCACAATGCGCCCTTTATATCGCAAGTCCTTTGATTCCCAACTGTAATGAGCCATAGAGCTTGGTGCTTCCTTTAAATTTTTTATGATTTTACTCATTTCCAGATTATCTTGCCATTCCCTCCTAATATCCTCAAGGAAGTCGCTGGTCGGAAGTGAAATAGCCAAAATTCAGCTTGCTCGGGTAGCCGTGAAAAAGCGCATCTGCAACAACATTATCTTTCCCTTTTTTGTAAGTTATTTCAAAATCATATCCAAGGAGCTTTGTTACCCATTTTTGCTGCTTAAGTTATACCAAAAAGTCGCTGCATACTTTGTGCACAACTTTCTCCATTCGTTGTGTGCAAATTATCGTTACGTCGCTCCCACGTTTCCCGTACAGTATCACCTATTTTCTCTTGCTGTAAAATTTCATAATTAATTTCAAAAAATTTCAGGAAACATCACCTAATGTCGTCAACCATTCGATGCCAAGCATGGCCTCATAATCATCGAGAGAGAGGAGGAAAAAATCTGCAATTATCTCTTAGTCCTGCAATAGTTTCACCCGTGGGCACTTACGATCACACTTCAAAATTTGTCCATCTGCGAATTTAACATTGAACCTGCTGCAATTCTCAATAGGTAAGGCCATCCGGACAGCAATCTTGCTATTCATAAAATTATTAGTGCTCCCGGTGTCAATAAGAATGGTGATTGGTTGTTGCTTCAGAAATCCTCCCACTTTTATTGTTTGCGGGTTCGCATAACCGGCAAGGGCATGCATCATAATATCAATTGACTACTGTTCTTCATCCGTGACCTCTTCCTCATGCTCCTGGACCTCCTCCTCCCTGTCTTCAAGAGGTTCAATCAATAGGAGGCGGCCCCTTTTGCAGCGATGATCGTGGTTCCACGGCTCGTCGCAATGCCAACAAAGACCCTTTCTTTGATCGATCACGTAGTTCTTCTCTTGTCAATTTTTTGGGCAGCGAAGGATGGCTGGAAGCAGAAGGGGGTTTATATGTTGAGGTTCTAGGAGTGGTTCTCATCCTTCGAGAATCTTGGTTGAGTCATTCTTCTTGTATTCGGGCAAAAGAAATCGCAGCCATCACGGTACGGGGCTGCCGTGCCTTAACTTCCCCTTTTATCTCTGGCTTGAGTCCTTCGATAAATGTTCCTAACAATTGACGGTCAGTCCAATCACGAGCAAGGTAAGATAGCTTCTCAAACCTAGTTTGGTACTCTTGAATCGTAGAGGTTTGTTGAATCTTTGCGAGTTGGCCGTCGATATTTTCATACTCCGTAGGTCCGAAACGGTTCAGCAGTGCATTCTTAAATTGATTCCATGTCGGAGCCCCATGATTATATTCTAGCCAATTGTACCATTGAATAGCATCTCCTTCAAGGTGGATGACAGCAATCTCCACCATAGCATTATCCGACGTTCGGTAGTAGCGAAAGTAACATTCTACATGCGAAATCCACCCCGCTGGGTCTCCTTCTTCCCATCGTGGGAAGTCCACCCTCATGCGTGGCTGAAGCATGTCCGAGGGCTGTCCCTCCTTCTCTGGGGTCCTTTCTAAATTCTCTCCTTGCTGCAGTTTGGTTGGACTCGATGGTTGTCCAATTCTGAATTCTGCAAATAAAGCGCGCAATTTGTCTTCCAAGCGTGATTCAAGCCGTGATTCAATCCGAGATTCCCATGCTTCAAATTTGGCATCAATTGGATCTTGGGAAGCCATAGCATATGTCTGTAGATTAGAGATGCCCTTGTCTTTTTTCTGTTGACAGGTTAATGGCATGGGGTGGTGGAAGGTTCGGACAATAGATCAGTGATTGAAGGGTTCAGCTGTAATGGTTTACTGTTTTGGGCTGTGGTTTTTGATGCTGTTAGGGTTATGAAACTAGGTTATGATGGCTGCATCTTGAGGCTAGAGGGATGCCCTAAAGACATCTTGGTTTGTGGCAGCAAGGTGGCTAGGGTTTGGTAGGTTACAGAGAAGAAAAAAGGACCAAGGTGCAATACCAGATTTTTTGCCGAAAAAATTCCAACAGTAAAGATGTAATTTTTCCAGAAATTTTCAAAAGAGATTCAAGTAAAACTCTAAGGAGATCTACTGATAAGGAAGGGTAATGCTGTAAAAGTTTCGTAGGAAGAAACGACAGCAAGAGGTTTGGCAAAATTGAGAATCACGGAGAGGTATTATAGCAGATTTTTACGTCTAAAGTGCAACAGATTGGACGTAAAAGATAAGTGGTTTTTATTGAGAATTTTTCAACAAAACCAAAGGGAAAACCACTATTAGGAAGTGTCAAAGCCGCCGTAAAAATTTCATAGAAATTTGGATAGAAAAAACATAGTAGCAAGATCAAAAAGGCAGTGCTATGCGGCTGAAATTCTGCAGTGCGACTTTCGTTGTAGAGATGAAAACTTTACGATGAAAAGTTTATGCAGCAATTATAGGAACGAATTTTTTTGGATTTTTTGAATAAGGATAACTAAATTGCAGCAGCAGTAGGGTAGATAACCAGAACTTGTTGCAATTCACAGGAAGATCAAAGGATGATCTACGGTGGTGGAGATGACGGCGGAATTCAGCGATGATCTTCTAAGCAATTGTGGGAATTGCTTTGCGCGGTTGTGGAGGGCTGGTGGATGGCTGTGGAAGGGCAGCGAGATGCCAAGAATGCTGCTCTGATACCAAGTGTTAGAACCCTCCGTGGATTCTAAGCTTGGGGTTGATCTCTATAGGGGATCGGCCTCCTTGGAACTCTATAGGGGTTCCTTCCTCCAAGTTGCTGCACAAAGGCTGCTAAAGGATTGATCTATTCATTGATTAAAAGATGATGAATACATGGTTATTTATAAGGCTTCTAAGCCCCAACTCCTAATAGGACTCTTACTCAAGACTCCTACTTCTAACCAACTTCTAATTAGGACTCCTTCTCTAGTAGGATTCCTAATTCTAATAGGACTTTTTCCCTAATAGGACTTCTACTTTTAATAGGACTCTTTCCCTAATAGGACTTCTACTTCTAATAGGACTCTTTTCCTAATATGACTCCTACTTCTAATAGGACTCTTTTCCTAATAGGACTCCTACTTCTAATAGGACTCTTTTCCTAATAGGACTCCTACTTCTAATAGGACTCTTTTCCTAAGAAGTAACCTAACCCTAACCTAGCCGGCCTCTTCACCTCTTTAATAAGGGTCGGCTAGATAGGATTTATATGAATGCCCTTATCAATGAAACTAAATTAGGACTCTCATAGCTAAAGTCCTAACAAAACATTTTGAACTCATTGAACACTTGAATCACCTTCTAAAGAATAGGAAGGATTTGGAACTTCAGACAAATGAATACCACTTGAGTGATTACTCAAGTGATAAGGACATTGAATACATAACAATGCATTTTAACAAGTTCATTAAACAAAAATCTAAAACTAAAAATGAACTTGAATAGAGAAAGAGGCCAAAGATGAAGAAGAAGCACAAAGAAAAATCAAATGATGAAATGGCAAATTGGGCTTTGATGGGCTTCGTCAACGAGGTAAGTATCTCACCCGAAATGCTTTTACCTTTGCTTTATGAAATTACTTGAACTTTTCATGAGTGCATAATTTACTTAGTAGGAAATAAAAATTGTTTAAAAAAAATTTATACTATGTTTTTCCTTCTAGAAATTTTCAAAAATTAAAAATTTATACGATGATTGCATGATGATGCTTAAAACATCAAATCTTTTGTGAATGATAATTCTTGTACAAGAAAAATTCCATGTATGCTTTCTGTATCAGTTTTCGACTTTAAACATCATGCACATCTATGTATGTTATTCTTGAAAGTGTTTTGATGATAAATGCTTGTATCATGCTTATGATAAGAAATCTTCTATTTTAGATTAATTGGTTTAAATTATTTTTATGATGAAATTTTTAGATGACATGTTACATTTTTTTCATGAAACTTGAGTTTTGGTTTTAAACTTGATAAATATCATTTATACAAAAGAATTGAGCATGCTTATATCTAATCAATGTCTTCACTCCTAACAAATTTTTGGAATGAAAGATTTGGATGATAATTTCAAATTTATATGATGCTTGGCTTTTGTGTGAAAATGTGCACATGCTTATATTAGATCAACCACATAAAATAAAACACAAAAATTGAATATGTGATGTTTTATTTTTGATGTGTTTGGTCTTGATGAGTTTATGACTAAACTTATATCTTGTTGATACATGTTTTCATAAAAAGATTTGAATATGCTCACATGAAAACAATTGCATGAAATGAAAATTCATTTTCTATCCTATTGAGGTTAATGAATTCATTTTACCAATCTTATGAATCTCATAAAAATAAACATGATGAATATTTTGGATAATAAATGAGTGTATCATGCATTTAGATTTCTCTTGAATCTTACTTTTCGGATCTATACGATGATACATAAATCTAGCATTAAAAGACAAAAGCATGCTTACATGAAGTAAATCATAAAAGGAAAATGCATGATCTTGAAAATTCTTCTATCTCTAAAGTTTTCGGTTTTGATGAATCCATGTGAATTTCTTGAATCGAATCTTTTGGAAAATGTCACACACTTAATATGATTTGACTTAATGATCATTATGACAAAATTTGCCTTTCCATCTTGAATGTTGACATTTTATTTTAAGGCAAAGACATGCTTATAAGAAGCAAATCATATGAATAGAAATTTATAAAACGAAATGCAATCCTCTATCTTATCGATTCTTCAATAAATCTATGCTTGTCATGTATGAATTTATTGAATGTGATTTTTGAGGATGATTTCAGATTTGAAAATTGCTTGATTAGTATTTACAACATAAGATACATTTTAAATATGAATCATGCTTCAATCATGTTAAATGCTTTAATCATGTTCTATCTCCCTTAATTCATTTTGTTCTCCTATATTTCCTTTTTATTTACCATAGAGGAGAACCTTCTAAATGAATTATGAAATTAATGATTTGATAATAAGTGTTTATCAAAATTCTATTTATCATTTTGCAATCTCTAAAAAGTTGATAATCACTTCATTCATGTTATGAATCTCGAAAACATTTTTGATTTGATTAGGAGTTTCGAGTTGACAAAATAAGTTTGAATGATTTTATAACTCCTCTCTTGATCTCTTGAAATCTTGACTTTAAATTCTTGACTTGAGATATTTTTGTGAATCAAAATACTTTCCTCTATGATTGCTTCTTTTTATCATTTACCAAAGAGGAAAACAATTCAAATCCATGTCATTTATGAATCTCATAAACTATGTTAATGATTTTGATGATTCAAACTTGAATGAGCTTTATCACAATCCAAGTCTTGATATCTTGATATTTGATACTTGGAATTCCTATGCATGAATCAAGTGGTTTTGCACTCAAATGAATCACTTATCGATATATCTTTTTGAAATATCATTTTAATGTGATGTCGATAACTTGAGATATCTTTTAGAATTCATGACACGAGATTTAGCCTTTATGTCTTAAACGTCATGCTTGTTTCTATTCGACATAATAAAAGGGATAAAGGCATATTCATATGAAATCAATGCAAATCACTAAAAGAGAAATATATGTTTCTTGAACATCTCTCTTTCTCTAAAGTTTAGGATTTTTCAAATGAAAGACAAGTGATGAATTCATTTATGACCTTATATGAATCTCGAAAGTAATTTTGATGAAGAGCTTGAAGTTGACGAATTGAATTTAAACTTTTACTCATGACTCTTCTCTTGATCTCTTAGAATCATGACTTTTTGAGATATTTGTAATGCTTGAATCAAGGGAATCTAATTCTTTGGACCTATCTATCTTTAGTTACAGTGTATCTATAGTCCCTTATCTATCTAATATCCTAGAGACTATATATTGGGTATGGTACTGTTAGACCCATATGGAATCTACTCGAGTCTTGCTCTAATTAGATTCTCTTGGAGAATTTATTCTCTCATAATCCGAATGACCCTAAGAAAGAATTTGCCTAAGCAAGAACATATGAAATATTTCTCAATTGTCCTCGTAAGGTTGGCTACCACTCCAACGACTAGCTGTGCTAGATCTAGAACTTCCAAACCTATAAGTTTGATATCAAAGAGTAGAGTACTCATACAAGATATCCTTGGTGTCTCAAGTCTAAGGGCCAGATACACAACGACAACGGAATTACTGTTTGATAATGATGTATTATCAACCATCCAGCATTTCGTTAGTGGATCAATCAATGAACTCATTTTCTAATGAGTACATACACTATATCCCTAGTGTCCTCACACGAGTAGCTATGAGACCAATCACCTCTATCATATTAACGGGTATACATCACATAAGTCTATCCAATTATCGTGATGTTCCTCTCAAGTAACCTATAACTGAGATTATTTAGGATTTGTGTTTAAAGGCTAATCGGTCTCATTATCATGATCTCATCATGATCCAATTCCCATTGCACAGATCTATGAATATCATAATACATACAAAAGGTAACATAAGGTGAGAAAATTTATCAAATAAATAATAAGTAAAAAGAGTGCGTATCATGTCACACGTGCCATCACTCACATAATTGGCTTGCAGGGCACCTATGACTAGCAATCTTTCACTTGACTTAAAGCCAATCACTTACCTATCTAATCCCCATCAAACCCCTATAATACTCAAATACAATATGAGATAACGACTTTGTTAGTGGATCTGCAATGTTATCTTCGGATGTAACTCTTTCCACTACTATATCTTCTCGGAGCATGATCTCTCTGATCAGGTAGAACCTCTTCAAAATGTGCTTAGGCTTCTGATGAGACTTGAGTTTCTTCACTTAAGTAATCGCCCTATTGTTATTACAATATAAGGGAATTGGTTCCTTGTTGCCTGGCATAACTCCTAGATTTATGATAAACTTCTTTATCCAAACTCCCTCCTTTGATGCCTTTGCCATAATAATATACTCTATCTCTATGGTCGAGTCAGCAATAGTATCTTACTTGGATCTCTTCCACCATACTACTCCTCCATTTAGGGTAAACACATACCTTGAGTTAGACTTACTATCATCGACATCGGATTAGAAACTCAAGTCTATGCAGCCCTTAACCTGGAGACTACCTCCTTCGTATACCAGTAAAAGATACTTAGTCCTTCTTAAGTACTTAAGGATACACTTTACTACTTTTCAGTGCACTAAGCTTGGATTTGCATGATACCTACTTGTGACAATCAGAGTATATGCTATATTAGGCCTGGTACATAACATAGTATATATGATAGATCATCTCACTGAGGCATAGGGTATCTTATCCATATTTGCCCTTTCTTCAGGAGTCTTTGGGGACATACTCCTAAAAAGTAACCTCATCTCTCATTGGTATATGACATCTCTTGGAATTTTTCATGTCAAATCTTTTGACAAGAGTGTTTATATACTTGGACTGGGACAAGCCAAGCATTCACTTAGATCTATCTCTATAGATCTGAATTCCCAAGATATAGGATGCTTCCCTTAAGTCTTTCATTGATAAATGTCTAGATAGCCAAGCCTTTATTATGGAGAGTATTCCTACAATATTATTAATGATTAAGATTTTATCCATATATGATACCAAGAAGGTGATAGTGCTCTCCACTTATCTTTCTGTATACACAAGATTCATCTTTATTCTTAACGAAGTTATAAGATCTGATCGCCTCATCAAATCTTATGTTCTAACATCAAAAAACTTGCTTTAGTCCATAGATGAACCTAAGCAACCTGCATACTTTATCTAGACTGTCTTTAGACATGAATCCCTCGGACTATATCATATACACTTCATCTTCGAGGTTGCCATTGAGAAACATAGTTTTCAGGTCCATTTGCTAGATCTCATAATCATAGTGTACTACCATAGCTAATAGAATTTGGATGAATTTTAGCATTGGTATAAGTGAGAAGGTTTTATCATAGTCAACACATTACCTTTGATGATACCCCTTAGCCACTAGGCTTGCTTTATAGGTCTCCACATTTTCATCTGTTAAATCTCATTTTTTGATGATGAAACCAATTGATAGTATTTATGATCTGATCTATATTTTGAGTGATGTAAGATTAGTTTCGATCAGAAAGAGACAATTAAAGCACGAGGAATTACAAGTTAAGCTAGAGTGAAACATGTCAGAAGATTGGATGTCGAGTCGGGGGATAGGTCAACGTATAGGTAGTGTTAAATCTTGGATTTTGATGATGAAGTCAATTGATAGGTTATTTGATCTAATCCATATTCTTGAGAAAAGTATGTAAGATTAACTACGATAGCAATGAAGACATAAAGCAAAACGACGTGTCGAAGTCAAGTGCGATCGGAATCATTGGAAGTTCAAGAGTCCATCGAAAGTTCGAAGATTTGTCGGAAGTGTTGCTGGAATTGGCCGAGAATGAATCGAAGGCTTGCCGATGGATTGTTAGAAGCTCACCAAAAGGTTTATCGAAAGTTCATGGAGCTCATTGAGAAAGATCGAAGCTTGCCAAAGGAGGCTCATCGAAACTTGCTAAGGTCATCGTAAAGTCCGGGAGCCTATTAGAAGTCTGTCGAAAGAAGTCCGAGGGTTCATCGAAAGTCCACCGGAAGTTCATCGGAAGCTCGCCAAAAGAAGACTTGATGTGTCGGTTTATGTTTTAGCTTAGTGTATGTCTTTAATTTTGTAGTTAGCATGTAATTAGGTTTAGGATTAACTGTTAATCCTAATTAACCCTGGTAGGGGCTAATTGGGCCTTAAATGGATTGGATTGGGTAGGATTCAAGGCCCATCCAGATTGTTGGAACCTGTGTGTTGTTGGCACTACCAAACTAGGGTGGTGCAATCACCCAAGGACCAAGTTCCTGCTAGTTATAGGTGCCCTACAAGCCAATCACGTGAGTGATGACACCTGTAACACACTACGTCAATCTCTTTGCTTATGATTATTGGCATTTTCTCACATTATTTGGATGTATATTGTGATGTCCTTAGATATGTGCAATATGAATCAGATCATGATGAGATCACAATAATGAGAACGATTCACCTTTAAACACAGACCCTAAATAATCTCGGTCATAGGATATTCGAGAGGGACATCAAGATAACTAGATAGATTGGTGTGCTATATACTCGTCCATATGATGGAGGTGGCTGGTTTCATAGCTACTCATGTGGGGACACTAAGGATATAGTACAAGTGCTCATTGGAGAATGAGTTCACTGATTGATCCACTTACGGAATGCTGGATGGTTATTAATATCTCACGTCAGATAGCGATTCTGTAGTCCTAGTAGTGTATCTAGTCCTTAGACTTAAGACACCAAGGATGTCCCATATGAGTACTCCACTCTTTGATACCGGACATATAGTTTCAGAAGTTCTAGATCTAGTACAATCGGTTATTGGGAGTGGCAGCTAACCTTACGAAGGCAATTGAGTGTCAATAAAGGATCATCCAATCTTAGTATCATGAGAGGAATATTCCATGTATTCTTGCTCAAGCAAATCCCTGGCTATGGTCATTCAGATTGAGAGAGAAAGAGTTCTTTGGGAGAATTCGATTAAAGCGAGACTGAAATGGAAATCGTATGAGCCTGATAGCACTATACTCGATATACGATCTCTAGGATATTAGATGGATGAAGAAGTATAGGTACATGGTAACTGAGGATAGAAAGGTTCAAAGGATTAGATTCCCCTACATCATTTGGGGACTACGGCGTAGTGGCCTAGCACGCCTATAATTGATGAGTTGAGTGAATTATTATAGAGATAATAATTTACTAAGTCGAAAGGAGTTCGATAGGTATGACTCATGGCCAGCTCGATATTGGGCTTAGAGGGTTACATACATATGGTAGGTGTTGCAACAAGTAGAGGTTCGGATATGAGATATCCGTCGGAGCCCCTATCTTATTGGATATCCAATAAGCCCCTATATTATTGGATCCCATGGATGAGATCCAATAAGGGCTAGATTATTGGGTATAGATTCATTGATCTAAGAGACTTGGGTAATTGGATAGAGATCCAATATCTAATAGAGCTGGATCTATTAAGGTTGACAATAGGCCTCTGTAACTAGGAGGAGGGAACCGAAGGCCCATAGGCTGGGGTATTTTCTGGGTAGCCACCTTCTATTCTCCTCTCCCCAGAGAGGAGCATCATTGCAGTCCTTGTTGTGTGGATACTGCTAGAGAGGAGGATGCTTTACCTCCTTCATCCTCCCCATGGATCTACACGAACTCAGGGATATACGATCTCCCTAGTACTATCATTTCTTTTACATACATGATTTTCGGATTCGCGGATTTGTTTTTGATGCACCGATCTTCGCACGATGATGGAACCTTTTACTAGTCATATGTGTGCCCTGCAAGCCAATCACATGAGTGATGACACTTGTGACTTAATATGCACTCTTTCTTTTTGCTTATTCTTATTAGGTATTTTATCACTTTATCTTGCACGTTACATATATTGTATGTCCTTGGATCTGTGCAATGGGAATTGGATCATGATGAGATTATGATAATGAGACAGATTCACCTTTAAACATAGACCCTAAATAATCTCGATCATAGGTTACTCGAAAGAAACATCGAGATAACCCGATAGATCGATGTGTCAGATACCTATCCATATAATGGAAGTGACTGGTCTCATAGCTACTCATGTGGAGACACTAAGGATATAATACAGTGCTCATTGGAGAAAAGTTCACCGATTAATCCACTTATAGAATGCTAGATGGTTATTGATACCTCATGTCGATAGTGATTCCGTAGTCCCAAAGAGTATATATGGTCCTTAGACTTGAGACACCAAGGATGTCCTGTATGAGTACTCCACTCTTTGATATCGAACTTATAGGTTTGGAACTTTCAGATCTAGTACAGTCAGTTATTGGGAGTGGTAGCCAACCTTACGAGGGCTATTGAGTATCAATAGAGGATCATCCACTCTCGGTATCATGAGAGGAATATTCCATGTATTCTTGCTCAAACAAATCCTTGGCCAAGGTTATTCGGATTGAGAGAGAAAGAGTTCTCCGAGAGAATCAGATAAGAGATAGACTCGAGGAGAGACCGTATGGGTCTGATAACACCATGCCCGGTATAGGATCTCTAGGATATTAGATGAATGAGGAACTATAGATACATGATAACTAAAGACAGATAGGTCCAAAGGATTGATTTCCTGTATCGCCTAAGGACTACGGCGTAGTGGCCTAGTACGTCCGCAATCGATGAGTCGGGTGAATTATTATGAAGATAATAATTCACTAAGTTAGAAGGAGTTCTAACAAGTATGACTCATGGCCAGCTCGATATTAGGCCTAAAAACTCATACACATATGGTAAGTGTTGTGACGAGTAGAGATTCAGAAATGAGATATCCGCCAGAGCCCCTATCTTATTGGATATCCAATAAACCCCTGAATTATTGGATCCTAAGATGAGATCCAATAAGAGCTAATAAGAGATTATTGGGTAGAGACCCATTAATCTAAGAGGCTTGGGTAATTGGATAGAGATCCAATGCACTATAGGGCAGGATCCATTAGGGTTTACAAGGGGCCTCTATAAATAGGAGGGAATTGAAGGCCCATAGGCTGGGGTTCTCTCGGTAGCTACCTTCTATTCTCCTCTGCCCAAGAGAGGAGCATCATCGTTGTCCCTGCAGTGCGGATACCACTAGAGAGGAGGATGCTTGAACTTCTTCATCCTCTCCTACAGATCTATAGGGATTTAGGGATATACGATCTAACTAGGTACTTTCTTTTATACATGTAGTTTTCACGGATTTATTTTGAAACGCACCGATCTTTACACGACGATAGAACTTTTCATGGAAATCAAAGGTTTTTGTTTTATGTTTTTTCACTGTGCATGAGATGTTGCCCCCTTGGATTTCCAAACAGTTGTATCAGAGCCAGGTTATTCGTGCGAAGATCGGATCTTAAACTGCATGTGTTGTGATTTCGAATAACTTTTAATCATCAAAATCATTGGCGTAAAAGGCGAGGAAGGGCAGCAATTGTTGCTGCCCTTATTGCGCTCGCACAGCGACCATAAGGCTGCTTGCAGCCTTGCTACCTGCACCGACGACGGTGGCGGCTATGGGCACAGGGCCTGTAGGCAGGTGGCCGTTAGCCCACCCGTAGCAGCAGCCCCTGTGGGGTGGCCTGTCCATAAGGGCGGGCACCGCACGCCGAGGCAACGCAGCCTGCAGTGGCCTGCAAGCATTGCCCCCACTGGCAGAAGAGCCTGTAAGGGTGGCGCGCGCCCATTGTGGTGGCCTCGCCCGTCGAGGCGACCGCCGCCTGGGGCATAGAGCCCACAGGGGCACCTACTTACGGGCGACCAGCTAACAGTGGTGCCCGCAGGGGCACGCGCCCACAAGGGGCAGCACCGCCCGTGGCCGAACCGCCCGCGGGGAGAGGCCGACGCGCTTACTGCGCAGTGGCCGCCGCCGACAAGGTGGCGACGACCACATTGCAGCAAATAAGGGAGGAATTATGGCTTTTTGGGCAAAAGATAGTTTTACCCTAGGAAATTTTAAAAATTTCAATTTGTTTGTTCTGATTGAATGGCCAAAATACCCTTTAGAATTTAAAAAATTCCCTATATATCCCTATTTTCAGAAAATATTAGTTAATTAAAATGTTTAATAAACCATTATTATTTATCTAGTAGTCCTATATAATAACATATACATTATGATGTGGACAAATGATCTTAGACCATGTGATTTGATGTGTGTATATGTGATTATTATTATTGGGGCCTGTGAGCCTGTAATTTATTGTAATTACATAAGGAGGCACAGTGAAAGCGTGGAAGTGACAGTGGGACTCACAAAACCGAGACGGACGATCCGACGCATGAAGATACGTTGAGATGCCAACAGAACCTACGAAGCGAGATGGACGATCATAAGACATGCACACATAGATCTTGATGTAAGTGATTGGGCCCACTGGCTCGAACCTAATCACATTAGGATGTGGTCCATGATCATCTAGTGTGATTGCTTATGTGATGTGTGATTAATTATATACCTACTAGATATGTATATATATATTTGCATGTGATGTAGATATATATATTAAATATGTATGTGTGTGACACATTATGTTAGGAGACCAAATCAAAAATCCCCTCTATTAATAATATTAAGTCGGTAAACGTGAGGCAATTAGATTGATCCACGTGGCCTTCCATCGTTATAGGTAGGAACCGATTCCTAGTGTAGGTTGAGTTGGTCAAGTCCCTCGAGACTCACTTATATCGCGTTTTGCTATCTTAACTATAACATAGAGATGTCACTGATGACCTAAGGACATGGTATACTTAGTCAAGTCACTCGTGAGTATATCATCGAATCAGACTCATTTTGTAACGATGGTGATGACTTAACTGAACATCATGGTTGGTCGAGTCCCTCGAGGCCATGGTGGCTCAGAGGTCGAATAGGACGGGAATCACAAGGAGTTATGATTGACAAGAGTTGCTTACCTTTACGGGCTTAACGTGATTAGTCGAGTTCCTCGAGGTTACGTTAAGACACCAATTGATCCCGATCCCCACTAGAGATTCGTTGGGGTCTCCGCTTATCATACCGAGGGGTGTTGTGTGTCTCACGAAAAATTAGTGGGAATACATTAAGATAGAAGTCCATATATTAACTATTTAATTTTTGTAAAGTCTGCATGTTATTTATTTCTACTACATCTTTAATTTAAGAAAAATGTTGCTTTCAAATCCTTTACGTGGCATGCTTGATACCAACCGCCTTACTAGTCCAAATTATACGGATTGGCTTCACAATTTGAGAATCGCTCTCACGACGGAGAAAATCACATACGTCCTTGATATAGTGATCCCTATACCCGACGAAGGGGTAAGCGAGGATGAGATCACTCGTTATGTAAAGTACATAGATGATTCCACTCGTGCTCAATATTATATATTGGCCTCTATAACTACTAAGTTATAGAGACAACATGAAAATATGGATGCTAATTTCATATTCCTACATCTCCGCAAACTATTTGAGGAACAGGGAAGAACCCAACGATATAAGATATCAAAGAGTCTTTTCCGTGCCAGGATGACTGAGGGGACATCGGTTTAAAACCATGTCCTTAAGATGATTGAGTGGATCGAGAAACTCACAGGTCTAGGAATGGTCCTAGAGGATAACCTATGTGTGGATCTTATGCTTCAATCCCTACCAGATTCTTTTTCTTAATTTATAATAAATTTTAATATGAACAAACTTGATGTGACTCTCCCAGAGCTCCTCAATATATTGAGAGAAGCAGAGAGCACCATTAAGAAAGAAAAGCTAGTTTCCTATGTTGGTGAGACCAGAAAGAACAGGAAGGCTGAGAAGTCCCTTAAGAAGGGCAAGGGCAATGGCAAGGAAAAAATAGGTAAGGCAAAGATTGCCAAGAAAGACCCAACAAAGGACAAAGGCCAGTGCTTCCACTATGGCAAAGATGGGCACTGGAAGAGGAACTACAAAGAGTACCCTATAAAGAGGGCGAAACAGAAGCTTGGGGAAGCTTCAGGTACATTCATGATTAGCCTCCATTTGTCAGAATCTTATGATAACGCATGGGTATTAGATACCAGGAGTGCTTATCATATCTGCAATTTGTTGTAGGTTCTAGCAGGACCTAGGCGATTAAAGAGAGGCGAGATGGACCTTTAGATGGGCAATGGAGCAAAGGTTGTTGTAGTGGCTGTTTGTAAGGTCACTTTACATCTGCCTGGTGGAGCTATTATTGCATTAGATGCATACTATTATGTTCATTCTATTATCAAAAATATAATTTTCATTTCAAGTTTGACAGTTAGTGGATATAAATTAGTTTTTGAGAACAATGGTTGTTCAATAGCATTAGATGATGAGATCATCATGAGAGGAACATTGCATAATGGTTTCTTTATGCTAGATACAGCTGAGTCTAAGAGGAAACGAGAAGAGGTGAACAATGCATATATGTGACATTGTAGGCTAGGTCACATCCATGGGAGGAAAATTCAAAAGTTACTGAAGAATGGATATCTAGATCCATTTGACTATGAGTCATATGCGACTTGCGAACCTTGCCTTCGGGGAAAGATTACTAACTCTCCATTTAGTAGAACTGGAAAGAGAGCTATTGAGTTATTGGAACTCATACATAGTGATGTATGTGGTCCCATGTTGACTCATGCCATAGGTGGTTACTCCTACATCATTACTTTCACTGATGATTTCTCAAGATATTGACATGTATACTTGATGAAGTACAAGTTTGAGGCTTTTAAGAAATTTAAAAAATATAAGAATGAAGTGGAGAACCAGACTAGAAAGAGTATTAAATCCTTCGATCAGATTGAGGAGGTAAGTACTAGAGTCTGAGTTCACCCAGTTCCTCAAAGACCATGGGATTTTATTTTAATGGACACCTCCTTATACACTCAGTAGCTTAATGGTATATCAAAAGGAGGAATCTCACATTGTTAGTCATGGTGTGTTCCATGATGAGTTTCACGACCTACCTATCTCATTTTAGGAATATGCCCTAGAGACCGCATGACTTACCTTCCGAATAGAATTCCAACTAAGTCAAGAGTGTCTACTCCATATGAGATATGGAATGGGAAGAAGTCCGATCTTAAGGTTGTTAAGATTTGGGGGTGCCTGCCCACGCCAAGAGACATAACCCGACAAGTTGAAATCCAGGATGGAACGGTGCAAGTTCGTGGATACCCCAAGGAAACTTGTGGGTATTATTTCTATCACCCTGAGGACCAAAAGGTCTTTGTAGCCGAGAGAGTAGTGTTCCTTGAGAAGGAATATATTCTTGGTAGAGACAATGGGAGCATGATAGAATTGAGCAAGGTTAGAGAATCTAGCTTAAGCACCATTCCACAGCTAGAATCTGTTCAGGTACCTAGCACAAGTTCCAACTTTATATAGGTCCGGTAGAGTATCTTATCCTCCTAAGAGATATATGGGATATATTAGTTTTTCGAGCAAAAGATAGTTTTACCCTTGGAAATTTTTAAAATTCAAATTTTATCCCTTTTGGTTGAATGACCAAAATACCCTTCAAAATTCAAAAAATTCCTTGTATATCTCTGTTTTTAGAAAAATATTAGTTAATTAAAATATTTAATTAACTAATATTATTTATCTAGTAGTCCTATATAATAACATATATATGTGATGTATGATGTTGATAGATTATCATAGACTATGTGATGTGATGTGTGTGTACATGTAATTATTATTATTGGGGCCTATGAGCCTCTATTTTTCTCGTTTATTGTCGGGCTTACATACTTGTAATTATGTTGTAATTACACGAAGAGGCACAACGGGAGCGTGGAAGCGATAATGGGACCCATGAGGCTGAGACGGATGATCCAACGCATGGAGATGCGTTGAGATGCCGACGGAACCGACGAAGCGAGATGGACGATCACAAGGCACAGAGATGCGCCGATGCACACATAGATCTTGATGTGAGTGATTGGGCCCACTAGCTTAGACTTGATTACATTAGGATGTGGTCCATGATCATCTGGTGTGATTACTCATGTGATATGTGATTGGTTTTACACCTACTAGATATGTATATATATTTACATGCGATGTAGATATATATTAAATATGTATGTGTGCAACACATTATATTAGGACACCAAATAAAAAAAAATCCCTGCTCTCGATAATATTAAGTCAACAAATGTGAGGCAATTAGATTGACCCACGTGGCCTTCCATCATTATAGGTAGGAACCGATTCCCGGTATAGGTTGAGTTGGTCGAGTCTCTCGAGACTCACCTATATCGTAATTCTCTATCTTATCTATGATATAGAGATGTCATCGGTGACCTGAGGATATGATATGCTTGGTCGAGTCCCTCGAGGGTATATCATTGAATCAAACTCATCTTGTAACGATGGTGATGACTTAACCGAACATCATGGTTGGTCAAGTCCCTTGAGGCCATGGTAGTTCGGAGGCCGAATAGGATGTGAATCACAAGGAGTTATGATCGGTAAGAGTTACCTACCTTTTGGGCTTAGTGTGATTGGTCGAGTCCTTCGAGGTTACATTAAGATACTAATTGGATCTCGATCCCCACTAGAAGTCTACTGGAGACTTTTGTTTCACGTGCTAAGGGTGTCATGTGACTCACCAGAAAAATAGTGGGAGCATGTCAAGATAGAAGTCCATATCTTGATTATTTATATTTTTATAAAATCTGCATGTTATTTATTTATGCTACATCTTTATTTTTGAAAATGTTGCTATTAGACTCTCTACATAGCATATATGATGCCAACCGTCTCATTGATCAAAATTATATGGATTGGCTCCGCAAGCTGAGAATCGTTCTCATGACGGAGAAAATCACATGTCCTTGAAATAGTGATGCCTATGCCCAAGGAAATGGGAATTGAGGATGAGATCGCTCGCTACATAAAATACGCAGATGACTCCACTCTTGCTCAGTATTACATATTGGGCTCCATGACTCCCGAGTTATAAAGACAACTTAAAAGGATGGATGGCAGATTCATACTCCTACATCTTCGTAAATTGTTTGAGGAATAGGGAAGAACTTAACGATATGAGATATCGAAGAGTCTCTTCCATGCTAGGATGACTGAGAGGACATTGGTTTAGAACCATGTCCTTAAGATGATTGAGTGGATAGAGACACTCACAGGTCTAGGAATGGTCCTGGAGGATAACCCGTGTGTGGATCTTGTGCTTTAGTCTCTACTTGATTCCTTTTCATGGTTCTCTATACTGGTGAGACCAGAAAGAAAAGGAAGATAGAGAAGTTCCTTGAGAAGTGCTAGTTATAGATGCCTTACAAGCTAATCACATGAGTGATTGCACTTGTAACACGTTGCGTCAATCTCTTTACTTATGATTATTGGCATTATCTCACATTATCTAGATGTATATTGTGAGGTCCTTGGATCTGTGCAATGGGAATTGGATCGTGATGAGATTACGATAATGAGACCAATTCACCTTTAAACATAGACCCTAAAGTATCCTGGTCATAGGTTACTCGAGAAGGATATCGAGATAACCGGATAGACTGGTGTGCTGTATACCTGTTCATATGATGGAGGTAGCTAGTCTCATAGCTACTCATGTGGAGACACTAAGGGTATAGTGCAGGTGCTCATTGGAGAATGAGTTCACTGATTGATCCGCCTACGGAATGCTAGATGGTTATTGATACCTCACATTAGACAACGATTCCATAGCCCCAGTAGTGTATCTGGTCCTTAGACTTGAGACACCAAGGATGCCCTATATGAGTACTCCACTCTTTGATACCGGACTTATAGGTTTGGAAAGCTCCATATCTAGTACAGCCGGTCATTGGGAGTGGTAGCCAACCTTACGAGGGCTATTGAGTGTCAATAGAGGATCATCCACTCTCGGTATCATGAGAGGAATATCCCATGTGTTCTTGCTCGAACAAATCCTTGGCCAAGGTTATTCAGATTGAGAGAGAAAGAGTTCTCCGGGAGAATCCGACAAGAGCAAGACTTGAGGAGAGACCGTATGGGCTGACGGCAAAGATGCCCTGTATAGGGTCTCGGGATATTAGATGGATGAGAGATTATAGATATATAGTAACTGAGGATAGATAGGTCCAAAGGATTGGATTCCCCTATATCGTCTAGGGGCCATGGCGTAGTGGCCTGGTACGTCCGCAGTCGATGAGTTGGGTGAATTATTATAGAGATAATAATTCAATATGTCAGAAGGGGTTCTGACAAGTATGACTCATGGCCAACTCGATATTGGGCCTAGAGGGTCACACGCATATGGTAGGTGTTGCGACGAGTAGAAGTTCGGATATGAGATATCCGCTGAACCCCCTATCTTATTGGATATCCATTAAGCCCCTGAATTATTGGATCCTGAGATGAGATCCAATAATTGCTAATAAGAGATTATTGGGTAGAGGCCCACTAATCCAAGAGGCTTGGGTAATTGGATGGAGATCCAATACCCAATAGGGCAAAATATCCATTAGGGTTTTTCAGGGGGCCTCTATAAATAGGAGGGGACCAAAGCTCTATAGGCTGAGGGTTTCTTTTGGTAGCCACCTCCTGTTCTCATCCCCCTAGAGAGAGAGGAGCATCATCACAATCCCTACTGTGTGGATACCGCTAGAGAGGAGGACACTTGATTTCCTTCATCCTCTCCCATAGATCTGTAGGAATTCAGGGATATACGATCTCCCTAGGTATCTTCTTTTACACATGCAGTTTTCGCGGATTTATTTTTGACGCATCGATCTTCGCACATCATGGACTTGTGATGTGATGTGTGTACATGTTATTATTATTATTGGGGTCTGCGAGCTTCTATTTTTTCTCATTTATTATCGGGCCTGCGTGCCTGTAATTATGTTGTAATTAACAAAGGAGGCACAGCGGTAGCGTGACTCACGAGGCCGAGATGGACGATCCAACGCATGGAGTTGCGTTGAGATGCTGACGGATCTGACGAAGCGAGATGGACGATCACAGGGCATAGCGATGCGTCGAAGTACACATAGATCTTGATGTGAGTGATTGGGCCCACTGGCTCGGGCCTGATCACATTAGGATATGGTCCATGATCATCTGGTGTGATTGCTCATGTGATGTGTGATTAGTTATACACCTACTAGATATATATATATATATATATATATATATATATATATATATATATATATATATATATATGCATGCGATGTAGATATATATATTAAATACGTATGTGTGTGACACATTATGTTAGGAGACCAAATCAAAAATCCTCTCCATTAATAATATTAAGTCGGTAAACGTGAGGCAATTAGATTGACCCACGTGGTATTCCATCGTTATAGCTAGGAGCCGATTCCCGGTGTAGGTTGAGTTGGTCGAGTCCCTCGAGACTCACCTATATCGCATCTCGCCATCTTATCTATGACATAGAGATGTCAGAGGTGACCTGAGGATATGGTATACTTGGTCGAGTCCCTCGACAGTATATCACCGAATCAGACTCATCTGGTAACGATGTTAATGACTTAATCGAACATCATGGTTGGTCGAGTCCCTCGAGGCCATGGTGATTCGGAGGCCGAACAGGATGGGAATCACAAGGAGTTGTGATTGGCAAGAGTTGTCTACCTTTATGGGATTAACGTGATTGGTTGAGTCCCTCGAGGTTACGTTAAGACACCGATTGGATTCTGATCCCCACTAGAGATCTGCCGGGGATCGCCGATTTACGTACCAGAGGGTGTTGTGTGTCTCATGAAAAATTAGTGGGAATACATTAAGATAAAAGTCCTTATCTTAATTGTTTAAATTTTTACAAAGTCTACATGTTATTTATTTCTGCTACATCTTTTATTTCAAAAAAATGTCACTTATAAATCCTTTACATGGCATACTTGATGCCAACCGCCTCATTGGTCCAAATTATATGGATTGGCTTCGCAATTTGAGAATCATTCTCATGGTGGAAAAAATCATATATATCCTTGATACAGTGATCCCTATGCCTGACGAAGGGTCAAGCGAGGATGAGATCGCTCGTTATGTGAAGTACTTAGATGATTCCACTCTTACTCAGTGTTATATATTAGCCTCTATGACTATTGAGTTACAGAGATAGCATAAAAATATAGATACTAATTCCATACTCCTACATCTCCATAAACTGTTTGAGGAACAGGGAAGAACTCAACGATATGAGATATCAAAGAGTCTTTTCCGTGCTAGGAAGACTGAGGGGACACTAGTTCAGAACCATGTCCTTAAGATGATTGAGTAGATCGAGAAACTCACAGGTCTAGGAATGGTCCTAGAGGATAACCTGTGTGTGGATCTTGTACTTCAGTCCCTACCAGATTCCTTTTCTCAGTTCATAATGAATTTTAATATGAACAAACTTGAGGTAACCCTCCCAAAGCTCCTCAATATGTTGAGAGAAGCAGAGAGCACCATCAAGAAAGAGAAGCCAGTTCTCTACACTAGTGAGACCAGAAAGAAAAGGAAGGCTGAGAAGACCCTTAAGAAGGGCAAGGGCAAGGGCAAAATGGGTAAGGCAAAGGTTGCCAAGAAAGACCCAATAAAGGACAAAGGCCAGTGCTTCCACTACGGCAAAGATGGGCACTGGAAGAGGAACTACAAAGAGTACCTTGCAGAGAGGGCGAAACAGAAGCTTGCAGAAGCTTCAGGTACATTCATGATCAGTCTCCATTTGTTAGAATCTTATGATAACACATGGGTATTTGATACTAGGAGTGCTTATCATATTTGTAATTCGTTGCAGGTTCTGACAGGAACTAGGAGATTGAACAGAGGCGAGATGGACCTTAAGATGGGCAATGGAGCAAATGTTGCTACAGTGGCTGTTAGCAAGGTCACCTTGCATCTGCCTGGTGGAGCTATTATTGCATTAGATGCATGCTATTATGTTCCTTCTATTATCAAAAATATTATTTCCATTTCATGTTTAATAGTTAGTGGATATAAATTAGTTTTTGAGAACAATGGTTGTTCAATAATTTTAGATGATTAGATCATCACGAAAGGAACATTGCATAATGGTTTATTTATGCTAGATACAACTCCACATATCATGAGTGTAAGAAAGTCTAAGAGGAAACGAGAAGTGGAGAACCAAACAGGAAAAAGTATTAAAACCCTTCGATTAGATCGAGGAGGTGAGTACTTGAGTACAGAGTTCACCCAGTTCCTCAAAGACCATGGGATTTAATCCCAATGGACACCTCCTTATACACCATAGCTTAATGGTATATCAGAAAGTAGGAATCGCACACTGTTAGACATGGTCCATTCCATGATGTATTTCGTCGACCTACCTATCTCATTCTGGGGATATGCCTTAGAGATCGCAGCTTACCCTCTGAACAGAATTCCAACTAAATTAGTGATGTCTACTCCATATGAGATATGGAATTGGAAGAAGCCTGATCTTAAAATTGTTAAGATTTGGGGCTGCCCTACCCACGTTAAGAGATACAACCCTGACAAGTTGGAATCTAAGATGGAACGATGCAAGTTCGTGGGATACCCCAAAGAAACTTGTGGGTATTATTTCTATCACCCTGAGGACCGAAAGGTCTTTGTAGCCAAGAGAGCAGTGTTCCTTAAGAAGGAACACATTCTTGGTGGAGATAGTGGGAGCATGATAGAGTTGAGCGAGGATGGAGAACCTAGCTCAAGCACCATTCCAGAATCTGTTCAGATACCTAACACACAAGTTCCAACTTTACGTAGGTCAGATAGAGTATCCCATCCTCCTGAGAGATATGTGGGACATATCAGAAGAGAGGATGTTGAGGATATTGATCCTCAAACCTACAAGGAGGCTATTATGAGCATAGACTCCGGGAAATGGTAAGAAGCCATGAATTCAGAAATGGATTCCATGTACTCCAACAAGGTTTGGAACCTAGTTGATGCACCCAAGAGTATTGTACCCATTGGTTGCAAGTGGATCTTCAAAAAGAAGATTGGAGTAGGTGGAAAGGTAGAGACTTATAAAGCAAGGCTAGTTGCTAAGGGGTATCGTCAAAGGCAAGATGTTGACTATGACGAAACTTTCTCACCTATAGCCATGCTAAAATCCATTCAAATTCTATTAGCTATTGCAGCACACTATGATTATGAGATCTGGCAGATGGACGTCAAAACCACATTCCTCAATGGGAACCTCGACGAGGAGGTGTATATGATACAGCCTGAGGGATTCGTATCCAGGGATAACCCAGATAAGGTGTGCAAGTTGGTTAGGTCCATTTATGGATTGAAGCAAGCTTCCCGAAGTTAGAACATAAGATTTGATGAGGCAATCAGATCTTATGACTTCGTTAAGAACGAAGATGAACCTTGTGTGTACAGGAAATTAAGTGGGAGCACTATCACCTTTTTGGTATTATATGTGGATGACATCCTGATCATTGGGAATGATGTAGGAATGCTCTCTACAGTAAAGACTTGGTTATCTATGCACTTCTCCATGAAGGACTTAGGGGAAGCATCCTATATATTGGGGATACAGATCTATAGAGATAGATCCAAGAGGATGCTTGGCTTGTCCCAGTCCAGGTTCATAGACACCATTGTCAAAAGGTTTGGCATAAAAAATTCCAAGAGAGGTCTCATACCAATGAGACATGGAATATCACTTTCTAGGAGTATGTCCCCATAGACTCCTAAAGAAAGAGCACACATAGATATGATACTATATGCATCAGCGATAGGATCTATCATGTATGCTAGGCTATGTACCAGGCCTGATATAGCGCATGCTCCGAGTGTCACGAGCAGATATCAAGCAGATCTAGGCTTGGAGCACTGGAAAGCAGTAAAATGTATCCTTAAGTACTTGAGAAGGACTAAGGATCTTTTACTAGTATATGGACGTAGTAGCCTCAAGGTTTAGGGCTACACGGACTCGAGCTTCTAGTCCGATATCGATGATAGTAAGTCTAATTCAGGGTATGTGTTCACCCTGAATGGAGGAGTAGTATATTGGAAGAGTTCCAAGCAAGACACTACTGCTGACTCGACCATAGAGGTGGAATACATTGCTGCGGTAGAGGCAGCAAAGGAGGGAGTCTGGATGAAGAAGTTCATCACAGATCTAGGAGTCATCCCGAGTAGCGAGGAACTGATTTTTTATATTTCGACAAATACGGGACGATTACTCAAATAAGGGAAAATGGGTCTCATCAAAAGTGTTCTAAGGAGGTTCCAACTTATTAGAGAGATCATGGCTTGAAGAGATGTAGTAATGGAAAGAGTTCCATCCGAATATAATATTATAGATCTATTGACAAAGCCAATGACTCAAAATGTCTTTGAGCGTTACAGAGGTTTGATGGGGATCAGACATATTGGTGATTGGCTTTAGGTCAAGTGCGAGATTGCTAGTTATAGGTGCCCTACAAGCCAATCACATGAGTGATTGCACCTGTAACACGCTGCGTCAATCTCTTTGCTTATGATTATTGGCATTATCTCACATTATCTAGATATATATTGTGATGTCCTTGGATCTGTGCAATGAGAATTGGATTATGATGAGATTATGATAATGAGACCAATTCACCATTAAACATAAATCCTAAAGTATCCTAGTCATAGGTTACTCGAGAAGGATATCGAGATAACTGGATAGACTAGTGTGTTGTATACCTGTTCATATGATGGAGGTAGCTGGTCTTATAGCTACTCATGTGGAGACACTAAGGGTACAATGCAGGTGCTCATTGGAGAATGAGTTCACTGATTGATCCGCCTACGAAATGCTGGATGGTTATTGATACCTCACGTCAGACAACGATTCCGTAGTCCCAGTAGTGTATCTGGTCCTTAGACTTGAGACACCAAGGATGTCCTGTATGAGTACTCCACTCTTTGATACCAGACTTATAGGTTTGGAAAGCTCCATATCTAGTATAGCCGGTCATTGGGAGTGGTAGCCAACCTTACGAGGGCTATTGAGTGTCAATAGAGGATCATCCGCTCTCGGTATCATGAGAGGAATATCCCATGTGTTCTTGCTCGAACAAATCCTTAGCCAAGGTTATTCGGATTGAGAGAGAAAGAGTTCTTCGGGAGAATCCGACAAGAGCAAGACTCGAGGAGAGACCGTATGGGCCTGACAGCACCATGCCCAGTATAGGGTCTCTGGGATACTAGATGGATGAGAGATTATAAATACATGGTAACTGAGGGCAGATAAGTCCAAAGGATTGGATTCTCCTATATCGTCTAGGGGCTGTGGCGTAGTGGCCTGGTACATCTATAGTAAATGAGTTGGGTGAATTATTATAGAGATAATAATTCACTAAGTCAGAAGGAGTTCTGACAAGTATGACTCATGACCAGCTCGATATTCGGCCTAGAGAGTCACACACATATGGTAGGTGTTGCGACGAGTAGAGGTTCGGATATGAGATATCCGCTGAACCCTCTATCTTATTAGATATCCATTAAGCCCCTGAATTATTGGATCCTGAGATGAGATCCTTTAATTATTAATAAGAGATTATTGGGTAGAGATCCACTAATCCAAGAGACTTGGGTAATAGGATGGAGATCCAATACCCAATAGGGCAAAAAGATCTATTAAGGTTTTCAGGGGGCCTCTATAAATAGGAGGGGACCAAAGCTCTATAGGTTGAGGGTTTCTTTTGGTAGCCACCTCCTATTCTCCTCTTCCCAGAAAGAGAGGTGCATCATCGCAATCCTTACCATGTGGATACCGCTAGAGAGGAGGACGCTTAACCTCCTTCGTCCTCTCCCACAGATCTACAGGAATTCAGGGATATACGATCTCCCTAGGTATCTTCTTTTACACATGCTGTTTTTACGAATTTGTTTTTGACGCACAGATCTTCGCACGATGACGAAAACTTTCTACGGAAAATCTGGGGTGTTTTGTTTTCTGTTCTTCCGTTGCGCATGTGATGTCGCTCCCCCCTTGATGGATTTCCCAACAAGAAGGGCAAAGGGCGAGGGCAGATCGGGTAAAGCAGAGGTTGCTAAGTAAACCCGGAAGAGGACAAAAGCTAGTGCTTCAACTGTGGCAAAGACGGGCATTAGTACTAAATGGATCTTTAGAAATAAGCAAGATGAATTTGGTCTCGTGGTAAGAAACAAGGCTAGATTAGTGACCAAGGGTTACAATTAAGAAGAAGGTATTGATTACAAAGAAACTTTCGCTCTTGTGGCAAGATTAGAAGCCATTAGGATGCTCTTTGCTTATGCTAGTAGTAATAATTTCAAGCTATTTCAAATGGATGTCAAAAGTGCTTTCTTAAATGGCCTTATTTTTTAAGAAGTGTATGTTGAGCAACTACCCGATTTTGAAAACTCTCTTTTTCCTAATCATGTGTTTAAATTAACTAATGCTCTCTATGGATTAAAACAAGCCTCTAGGGCTTGGTATGAGAGGCTTAGCTTTTTTCTTATTTCAAATAATTTTACTAAAGGTAAGGTCGATACTACATTATTTATTGAAAATTTTGAAAATAATTTTCTTGTTGTTCAAATTTATGTTGACGATATTATTTTCGATTCTACAAATTAATCCTTATGTGAATCATTTACCAAGTACATGAGCCAAGAGTTTGAAATGAGTCTAATGGGTGAACTAACCTTCTTTTTAGGATTATAAATTAAATAACTAATTAATGATATGTTTCTTAGTCAAACCAAATTTGCTTTAGAATTGTTAAAACGGTTTAATATGAATGGTTCAAAAGCCATCAACACTCCTATGAGTATCTCCACTAAGTTAGACATGGATGAAAGCGGACAAAGTTTTGATAAAAAAACATATAGGGGAATGATAGGTAGTTTACTTTACCTCACCGCAACTAGACTAGATATCATATTTAGTGTAAGACTTTATGCTAGATTTTAAACTAATCCTAAGTTATCTCATATTAAAGCCGTTAAAAGAATCCTTAGATATCTTAAAGGAACTCCTAACCTAGGATTATGGTATCCAAAATCCGATAACTTTGATTTAATAGCTTATGCGGATGCGGATTTTGTCAGATATAGAATAGATATAAAAAACACATCCGGAATATGTTAATTTTTAGGACATGTACTTGTTTCTTGGTCTTCTAAGAAATAAAACTTGGTTGCACTATCTGCGACCGAAGCCGCATACATAGCCACAACTGCATGTTGTGCATAAGTTGTTTGGATAAAAAATATATTAGAAGATTATGAAATTTATTTAAAGAATATTCCCATAAAATGTGATAACACAAGTGTTATATGTTTAACTAAAAATCTAATTCAATACTCTAGAATTAAACATATTGACATTAGGTATCACTTTATACGAGATCATGTAACCAACAATGATGTTACTCTAGAATTTATTAATACAAAACACCAATTAGTGGATATCTTCTTAAACCCTTAAATGAAGAATAATTTGACTTTATTAGAAGGGAATTAGGCATGCTAAATTGTCCTAATACATGAGTTTGTTGTATGCTTCTTTTTCGGAGTTTTTTGATTTTGTATCATCTTTTTGATTTTCATGAACTTATTTTGATCCCTCAACTATCATGGTATTATCTTTTCCGATTTTGTATTATTTTGTGCCATCTTTTCAATGGAGCTTTCATTTTTATCTTGGATTGATTCTCTTACTTCATCGATTGATGATTTTTTATATCATATACATTTGATGATTCACATTTGATGATTTTTCAATTGATAACATGCCCATTTAATGACTTGGTAAATTTAATTCTATCGATTTTATCCTCCCTCAAATATCATTGGCATGAATGAATGGCTTTCATGATTTACTTTTCACACTTTCGTATCATGAAATTTAAAGTTTGATAAATTTTTGATAACCTAAACAAATTGCCTTCATGACACTCGGAACTATTTTGTTATAAATATTTTTATGTCATGAATTCTATGTGAAAAGAAAAAAGCTCTCATAATTTTTTTAATAGCTTGAATGCCCTCTTGAAATCAATTCAGGTTGCATTCATCTTTCTAAATGCGAATTTAAAGAGTTCTTAACTCTTGGGTCATGAACATTTATGATTTTTCATGATTTGATTGGTAAGTGCCGAGTTAGCTCTTATCATGGTTTGAATTTTCAATCATTCGAACAATTGCCTCTTGAACTTTTCATGACTTTTAACATCTCAATTTTTCTTGAATTTTATTTGATGGAAATATGGACATTAACAACTCTTGTATGAATTTTTCATGAGCTCTTAATGGAAAGTAGAAATTCTTATGAATTTTGGCTCCAATCATCTATCATCTATCTTTTCTATGCAATGAATTTTCAATAGAATGAACGAATTGCTTTTCATTATTCTTGAATAAATTCTTCTTGATGGATTTATCTTGAATTCTTGAATTTTCTATTTTTGCCATTTTCACAAAAAGTTCTATCATAACACTTGGTATCAATGGCCCATTTCCTTTTTGTTGATGACAAAGGAGGAGAAAAATATGGCAAATTAATGGCTTGATGGCATGATTTGTATCGAAAAATACAATGTGTAAAATGCCTTGTTTGTATCATAAAAGAAAATTGATGACAAGTATCGCAAATTGCCATGCTTTGTATCGTAAAATGCTTGGTATCGTCAAAAGCATCGCAAACACTTGAAATGTATAGCAATGGATTACAAATGCTTGAAATATGATTGGTATCGAAAATACTTGAAGTAAATTACAATGTATCACAAATGTATGAATTATATCATATGCATCACAAATGAATCATGTATCCAATGAATTTTTTTTGTTATCATGCTTGTAGTTGAAATATTGCCTTGATATGATAAGCTATCATTTGGTTTCATTTTTGTATCTTTGAATGATGTATCATCAATTGATATCATGCCTTAAATTTGTCAATTTTTTTATATAATTTGAATCTTACTAAATTTCAAAATTAAAGTTTGTATCATTTGTTGAGATGATGATTGTCAATCATTATTCAACATTGGCCTTGAAAATGGATGTCATGCTTTGACATCATTTTTGTATTATAAAAAAATACAAAGTATCGTATTTGGATAAAAATCATGCTTGTTGAGCATGTCGATTAGTTCGAATGTATGCAACTTATCGGTTTGGGCTTAAATTCATGGGGTTTGAATTCAAGTGTTTCTTTTCTCAAATGTGACATATAGATAGGGGGAGTTATGGTTAACTCCGTCATCAATTGATTGTCAACATAAAAAATGAGGAGATTGTTGATCTTGGATTTTGATGATGAAGTCAATTGATAAGTTATTTGATCGAATCTATATTATTGAGACAAAGTGTACATGATAAACTATGATAGCAATTTAGATGTAAAGCAAAACGACATGCTGGAGTCAAGTGCGATCAGATCATTGGAAGTTCAAGAGTCCACCGAAAGTCGGAAGATTCATCGGAAGTGCTATCGGAACTGGTCGAGAATGAATCAGGGGCTTGGCGATGGGTTGTCAGAAGTCCGCCAGAAGGTTCATCGAAAGTTCACGGGGCTCACCGAGAAAGATCAAAGCTTGCCAAAGGAGACTCATTGAAACCTCCCAAGGTCATCATAAAGTATGGGATCCTAATGAAAGTCTGCCAAAAAATGTCCGAGGGTTCATTAGAAGTCCATCGAAAGTTCATTAGAAGCTCGCCAGAAGAAGACTTGATGTGCCAGTTTATGTTTTAGCTTAGTGTATGTCTTTAATTTCATAGTTAGCATATAATTAGGATTAGGATTAAGTGTTAATCCTAATTAACCCTAGTAGAGGCCAACTGGGCCTTAAATGAACTAGATTAGGTTGAATTCAAGGCCCATCTAGATTGTTAGAATTGTTTGGCGGTGGCATCGCTAGATTGGGGCGGTGGAACCACCCAAGGACTAGGTTCCTAAGTGCACTGGGCGATGGTACTACCCAGGTCAGTAGTGGTACCATCGGTAGTTATTAACAGCCAAGTGATAGTACTACCGGTAGTTATTAATTGCTAGACCATGGTATCGCCCCTCCACAAAGCTTGAGAACTTGTCAAGTGGTTGTACCACCCAGTGTTAGGGTCAACTAGTGATGGTACCGCTAGTGTCAGGTGGTGGAACTGTCAGCACCCAAAAATCAGAGATGGGACCTCTTTTGGCTCTAATTTTAAAGCTAATTGAGCCTATAAATATCCTTTACTTCTCAACTGGTAAAGTATATTGAGAAGTGATAAGAACTGAGTCAAAATTATAGTAAAATAGCCTTGAAAAGTTAAAGTGTTCATTTCCCAAATTCCTAAGTTTAAAAATTCTATAAAAGGGTATGAGATACTTATAAAGTTCTTTAAGAGGGGTATTTGATCCTTTCCCTTCAAGAAGGATTGATAGTGGAAGTCAGAAACCTCATCGGAGGAGGTTTCAGAAGTGGACGTAGGTCATTTGACAGAACCACTATAAATCACTACATTCTTCTCTTGGTGTGTAAGTTTTAATTGTTGCATTCAATCTTTTACTTCACTGCACTCGTGCATTGTCTCCTTCTCTACTCTCTTACATATTCACTCGAATCAAACTTCTTTGCCGAAATCATTTTCATCGAACAAAACTTCTCAACGCATAGCATTTTTCCGGAATTGATTTAGATCGACGATTTTTATCTGCTACACTAATTCACCCCCGCCCCCTCTTAGTACCACTCTTGATCCTAACAGACAGAAGGCTTCGAACGATGACTTCAGGCATCGGGCCTAGAAGGGTGGACATTATGCCAAGGAGATCGAAGTTGTAGAGGTTAACTGGTCGATTGGGCAATAGGCTGCAATAGAGGATGATACACCGATGAATCAAATGAAGCACCGATGAACTATTGACATGCTAGACAACAAATTGATTTATGCTTTGTAATAATTGTCTAGATCGAAGTAGGTTTAAATTATAATTAGGTTGAAATTAGGCAAACTCAATTAGAGACCAATTGGGCCCAAGTTTAGGCTATATTGGGCCAAGTAAAAGGCCCCAACATTGACCTAGTAGGTGGGTCAAGCAGTGGCACCGCCAAAACAGGCGGTGAAACCACTGGTAGTGCAGTCTCTAAGATAAAGTCTCCGAGACTGTGTTAGGTGGTGGTACCACCAAAATCTTGAAGACCCGAGGTGGTTCAAATTTTGGCTCCAAGTTTGAATCCACATGGGGCCTATAAATATCCATCGTATCCCTGGTTAGCACATATACCAACTGAGAACAAAAAGGGGGAAAACTCTGTTATAATTGTGTGAAAATTCTTCCCTTCTAGCTTTGAGTTTTGGTTAAGTCTAAGAGAGGGATGAGTGGGGTTGTAAAGATTTATCTACTAAACTTGTAAAATAGAGAAAGGGCTATAAAGGGTAGTTGATTTTTACACATTGAAAGAAGATCGGTTAATGGATACCGATAGCCTTGATGAAGGAAAAATCGAGAGTGGACGTAGGTTGGATGATCGAACCACTATAAAATTGATTTGTTGCCTTTCCTTACTGTTTACTCTTATTGCAAACTACTTTACTTGCTCACTGCCCTTATTATATTCTTACAATCATTTTCAAGTTAAACATCATTTTCGAAATGTGTTTTAATTGAATGAATCTTTTTATCGAACGAGTTTTCTAATTCAATGAAATTAAATGATTTTACCATTGCACTAATATACAACCCCCCCTACCCCATCTTAGTGCCGACTGCGATCCTAACACCATCTACTCCAATTTTTTTCTTAAAGATCCACTTGTAACCAATGGGTACGATACCCTTAGGTGCATCAACTATGTTCCAAACCATATTAAAGTATATAGAATCTATCTTAAAATTCATGACTTCTTCCCACTTCTCATAGTCTATACTTGTAATAGTCTCCTCGTAGGTCTAAAGATAAATATCCTCAACATCCTCTCTTCTGGTATATCCCACATATCTTTCAGGAGGATGTGATACTCTACCGGACCTATATAAAGTTGAAACTTGTGTACTAAGTGCCTTAACAAGCTCTAGTTGCGGAATGGTGCTTGAACTTAGTTCTCTAACCTTGCTCAACTCTATCACGCTCCCATTGTCTCCACCAAGAATGTGTTCCTTCTCAAGGAATACTACTCTCTTAGCTACAAAGACTTTTTGGTCCTTTGAGTGATAAAAATAATACCTATAAGTTTCCTTGGGGTATCCCACAAACTTGCACTGCTCCGTTCTAGATTCTAACTTATCGGGGTTATGTCTCCTAACATAAGCAGGGAAACCCCAAATCTTAATAACCTTAAGATCGGGCTTTTTTTCTTTTCATATCTTATATGATGTAAACACTTCTGACTTAGTTGAAACTCTGTTCAGAAGGTAAGCTGTGGACTCTAGAATGTATACTTAAAATGAGATGAGTTGGTTAGCGAAAGTCATCATGGACTGCACCATATTTAACAGTGTATAGTTCCTCCTTTCTAATATTCTATTGAGCTGAGGTGCATAAGGAGGTGTCCATTGGAATAGAATCCCATGATCCTTAAGGAATTGAGTGAATTCTATACTCAAGTACTCACCTCCTCAATCTGATCGAAGAGTCATGATATTCTTTCTAGTTTGATTTTCTACCTTATTCTTATATTCTCTAAATTTCTCAAAGGCCTCAGACTTGTACTTCATCAAGTACACATACCCATATCTAGAGAAGTCATCAGTGAATATAATGAAATAAGAATAACCTCCTATAGCCTAAGTCGACATGGGATCACATACATCACTATGTATGAGTTCTAACAACTCAGTGGCTCTCTCTCCAATTCTACTAAATGGAGAGTTGGTTAACTTTCCACAAATGTAAGGCTTACAAGTTGCATATGACTTATAGTCAAATGGATCTAAGTATTTTTTCTTCAATAACTTTTGGATCCTTTTCTCATGGATATGACCAAGCCTATAATGCCACAAGTATATACTATTCACCTCATTACGTTTCCTGTTAGACATAGTTATATTTTTGATATGTGGAGCAATATCTAGCATAAATAAACCATTATGTAATGTTCCTCTAGTGATGATCTTATCATCCAATATTATTGAACAATTATTATTCTTAAAAACTAATTTATATCCACTAACTATCAAACATGAAATAAAAATGTAGGATGACCTCACCCTAATGCAATAGTAGCTCCACCAGATAGATGTAGGGTGACCTTGCTAACAACAACTATAGCAACTTTTACTCTATTGTCTATCTTGAGATCCATCTCACCTCTCACCAATCCCTTAGGTTTTACTAGAACCTGCAATTAATTACAAATGTGATAAGCACTATCGGTATCCAATACTCATGTATTACTATAAGAATTTGACAAATGAAGACTGATCATGAATATACCTAAATCTTCTCCAAGCTTCTATTTTACCTTCTCTGTAAGGTACTCTTTGCAATTCTTCTTCCAATGGAAGCATTGGCCTTTGTCCTTTACTGGGTCCTTCTTAGCAACCTTTGCTTTACCCGATTTGCCCTTGCCCTTGCCCTTCTTAGGGGACTTCTCTGCTTTCCTTTTCTTTCTGGTCTCACTAGCATAAAGAACTGGCTTCTCTTTCTTGATGGTGTTAGGGATCGAGCGACACTAAGAGGGGGGGTGAATTAGTGCAGCGGATAAAACGATAGATTTTTCAGCGATTTAAAACAAGCTTCGGAAACTTCGTACGATGAAAGCAATGTTTCGTTTGAAACCGATTTTTGCGTTCTAACTTTAAAGCATGCGTACAAAGATAAAAAGGAAGTGGAGCAAGTAAAGTAAAGGCTTGCAGCAAAGTAAAACAGAAATTTAAACACTCACACAATCAAGACGCAGTGATGTATAGTGGTTCGGCCAAAGTGACCTACATCCACTTCCGAAGCCTTCTCCGATGAGGCTCCCTTCTTCCACTATCAAATCCTTTGAAGGGGAAGGATCAAATACCCCTCTTACAACCCTTTATAAGTGATTCACACTCTTACAAGAGTTCTCAAGAAAAGGAGATGAACACTTAGCAAGAACAAGACATTTCAAAAGTTCAAAACCAAGATTCTAACTCTCAAAAGGGTTATATTTTTCAGCTGAAAAGGAAGGGGTATTTATAAGCCTCAAAGTGATTCAAATTTGGAGCCCAAACTTGGAGCCAACAATTTGAATCTTTTGAGTTTTTGTCTTTGTCGGTCTTGGCAGATCGACACACCCAGCGGTTCTACAGCCCTAGCCAGGCGGTGCTACCACCTGGCTTTCCACGCACCAGGCGGTGCTACCGCTTGAGCGGCGGTACTATCGCCTACAAGAGCTTCGGCTCTGATGTCGGCTATAGTACCGGGCTACTGATAGCATGCACATAGCATGCATGCACGTAGTTGGTTCGGTTTGGGCCAAAATTTTGGCCCAAACTCATCCTAATCAAGGCCCAATGGGCCTCTACTTTGGGTTATCTAATCCTAACCCAAAATACGTGCTAACTACAAATTTTAAAGACGTTTCCTAAGCTATTACAAAGTCCACATGACAACTTCTTCCGGCGAGCTTCCGGTCAACTTCCAACGATCTTCCGACAAACCTTCGAAAACCATTCCGTGGACTCACAGCAAGCTCTCGGACTTCACGATGATCTTGGCGAGTTCCCCTGAGCTTCTTTGGCAAGCTCCGATCTTTCTTGGCAAGCTCCGCGAACTTCCGACGAACCTCCCGGCGAACTTCCGAAAACCCTTCAAAGAAGCTCCTACTGCGTTCGACCGGTTCGAACGCTCCCAACGAATCTTTGGACTTCTGTTGAACACTCGAACTCCCAACGATTCATCACACTTGTCTTCGGCCCTTTGTTTCGCTTTACGTCTTCATCCCTATCGTAGTCACTCCTGCACAAACAAACATCAAAAACTCTACTTCGATCTAGACAGTTATTACAACGTGAATTGACATTCAGTTGCCCGGCACATCATTGGTCGGCGCTTCGTCCGATCCTTCGGCACATCGCCCTCTCTAGCGGCTTGTTGCCCAATCGACGGTTGACCTCCGCAACCTCGATATCCATGGCGCAACTCCATACTTCTTGGCCCGATGCCCGACGTACAAAGCCTCCTGCCGATAGTCGACCGAACCTCCAGCTCGACATCCAATATCCTGACGTGATCACATCCGGCGCAACGTCAATTCCTTCAGCGTCAACTGTCTAATCCTGATCGATAGTAGACCTGCGTAACTCAAAACGCAGTTAGACAACAAAACACACTCAATTAGTTTCATCATCAAAATCCGAGATTCAACAGATGGTGCTCTCAGCTTCCCTCAACATATTAAGGAGCTCAGGGAGAGTCACATCAAGTATATTTATGTTAAAATTCATAATGAACTGAGAAAAGGAATCTGATAGGGAATAAAGTACAATATCTACACATAGGTTATCCTCTATGGCCATTCCTAAACCCACGAGTTTCTCTATCCGCTCAATTATCTTAAGGACATGATTCTGAACCAGGGTCTCCTGAGCCATCTTGGTGCGAAAGAGACTCTTGGATATCTCATATCGCTGAGTTCTTCCTTGTTCCTCTAATAATTTACGGATTTGTAAGAGAATGGATCTGGCATCCATCTTTTTATGCTGTCTTTGTAACTCGATAGTCATGGAGCCTAATATATAATACTAAGAGTGGAGTCATCTATGGACTTTACGTAGCAAGTGATCTTATCCTTGCTTTCCCCTTCCTTAGGCATAAACATCACTATGTCAAGGACGTACGCGATTTTCTCCACCATGAGAAGATTCTCAAGTTGCGAAGCCAATCCATGTAATTTGGATCAGTGAGGTGGTTGACATCAAGTATGCCACATAAGAGATTTGAAAGTGACATTTTTTAAAAATAAAGTTACGGCAAAATAAATAAGATGCAGATTTTACAGAAAATAAACAATCAAGACAAAGTCTTCAATCTTAGTCTACTACCATTATTTTCTCATGAAATACACAACTCCCTCTAATATGTGAATCGGAGACCCCGATGGATCTCTAGTAGGGATCAGGATCTAATCAACATCTTAATATAACCTCGAGGGACTTGACCAATCACGGTAAGCCCGAAAAGATAGGTAACTCTTGTCGATCACAACTCTTTATGATTCCCATCCTGTTCGGCCTCCAAACTATCATGGCCTCGAGGGACTCGACCAACCATGATATTCAGTTAAGTCATCACCATCGTTATAAGATGAGTTTGATTCGATGATATGCCCTTGAGGGACTACATGAAGCATACCATATCTTGAGGTCACCGATGATATCTCTATGTCATAGGCAAGAACTCAAATTGCAATATAGGTGAGCCTTTAGGGATTTGACCAACTCAACTTACGTTGGGAATCAATTTCTCCCTATAACGATGGAAGGCCATGTGGGTTAATCTAATTACCTTATGTTTATCGACTTAATATTATCGAGAGAGGAGATTTTGATTCGGTCTCCTAATATGATGTATCATAAACATACATATTTAATATATATCTACACCGTATATAAATATATATACATATCTAGTAGGTGTATAAGCAATCACGCATCGCATGAGCAATCACATTAGATAATCAGATAATCGCATGAGCAATAACATCAGATTATTATCACCATAATAATTCACTTGACTCATCGACTACGAATGTATTAGGTCACTATGTCACAATCCCCTAACGATACAAGGGAATCAAATCCTTTGGACCTATATATCTTCAGTTACCATGTATCTATAGTCCCTCAACTATCTAATATCCTAGAGACTGTATATTGGGTATCATGTTGTTAGGCCTATACGGAATCTACTCGAGCCTTGCTCTAATCAGATTCTCCCAAAGAACTCTTTCTCTCTTAATCCGAATGACCCTAGCCAGGGATTTACCTGAGTAAGAACATATGAGATATTCCTTTTATGACATCGAGAGTGGATGATTCTCTATCGATACTCAATTATCCTGATAAGGTTGGCTACCACTTCTGACGATTAGGTGTGCTAGATTTGGAACTTCTAGACCTATAAGTCGATATTAAAGAGTGGAGTACTCATAAAGGACATCCTTGGTGTACCAAGTCTAAGGACCAGATACATAACTAGAATGACAGAATCATTATTTGACAATGAGGTATTATCACCGATCCAGCATTCCGTCATTAGATCAAATAGTGAACTCATTCTCCAATGAGCACTTGCAATGTATCCCTTGCTAGTTATAGGTGCCCTACAAGGCAATCACATGAGTGATTACACCTGTAACACACTGCGTCAATCTCTTTGCTTATGATTATTAGCATTATCTTACATTATCTATATGTATATTGTGATGTCCTTGGATCTGTGCAATGGGAATTGGATCGTGATGAGATTACGATAATAAGATCGATTCACCTTTAAACACAGATCCTAAATTATCCTGGTCATAGGTTACTCAAGAAGGACATCGAGATAACCGGATAGACTGGTGTGCTGTATACCCGTTCATATGATGGAGGTAGCTGGTCTCATAGCTACTCGTGTGGGGACACTAAGGGTATAGTGCAAGTGCTCATTGGAGAATGAGTTCACTGATTGATCCGCCTATGGAATGCTAGATGGTTATTGATACCTCACGTCAGACAACGATTTTGTAGTCCCAATAGTGTATCTGGTCCTTAGACTTGAGACACCAAGGATGTCCTGTATGTGTACTCCACTCTTTGATACCAGACTTGTAGGTTTGGAAAGTTCCATATCTAGTACAGCCGATCATTTGGAGTGGTAGCCAACCTTACGAGGGCTATTGAGTGTCAATAGAGGATCATCCGCTCTCGGTATCATGAGAGGAATATCCCATGTGTTCTTGCTCGAACAAATCCTTGGCCAAGGTTATTCGGATTGAGAGAGAAAGAGTTCTCTGGGAGAATCCGACAAGAGCAAGACTCAAGGAGAGACCGTATGGGCCTGACAGCACCATGCCCGGTATAGGGTCTCTGGGATATTAGATGAATGAGAGATTATAGATACATTGTAACTGAGAACATATAGGTCCAAAGGATTGGATTCCCCTATATCGTATGGGGGCTGCGGCGTAGTGGCCTGGTACGTCTGCAGTCGATGAGTTGGGTGAATTATTATATAGATAATAATTCACCATGTTAGAAGGAGTTCTATCAAGTATAACTCACGACCAGCTCGATATTGGGCCTAGAGGGTCACACACATATGGTAGGTGTTGCGACGAGTAAAGGTTCGGATATGAGATATCCGCTGAACCCCCTATCTTATTGGATATCCATTAAGCCCCTAAATTATTGGATCTTGAGATGAGATCCAATAGTTGCTAATAAGAGATTATTGGGTAGAAACCCACTAATCCAAGAGGCTTGGGTAATTGGATGAAGATCCAATTCCCAATAGGGCAAAAGATCCCTTAGGATTTTTTAGGGGGCCTCTATAAATAGGAGGGAACTAGAGTTCTATAGGCTGAGGGTTTTTGGTAGCCACCTCCTATTCACCTCTCCCTAGAGAGAGAGAGGTGCATCATCGCAATCCCTGCTGTGTGAATACCGCTAGAGAGGAGGACACTTGACCTCCTTCATCCTCTCCCACAGATCTGCATGAATTCCGGGATATATGATCTCCCTAGGTATCTTCTTTTACACGTGTAGTTTTCACAAATTTGTTTTTGACGCACCGATCTTCGCACGACGATGAAAACTTTCTATGAAAAATCTGGGGTTTTGTTTTTGTTCTTCCGCTACGTATGTGATGTCACTCCCCATGATGGATTTCCCAACAGTGGTATTAGAGCCAGGTTGTTCATGCGAAGATCGGATCTTAAACTACATGTGTTGTGATCTAGAATAGGTCTTATCGCCAAAATCGTTGGTGCGAATAGCGAGAAAGGGCAGCAACTGTTGCTGCCTGCATAGGTAGCAGCCGGCGGGCTGCCTGCAGGGCAGCCCAACGCTACGCCGGCGGCCTGTGGGCCAGCCCGCAGGGGCGCCGGTGAACTGCCAGCAAGGCTGTGCTTGTGGGCGCTACGCCCGTGGGGTAGCGGCACTAGGGCAACGCCCAAGGGGCACTAGTGGGCGCTGCGCCGGCGGGCCAACGCTGTAGAGGCGCCGGCACTAGGCGCCCGTGCCCTCAGGCCAGCGCCGCAGAGGCACCGGCGACGGGTGTCATGCCCGCGGGGCAGCGGCGGCGCCGCCTCCCTCCCCGCGCGCAAGGGGCAGCGCTGCCCGTGGAGAGACCACCTGCGGGCGCTGCACCCACGAGCAGGGGTGGCGCGCTCGGCCGCAATTGCCGCCGCCGACAGGGTGGCGGCGGCGGCAACGCTACAGAGGAGGGATTAGGGTTTTCTGGGCAAAAGATGGTTTTGCCCTTCGGAATTTCAGAAATTTCAGATTCTATCCCTTTTGATAGAATTACCAAAATACCCTTTTGGCCGAATTATCGAAATACCCCTGGGAATTCAAAATTCCCTTTATGTCCCTGATTTCAGAAAATTAAATATGTTAATTAAATAGTTTAATTAACTATTATTTTTTTATCTAGTAGTCCTATAAAATAACATATACATGTGATGTATGATGTGGATAGATGATCATGGACTTATGATGTGATGTGTGTATATGTGATTATTATTATTGGGATATGTGAGCCTCTATTTTTCTCATTTATTGTCAGGCCTACGTGCCTGTAATTATGTTGTAATTACACAAGGAGGCGCAGCGGTAGCGTGACTCATGAGGCTGAGACGGATGATTCGACACATAAAGATGTGTTGAGATGCCAACGGATCCGACGAAGCGAGATGGACGATCACAGGGTATAGGGATGAACCGAAGTATACATAGATCTTGATGTGAGTGATTGGGCCCACTGGCTCGTGCCTGATCACATTAGGATATGGTCCATAATCATCTGGTGTGATTGCTCATGTGATGTGTGATTAGTTATACACCTATTAGATATATATATATATATTTGCATGCCATGTAGATATATATATTAAATACGTATATGTGTGACACATTATGTTAGGAGACCAAACCAAAATCCCCCCTATTAATAATATTAAGTCGATAAACGTGAGGCAATAAGATTGACCCACGTGGCCTTCCATCGTTATAGCTAGGAGCCGATTCCCGGTGTAGGTTGAGTTGGTCGAGTCCCTAACTCACCTATATCACGTCTCGCCATCTTATCTACGACATAGAGATGTCAGAGGTGACCTGAGGACATGGTATGCTTGGTCGAGTCCCTCGAGAGTATATCACTTAATCAGACTCATCTAGTAACGATGTTAATGACTTAACCGAACATCATGGTTAGTCGAGTCCCTCGAGGCCATGGTGGTTCGGAGGCCGAACAGGACGGGAATCACAAGGAGTTGTGATTGGCAAGAGTTGTCTACCTTTATGGGCTTAACGTGATTGGTTGAGTCCCTCGAGGTTACGTTAAGACGCCGATTGGATCCTGATCCCCACTAGAGATCCACCGGGGGTCTCCGATTCACATTCCGGAGGGTGTTGTGTGTCATGCAAAAAATTAGTGGGAATATATTAAGATAGTAGTCTTTATCTTAATTATTTAATTTCTACAAAGTCTGCATGTTATTTATTTCTGCTACATCTTTTATTTCAGAAAAATATCGCTTTCAAATCCTTTACGTGGCATACTTGATGCTAACCGCCTCACTGGTCCAAATTATATGGATTATCTTCGCAATCTAAGAATCGTTCTCACTATGGAGAAAATCACATATGTCCTTGATATAGTGATCCCTATGCCCGACGAAGGGGCAAGCGAGGATGAGATCACTCATTATGTGAAGTACTTAGATGATTCCACTCTTGCTCAGTGTTATATGTTGGCCTCCATGACTACTGAGTTACAGAGACAGCATGAAAATATAGATGCTAATTCCATACTCCTACATATCCGCAAACTGTTTGAGGAGTAGGGAAGAACTCAGCGATATGAGATATCAAAGAGTCTTTTCCGTGCTATGATGACTAAGGGGACACTGGTTCAAAACCATGTCCTTTAGATGATTGAGTGGATTGAAAAACTCACAGGTCTAGGAATGGTCCTAGAGGATAACCTGTGTGTGGATCTTGTACTTCAGTCCCTACCAGATTCCTTTTCTCAGTTCATAATGAATTTTAATATGAACAAACTTAAGGTGACCCTCCCAGAGCTCCTCAATATGTTGAGAGAAGCAGAGAGCACCATCAAGAAAGAGAAACTGATTCTCTACACTGGTGAGACCAGAAAGAAAAGGAAGGCTGAGAAGACCCTTAAGAAGGGCAAGGGCAAGGACAAAATGGGTAAGGCAAAGGTTGCCAAGAAAGACACAACAAAGGACAAAGGCCATTGCTTCCACTATAGCAAAGATGGGTACTAGAAGAGGAACTGCAAAGAGTACCTTGTAGAGAGGGTGAAACAGAAGCTTGCAGAAGCTTCAGGTACATTTATGATCAGTCTCTATTTCTCAGAATCTTATGATAACACATGGGTATTGGATACCGGGAGTGCTTATCATATCTGTAATTCGTTGGAGGTTCCGGTAGGACCTAGGAGATTGAAATAATATTAGATGATGAGATCATCACGAGAGGAATACTGCATAATGGTTTATATATGCTAGATACAACTCTATATATCATGAGTGTAAGTGAGTCTAAGAGGAAACGAGAAGTGGAGAACCAAATAGGAAAGAGTATTAAAACCCTTCGATCAGATTGAGGAGGTAAGTACTTGAGTACAGAGTTCACCCAATTCCTCAAAGACTATGGGATCTTATCCCAATGGACACCTCCTTATACACCATAGCTTAATGATGTATCAGAAAGGAGGAACCGCACACAATTAGACATGGTGCGTTCCATGATGTGTTTCGCCGATCTACCCATCTCATTCTGGGGATATGCCTTAGAGACCGCAGCTTACCTTCGGAACAAAATTCTAACCAAGTCAGTGATGTCTACTCCATATGAGATATAGAATGGGAAGATGCCTGATCTTAAGATTGTTAAGATTTGGGACTACCCTACCCACGTTAAGAGACGCAACCCTGACAAGTTAGAATCCAGAATAGAATGGTGCAAGTTCGTGGGATACCAAAGGAAACTTATGGGTATTATTTCTATCACCCTAAGGACCAAAAGGTCTTTGTAGCTAAGAGAGCAATGTTCCTTGAGAAGGAACACATTCTTGGTGGAGACAGTGGGAGCATGATAGAGTTGAGTGAGGTTAGAGAACCTAGCTCAAGCACCATTCTAGAATCTGTTCAGATACCTAACACACAAGTTCCAACTTTACATAGGTCTGATAGAGTATCACATCCTCCTGAGAGATATGTGAGACATATCAGAAGAGAGGATGTTGAGGATATTGATCCTCAAACCTACAAGGAGGCTATTATGAGCATAGACTCCGGGAAATGCCAAGAAGCCATAAATTCATAAATGGATTCCATGTACTCCAACAAGGTTTGGAACCTAGTTGATGCACCCGAGGGTATTATACCCATTGGTTGCAAGTGGATCTTCAAAAGAAGATTGGAGTAGATGGATAAGTAGAGACCTATAAAGCAAGGCTAGTGGCTAAGGGGTATCGTCAAAGGCAAGGTGTTGACTATGACGAAACTTTCTCACCTGTAGCCATGCTAAAATCCATTCGAATTCTATTGGCTATTGCAGCACATTATGATTATGAGATCTGGCAGATGGACGTCAAAACCACATTCCTCAATGGTAACCTCGATGAGGAGGTGTATATGATACAGCCTGAGGGATTCGTGTCCAAGGATAACCTAGATAAGGTATGCAAGTTGCTTAAGTCTATTTATAGATTGAAGCAAGCTTCCTGAAATTGGAACATAAGATTTGATGAGGCGATCAGATCTTATGACTTCGTTAAGAACGAAGATAAACCTTGTGTGTACAGAAAATTAAGTGGGAGCACTATCACCTTTTTGGTATTATATGTGGATGACATCTTGATCATTGGGAATGATGTAGGAATATTCTCCATAGTAAAGACTTGGTTATCTAGACACTTCTCCATGAAGGACTTAGGGGAAGCATCCTACATTTTGGAGCTACGGATCTATAGAGATAGATCCAAGAGGATGCTTGGCTTGTCCCAGTCCAGGTACAAAGACACCATTGTCAAAAGGTTTGTCATGAAAAATTCCAAGAGAGATCTCATACCAATGAGACATGGAATATTACTTTCTAGGAATATGTCCCAAAAGACTCTTGAAGAAAGGGCACACATGGATATGATGCCATATGCATTAGAGATAGGATCTATCATGTATGCTAGGCTATGTACCAGGCCTGATATAGCGCATGCTCTGAGTGTCATGAGCAGATATCAGGCAGATCCAGGCTTGGAGCATTGGAAAGTAGAAAAATGTATCCTTAAGTACTTGAGAAGGACTAAGGATCTTTTACTGGTATATGGAGGTAGTAGCCTCAAAGTTAAGGGCTACACGGACTCGAGCTTCCAATCCGATATCGATGATAGCAAGTCTAATTCAGGGTATGTGTTCACCCTGAATAGAGGAGCAGTATGTTGGAAGAGTTCCAAGCAAGACACTACTGCTGACTCGACCACAGAGGCGGAATACATTGCTGCAGTAAAGACAACAATGGAGGGAGTATGGATGAAGAAGTTCATCATAGATTTAGGAGTCATCCCGAGCAGTGAGGAGCTGATTCATTTATACTACGATAAATACGGGACGATTACTCAAATAAGGGAACCCGGGTCTCATCAGAAGTGTTCTGAGGAGGTTTCAACTTATTAGAGAGATCGTGGCCAGAAAAGATGTAGCAGTGGAAAAGGTTCCATCCGAAGATAACATTGCAGATCTATTGATAAAGCCATTGACTCAAATTTCTTCGAGCGTCACAAAGGTCTGATGGGGATCAGACATGTTGGTGATTGGCTTTAGGTCAAGTGGGAGATTGCTAGTTATAGGTGCCCTACAAGCCAATCACATGTGTGATTACACTTGTAACACGCTGCGTCAATCTCTTTGCTTATGATTATTGGCATTATCTCACATTATTTATATGTATATTATGATGTCCTTGGATCTGTGCAATGGGAATTGGATCATAATGAGATTACGATAATGAGACCGATTCACCTTTAAACACAAACCCTAAATTATCCTGGTCATAGGTTACTCGAGAAGGACATCGAGAAAACCGGATAGACTGGTGTGTTGTATACCCGTTCATATGATGGAGGTAGCTGGTCTCATAGCTACTCGTGTGGGGACACTAAGGGTACATTGTAGGTGCTCATTGGAGAATGAGTTCACTGATTGATCCGCCTACGAAATGCTGGATGGTTATTGATACCTCACGTCAGACAGCAATTCTGTAGTCCCAATAGTGTATCTGGTCCTTAGACTTGAGACACCAAGGATGTCTTGTATGAGTACTCCACTCTTTAATACCGAACTTATAGGTTTGGAAAGTTTCATATCTAGTACAGCCGGTCATTAGGAGTGGTAGCCAACCTTACGAGCGCTATTGAGTGTCAATAGAGGATCATCCGCTCTCGGTATCATGAGAGGAATATCCCATGTGTTCTTGCTCAAACAAATCCTTGGCCAAGGTTATTCGGATTGAGAGAGAAAGAGTTCTCCGGGAGAATCCGACAAGAGCAAGACTTGAGGAGAGACCGTATGGGCCTGACAGCACCATGCCCGGTATAGGGTCTCTAGGATATTAGATGGATGAGAGATTATAGATACATGGTAACTGAGGACAGATAGATCCAAAGGATTAGATTCCCTTGTATCGCTTGGGGGTCGTGGCGTAGTGGCTTGGTACGTTCGCAGTCGATGATTTGGGTGAATTATTATATAGATAATAATTCACCATGTCAGAAAGAGTTCTAACAAGTATAACTCACGGCCAGCTTGATATTGGGCCTAGAGGGTCACACACATATGGTAGGTGTTGCGACGAGTAGAGGTTCGGATATGAAATATCCGCTGAACCCCCAATCTTATTGGATATCCATTAAACTCTGAATTATTAGATCCTGAGATGAGATTCAATGGTTGCTAATAAGAGATTATTGGGTAGAAACCCACTAATCCAAGAGGCTTAGGTAATTGGATGAAGATCCAATTCCCAATAGGGCAAAAGATCCATTAGGGTTTTTCAGGGGGCCTCTATAAATAGGAGAGAACCAGAGTTCTATAGGCTGAGGGTTTTTGGTAGCCACCTCCTATTCGCCTCTCCCCAAAGAGAGAGAGGTGCATCATCGCAATCCCTGCTATATGGATACCGCTAGAGAGGAGGATGCTTGACCTCCTTCATCCTCTCCCACAGATCTGTAGAAATTCAGGGATATACGATCTCCCTAGGTATCTTCTTTTATACGTGCAGTTTTTGCGGATTTGTTTTTGACGCACTGATCTTCGCACGACGACAGAAACTTTTTATAAGAAATCTGGGGTTTTGTTTTTGTTTTTTCGCTGCGTATGTGATGTCACTCCCCATGACGGATTTCCCAACATCCCTGTGTTCCCACATGAGCAGCTATGAAACTAGTCACCTTAATCATATGAATGGGTATACAGTACACCAGTCTGTCCAGTTATCTCGATGTCTCTCTTTAGTAACCTATGATCGAGATTATTTAGGGTATATATTTACTTTATAAACATACCTTCAGAGATAATAGCAAGGAAAAATCATTGACATCAAAAACATTAGTAACAAATCAAGTCGTTTAATTGAAGATATGTTTTTGGTAAATAGTTTAAAACACAACTAAAAAAGCATTAGCTAACTTTGTGACAAAAGATACAAAGATAAATTTGAATCTCATGCTTACATCATGACATACCAAATAGAAATAAATCCTTAATTGCTTTAAGAAGTAATAATATGTATACTATTGATCTTGATGACTTTATGATAGAACCTATTTTTTAATTTTTAATAATAATGTATGGCTTTAGCACAGGAGACTGGGATATGCTAGTATGAAATTAATTTATCAAATTGAAACTAAAGAAATTGCAAGATAAATACCTAAAATCAAATTTGTTAAAGATAAAATTTATGATTTATGTTAATTAGAAAATATAAAAAAGTAGTTTCAAATCAAAAAATCAAATAAGTACATCAAGATAACTACAACTAATTCACATAGATTTATTTGGACATATTGATATCACAAGTTTAAGAGATAGTAAATATGTATTTATGATTATTGATTATTATTATAGATATACTTAGATATACTTTTTAATATATAAATATAATTATTTTAAATATTTTATTAAGTTTTATAAATAAATTCAAGGATTAAGATTCAATTTAGCCCCTATGGTTTTGGCTATGGATCACTTAAACTCTTATGGTTTATTCATGTTTAAAATAATCTTTATATTTTTAAAAATATAGCATGTAAGCCCCTCCCATCATGTTTGAGTTAACAGATCTCAAAGTCTGCTTATTTGGCATGTTGATTTATAATAAACCAATAATATAATGACACATAATTTAAGTTACAAAAATTAAGACCACCATCAATGGCGAGATAAGGCATTATTGTGAAAGTGACCACCAACAACAACACCAAGCTGTAACTACTAGTTATAGGTGCCCTACAAGCCAATCACATGACTGATGCCACTTGTAACACGCTGCGTCAATCTCTTTGCTTATGATTATTGACATTTTCTTATATTATCTGGATGTATATTATGATGTCCTTGGATTTGTGCAATGAGAATCGGATTGTGATGAGATCATGATAATGACATCGTTTCACCTTTAAACACAAACCCTAAATAATCTCAGTCATAGGTTACTCGAGAGGGACATCGAGATAATCAGACAGATTAGTGTGCTATATACCCGTCCATATGATGGAGGTAGCTGGTCTCATAGCTACTTGTGTGGGGACACTAAGGATACAGTGTAGGTGCTCATTAGAGAATAAGTTCATTGATTGATCCGCTTATGGGAAGCTAGATGGTTATTGATACCTCACGTCATACAGTAATTCCATAGCCCTAATAGTATATCTGGTCCTTAGACTTTGGCCACAAAGGATGTCCTATATGAGTACTCCACTCTTTAATATCGGACTTATAGGTTTGGAAGTTTCAGATCTAGTATAATCGGTTATTGAGAGTGGTAGTCAAACTTATAAGGGCTATTGAGTATCAATAGAGGATCATCCACTCTATGTATCATGAGAGGAATATCCCATGTATTCTTGCTCAGGTGAATCCTTGGCTAGGGTCAATTGGATTGAGAGAGAAAGAGTTCTCTAGGAGAATCCGATTAGAGCAAGACTCGATTGGAAACTGTATGGGCCTAATAGCACCATGCCCAATATAGAGTCTCTGGGATATTAGATGAATGAGAGATTATAAGTACATGGTAACTAAGGGCGTAGTGGCCTAGTACATCCATAGTTGATGAGTCAAGTGAATTATTATAGAGATAATAATTCACTAAGTTAGAAGAAGTTCTAATAGGTATGACTCATAGCCAGCTCGATATTAGGCCTAGAGGGTCACACACATATGGTAGGTATTGCAACGAGTAGAGATTCGGATATGAGATATATACCGGAGCCCCTATCTTATTGGATATCCAATAAGCCCCTGTATTATTGGATCCCATGGATGAGATCCAATAAGAGCTAGATTATTGGGTAGAGAACCATTAATCTAAGAGGCTTAGGTTATTAAATAGAGATCAAATGCCCAATATGACAGGATCCATTAGGGTTAACAAGGGGCCTCTATAAATAGGAGGGAACCAAAGGTCCATAGACAAGGGCTTCTTGGTGGCCACCTCCTATTCTCCTCTCCCTAGAGAGGAGCATCTTCGTAGCCCTACCTTATGGATCACCACTAGAGGAGGAGGACGCTTGACCTCCTTCATCTACCCCACGAATCTGTAGGAATCTCAGAGATATACAATCTCCCTAGGTACTATCTTTTCATACATATAGTTTTTGATTTATGGATTTGTTTTATGCACCGATATTCATACGACGACGAAACCATTTCACGAAAATCCAAGATTTTTATTTTCTGTTCTTCCGCTACGCATGTGATGTCGCCCCCTAGATTTTTCAATAGTGGTATCAAAGTCAAGTTGTTCGTGCAAAAATCAAAATTTAACTACGTGTGTTGTGTTTTGGATGCGCTTTTGTAGCCAAAATTATTGATGCAAAAGACAAGAGAGGGCAGCAATTGTTGATGCCCTCGTAGTTTGGCCAAGGCTACTTGTAGCCATGGCCATGCGTGTAAGGGGCTACTGGCGGGCGGTGGTCATTTGCCCACAATGGTAGCACTACACGCATGCGTGAAGGGCACCGACAGGTAACGCCGCAACGGGCGACCTGCCTATACATGGGCACTACGCCTGCCACAAGGGTAGCCAACTGGTGCTCGGTAGCCTGCCTACACGTGAGGCACTACGCCCACCATAGGGGTGGCTTGCCTATGCACGGGCATTGTGCCCGTGGGCGAGCACCCCCCCCCCCCTCGTATGCGAGCGACAGAGCCACCCACGGGTGCCTGCCTATAGGGGAGGGCGATGCCCATAGTGGCGCTCACCCACATAGGGCGTCGGCCAACTACAGACATTTCCCTGCAAGGGTAGTGCTAGCAAGCGAGTGCTTCTACCCATGAGCGGTGCTCCGTTGTAGTGTCACCTTCGGTAGGGTGGGTGCTTCTGCCCGTGAGCGGTGCCCCACTACAGCGGACACGTGCTTCGGCCCACGGGCCTGCGGGCAATGTTTCCCCATAGTGCCGTCACCGGTAGGGTGGCGACAGCCATAGTGCTACAGAAAGCAAAGGGAGAGGGAATTAGTGTTTCTGGAAAAAGATAATTTTGCCCTTGGTAATTTTAGAAATTTCAATTTTATCCCTTCTAGTTGAGTGACCAAAATGCCCTTTAGGATTCAAAAAATTTTATGTATGTCCTTATTTTCAGAAAAATATTAATTAATTAAAATATTTATTTAACTATTATTATTTATTTAGTAGTCCTGTATAATAACATATACATATGATGTATGATATGGATAGATGATCATGGACCATGTGACGTGATGTATGTGTATGATGTGATCATTATTATTATTGGGGCCTGTGAGCCTCTATTTTTCTCATTTATTGTTGAGCCTGCATGCTTGTAATTATGTTGTAATTACTCGAGGAGGCGCAGCAGTAGCTAGAAGTAATAGCGTGACTCACAAGGCCGAGACGGATGATCACGACGTATGGAGATGCGTTAAGATGCTAACGGAACTGACGAGACAAGATGGATGATCACAGGACATGGAGATACGCCGATGTACATATAGATCGTGATGGGAGTGATCAAGGCACATTGGCTCGGGCTTGATCACATTAGGATGTGGTCCATGATCATCTGGTGTGATTGCTCATGTGATGTGTAATTGGTTATACACCTACTAGATATATATATACATTTACATGTGATGTAGATATATATTAAATATGTATGTGTGTGACACATCATATCTAGAGACCGAATAAAAAAAATTCCTCTATCAATAATATTAAATTGGTAAATGTGAGGTAATTAGATTTGCCCACGTGGCCTTCCATCGTTATAGGTAGGAACTGATTCCCGGTGTATGTTGAGTTAGTCGAGTTTCTTGAGACTCACCTATATCGCGATTCGCTATTGTATCTATGATATAAAGATGTCACTGGTGACCTGAGGACATGGTATTCTTAGTTGAGTCCCTCAAGGGTATATCATCGAATCAGACTCATCGTGTAACGATGGTGATGACATAATCGAACATCATGGTTAGTTGAGTCCCTCGAGGCCATAGTGGTTCGAAGGCTGAATAGGGCAGGAATCATAAGGAGTTCTGATCGGCAAGAGTTGCCTACCTTTTGGGCTTAGTGTGATTGGTCAAGTCCCTCGAGGTTACACTAAGATGCTGATTAGATTTCGATCCCCACTAGAAGTCTGCTAGAGACTTCTGTTTCACGTGCTAAGAGTGTTGCGTGACTCACTAGAAAAATTATGGGAGCACATCAAGATAAAAGTCTATATCTTGATTATTTATATTTTTACAAAATCTGTATGTTATTTATTTTTGTTGCATCTTTAATTTTAAAAAATATCGCCATTAGACCCTCTACATGACATACTTGATGCCAACCGCCTCACTGGTCAAAACTATGTGGATTGGCTCTATAACTTGAGAATAGTTCTCATAGTAGAGAAAGTCACATATGTCCTTGACATAGTGATGCCTATGCCCAAGGAAGGGGCAAGCGAGGATGAGATCGCTTAGTACATGAAATACATAGATGACTCTACTCTTGCTCAGTATTACATGTTGGGCTCCATGACTCCCAAGTTATAGAGACAACATGAAAAGATAGATGTTAGATCCATACTCTTGCATCTCCACAAATTGTTTAAGGAATAGAGAAGAACTCAATGATATAAGATATTGAAGAGTCTCTTCCATGATAAGATTATAAAGGGGATACCGGTTCAAAACCATGTCCTTAAGATGATTGAGTGAATAGAAAAAATCACAGATCTAGGAATGGTCTTAGAGGATAACCTGTGTGGATTTTGTGCTTCAATCCCTACTAGATTCCTCTTCACAATTCTCTATGCTAGTAAGACCAGAAAGAAAAGGAAGGGAAGACACAGAAGTCCCTTGAGAAGGGCAAGGGTAAGGGCAGATCGGGTAAGGCAAAGGTTGCTAAGGACCCGACAAAGGACAAAGGCCCGTGCTTCCACTACAGCAAAGATGGGCACTAGAAGAGGAACTGCAAGGAGTACATTAGAGAGAAGGCAAAATAGAAGCTTAGGAAAGCTGTAGATATGCATTCATGATCAGTCTCTATTTGTCAGACTCATATGATAACACATGGGTATTGGATACCAATCGTGTTTATTATATCTGTAATTTATTACAGGTTCTGGCAAGACCTAGGAGATTGATAAGAGGCAAGATGGACCTCAAGATAGGCAATAGAGTAAGAGTTGCTACTATTGCTATTGGTGTGATCACCCTACATCTGCCTGGTGGAGCTACTATTGCATTATATGCATGTTATTTTATTCTCTCTATCATCAAAAATATTATTTTTATTTTATGTTTGATATTGAATGGTTATAAAGTAGTTTTTGAGAATAATAGTTATTTAATTATTAAGGATGATGAGATCATCATGAGAGGAATATTGCATAATGGTTTGATTATGCTAGACACTACTCCACATATCATGAATGTAAGTGATTCCAAAAGAAAACGACATAAGGTGAGTAATGCATACTTATAGCATTGTAGGCTAGGTCATATCCATGAAGGAAGGATTCAAAAGTTGATGAAGGATGGATACCTAGATCCATTCGACTATAAGTCATATGTAACTTGCGAGCCTTACCTTCGTAGAAAGCTAACCAACTCTTCATTTAATAGAAGTGGAGAGAGAGCCACTGAGTTGCTGGAACTCATACATAGTGATGTATGTGGTCACATGTCAACTCAGGCTATAGGTAGTTATTCATACTTCATTACTTTCACTGATGATTTCTCTACGTACGGATATGTGTACTTGATAAAATATAAATCCGAAGCCTTCGAAAAATTTAGGGAATATAAGAATGAAGTAGAGAACTAGATTGGAAAGAGTATTAAGACTCTTTGATCAAATCAAGAATATGAGTACTTGAGTATAAAGTTCACCCAGTTCGTCAAGGACCATAGGATTTTATCCTAATAGACACCTCCTTATACACCCTAGCTCAATCGCATATCCAAAAAGAGGAATCGTATACTGTTAGACATGGTGTAGTCCATGATGAGTTTCACCGACCTACCCATCTCATTTTGAGGATATGCTCTAGAGTCCACAACTTACCTTCTGAACAGAGCCCCAACTAAGTCGGTAGTGTCTACACCATATGAGATATAGAAAGAGAAGAAGCTCAATCTTAAGATTGTTAAGATTTGAGGCTGTCCTACCTAACGTTAAGAGACATAATCCCGATAAGTTGGAATCTAAGATAGAATGGTGTAAGTTCATGGGATACCTTAAGGAAACTTATGGGTATTACTTCTATTTCCCTTAGGACCAAAATATCTTTGTAGCCAAGAGAGTAGTCCTTGAGAAGGAACACATTCTTGGTGGAGATAGTGGGAGCATGATAGAGTTGAGCGAGATTGGAGAACCTAGCTCAAGCACCATTTCACAGCCAGAGTTTGTTCAGGTACCTAGCACACAAGTTCCAACTTTACGTAGGCCCGGTAGAGTATCCTATCCTCCTAAGAGTTATGTGGGACATGTTAGAGGAGAGGATGTTGAGGATATTAATCCTTAGACCTATGAGGAGGCTATTAGATCTAGAGTGGCACTAAGAGGGGGGGGGGAGTGTTGAATTAGTGCAGTGGTTAATAATAAAAATTTTCGGCGATTCAAAAAAGTTCGTACATTGAAAACTTCATAGGATAAAATCACATTTCGATAAAAACCAATTTCGATCAAAGTATATCGAAAACATAATTAACTTGCAAGCATTTAGAGATAAAGAAATGGAGCAGCAAGTGAAGATGGTTTGCTAAAATGTAAATATGAGAAAATAAATACAAACCGAATTTATAGTGGTTCGGTCATACAACCTACATCCACTCCCGATTCCTCTTTACTCGAGGCCACCAGCTTTCCACTAGTTATTTTCCTTCCAACGAGCGAAGACAAGTTCCTTACAGTGCTCTCTCCTTTTGACGGGTTTAGGATGTAACCCTTACAAGCACTCTCTCCTTTCTTTTAACTTGAAAATAAGTAAGGACTAGAGGAGGGGATTTCTAGATATTTAAATAGAGTTTCTCTACTTTTAAAGTGTATGTGCTTATGTCTTCAACCCAGGGATGGGAGGGATTTTTATAGGCTCCAATCTGATTCAAACTTGGAGCCAAAAATCTTCCCATCCTGGGTTTACCGGGTACTAGCGGTACCACCACCAGTTTGAGCCTAACACTGGCGATACTATCGCTTGAGACACTAACATGATCAGTGTACTAGGTGGTACCACCACCTAGTATAACTTAGGGAGCTAGACCTGGGTAGTGCCACCACCCCAGTCTGGTGGTGCCACCGCCAAACAGGTCTAGCACTCCTGGTTGGGCCTTAAACTTGGCCCAAACTAGTCCATTATAGGGCCCAATTGGCCCCTACCAGGGTTATAGGATTAACACTTAATCTGAACCCTAATTAGGTGTTAAATATGAAATTAAAGATATCTCCTAAGTTAATATAAAGTTTGAAAAGTCAAGACTTCCTCCGGTGAGTTTCTGATAAACTTCCAACGGTCTTCCGACGAACCCTCGGACATCATTCTGCGGACTCCCAGTAAGCTCCTGGACTTCACGATGATCTTGAAGAGTTCTAATGAGCTTCTTCGGTAAGCTCCAATCTTTCTCAGTGAGCTCCATGAACTTCTGACGAATCTTTCTGGTGAACTTTCGAAAACCCTTCGGTAAGCTCCCTACTCATTCTCAGCCAGTTCCGGTAGTACTCCCGATGAATCTTCGGACTTCCGTCGAACTCTCGAACTCCCAACAATTCCATTGTACTTGACTCCAGCACTTTGTTTCACTTTATGTCTTCATAGTTATCATAGTTAATCCTGCACATATAAACCTTAACTCTACTTTGATCTAGTCAGCTACACGAATAAATCTCCTATTGCCCGACACGTCATTGGTCAGTGCTTTATCCATTTTTTCGGTGCCCCATCCTCTCTTGCGGCCTGTTGCCCAATCAATGGTTGACCTCTACAACCCCAATCTCCTTGGTGCAACACCACACTTTTTGGCCCGATGCCCGATGTCCGAAGCCTTTTGTCGATTATCGACGGGACCTTCGGCATGATGTCCAATATACTGACATGATCTCTTCTGGTGCAGCGTTGATTCATCCTGTGTCAACTATCTAATCTTGATCGATAGTGGACCTGCATCACTCAAAACATAATTAGACAACTAAACATAATTAATTAGTTTTATCATCAAAATCTGAGATTCAACAATCTCTCCCTTTTTGATAATGACAACTAATTGATATCGGAGTTAACTTTAACTCTTGGAATTTAACCAAACTCCCCCTATCAATATGCCATATTGATAGAACACTTGGATTATCCCAAATCCAAGTAACATGTATCAAAATCATGTCAACAAAAATATCATGCAAATATGTAAAATATTCAATCAACATTACATTGCATGAAGTCATCAATCTACTTCTCCCCCTATGTCATCAACAAAAAGGAGAAGTAGCATCATAGATAGTTTAAAAGATATGCAAGTTTTATAATCATACTAGCCATCAATCTAAATGTTCAACATACATCACTTTAAAACATTCAATTATAGCAAGTTTTTAAGGATATATAATCATGGCAATTCAACACTTGCTTCTTGTGCAAGGTTGCACTTTGCTTCTCTTTGCAAGGTAGCAATATTTGTGATGTTTGATATAGCAAGTTCCTTCATTACAATGATCGAGCTAGCAAATTTTTCATTCAAGTGTGCAAGTTAGCAATAAACTTTCTCCTCCTTTGTTTTTGTCAAAAAGAAGGGAAGAGTACAATTCTTTTCCCTTTACATGAATGCTTTGATCATGACAAAATAACAAATTTGCATCATAAATTTTCAACATATCAAGTCATGAATTCAAGGGAGTCATAAATAAATCATGATATGAGGGAAATTGATGATAAGCAAGAAAGCAATAATGATAAGCAAGCTAGCATAATTTGCGATACGCAAGCTAGCTCCCTTTCAATTTTTCTCTTTTGCAATTAAGTTTTTCCTTTGCAAGTTCTAGCTAGCTATGTTTGCCACTTTCTCTTGTGATACACAAGCTAGCAAGCTAACTCCCCTTTGTCATTATTAAAAAGAAGGGATGACTCAATGGCTAAAAATTTCAATCATTATACAAGCCATATAAAGAAATCATGTCATGATATCATTTGAAATCATCTTATTTGTAAAAGAATCATATAAGAACATGTTTCATGCATAAGAAATCTCAATTCACAAAAGTCAAGTTATGATTCCAAGAGATTAAAAAAAGAGTCAAGAATCATTCAAATTCAACTCGACAACTCCATACTCATCATTAAAATCATTTCATAGATTCATATAAATGGATTCTTTATCATCAAAATCTCATTTATAATTCAAGAGATTCACAAAATATCATAAATGAATTAATCACTTGTCTTTCATGAAAAAATTGAAAAACTTTTAAAGATATTAAAATTTCAAGAATTATACATTTTTTTATTTTATGATTAATTTCATTTAAGCATGTCTTTGTCTTTTAATGTCAAATAGAGATAAGCATGAACGTTTAAGACGTAAAGGCAAAGTCTCATAAAACAACTCATTAAGCATGGTTTCAAACATCCATTTTCAAGCCATGATAAAAAGAGTAAGGCAAAGATTCAATCATCTCATGTCATAAATTCCAAAAGACATCTCAAGTTATCAACTTCACATTAAAAATATATTTCAAAAAGATATATCGATAAGTGATTCATTTGTATCATTTCATTCGAATTCATGATTCATTTGGAAGGTTCTCCTCTTTAGTAAATAAAAAAAATTATAAGAGAACAAAATAAATTAAGGGAGATAGAACATGATTGAAGCATTGAACATGATTCATATTTAAAATGTCTCTCACATCATAAATATGAATCAAGCATTTGTCAAATCCGAAATCAACCTCAAAATCACATTCACTAAATTCATACATGATAAGCATAGATTTATTGAGAAATCGATAAGATAGAGGATTGCATTTCATTTTTATAAATTTCTATTCATGTGATTTGCTTCTTATAAGTATGCCTTTACCTTTAATAAAACAAGTGTCAACATTTAAGACAGAAATGAAAATTTCATCTTAAAAATCAGTAAGTTGAAACACATGACAACAAACTTTTAATATTTTCATTACATCATTATCAATGATGATTTCATAAGGTATATTCAATGAAAGCCATTATCATATAAATTTGAAATGCAAGTTTTGTCAATAAAGTCATCAAGGTCAAATGCATCAAAATATTTTATTCAAAAATTTTATTAAGAGCAACAGAGATGGTTTACATGTAAGCATGCTCTTGTCTTTTTCTACTAGATTCATGTATCATCGTATAGATCCGTAAAGTAACTTTCAAGAGAAATCATTAAGACCAAACACATGATACACTCATTTATTTTCAAAATATTCATCATGTTTATTTTCATGTGATTCACAAGATTGGTAAAATGAATTCACTAATCTCAATAGGATAAAAAATGCATTTCCATTTCATGCAATTGATTTCATGTAAGCATATTCAAGTCTTTTATGAAAACATATATCAACATTTAAAAACGAGACATAAGTTTCATCATAAAACCATCAAGACCAAACATACCAAAAATAAAACATCATGATAACACATTTTTAATTTTTTATGTGTTTTATTTTATGTGGTTGATCTCATATAAGCATGTTCAAATTTTCATGTAAAAACCATGCATCATGTTGAGAGTGAAATCATCAATATGGTTGCTTTTATCTTTTAATCATATTTGGTGTGCAAGCATTATCTTAAAACATGCCATTAATTTTTTGTGTCAAAAATGATGCATCTTGTTGGAAACCAAAAGCAATATAAAATCATCAAGATTCATGAATTTATCATGATCATACGCTTTCCTTTTTATGTGTTTTATTTGTTTCATATAAGTATATTCTAGTTTTTATAAGAAAGCCATCATCTGACTCCAAAACAAATTTTGTCAAGCCCAAAAAAAGAAATCCATACATAGATATGTATCATGTCTAAAATTGAAAATCGATACGGAAAGCATACATGGAATTTATCTTTTTAGGTGTCATGCATTATGTCATCTTAATTTGTCATGAGAACGATTATACTATAAACTCCTTAATCCAAAAGATAGAGTTTCAAATCAATATCACTTTAAAAACTTATGAATGATATAAAATCATCAAGCATCATGTTTAGAGACAAAAAATAATATAAAACATCAAGATACACATGCATTGATTAATCCTATTTAGTGTATATGCATTATCACTAATCATGCAAGTATCATTTTAATTTTTACTTTTCAAAAATGCTAGAAAGAAAAGCATGATATAATTTTTAAAAATAATTTATTTATATCCTACTATCTAAATTAAGCACTCAGAAAAGACATCATGTAATTTTAAAATAGTTCAAGGGAGTTTTGGTTAAGTTGCTTACCTTGTAGTCGAAGCTCGTCAAAGCACAATATGCTATTTCGCCTTTAGAAGTTCTTGATTCATCCTTGGGTGCCCTCCTCCTTTGGCCTCTTCCTCCATTCAAGTTTATTTTTGATTTTAGATTTTTATTTAATGAACTTATTAAAATTCATTAAAAGTTCAAAGTTCTTAACATTGTCCTCATCACTTGAGTCATCACTCAAGTGGCATTCTCTTATTCGAAGTATCAAATCCTTCCTGTTATTTGGAAGGTGGTTCTCATGTTCATCAAGTTCAAGAGTCATTTTATAGGTCATTAAAGACCCGATTAGATTTTCAAGTGAATAAATGTTCAAGTCTTTAGACTCTTAAATAGTCGTTATTTTTGGATCCTAACTCTTTGGAATGGATCTTAAAATCTTACTAATGAGATCAAAACGTAAAAAATATTTACCAAGACTTTTCAAACTATTGACGACATCAGTGAAACGGGTATACATATCGCCGATAGTCTCACTTGGTTTCATTCGAAAAAGCTCAAAATCGTGCATCAAAATGTTAACTTTCTAGTGTTTCACTCTACTCGTTCCTTCGTGTGTAACTTCAAGTGTGTGCCAAATATTGAAAGCGTTTCACACATAGAAATCTGATTAAACTCAATTTTATCTAGAGCACAAAATTAGACATTCATAGCCTTTGTATTTAATGAAAAAGATTTTCTCTCCAAATCTGACCATTCGTTTGTCGATTTAGAGGGAAGTTGAAAGTCGTTTTCAATGACATTCCATAAGTTTAAATATAAAGAAATCAAGAAAACTCTCATTCAAGTTTTTCAATATGTGTAGTCCGATCCGTTAAAGAATGGAGGACGAACATTAGAAAAACCCTCTTGAAAGCCGTGAAGAGCCATTTCTCACGGGTATGAATCCGAAAGAGAAATAACATGGCTCTGATACCAATTGATAGGATCTAGAGCGACACTAAGAAGAGTGATGAATTAGTGCAGCAGTTAATAATGAAAATTTTCGACGATTCAAGCAAGTACGTACGTTGAAAACTTCAAAGGATAAAATCACATTTCGATGAAAACCGATTTTGATCAAAGTGCATTAGAAATGTAATTAACTTGCAAGCATTTTGAGATGAAGAAATGGAGCAGCAAGTGAAGATGGTTTGCTGAAATATAAATTATGAGAAAGTAAATGTAAACCAAATTAATAGTGGCTCGGTCATACGACCTACATCCACTCCAGATTCCTCTTTACTTAAGGCCACCAGCTTTTTACTAGTTGTCTTCTTTCCAACGGACAAAGACAAGTCCCTTACAGTACTCTCTCCTTTTGATGGGCTTATGAGGTAACCCTTACAAGCACTCTCTCCTCTCTTTTAACTTGAAAATGAGTAAGTACTGGAGGAGGGGATTTCTAGAGATTTAAATAGAGTTTCTCTACTTTCAAAGTATATGTGCTTATATCTGCTAGTCATATGTGCCCTGCAAGCCAATTACATGAGTGATGACACTTGTGACTTGATATTCACTCTTTCTCTTTGCTTATTATTAGGCATTATATCACTTTATCTTGCATATTGCATATATTATGATGTCCTTGGATCTGAGCAATGGGAATCAGATCGTGATGAGATCACGATAATGACACCGATTCACCTTTAAACACAGACCCTAAATAATCCTGGTCATAGGCTACTTGAGAGGGACATCGAGACAACCGGATAGACTGGTGTGCTATATACCTATCCATATGATGGAGGTGACTAGTCTCATAGCTACTCATGTGGGGACACTAAGGGTACAGTGCAGGTGCTCATTGGGGAATGAGTTCACTGATTGATCTGCCTACAGAATGCTGGATGGTTATTGATACCTCACATCAGACAGTGATTCCATAGTCCCGGTAGTGTATTTGGTCCTTAGACTTGAAACACCAAGGATGTCCTGTATGAGTACTCCACTCTTTGATATTGGACTTATAGATTTGGAAAGTTTTAGATCTAGTATAACCGGTTATTAAGAGTGGTAGCCAACTTTACAAGGGATATTTAGTGTCAATAGAGGATCATTCGCTCTCGATATCATGAGAGAAATATCCCATGTATTCTTGCTTGAACAAATCCTTGGCCAAGGTTATTCGGAATGAGAGAGAAAGAGTTCTTCGGGAGAATCTGACAAGAGCAAGACTTCAGGAGAGACCGCATGGGCCTAACAGCATCATACCCAATATAGAGTCTCTTGGATATTAGATGGATGAGGTGTTAACTCTCGGATTTTGATGATGAAACTAATTGATTATGTTTTATTATCTAACTGTGTTTTGAGTTACGTAGGTCTACTATCGATCAGGATTAGACAATTGATGCTGGAGGAATTGACATTGCGCCAAGTGATCACATTAGGATATTGGATGTCGAGCTGGAGGCCCCGTTGACAATTGGCAGAAGGCTTTGGACGTCGGGCATCGAGCCAAGAAGAGCGAAATTGCACCAAGGATATCAGGGTTACGGAGGTCAACCACCGATTGGGCAACAAAATGCAAGAGAGGACGATGCACTGAAGAATTAGACAAAGTGCCGACCAATGACGTGCCGGGCAACAGAATGTTAATTCGCATTGTAATAATTGTTTAGATCAAAGTAGAGCTTTGTTTGTGTGCGTACAGGATTAACTACGATAATGATGAAGACATAAAGTGAAACAAAGTGCCGAAAGATAAGTGTCATGGATCGTTGGGAGATCGAGAGTTCGACGGAACTCCGAAGATTCGTTAGGAGTGTTGCCGAAACTAGCCGAGAACGAGTAGAGAGCTTGCCGAAGGGTTTTCGAAAGTTCGCCGAAAGGTTCATCGGAAGTTCGCAGAGCTTGCTAAGAAAGATCGGAGCTTGCCAAAGAAGCATGTTGGAACTCGCCAAGATCATCGTGAAGTCCAAGAGCTTGCCGAGAGTCTGCAGAATGGTTTCCGAGGGTTCGTCGGAAGACCGCCGAAAGTTCACCAGAAGCTTGCCAAAAGAAGTCTTGACTTCTTGGACTTTGTAATAGCTTAGAAAATGTCTTTAATTTCATAGTTAGTATGTTAATTTAGGTTAGGATTAGGTGTTAATCCTATAACCCAAGTAGGGGCCAATTGGGCTCGATAATGGACTGGTTTAGGCCGAGTTTAAGGCCCAACCAGTGATCTGAAAATGCTGCCCAGGCAGTGGCACTACCCAAGACCCGAGAGCCCAGGTGGTGGCACCACTAGGCTGGGTGGTGGTACCACTGCTGGGTAGCAAGCCCAGGCAGTGGCACCGCTAGCTGGGCAATGGCACTGCCCAGTACACTGTCAGTGTTTGACACTGACAGGTGATGGCACCGCCAGCACTAGGAAAACCGAAAGTGATTCAAATTTGGGCTCCAAATTTGAATCCTCTTGAGGCCTATAAATACCCTCCTCATTCATGGTTGAAAGGTGGTCTAGAACTAAGAAAGAAAAAAGGAAAAAATCTTGTCAAAATCTTCCCTCTAAGCTTAAGTGTGTTCTAGTCCAAGAGAGGGGTGAGAGGCCTTATAAGGGTTACCTCCTAAGCCTATCAAAAAGAGAGAGTTGTAAAGGAGTTGATCCTCACCCATTGGAAGGAGGATAGCTAGTGGAAAGCCGGTGGCCTCAAGTGAAGAGGAATCGGGAGTGGATATAGGTCGAATGACTGAACCACTATAAAAACAGTTTGCATTTATATTCTTGCATTTACCTTTCTGCAAACTACATTTTCTTCACTGCTCAACTTATTCATCATTGCCTTCTTCCTCTCTAAACACTCACTACTTTAAGCACTTTCCATTATGCTTTAATCGAAATCGGTCTTAGTCAAAAACATGATTTCTATCATACGAAGTTTCTGAACTTGTTTTAAATCATAGAAATTTATCGTTCTTAACCGCTGCACTAATTCACCCCCCTGTTAGTGCCACTCGATCCCTAACAATTAGTATCAGAGTCTTGTTATTTCTCATTCGGATTTACATCCGTGAGAAATGGCTCTTTATGGCTTTCAAGAGGGCTTTTCGGTTGTTCGTCCTCCGTTGTTTAACGGGTCAGACTACACCTATTGGAAAACTCGAATGAAATTTTTTTTTCAATAGATTTAGATTTACAGAATGTTGTTGGAAATTATTTTCAACTTCCCTCTAAACCGACGAACGAATGGTCGAACTTAGAGAAAAAATCTTTTTCTTTAAATGCAAAGGCTATGAATGCCTTGTTTTACTCTTTAGACAAAAACGAGTTCAATCGGATTTCTACGTGTGAAACGGCTTTTGATATCACGAGGGAATGAGTAGAGTCAAAGACTCGAAAGTTAACATTTTGATGCATGATTTTAAGCTTTTTCAAATGAAACCAAACGAAACTATCGACGACATGTATACCCATTTCACGGATGTTGCCAATAGTTTGAAAAGTCTTAGTAAATCTTTTTCAAGTTTTGATTAAGTAAACAAGATTTTAAGATCCCTTTCAAAAGGGTGGGATCCAAAAGTAACAGCTATACAAGAAGTTAAAAATTTAAATGACTTATCTTTTGAAGAACTCATTGGGTCTTTAATGACCTATGAAATAGCATTCTTGGAACACAATGAACTAGATGAACATATGGACCACCTTCCAAAGAATAGGAAGGATTTGGCACTTTGGACTATAAAATACCACTTGAGTGATGACTCAAGTGATGAGGACAATGTTGAGGACATTGAACATTTAACATTAAAATTTAAAAAGTTTATTAAACAAGAATTAAAGAACACAAATGAAAAGAACACCAACACTTGCTATGAACACAAGAAACCGGAACACTCCAAAGATGAGTACACAAAAATGAAGAAGAGGAAAGCGTGCAACAAAGATGAAGATGCAAACTATGCCTTATCGGTTTTCGACAATGAGGTAAGAAACTCACCCAAGTTGTTTTTACCTTATTTTGAAATTACATGATCCTTTCATGAGTTGCTTGATATAGTTGGTAGGAATTTTTTTTGTTATGCTTTTCCTTTCTAGTAATTTTTGAAAATTAAGAATATGAATGATGATTGTATGATTTGTGATAATGTTTGTACACCTAAAAGGATTAACCCATGCATGTGTATCTTGATGTTTTACATTGTCTCTAAACATGATGCTTGACACTTTCACAAACATCTCTTGAACATACTCAACCTAAAATGAAACATGTAAAAAAAAATGTATGATCGTGATGAATTTATGTTGATCTTGTTTTCAAAACAAGATGCGTTGTTTGTTATACAAAAAATGCATCATCATGATAATGGCATGTTTCATGATAATGCTTGCACATCAAATGTGATTAAAGATAGTAGCAAGCATATTGATGATTTCGCTTTCAACATAATACATGGCCTTTTACATAAAAATTGAACATATGCTATCATTTTTTATGTATTTGGTCCTGACGATTTTATGACGAAACTTATGTCTCATTTTTTTAAATGTTGAAACATATTTTCATAAAAGACTTGCACACACCTTATGAAATCATTCTTGATAATGATGAAATGAAAATATTAAAAGGATGTTATCATACTTGAAAGTTATGGAATCATGCTCAATGATTTGTTTTAAGAAATTTGCCTTTTCACTCTTGAATGTGATACTAGTTTTTATTAAAGACAAAGGCATACTTACATGAAGTAAATCATAAAAGGAAAATGCATGATCTTGAAAATTCTTCTATCTCTAAAGTTTTCAATTTTGATGAATCCATGTGAATCTCTTAAATCAAATCTTTTGGAAAATGGCACATACTTAATGTGATTTGACTTAATGATCATTATGACGAAATTTACCTTTCCATATTGAATGTTGACATTTTATTTTAAGGCAAAGACATGCTTATAAGAAGCAAATCATATGAATAGAAATTTATAAAAATGAAATGCAATCCTCTATCTTATCGATTCTTCAATAAATCTATGCTTGTCATGTATGACTTTATTTGATGTGATTTTTTAGGATAATTTTAGATTTGAAAATTACTTGATTCATATTTACGACATAAGATTAAGATACATTTTAAATATGAATCATGCTTCAATCATATTAAATGATTCAATCATGTTCTATCTCCCTTAATTCATTTTGTTCTCCTATAATTCCTTTTTATTTACTAAAGAGGAGAACCTACCAAATGAATCATGAATTCAAATGAAATGATACAAATGAATTACTTATCGATATATCTTCTTGAAATACCTTTTTAATGTGATGTTGATAACTTAAGATGTCCTTAGGAATTCATGACGAGATGATTGAATCTTTGACTTACTCTTTTTATGATGGCTTGAAAATGAATATTTAAAATCATGCTTGTCAATTTGCTTTATAAGATTTAGCCTTTATGTCTTGAACATTCATGCTTGTTTCTATTCAACATAAAAGGGGGCAAAGGCATGTTTATATGAAATCAATACAATTCATAAAAAGCAAAATGTATGATTCTTGAAATTTTTGATTTTTTATGAAAGACAAGTGATGAATTCATTTATGACCTTGTATGAATCTCGAAAGTAATTTTGATGAAGAGCTTGAAGTTGATGAATTAAATTTAGACTTTTACTCATGACTCTTCTCTTGATCTCTTGGAATCATGACTTTTTGAGATGTTATGTAATGCTTGAATCAAGCTCTAAAAGATTTCATTTTACTATAAAGACATTTTATTGAATTCATGATCTTGATAATTATAACTTGAAACTTTTATAAACTAAGATTGTATACCATGATTATTTCATTTATCAAAAGAAAATTTGACTTGTCTTTTGATTTCTCAGAACCATATAATTTAAATTTTTTTTTTTGTGATCTTGAGACTTGATATGTCACTTGATTTCTTGATGACTTCTTGATGATTCATGATTTCTATTTTTAAATCTTCGGAATCAAAACTTTAATTTGTTGAATCATGACTTATTTGGCTTGAATGCATGAATCAATAATGTTTGATTCCTTACTTGAAATTTCTTTTTCATGATCTTGATATATTGATATGTTTTGGATATATACTCTTCATCATAAATTGAAAATTGATACATATGAATCTTGATCTTGAACTTGCTAAAAAGAAAGTTATGAATCATGAATGATATCTCTTAGTTTTGATCCTTATTGAATTTTCATATTGATATCCTTCATAATATGATTTTTTTGCATTGTTGTCTTATATGCATCATATGATATTAATTGATGTAAAAATCTAAATAATTGGTTCCTCCCTTCTTTTCGATAATGATAAAGGGGGAGATGGTATTGGTAGCTTGTATATCAAAAGAGAAAATTTTGCTAACTTGAACATTGAGAAGCAATAAGTTGCTATCTCAAGAGAGGCAAAAATTTTGCTCAACTTCATTACTTGCATTTTTGTTATAAATTGTTGAATCTCATGCAAGATTATTTGAAGTATTAATCCTCCTATTCTTTTTGACAAAAAACAAAGGGGGAGAAGATTTATTGCTAGCTTGCGACTTCAATGAAAAACTTGCTAGCTCGATCATTGAAATGAAGGAACATCCTATCATGAACATTTCAAAAGTTGCTAGCATGCTCCAAAAGCAAAGTGCAAACTTGCATAAGAAGCAAGTGATGAAAAATTGCTATCTTGCTTATCTTTAGAAAGAATTTAAAAACATACTATGATTGAATATTTTAAAGTGAAGTATGTTGAATATCTTGATTGATAGCTAGTATGATTGTAAAATTTGCATATCCTTGAAAACTAGCTAAATGTTACTTCTCCTTTTTGTTGATGACATAGGGGGAGAAGTAGATTGATGACTTCATGCATTGAATTGAATATTTTATATATTTGCATGATGGTTTGATATTTCTCATAACTTATGATGAATGTTGCTTGGATTTCGGATAATCCAAGTGTTCTATTAATGGCATTTTGATACGGAGAGTTTGGTTAAACTCCGAGGTGTTATGGTTAACTCCGTTAATTATCAATTAGTTATCATCATCAAAAAGGGGGAGATTATTGAATCTCGGATTTTGATGATGAAACTAATTGATTGTGTTTTATTGTCTAACTACGTTTTGAGTTACGCAGGTCTACTATTGATCAGGACTAGACAGTTAACACTGGAGGAATTGACGTTGCACTGGGTGATCACGTCAGGATATTGAATGTCGAGCCGGTGGTCCGGTCAACAATCAACAGAAGGCGTCAGATGTCGGGCATCAGGCCAAGAAGAGCGGAGTTGCACTAAGGATATTGGGATTGCGGAGGTCAATTGTCAATTGGGCAACAAAACGCAAGAGAGAATGATGCACCGAAGAATCGGTTGAAGCGCCGACCAATGATGTGCCGGGCAATAGAATGTCAATTTGCATTGTAATAATTGTCTAGATCAAAGTAGAGTTTTGTTTGTGTGTGTGCAGGATTAACTACGATAACGATGAAGATATAAAGCAAAATAAAGTGCTGGAAGATAAGGGTGATGGATCATTGGGAGTTCGACAGAAGTCCGAAGATTCGTTGGGAGTCCTATCGGAACTAGCCGAGAATGAGTATGGAGCTTGTCGAAGGGTTTTCGGAAGTTCGCTGGAAGGTTCGTCGGAAGTTCACTGGAAGGTTCATCGGAAGTTCGTAGAGCTTGCCAAGAAAGATCGGAGCTTGCCAAAGAAGCTCGTTGGAACTCGCCAAGATCATCATGAAGTCTAGGAGCTTGTCGGGAGTCTGCAGAATTATTTCCGAGGGTTCATCGGAAAACCACCGGAAGTTCATCGGAAGAAGTCTTGACTTGTTGGACTTTGTAATAGCTTAGGAAATATCTTTAATTTCGTAGTTAGTACATTAATTTAGGTTAAGATTAGGTATTAATCCTAAACCCAAGTAGAGGCCAATTGGGACCGATAAAGGACTAGTTTGGGCCAAGTTTAAGGCCCAACTAGTGAGCTAGAAATGCCAGGGTGGTGGCACCGCCCAGGACCTAAGAGCCCAGGCGGTGGCACCGCTTGGCTAAGGCAGTGGCACCACCCAGGACCTAAGAGCCCAAGCGGTGGCACTGCCAGGCTGGGCGATGGTACCGTCGCTTGGTAGCAAGCCCAGGCGGTGGCACCACCTAGTACACTGTCAGTGTTTGACACTATCAGTGTTTGACACTAATAGGCGGTGGCACCGCCATTGACAGTTGGTGGCACCGCCAACACCGAGAAAACCGAAAGTGATTCAAATTTGGGCTCTAAATTTGAATCCTTTTGAGGCTTATAAATACTCCTCTCATTCATAGTTGAAAGGGGGTATAGAACTGAGAAAGAAAAAGGGAAAACTCTTGTCAAAATCTTTCCTCTAAGCTTTAAGTGTGTTCTAGTCTAAGAGAGGCATGAGAGGCCTTGTAAGGGTTATCTCCTAAGCCCATCAAAAGGAGACAGCTGTAAGGGAGTTGATCCTCGCTTGTTGGAAAGAGGATAGCTAGTGGAAAGCCGGTGTCCTCGAGCGAAGAGGAATCGGGAGTGGATATAGGTCGGATGACCAAACCACTATAAAAACGGTTTACGTTTATGTTCTTGCATTTACCTTTCTGTAAATAGCCTTTTCTTCACTGTTCAACTTACTCATCATTGCCTTCTTCCTCTCTAAACACTCCCTACTTTAAGCACTTTCCATTACACTTTAATCAAAATTGGTTTTAGTCAAAAACATGATTTCTATCATACGAAGTTTTCGAACTTATTTTAAATCACAAAAATTTATCGTTCTTAATTGCTACACTAATTTAACCCCGCCTCTTAGTGCCACTCGATCCCTAACATGAGGGACTATAGATATATGGTAACTGAGGATAGATAGGTCCAAAGGATTGGATTCCCCAGTATCGTCTAGGGGCTGTGGCATAGTTGCCTAGTACGTCTGTAGTCGATGAGGTGGGTTAATTATTATAGAGATAATAATTCATTAAGTTAGAAGGAGTTCTGATAAGTATGACTCACGGCCAGCTCGATATTGGGCCTAGAGGGTCACACACATATGGTAGGTGTTGCAACGAGTAATGGTTCGGATATGACATATCCGTTGGAGCCCCTATCTTATTGGATATCTATTAAACCCTTGAATTATTGGATCCTAAGATGAGATCCAATAATTGCTAATAAGATATTATTAGGTTGAGACCCACTAATCTAAGAGGCTTGGGTAATTGGATGAAGATCCAATACCCAACAAGGTAAGATCTATTTGAGTTTACAAGGGACCTCTATAAATAGGAGGGAATCAAAGCTCTATAGGCTGCAAGGTTCTTTTGGTAGCCACCTTTTGTTCTCCTCTCCCTAGAGAGGTGCATCATCGCAGTCCCTACCGTGTGGATAACGCTAGAGAGGAGGACGCTTGACCTTCTTCATCCTCTCCTATAGATCTGCTGGGATACAGGGATATACGATCTCTCTAAGTATTTTCTTTAACACATGTAGTTTTTGTGGATTTGTTTTTGACGCACCGATCTTCGCACGACGATGAAACCTTTCTACTGGAAATTTGTGATTTTATTTTTTGTTCTTCCGTTGCGCATGAGATGTCGCCCCATTAGATTTCCTAACAGTGGTATCAGAGCCAGGTTGTTTATGCAAAGATCAGATCTTAAACGGCATGTGTTGTGATTTAGAACAGTTTTTGTCATCAAAATCATTGACGCAAAAGGTGAGGAAGGGCAACAAGTGTTGTTGCCCTTGTTGCGCTTGCATAGTGGTCGCAAGGCTGCTTGCAACCTTGCTGCCTGCAACGGTAGTGGCGGTGGTGGCTGCATGCAAGGATCCCGCCGTTAAGCTATGGGTGGCGATAGGTGGTCGGTGGCCTACTGCCTGCCTGCAAGGCTCAGGTAGAGACACCCGTGAGGGCAGCGACGGTTGCGAGCGCTACCCCGCAGCTTGTGGGTAGAAGCACCCATGGTGGCAGCGTTGCCTACGGGGCATCAGCACCCTCGAGGTCCCTACGGGCGGCACTTGCGGTGGCAACACTACTTGCGGGGCAGCGACGCTCGCCGTGGGTAGGTGCGGCGCGCCCGCGGTAGTGGCCGCCGCCGACAGGGTGGCGGCGGCCACAACGTCGCAACATAGTAGGCAGAAGAGGGATTAGGGTTTTCTGGGCAAAAGATATTTTTGCCCCTCGAAATTTCAGAAATTTAAATTTCTGTCCCTTTTGACAGAATTACCAAAATACCCCTTCAAATTTAGAAAATTTTCTAAATATCCCTATTTTCAAAAAAAAAATATATATTAATTAAATAGTTTAATTAACTATTATTATTTATCTATTAGTCCTATAAAAGAACATATACATGTGATGTATGATGTGGACAAATGATCATGGACCTTGTGATGTGATGTGTGTACATATGATTATTATTATTGGAGCCAGCGAGCCTCTGTTTTTCTCGTTTATTGTCAAGCCTCCATGCCTGTAATTATGTTATAATTACATGAGGAGGCGTAGCGGTAGCAGGACCCATGAGGTCGAGACGAACAATCCGACGCATGGAGATGCGTTGAGATGCCGACGGAACCGACGAAGCGAGAAGAACGATCACAGGGCATGGAGATGCACCGAAGCACACATAAATCTTGATATGAGTGATTGGGCCCACTAGCTCAGGCTTGATCACATTAGGATGTGCTCCATGATCATCTGGTGTGATTGCTCATGTGATGTGTAATTGATTATACACCTACTAGATATGTATATATATTTGCATACGATATAGATATATATTAAATATGCATATGTGTGACACATTTTGATAGGAGACCAAATCAAAATCCCCTCTATTAATAATATTAAGTTGGTAAATGTGAGGCAATTAGATTGACCCACGTAGCCTTTCATCGTTATAGCTAGGAATCGATTCCTGGTGTTGGTTGAGTTAGTCGAGTCCCTCGAGACTCACCTATATCACATTTCGCTATCTTATCTACGACATAGAGATGTCATCGGTGACCTAAGGACATGGTATGCTTGGTCGAGTCCCTCGAGAGTATATCATCGAATTAGACTCATCTTATAACGATGGTGATGACTTAACCAAACAACAAGGTTGGTTGAGTCCCTCGAGGCCATGGTGGTTCGGAGGCCAAACAGGATGGGAATCACAAGGAGTTATGATTGGCAAGACGTGCCTACCTTTACGGGCTTAACATGATTGGTCGAGTCCCTCGAGGTTACGTTAAGATGCCGATTGGATCCTGATCCCTACTAGAGATCCGTCGAGGGTCTTTGATTCACATACCGAAGGGTGTTGTGTGTCTCGTGAAAAATTAGTAAGGGTATATTAAGATAGAAGTCCTTATCTTAATTGTTTAATTTTTGCAAAGTCTGCATGTTATTTATTTCTGCTACATCTTTAATTTCAAAAAAATATTGCTTTCAAATCCTTTATGTGGTATAATTAGTGCCAACCGCCTCATTAGTCCAAATTATACGGATTGGCATGCAATCTGAGATTTGTTCTCATGGTGGAGAAAATCGCATACGTCCTTGATACAGTGAACCCTACACCCTACGAAGGGGCAAACGAGGATGAGATCGCTCATTATATAAAGTACATAAATGATTCCGCTCTTACTCAGTATTATATGTAGGCCTCTATGACTACTGAGTTACAGAGACAATATGAAAATATGGATGCTAATTCCATACTCCTGCATCTCTATAAACTATTTGAGGAATAGGGAAGAACTCAGCGATATGAGATATCAAAGAGTCTTTTTCGTGCCAAGATGATTGAGGGGACACCGGTTCAGAACCATGTCCTTAAGATGATTAAGTGGATCAAGAAACTCACAGGTCTAGGAATGGTCCTAGAGGATAACCTGTGTGTGGATCTTGTGCTTCAGTCCCTACCAGATTCCTTTTCTCAGTTCATAATGAATTTTAATATGAACAAACTTGAGGTGACCCTCCCCGAGCTCCTCAATATGTTGAGAGAAGTAGAGAGCATCATCAAGAAAGAGAAGCCAGTTCTCTATGCTGGTGAGACCAGAAAGAAAAGGAAGGCTAAGAAGTCCCTTAAGAAGGGCAAGGGCAAGGGTAAAATGGGTAACACAAAGGTTGCCAAGAAAGACCCAACAAAGGACAAAGGCTAGTGCTTCTACTACTGGGGGAAAGATGGGCATTGGAAGAGGAACTGCAAAGAGTACCTTGCAGAGAGGGTGAAATAGAAGCTTAGAGATGCTTCAGGTGCATTCATGATCAGTCTCCATTTGTCAGAATCATATGATAACACATTGGTATGGATACCAAGAGTGCTTATCATATCTGTAATTCGTTGTAGGTTCTGGCAGGACTTAAAAGATTGAACAAAGGCGAGATGGACTTTAAGATGGGTAATAGAGCAAAGGTTGCTATAGTGGCTGTTGGCAAGGTCACCTTACATCGCCTAGTAGAGCTATTATTGCATTAGATGCATGCTATTATGTTCCTTCTATTATCAAAAATATTATTTCCATTTCATGTTTGACAATTAGTAGATATAAATTAGTTTTTGAGAATAATGGTTGTTCAATAATATTAGATGATGAGATCATCCAGAGAGGAACATTGCATAATAGTTTATTTATGCTAGATACAGCTCTACATATCATGAGTGTAAGTGAGTCTAAGAGGAAATGAGAAGAGGTGAACAATACATATCTGCGGCATTATAGGCTAGGTCACATCCATGAGGGAAAGATTCAAAAGTTGCTGAAGAATGGATATCTAGATCCATTTGACTATAAGTTATATGTGACTTGTGAACCTTGCCTTCCGAAAAAGATGACCAACTTTCCATTTAGTAGAACTAGAGAGAGAGCCATTGAGTTATTGGAACTCATATATAGTGATGTATATGGTCCCATGTCGACTCATGCCATAGGTGGTTACTCCTACTTTATTACTTTCATTGATAATTCCTCAAGATACAGACGTGTACTTGATGAAGTACAAGTCTGAGTCTTTTGAGAAATTCAGAGAATATAAGAAAGAAGTGGAGAACCAGATAGGAAAGAGTATTAAAACCCTTCGATCAGATCGAGGAGGTGAGAACTTGAGTATAGAGTTCGCCTAGTTCCTCAAAGACCATGGGATTTTATCTCAATGGACACCTCCTTATACACCGCAGCTTAATGGTGTATCAGAAAGGAGAAATCACACACTGTTAGACATAGTGTGTTCCATGATAAGTTTCGCCGACCTACCCATCTCATTCTGGGGATATGCCCTAGAGACCGCAGCTTACCTTCTGAACAGAATTTCAACTAAGTTAGTAATGTCTACTCCATATGTGATATGGAATGGGAAGAAGGCCGATCTTAAGGTTGTTAAGATTGGACTGCCCTACCCACGTCAAGAGACATAACCCTGACAAGTTGGAATCTAGGTCGGAACGATGCAAGTTCAAGGGATACCCTAAGGAAACTTGTGGGTATTATTTCTATCACCCTAAGGACCAAAAGGTCTTTATAGCCAAGAGAGCAGTGTTCCTTAGGAAGGAATACATTCTTGGTGGAGACAGTGGGAGCATGATAGAGTTGAGCGACGTTAGAGAACCTAGCTCAAGCACCATTCCACAGCCAGAGTCTGTTCAGGTACCTAGCACACAAGTTCCAACTTTACATAGGTCCGGTAGAGTATCTCATCCTCCTGAGAAATATGTGGGACATATCAAAGGAGAGGATGTTAAGGATATTGATCTTTAGACCTATGAGGAGGCTATTATGAGCATAGACTCCAGAAAATAGCAAGAAGCCATGAATTCAAAAATAGATTCCATGTACTCCAACAAGATTTAGAACCTAGTTGATGCACCCGAGGGTATTGTACCCATTAGCTACAAGTGGATCGTCAAAAAGAAGATTGGAGTAGATGGAAAGGTAGAGACCTATAAAGCAAGGCTAGTGGCTAAGGGGTATTATCAAAGGTAAGGTGTTGACTATGACGAAACTTTCTCACCTGTAGCCATACTAAAATTTATTCAAATTCTATTGGTTATTACAGCACACTATGATTATGAGATCTGGTAGATGGACATCAAAACCGTATTCCTCAATAGCAACCTCGAGGAGGTGTATATGATATAGCCTGAGGGATTCGTGTCTAGGGATAACCTAGATAAGGTGTGCAGGTTGCTTAGGTCCATTTATGGACTGAAGCAAGCTTCTTGAAGTTTGAACAAAAAATTTGATGAGGCGATCAGATCTTATGACTTCGTTAAGAACGAAGATGAGTCTTATGTGTACAGGAAGGTAAGTGGGAGCACTATCACCTTTTTGGTATTATATGTAGATGATATCCTGATCATTGGGAATGATGTAGGAATGTTCTCCACAATAAAGGCTCAACTATTTAGGCACTTCTCTATGAAGGACTTAGGGGAAGCATCCTACGTATTTGGAATACGGATCTATAGAGATAAATCTAAGAGGATGCTTGGCTTATTCCAGTCCAAGTACATAGACAACATCGTCAAAAGGTTTGGCATGAAAAATTCCAAGAGAGGTCTCATACCAATGAGACATGGAATATCACTTTCTAAGAGTATGTCCCCAAAGACTCCTGAAGAAAGGGCACACATGGATATAATACCGTATGCCTCAGCGATAGGATCTATCATGTATGTTATGCTATGTACCAAGGCTGATATAACGCATGCTCTGAGTATCACGAGCAGGTATTAGGCAGATCCAAGCTTAGAGTATTGAAAATTAGTAAAATGTATCCTTAAGTACTTGAGAAGGACTAAGGATCTTTTACTAGGATATGGAGGCAGAAGCCTTAGGGTTGAGGGCTACACAGACTCGAGCTTCAAATCCGATATTGATGATAACAAGTCTAATTTAGGGTATGTGTTCACCCTGAATAGAGGAGCAATATGCTAGAAGAGTTCCAAGCAAGACACTACTGCCGACTCGACCACAGAGGTGAAATATATTGCTACAGCAAAGGCAGCAAAGGAGGGAGTTTGGATGAAGAAGTTCATCACAGATTTGGGAGTCATGTCAAGCAGCAAGGATCTGATTCCCTTATATTATAACAACTATGAGGTGATTACTCAAATAACGAAATACGGGTGTCATCAGAAGTGTTCTGAGGAGGTTCTAGCTTATTAGAGAGTTCGTGGCCCGAAGAGATATAGTAATGGAAAGAGTTCCATCCGAAGATAACATTGTAGATCTACTGGCAAAGCCATTGACTTAGATTATCTTTGAGCATCACAGTAGTCTGATAGGGATCAAACACGTTGGTGATTGGCTTTAGGTCAAGTAGGAGATTGCTAGTCATATGTGCCCTACAAGCCAATCACATGAGTGATGGCACTTGTGACTTGATATACACTCTTTCTCTTTCCTTATTATTAGGTATTTTATCACTTTATCTTGCATGTTGCATATATTGTGATGTCCTTGGATCTGTGTAATGGGAATCAGATCATGATGAGATCATGATAATGAGACTAATTCACCTTGAAACATATACCCTAAATAATCCTCGTCATAGATTACTCGAGAGGGATTTTGAGATAATCGGATAGACTGGTGTGCTGTATACCTATCCATATGATGGAGGTGGTTGGTCTCATAGCTACTCATGTGAAGACACTAAGGGTACAATGCAGGTGCTCATTGGGGAATGAGTTCACGGATTGATCCGCCTACGGAATGCTAGATGGTTATTGATACCTCATGTCAGACAATGATTCCGTAGTCTCAGTAGTGTATTTGGTCCTTAAACTTGAGACACCAAGGATATCCTACATGAGTACTCTAGTCTTTGATACCGGACTTATAGGTTTAGAAAGTTTCAAATCTAGTACAACCGGTTATTGGGAGTGGTAGTCAACCTTACGAGGGCTATTGAGTGTCAATAGAGGATCATCCGATCTCGGTATCTTGAGAGGAATATCCAATGTATTCTTGATTGAACAAATCCTTGGCTAAGGTTATTCGGATTGAGAGAGAAAGTGTTCTCTGGGAGAATCCGACAAGAGCAAGACTCGAGGAGAGACCGTCTGGGCTTAACAACACCATGCCCGATATAGAGTCTTTGGGATATTAGATGGATGAAGGACTATAGATACATAGTAACTGAGGACAGATAGGTCCAAAGGATTAGATTCCCCTATATCATCTCGGGGCTACAGCGTAGTGGCCTAGTACGTTCGCAATCGATGAGTTGGGTGAATTATTATAGAGATAATAATTTACTAAGTCAGAAGGAGTTTTGATAAGTATGACTCACGGCCAGCTCGATATTGGGCCTAGAGGGTCACACACATATGATAGGTATTGCGATGAGTAGAGGTTCAGATATGACATATCCGTTGGAGCCCCTATCTTATTAGATATCTATTAAGCCCCTAAATTATTAGATCCTAAGATAAGATCCAATAATTGATAATAAGAGATTATTGGGTAGAGACCCACTAATCTTAGAGGCTTGGGTAATTGGATGGAGATCTAATACCCAATAGAGTAAGATCCATTAGGGTTTACAAGAGGCCTCTATAAATAGGAGGGAACCAAAGCTCTATAGGTTGTGGGGTTCTTTTGGTAGCCACCTTCTGTTCTCCTCTTCCCAAAGAGGTGCATCGACACAGTCCTTGCTATATGAATACCACTAGAGAGAAGGATGTTTAACCTTCTTTATCCTCTCCTACAGATCTGTTGAATCTCAAATTTTGATGATGAAACTAATTGTTTATGTTTTATGGTCTAACTATGTTTTGAGTTACATAAGTCTACTATCGATCAGGATTAGACATTTGACATTGGAGGAATTGACGTTGTGCCAGAAGTGATCACATCATGATATTGGATGTCAAGCTAGAGGTTCAGTTGACAATCTATAGGAGACTTTGGACGTCGGGCATCGGGCCAAGAAGAGCGAAGTTGCGCCAAGGATATCGGAGTTGCAGAGGTCAACTATCGATTGGGCAACAAGCCACAAGAGACGATGATGCATCGAAGAATCGAACGAAGCACCGATCAATGACATGCCGGGTAATTGAATGTCAATTCGTATTGTAATAACTGTCTAGATCGAAGTAGAGTGTTTGTTTATGTGTGTGCAGGATTAACTACGATGGCGATGAAGATGTAAAGTGAAACCAAGTGCTAGAAGACAAGTGTAATGGATCATTGGGAGTTCGAGAGTTTGACGAAAGTCCGAAGATTCATTGGGAGGGCAACCGGAACTGGCTGAGAATGAGTAGGGAGCTTGCCGAAGGGTTTTCGAAAGTTCGTCGGAAGGTTCATCGGGAGTTCGCGGAGCTTGCCAAGAAAGATTGGAGCTTGCTAAAGAAGCTTGTTGGAACTCGCCAAGATCATCGTAAAGTCCGAGAACTTGCCGGGAGTCCGTAGAATGGTTTTCGAGGGTTCATTGGAAGACCATCGGAAGTTCATCGAAAACTCACTAGAAGAAGTCTTGACTTGTCAAACTTTGTGATAGATTAGGAAATGTCTTTAATTTCATAGTTAGCATGTTAATTTGGGTTAGGATTAGGTGTTAATCTTATAACCCAAGTAGGGGCTCATTGGGCCTTGTTTTGGACTAGTTTGGGCCGAGTTTTTGGCCCAAACCAGCGTGTTGGAATAGGCTGGGTGGTGGCACCGCCCAGAGGTCGAGAGTTGGGTGGTGGCACAGCCTAGGCTGGGGCAGTGGCACAGCCTAGGCTGGGGCAGTGGCACCGCCTAGTGCAGTGTTAGTCTGACAACTAACAAGCAGTGGCACCGCCAGCATCGGGAACAACAAAAGAGATCCAAATTGGGCTCCAAATTTGAATCCTCTTGGGGTCTATAAATACCCCAAGTGTTCCTGCAAGAAAAACAATAAGCACAATACTTTGAAAGCAAGAAAACTCTATTCAAATCTCTCTAGAAAATCCTCAGTTTTCACTTATATTCCACCGAAAGAAAGGAGAGAGTGCTTGTAAGGGTTTCCTCCTAAGCCCGTCAAAAGGAGAGGAGTTGTAAGGGAGTTCATCTTCACTTGTTGGAAGGAGGATAGCTAGTGGAAAAGCCGGTGGCCTCAAGCGAAGAGGAATCGGGAGTGGATGTAAGTCGGATAACTGAACCTCTATAAATCGGTTTATATTTACTTTCTCGCAACTTACTTTACTGCAAATCATCTTCATTTTACTGCCTTACTTACTTGACTTCCGCTTCATCTTTTTACGTATGCTTTCAAGTTAAAATGCAATCGAAATGGTTTCAAATGAAATGTTGCTTTCAACGTACGAAGTTTTTCGAAAGTTGTTTTAAATCGCCGAAGTTTATCGTATTTATCCAGTGCACTAATTCACCCCCCCCTCTTAGTGCTACTCGATCCCTGACAATTGGTATCAGAGCCACGTTATTTCTCATTTGGATTTACACCTGTAAGAAATGGCTCTTCATGGCTTTCAAGAGGGCTTTTCGGTTGTACATCCACCGTTCTTTAACGGATCGGATTACACATATTGTAAAACTCGAATGAGAGTTTTCTTGATTTCTCTCGATTTAAACTTATAGAATGTTATTGAAAACCATTTTCAACTTCCCTCTAAACCGATGAACGAATGGTCGGATTTGGAGAAAAAAGTCTTTTTCTTTCAATGCAAAGGCTATGAATGCCTTATTTTGTGCTTTAGATAAAAATGAGTTCAATTGGATTTTTATGTGTGAAATGGCTTTTGACATTTGGCGAACACTTGAAATCACACACGAGGGAACTAATAGAGTCAAAGACTCAAAAGTAAACCTCTTATTGTATGATTTTGAGCTTTTCCAAATGACACCAAACGAATCTATCGACGACATGTACACCCATTTCACGGATGTCGTCAATAGTCTAAGAGCTCTTGGTAAATCTTTTTCGAATTTTGAACTTGTAAGCAAGATCTTAAGATCCCTTCTAAAAAGGTAGGATCCTAAAGTAACCGCAATACAAGAGGCTAAAGATTTAAATAATTTACCTATTGAAGAACTAATTGGCTCACTAATAACATATGAAATGAGCCTCCTAGAACATGATGAACATATGAACCACCTTCTAAAGAACAAGAAGGTTTTGGAACTCTGAACTTTGAAATTCCACTTGAGTGATGACTCAAGTGATGAGGACACTATTGAGAACTTTGAACTTCGAACACTAAATCTTAATAAGTTCATGAAACAAGAATCTAAAATTAAAAATGAACTTAAACGAAAGAAGAGGACACCAAAGAAGAAGAAGAAGGATCGCCAAGAAAAATCAAGTAAAGAAGAGGCAAACTACACTTTGACAGTTTTCGATAATGAGATAAGAAACTCACCCAAGTTGTTTTTTCCTTATTATGAAATTACTTGAACTATTCATGAGTTGCTTAATATAGTTGGTAGGAATTCTTTTTATGCTTTTTTTTTCTAGTAATTTTTGAAAATTAAAAATATAAATGATGATTGCTTAACTTGTGCTATTACAAGATCAATCTCATGTATGATTTTGAAATAACAACTCAATGCACGATTTGACACAAAATGAATCATTATGATAATTGCATCTCATGCTTGTACACCTAACAAGATTAAATCCAATGAATATTTATCTTGATGAATTCCGTATCACTTTTCATAATAACATAATGAAAATATGAAATCATGTGTATCTTGTTAATCTATGTTATGAAATCTATTTTTTGGTTTTAAACTTGATAAATATCGTTTATACAAAAGAATTGAGCATGCTTACATCTAATCAATGTACTTTACTCCTTACAAATTTTTGGAATGAAAGATTTTGATGATAATTTGAAATTTATATGATGCTTGGCTTTTGTGTGAAAATGTGAACATCCTTATATGAGATCAATCACATAAAATAAAACACATAAAAATTGAAATGTGTTATTATGATGTTTTATTTTTGATGTGTTTGGTCTTGACAAGTTTATGACTAAACTTATATCTTGTTGATACATGTTTTCATAAAAATATTTGAATATGCTCACATGAAAACAAATGCATGACATTTGAACATTCTTATGAAAGATCAAATCACTTAAATTGAAACTCATAAAGATGAGAAAATGCACTATCATGATGTTTGATGCATTTGATCTTGATGACTTTAATGATAAAACTTGTATTTCGAATTTGTATGATGATGGCTTTCATGAAAATATTTGAACATACCTTATGAAATCATCATTGATAATGATAAAATAAAAATATTAAAAAGTTATTATATCTTGATGACAAACTCATGTTTTGGTTTTAAAATTTGATACTCATCGTTTAAACATGAGCACACTTGTTTGAAATAAACAACTTAAAATGAAACACATTATCATGATAAATTGAATCTCATAATGTGTTATATTTTTGTCTTGATGATTTTTATAATGAAGGTTGTCTTTTGGTATTGAATGTTGATATTTCTATTTTATCTTACAACAAAAGACAAAGGCATGCTCATATGAAATGAATTATATAATGGAAATGCATGTTTCTTGAAATCTTTCTATCTCTAGAGTTTTTTGATTTTTTCAATCGAAGACAAATTCATAAATCCATGCTTATCATGTATGAATTTATTGAATGTGAATTTGAGAATGATTTCAGATTTGACAAATGCTTGATTCATATTTACAACGTAAGATACATTTTAAATATGAATCATGTTCAATGCTTCAACCATGTTCTATCTCCCTTAATTTATTCTCCTATAATTCCTTTTTTATTTACAAAAGAGGAGAACCTACCAAATGAATTATGAATTCAAATGAAATAATACATATGAATTACTTATCGATATATCTTTTTGAAATATCTTTTTTAATGTGATGTTGATAACTTGAGATATCTTTTTGAATTCATGACATGAGATTTAGCCTTTATGTCTTAAACGATCATGCTTGTTTCTATTTGACTTTAAAAAGGCCAAGGCATGTTCATATAAAATTAATGCAAGAGAAATGCATGTCTCTTGAAAATTCTTCAATAAAGTTTTCAATTTTTTGATGAAAGAGAAATGATGAATCTATGTATATTATGTTCATCTCTTGAATCTTGATAATGATTTTGATAATTTGATTATGAGTTTCGAGTTGACAAAATGATTATGAATGATTTTATGACTCCTCTCTTGATCTCTTGAAATTATGACTTTAAATTCTTGACTTGAGATATTTTTGTGAATCAAAATACTTTCCTCTATGATTGCTTCTTTTTATCATTTACCAAAGAGGAAAATAATTCAAATCCATGTCATTTATGAATCTCAAAAACTATGCTAATGATTTTGATGATTCGAACTTGAATGAGCTTTATCACAATCCAAGTCTTGATATCTTGATGTTTGATATCTAGAATTCCTATGCATGAATCAAGTGGTTTTGCACACAAATGAATTACTTATCGACATTTACGATTGTGATATATTTTATCCTTCATATATGATCTTGTTTGCTTGAAATACTTTTTTGGAATTTTTGACATGATCTTTCTTTGCCTTGATGTAAGAGAATCATTACTAAAAGGACTTGTCAAATGAATCATGTCCCTCTTGACTTTCTTGAGCTTTGATATATCTTTCATGACTTAGAAATGATATGATTACTTTGGTTTGCTTTCATGAATTCTTTGCATCTATGACTTGTATACATCATGTGAAAATTTGAAATATTAGTTAATGTAAAATAATGATTGAAATTTTTAGCCATTGAGTCTTCTCTTCTTTTTGACAATGACAAAGGGGGAGTTAGTATACTAGCTTGGATATCACACGAGAAAGTGGCAAACATAGCTAGCTAGAAATTACAAAAAGACAAAACTTCCAATTCTCAAAATGAGAAGAAAGAAATTACAAAGTTATATATTTTTTTAAACTCATGAGCTTGCATGGTTAAAAAATATTGTAAAATTTTATAAAAATTACTGGCTCATTGCAAACAAAAAATTGATAGCTCGTAAAGGCGAAACTTAGTTACAAAGAGAGGAATTGAAAGGAAGCTAGCTTGCGTATCGCAAAGTATGTTAGCTTGCTTATCATTATTGATTGCTTGCTTATCATCTTTTTCCCTCATATCATGGTTTTTTACTCCCTTGAATTCATGGCTTAATATGTTAAAAATTCATATTGTATGTTTGTTATTTTGTCATGATCAAAGCACTGATGTAAAAGGCTGTTTGTACTCAACTTCTATTTGTCAATGACAAAGGAGGAGCAACGATTGCAATCTTGCAATTTAAAGAGAAGCAAAGAAGTGCTCTCTCAAAAGAAGCAAAATACAAAACTTACAAAATTTGCTTTCCTACACTTGCCATACTTCTATGTTTGTATGTTGTAATGAAAATTTAGCTTGCATATTTAAAGTGATTGCTTGCATATCGCAAAGGAAGTAAAGAAAGCACAACTTGTACATCTCAAGAAGTGAATGAAAAATTTCTATCTTGCCTATCTTTTACAAGGAAATCAAAGTGCAAACTTGCACAAGAAGCAAGTGTTGTATTGCTATACTTGACCATCTTTTAAAATCTTACCATGATTATATATTGAATATCTTGTTTAATAGCTAGTGTGTTGTAAAAACTTGCATATCTTTTAAACAAGCTATGATGCAACTTCTCCTTTTTGTTAATGACATAGGGAGAGAAGTAGATTGATGACTTCATGCATTGAATTAAATATTTTATATATTTGCATGATGGTTTCTTAATAATCATAATTTGTGATGAATGTTGTTTGGATTTAGGATAATCCAAGTGTTCTATCAATGGCATATTGATAGGAAGAGTTTGGTTAAACTCTAAGGAGTTAAGGTTAACTCCGTTAGTCATCAATTAGTTATCATCAAAAAGGGGGAGATTGTTGAATCTCAGATTTTAATGATGAAACTAATTGATTATGTTTTATGGTCTAATTGCATTTTGAGTTATGTAGGTCTACTATCGATCAGGATTAGACAGTTGACGTTGGCGGAATTGACATTGCACCGGAAGTGATCACGTCAGGATATTGGATGTCGAGCTGGAGGTTCGGTCGACAATCGGCAGGAGGCTTCAGACATCGGGTATCAGGCCAACAAGAGCAGATTTGCGCCAAGGATATCGAGGTTGCAGAGGTCAACCGTCAATTAGGCAATAAGCCGCAAGAGAGGATGATGTGCCGAAGAATTGGATGAAGCGCCGACCAAGGACGTGCCGGGCAATTGAATGTCAATTCACGTTGTAATAACTGTCTAGATCGAAGTAGAGTATTTGTTTGTGTGTGTGCAGGATTAACTACAATGACGATGAAGACGTAAAGCAAAACAAAGTGTCGAAAGACAAGTGTGATGGATCGTTGGGGAGTTCAAGAGTTCGATAGAAGTCCGAAGATTCATTGGGAGTGTTACCGGAACTGGCCGAGAATGAGTAGGGAGCTTACCAAAGGGTTTTCAGAAGTTCACCGAAAGGTTCATCGAGAGTTCACAGAGCTTACCAAGAAATATCGAAGCTTGTGAAAGAAGCTCGTTGGAACTCACCAAGATCATCGTAAAGTCTGAGAGCTTGCCAGGAGTCTACAAAATGGTTTCCGAGGGTTCGTCGGAAGACCGCTGGAAGTTCGTTAGAAATTCGCTAGAAGAAGTCTTAACTTATCGGACTTTGTAATAGCTTAGGAAATATCTTTAATTTCATAGTTAGCATGTTAATTTGGGTTAAGATTAGGTGTTAATCCTATAACCCAAGTAGGGGCCCATCGGGCCTTGTTTTGGATCGATTTGGGCCGAGTTTTTGGCCCAAACTAGCGTGCTGGAATAGGCTGGGCAGTGGCACCGCCCAAGTCTAGACAAGCTGGGTGGTGGCACTAGGGCCTTGGGCGGTGGAACCGCCTAGTGCAGTGTCAGTCTGACAACTAATAGGCGGTGGCATCGCCAGCACCGAGAATAACGAAAGAGATTCAAATTTGGGCTCCAAATTTGAGTCCTCTTAGGGTCTATAAATACCCCAAGTGTTCCTGTAAGATAAACAATAAGCACAACACTTTGAAAGCAAGAAAACTCTGTTCAAATCTCTCTAGAAAATCCTCCTTAGTTTTCACTTATATTCCACCGAAAGAAAGGAGAGAGTGTTTGTAAGGGTTTCCTCCTAAGCCCATCAAAAAGAGAGGATTTGTAAGAGAGTTCATCCTTGCCCGTTGGAAGGAGTATAGCTAGTGGAAAAGCTGGTGGCTTCAAGCGAAGAGGAATCGGGAGTGGATATAGGTCGAATGACCGAACCACTATAAATCAGTTTGCATTTACTTTCTCGCAACTTACTTTACTATAGATCATCTTCATTTTGTTGCCTTACTTACTTGACTTCCTCTTCATCTTCTTACGTATGCTTTCAAGTTAAAACGTAATCGAAACGGTTTCAAACGAAATGTTGCTTTCAATGTACGAAGTTTTCCGAAAGTTGTTTTAAATCACTGAAGTTTATCGTATTTATCCGCTGCACTAATTCATCCCCCCCCCCCTCTTAGTGCCGTTCGATCCCTAATAAGATCTATAGGGATTCAAGGATATACGATCTCCCTAGGTATTTTCTTTTATATATGCAGTTTTCGTAGATTTGTTTTTAACGCACCGATCTTCGCACGACTATGGAACCTTTCTATGGGAAATCTGTGGTTTTATTTTTTGTTCTTCCATTGCGCATGAGATGTCGCCCCATAGGATTTCCTAACAATATCTTCAACCCAGGGATGGGAGGGGTTTTTATAGGCTCCAATCTGATTCAAACTTAGAGCCGACGTTTTCATCCCAAGTTTACCGGGTACTGGCGGTACCATCGCCAGTTTGACCCTAACACTAGTGGTACTACCGCTACTCTGGCAGTACCACCTAACACATAACATGGTTAGAGTACTAGGTGGTGTCATCGCCTATGAGAACTTGGGGAGCTGGATCAGGGCGGTGCCACCGCCAGATAGGTCTAGCACTCCTGGTTAGGCCTTAAACTCAGTCCAAACCAGTCCATTATAGGGCCCAATTGGCCCCTACCAAGGTTATAGGATTACCACTTAATTCTAACTCTAATTACATGCTAACTATAAAATTAAAGATATTTTCTAAGCTAATACAAAGTCTGAAAGTTAAGACTTCCTCCGGTGAGCTTCCGATGAACTTCTGGCGGTCTTTCGATGAACCCTCGGACACCATTCTGCGGACTCCCAACAAGCTCTTGGATTTCATGATGATCTTGAAGATTTCTAACGAGCTTCTTCATTAAGCTCCGATCTTTCTCGGTGAGCTCCATGAACTTCCGATGAATCTTTCTAGCGAACTTCTTAAAACCTTTCGGCAAGCTCCCTACTCATTCTCGGCCAGTTCTGGTAGTGCTCCCGATGAATCTTCAAACTTTCATCGAACTCTCGAACTCCTAGCAATTCCATCGCACTTGACTCTAGTACTTTGTTTCGCTTTATGTCTTCATCGTTATCATAGTTAATCTTGCACATATAAACCTTAACTCTACTTCGATCTAGTCAGTTACATGAATCAACCTCCTATTGCTCGGCATATTATTGGTCGGCGCTTTGTCCATATCTTTGGCACACCATCCTCTTTTGCGGCCTTTTGCCCAATCAACGGTTGAGCTCCGCAACCCCATCTCCTTGGTGCAATACCACACTTCTTGGCCCAATGCCTAATGTCTGAAGCTTTCTACTGATTGTCGATCGGACCTTCGTCACGACGTCCAAAATACTAATGTGATCTCTTCTGGTGCAACACTGATTTATCATGTATCAACTATCTAATCCTGATCGATAGTGGACCAACGTCACTCAAAATGTAATTAAACAACTAAACACAATCAATTAGTCTCATCATCAAAATTTGAGATTCAATAATTATGAGGTTTAGACTCCGAAAAGTGACAAGAAGCCATGAATTCAGAGATGGATTCCATGTACTCCAATAAGATTTAGAACCTAGTTGATGCACCTAAGGGAATCGTACCCATTGGTTGCAAGTGGATCTTTAAGAAGAAGATTGGAGTAAATAAAAAGATAGAGACCTAAAAAGCAAGGTTAGTAGCTAAGGGGTCGTCAAAGCCAAGGTGTTGACTATGACAAAACCTTCTCACCCATAGCCATACTAAAATCTATCCAAATTATATTAGCTATTGTAGCACACTATGATTTTGAGATCTGACAAATGGATGTAAAAATCACGTTCCTCAATGACAACCTTAAGGATGAGGTGTATATGATATAGCCTAAGTGATTCGTGTCCAAGAATAGTCTAGATAAGTTGTGTAGGTTGCTTAGATCCATCTATGGACTGAAGCAAGCTTCTCGAAGTTAGAACATAAGATTTGATGAGGCGATCAGATTTTATGACTTTGTTAAGAACGAAGATGAGCCTTGTGTGTACAGGAAGGGAAGTGAGAGCACTATCACCTTTTTGGTTTTATATGTGGATGACATCCTGATTATTGAGATTAATATAGGAATACTCTCCATAGTAAAGACTTCGCTATCTAGACACTTCTCTATGAAGAACTTAGGGGAAGTATCCTACATAATGGGGATTCAAATCTATAGAGCTATAGAGGATGCTTGGCTTTCCTAGTCCATGTATATAGAGACCATTGTCAAAAAGTTTGGCTTGATAGATTCTAAAAGAGATCTCGTACCGATGAGACATGGGATATCACTTTCAAGGAGTATGTCCCCAAGGACTCCCGAAGAAAGGGCAAACATAGATAGGATATCCTATACTACAGCGATAGGGTCTATCATGTATACTATGCTATATACCATGCTTGATATAGCGCATGCTCTGAGTGTCACGACAGGTATTAGGTAGATCCAGGCTTGGAGCATCGGAAAACAATATAGTGTATTCTTAAATACTTAAGAAGGACTAAGGATCTTTTACAAGTATATGGAGAAAGTAGCCTCGGGGTTAAGGCTACACAAACTCGAGCTTCTAGTTTGATGTTGATGATAGTAAATCTAATTTAGGATATATGTTTACTCTGAATAGAGGAGCAGTATGCTAGAAGAGTTCCAAGTATGATACTATCATTGACTCGACTATAGAGGCGAAGTACATTGCTACGGTAGAGGCAGCAAAGAAGGGAGTCTGGATGAAGAAGTTTATCATAAATTTAGGAGTCGTGCTAGGTAGCGAGGAGCTGATTCTCTTGTATTGTGATTGTTGGGATCTAGAGCGGCACTAAGAGGGGGGGGTTGAATTAGTGCAGCGGATAAAGATGACAAATTTCGGTGATTTAAAATGATTTCAAAAACTTTGAACGTTGAAAACTTTGTTTTGACTAAAACCCGATTTCAATTGAAGCGTATCGAAAAGTGTTTAAACTAAGGAGTGTTTAGAGAGGAAGAAGGATAGTGATGAATAAGTTGAGCAATAAAGAATAGATGGTTTGAAGAAATATAAAAGATAATACATAAACGTAAACCATTTTTTTGGTGGTTCGGTCATCTGACCTATGTCCACTCCTGATTCCTCTTCGCTTGAGGTTACTGGCTTTCCACTAGCTGCCTTCCTTCTAACGGGTGAAGACAAACTCCCTTACAAACTCTTTTACAAGGTTTCCCTCAAACACCTCACTTAAGACCAACTCTTTAAAGTTTAGGAGGAGGGATTTCTACCAAGAATTATAGAGTTTTCCCTTAGTTTTCTTTTACAATTCTTTCTTTTTCCAAGAAAGAACATTTGGGGTATTTATAGACCCCAAGAGGATTCAAATTTAGAGCCCAAATTTGAATCATCCTGGATTTTTGAGGTACTATCGCCTGTCACTAGCGGTACCACTGCCAATCTGACTCTAACACTAGGCAGTACCACCGCCAGTCTGACTCTAACACTGGGCGGTACCACCGCTTGACACACTGACATAGTTAGTATACTGGGTGGTACCACCGCCTAAGCACTCTGCCCTAGGGTGATACCACTGCCAAGTCTGGGCGGTACCACCGCTCTAGTTTGGCGGTGCTACCACCAGACAGTGTTCAACACTCCTGGTTAGGCCTTAATCCCAGCCCAAACCGATCCAATACCGGGCCCAGTTGGCCCCTAACAGGGTTAAAGGATTAACACCTAATCCTAACCCTAATTATGTGCTAACTATGAAATTAAAGACATTTCCTAAGCTATTACAAAGTTTAAAAAGTCAAGAAATCTTCCGGCGAGCTTCTGGTGAACTTCCAGCGGTCTTCCGACGAACCCTCATATACCATTCTGTGGACTCCTGGTAAGCTCTTGGACTTCACGATTGATCTTGGCAAGTTCCGACGAGCTTCTTTGGCAAGCTCCGATCTTTCTCGACGAGCTTTGCGAACTTCCGATGAACCTTCCAGTGAACTTCTTAAAACCCTTCGGTAAGCTCTCTACTTGTTCTTAGCCAGTCCCGACAGCACTCCCGACAAATCTTTGGACTTCCTTCGAACTCTCGAACTCCTAATGATTCTATCGTACTTGACTCCGACCTTTGTTTCGCTTTATATCTTCATCGTTATCATAGTTAATCCTATACATAAGCTAAAAATCTACTTCGATCTAGATAGTTATTACAACACGAATTGATATTCTTTTGCCCGGCACGTCATTGGCACATCGGTGCTTTGTCTGCTTCTTCGACGCATCATCCTCTCTTGCAGCCAATTTTTAGGACATGCATCACATCAAAATAAACAAAAAACCTATTGTTTCTTATTTTAAAGTTTTTGATTGCAAATGCTTTATTTTAAATGAAAAGGATGCTTTAGGAAAATTCAATGCTAAATCCGATGAAGGCATCTTTCTTGGTTACTCTTCTGTTTTTAAAGCTTTTCATGTTTTTAACAAAAGAACGTTAGTTATAGAAGAGTCTATTCATGTAGTTTTTAATGAAATTTCTGAATTTAAGAAAAAAAATTTTAATGATGATTTTGGTTTTGATGGTTTGAATTTAAATGAACCCTCTCCTTAAATAGCAACTTGGATGCATCTTCTTCCCAAATTTTCTTACCTAAGGAATGGAAGTATGTAGATGCCCATCCCAAGGAATTAATTATAGGAGACATATCGAAAGGGGTTCAAACTCGTTCTTCTCTTAAAAATTTTTCGCGCATGCCACTTTTCTTTCTCAAATTAAACCTAAGTGCATTAATAATGCCTTGAAAGATGATTCTTGGGTTATTGCAATGCAGGAAGAATTAAATCAATTTGAAAGGAATGAGGTATGGAAGCTTGTTCCTAGACCTAGTGACCATTTAGTTATTGGTACTAAATGGGTCTTTAGAAACAAGCAAGATGAATGCGGTATCGTGGTTAGAAACAAGGCTAGACTAGTGGCCAAAGGTTTTAACCAAGAAGAAGGTATCGATTATGAAGAGACCTTCACTCCTGTGGCAAGATTAGAAGCCATTAGGATGCTTCTTGCCTATGCTAGTAGTAATAATTTTAAGCTTTTTCAAATGGATGTCAAAAGTGCTTTCTTAAATGGTTTTATTTCCGAAGAAGTGTATGTTGAACAACTACCCGGATTTGAAAATTCTCTTCTTCCCAATCATGTGTTTAAACTAACTAAAGCTCTCTATGGATTAAAACAAGCCCCTTGGGCTTGGTGTGAGAGGCTTAGTTCTTTCTTAATTTTAAATAATTTTACTAAAGGCAAGCTTGATACTACATTATTTATTAAGCATTTTAAAAATAATTTTCTTATTGTTCAAATTTATGTTGATGATATTATTTTTAATTCTTCGAATAAATCTCTATGTGAATCATTTGCCAAGTGTATGAGTCATGAATTTGAAATGAGCCTAATGGGAGAATTAACCTTCTTATTAGGTTTACAAGTTAAACATCTTAGTGATGGTATATTTCTTAATCAAACAAAGTATACATTAGATTTGTTAAAACGATTTAACATAGATAGTTCAAAAGCCATCAACACTCCAATGAGTACTTCCACCAAGTTAGATTTGGATGAAAGTAGAGAAATTTTTTATCAAAAAACAAATAGGGGAATGATAGGTAGGTAGCTTACTTTACCTCACCGCAACTAGACTAGATATTATGTTTAGTGTAGGTCTATGTGCAAGATTCTAAGCTAATCCTAAGTTATCTCACCTTAAAGTTGTTAAAAGAATCCTTAGGTATCTTAAAGGAACTCCTAATCTAGGATTATGGTATCCAAAATCTGATAACTTTGATTTAAAAGCTTACGTGGATGCGGATTTTGGTGGATATAGAATAGATAGAAAGAGCACATCTGAAACATGCCAAATTTTAGGACATGCACTTGTTTCTTGGACTTCCAAGAAATAAAATTCGGTTGCACTATCTATGGCGGAAGCAGAATACATAGCCGCAAGTGCATGTTGTGCACAAGTTGTCTAGATGAAAAATACCTTAGAAGACTATAGAATTTATTTAAATAACAGTCCCACAAAATGTGATAATACAAGCGCTATTTGTCTAACCAAAAATCCAATTCAACACTCAAGAACTAAGCATATTGACATTAGGCATCACTTTATACGAGATCATGTCAATAATAATAATGTCATTCTAGAATTTATTGATATAAAACACCAATTAGCGGACATCTTCATAAAACCCCTAAATGAAGAATAATTTGACTTCATTAGAAGAGAATTAGGCATGCTAAATTGTTCTAATACATGATGTTGTATGTTTCTTTTCTGAAATTTTCCAACTTTGGTTTTGATTGTATCATCTTAATATCACCTCATCATTTTTTGAATGACATCTTTACAATATTATCTTGGTATTTTGATCTTCCTATTGATAAATTTTTGAGTTATGACTTTTGATGAAATGATTAAAATTTCAGTTTTAATAGTTTCACATTGGTATTATATTTTTCACATTTTGATGACATCTTTATATCATAGAGCTCTCATTTTTATCTTTCGATCATAATCTTGATGAAAGCTATCATGATGTTGTTTTTCCTCCTTTAAATAGTGGTATTCTTAAATATTCATTTTTTATTTTTATTCTTATGCTAATCGGTATGATTCAAGGTTTTATGACTTCCACCTCATGAATCACTACAAGAATACCACGTCGAAGTTTTTCCTTCAAAATTTTGATATTGATATATTTCAATCGTTGAGGTTTTATGAGTTTTGGCATCTCATTCTCATGGAGTTTACCTTAAAATATGAAATCCTTGATGAATGACTTTAATAATCTATCCTTTCACAATTCTATGAATTCTCAATAAAAAAAGAGTCTTATATTCTTCATGTATGAATTCTTCATGAGCTTTTTGACACTCTAATGTTTTCTTTCGGATCTCATGAACATGAATAAAAATGATCCAAACATTTTTCGGATTTCTCCATCAAAGATGACATATTTTGCATTATATTCAACTCATTTATCATATGCTTGATAATTGGCCACTTATTTTTTTATGGTATGATACCTTGTGGTGACTACTTCACCTCCTTTTTGTTGATGATAAAGGGGGAGAAGAATGTGTAAATTGATGAGACATATGAAAATAACTTGATAAAATGCCTTGCATAGTATTAATTCAAGTGTTTTGAGATCGATATCATATCATGCTTAAAAATTGGGTTCTTTTTATTGATATGATAAGCTAATATTTCATTTGATATAATGTCTTGATCTTATGCACTTCATTGATATCATTTGATCCTTGTGGTAATTCAATTTGTGATTAGTTTCTCTTGTCGAAATGATGAATGTCTATCATTCGACTAGAAAATGCATATCATGCCATGACATTGTGAAAAATACAAAGTTTCATATTTATGGTTGAAAAATCATGTTTATTAAGCTTGACGATAAATGTAACTTATTGGTTTCGGCTTGAATTCAAGTGTTTTTACCTTCTTATGATATGGCATATAGATAGGGGGAGTTAAATTTAACTCCATCATCAATTGATTATCATCATCAAAAATGGGGAGATTGTTGAATGTTGGATTTTGATGATGAAGTCAATTGGTGAATTATTTGTTCTAATCCATATTGTTGAGATAAGTGTGCAGGATTAACTACGATGGGATGAAAACATAAAGTGATTTACCAAGATCAAGTTCGCTAGGAGTTCGAGAGTTCACTGGAAGTCCGAAGGATCGTTGGAAGTGTTGCTAGAACCTATCGAGATAGAATCAAGGACTTGCTGAAGGTTTCAGAAGTTCATCGGAAAGATCGTCGAAGGTTTGCGGAGATCACCAAGAAGGTTTGAAAGCTTGCCGAAGACTCATTGAACTCACCATGGAATCCGGGAGCTTACTGGGAGTCCGCTGGAAGAAATCTGAAGGAGTGTCGGAAGTCCACCGGAATTTCGCCAAAAAGCTCACCAGAAGAAGACTTGAAGAATGTCAATTTAAATCACTTAGAGTTATGTTTTAATTCCATAGTTAAGTATATAATTTGGGTTAGGATTAGGTGTTAATCTTATAACCCAAAGCAGGGGCCCATTGGGCCTTATTTTGGACCAGTTTGGGTTGAGTTTAAGGCTCAAACTGATATGCTGAACAATACTAGGTGGTGGCACCACCTAGGACCAGCAAGCTAGGCGGTGGCACCGCCCAGTGGCCGAAAGTTGGGTGGTGGCACTACCCAGCCTAGGGCGGTGGCGCCGCCTAGCATCCGAGAGACTAGGCAGTGGCACCGTTGCCTTGGGCAATGGAACCGCCCAATCCATTATCAGTCTGATAATTGATAGGCAGTGGCATCGCCATTGACAAGTAGTGGCATCGCCAGCACCGGGAAACCCAAATAGAATTTAAATTTGGAGCTCAAATTTGAATCCTCTTTGGATCTATAAATACCCCTCCTTTCTCAATAGAAAGTGCACCCTTTTGAGAGTTAGAAATTGAGCAAAAGCTTTAGCAAAGTCTTATTTTTGATAGCTAGTGTTCACCTCCCTCTTTCTCTTTGAAAAATCTATAAGAGTGTGAATTTCTTGTAAAAGGGTTGTAAGAGAGGTATTTGGTCCTTCCCCTTCAAAGTGACTTGCTCGTGGAAGTTAAGAGCCTCATCGAAGAAGGCTTCGGAAGTGGATGTATGTCACTTGACCGAACCACTATACATCGTAGTGTTCTTGAATATGTGTGTTTAAATTTCTAAATCATTTTTATACTTAGCTACAAATCGTTCGGTTTTCATCTCCTTTACTCAAGCTACTTCAACTAAGTCATTTTTGTCGAATCAAAATCTCAATACGAACTAGCTATTTACAAAATCGGTTTCAAACTTATGAGTTTTAATTCGCTGTACTAATTCACTCCCCCCTCTTAGTGCCTCTCTAATCCTAATAGCCTGCACTAGTGTTGGCGGAGGCAGTTGCGGCTACGAACAGGGCCTACAGGTAGGTGGCCATCAGCCCACCTGCAGTCGCACCCCCAATGGGGCGGCTTGTCCACAAGGGTGGACGGCGCCCGCCAGGGCAACGCTGCCTGCAGTGGCTTGCAGGCGCTACCCCGTGAGCAGAAGAACCTGTAGGGGTGGCGCGTGCCCATTGTGGCGGCCTCGCCAACAGAGGTGACCATTGCCCGGGGCACAAACCCCGTAGGGGCCCTCGCTTGCGGGCGACTAGCTCGCAGTAGCGCCCACCTGAGGGTGACCAGCCCACAACGGTGCCCGCAAGGGGGCATGCCCGCAAGGGCGGCGCCATCGGAAGGTGGTGCTCGCCCGCAAGGGGTAGCATCGCTCGTGGGTGAGCTGCCCACGGGCATAGGCCGGCGCATTTGTAGCGCAGTGGCCCACCCGCCGGCCGACGACGGCCACATCGCAGCAAAGCAGTGAGAGGGGTTAGGGTTTTGGGCAAAAAATAGTTTTGCCCTTGAGAATTTATGAAATTTCAATCTTATCCCCTATACCGAATGATCAAAATACCCTTGGGCTTCAGAAAATTTCCTCTGTCCCTAATTTCAGAAAAATATATATGTTAATTAAATAGTTTAATTAACTATTATTTTCTATCTAGTGGTCCTATAAAATAACATATACATATGATGTATGATGTGGATAGATGATCATGGACTTATGATGTAATATGTGTACATATGATTATTATTATTAGGGCCTGCGAGCCTCTATTTTTCTCATTTATTATCGGACCTGCGTGCCTATAATTATGTTGCAATTAGATGAGGAGGCACAGTGGTAGTAGGACCCACGAGACTGAGATGGATGATCCAACGTATGAAGATACATTAAGATACCGATGGAATCAACGAAACGAGAAGGATAATCACAAGGCATGGAGATGCGCCTAAGCACACATAAATCTTGATATGAGTGATTGGGCCTATTGGCTCGGGCCTGATCGCATTAGGATGTGATCCATGATCATCTGGTGTGATTGCTTATGTGATGTGTGATTGGTTATACACCTACTAGATATATATATATTTACATGCGATGTAGATATATATATATATATTAAATATGTATGTGTGTGACACATTATGTTATGAGATCAAATCAAAAATCCTCTCTATTAATAATATTAAGTTGGTAAACGTGAGGCAATTAGATTGACCCATATGACATTCCATCGTTATAGGTAGGAACCGATTCCCGGTGTAGGTTGAGTTGGTTGAGTCCCTCGAGACTCACTTATATCACGTTTCACTATCTTATCTACGACATAGAGATGTCACCGGTGACATGAGGACATAGTATGCTTGGTCGAGTCCCTCGAGAGTATATCATCGAATCAGAGTCATCTTGTAACGATGGTGGTGACTTAACTGAACATCATGGTTGGTCGAGTCCCTCGAGGCCATGGTGGTTCAAAAGCTGAACAGGATGAGAATCACAAGGAGTTGTGATTGGCAAGAGTTGCCTACCTTTACGGGCTTAACGTGATTGGTCGAGTCCCTCGATATTATATTAAGATGCCGATTAGATCCCGATCCTCACTAAAGATCCAACGGGGGTCTCTGATTCATATACCGGAGGGTGTTGTGTGTCTCACAAAAAATTAGTGGGAATATATTAAGATAGAAGTCCTTATCTTAACTATTTAATTTTTACAAAGTCCGCATGTTATTTATTTCTGCTACATCTTTAATTTTAGAAAAATATCGCTTTCAAATCCTTTACGTGGCATACTTGATGCCAACCGTCTCACTGGTCCAAATTATAAGGATTGGCTTCACAATCTAAGAATCATTCTCACGGTAGAGAAAATCGTGTATGTCCTTGATATAGTGATCCCTACACCCGACGAAGGGGCAAGCGAGGATGAGATCGCTCATTATGTGAAGTACATAGATGATTCCGCTCTTGCTTAGTGCTATATGTTGGCTTCTATGACTACTGAGTTACAAAGACAACATAAAAATATGGATGCTAATTCCATACTCTTGCATCTCCATAAACTATTTGAGGAATAAGAAAGAACTCAGTGATATGAGATATCAAAGAGTCTTTTTCGTGGCAGGATGACTGAGGGGACACCGGCTCAGAACCATATTCTTAAGATGATTGAGTGGATCGAGAAACTCATAGGTCTAGGAATGGTCCTAGAGGATAACCTGTGTGGATCTTATGTTTTAGTCCGTACCAGATTCCTTTTCTCAGTTCATAATGAATTTTAATATGAACAAACTTGAGGTGACCCTCCTAGAGCTCCTCAATATGTTGAGAGAAGCAAAGAGCACCATCAAGAAAGAGAATCTAGTTCTATATGCTGGTGAGACTAGAAAGAAAAGGAAGGTTAAGAAGACCCTTAAGAAGGGCAAGGGCAAGGGCAAAATGGGTAAGACAAAGGTTACCAAGAAAGACCCAACAAAGGATAAAGGCTAGTACTTCCACTATGACAAAGATGGGCATTAGAAGAGGAACTACAAAGAGTACCTTGTAGAGAGGGTGAAATGGAAGCTTGGAGAAGCTTCAAGTACTTTCATGATCAGTCTCCATTTGTTAGAATCTTATGATAACATATGGGTATTGGATACCAGGAGTGCTTATCATATATGTAATTCGTTGCAGGTTCTAGCAGGACCTAGGAGATTAAAAAGAGGTGAGATGGACCTTAAGATGGGCAATGGAGCAAAGGTTACTATAATGGTTATTGGAAAGGTCACCTTACATCTGCCTGGTGGAGCTATTATTGCATTAGATGCATGCTATTATGTTCCTTTTATTATCAAAAATATTATTTTCATTTTATGTTTGATAGTTAGTGGATATAAATTAGTTTTTCTGAACAATGGTTGTTCAATAATATTAGATGATAAGATTATCACGAGAGGAATATTGCATAATTGTTTATATATGCTAGATACATCTCCATATATCATGAGTGTAAGTGAGTCTACGAGGAAATGAGAAGAGGTGAACAATGCATATCTGTGGCATTATAGGCTAGGTAACATCCATGAGGGAAGGATTCAAAAGTTGCTAAAGAATGGATATCTACATCCATTTGACTATGTGTCATATGCGACTTATGAACCTTGTCTTCAGGGAAATACGATTAACTCTCCATTTAGTGGAACTAGAGAGAGAGCCATTGAGTTACTGGAAGTCATACATAGTGATGTATGCGATCCCATGTCGACTTATGTCATAGGTGGTTACTCCTACTTCATTACTTTCATTGATGATTTCTTAAGATACGGACATGTGTACTTGATGAAGTACAAGTTTGAGGCTTTTGAGAAATTTAGAAAATATAAAAATGAAACAGAGAACCAGACAGGAAAGAGTATTAAAACCCTTCAATCAGATCGAGGAGGTGAGTACTTGAGTACAGAGTTCACCCAGTTCCTCAAAGACCATGAGATTTTATCCCAATGGACACCTCCTTATACACTACAGCTTAATGGTGTATCAGAAAGGAGGAATCGCACACTGTTAGACATGGTGCATTCCATGATAAGTTTCGCCGACCTACCCATCTCATTCTAGTGATATGCCCTAGAGACCGCAGCTTATCTTCTGAACAGAATTTCAACTAAGTCAGTAATGTCTACTCCATATGAGATTTGGAATAGGAAGAAGCCCGATCTTAAGGTTATTAAGATTTGGGACTGCTCTGCCCACGTCAAGAGACACAACCCCGACAAGTTAGAATCTAGGACGGAACGGTGCAAGTTGGTGGAATACCCCAAGGAAACTTGAGGGTATTATTTCTATCACCTTGAAGACCAAAAGGTCTTTGTAGCCAAGAGAGCAGTGTTCCTTGAGAAGGAATATATTCTTGGTGGAGATAGTGGGAGCATGATAGAGTTGAGCGAGGTTGGAGAACCTAGCTCAAGCACCATTCTATAGCTAGAGTTTGTTCAGGTACATAGCACACAAGTTCCAACTTTACGTAGGTCCGGTAGAGTATCTCATCCTCCTAAGAGATATGTGACATATCAAAGGAGAGGATGTTGAGGATATTGATCCTCAGACCTACGAGGAGGCTATTATGAGCATAGACTCCAGGAAATGACAAGAAGCTATGAATTTAGAAATGGATTCCATATACTCCAACAAGGTTTGGAACCTAGTTGATGCACCCGAGGGTATTGTACCCATTGGCTACAAGTGGATCTTCAAAAAGAAGATTGAAGTAAATGGAAAGGTAGGGACTTATAAAGCAAGGCTAGTGGCTAAGGGGTATTGTCAAAGGCAAGGTATTGACTATGACGAAACTTCTCACCTGTAGCCATGCTAAAATCCATTCGAATTCTATTGGCTATTGCAGCACACTATGATTATGAGATCTAGCAGATGGACGTCAAAATTACATTTCTCAATGGTAACCTCAAGGAGGAGGTGTATATGATACAACCTGAGGGATTCGTGTCCAGGGATAACCTAGATAAGGTGTGCAGGTTAGACTGAAGCAAGCTTCCCAAAGTTGGAACATAAGATTTGATGGAGCGATCAGATCTTATGACTTCGTTAAGAACGAAGATGAGCCTTGTGTGTATAGGAAGGTAAGTGGGAGCATAATCACCTTTTTAGTATTATATGTGGATGACATCCTGATCATTGGGAATGATGTAGGAATGCTCTCCACAGTAAAGACTTGGTTATCTAGGCACTTCTCCATGAAGGACTTAGGGGAAGCATCCTGCATATTGGAGATCCGGATCTATAGAGATAGATCAAAGAGGATGCTTGGCTTGTCCCAGTCCAGGTATATAGACACTATTGTCAAAAGGTTTGGCATGAAAAATTCTAAAAGAGGTCTCATACCAATGAGTCATGGAATATTACTTTCTAGGAGTATGTCCCCAAAGACTCCTGAAGAAAGGGCACATATGGATATGATACCATATGCCTCAGCGATAGGATCTATCATGTATACTATGCTATGTACCAGGCCTGATATAACGCATGCTTTGAGTGTCACGAGCAAGTATTAGGCAGATCTAAGCTTGGAGCACTAGAAAATAATAAAATTTATCCTTAAGTACTTGAGAAGGACTAAGGATCTTTAACTGGTATATAGAGGCAGTAGCCTTAGGGTTGAGGGCTACACGGGCTCGAACTTCCAGTCCGATGTCGATGATAGCAAGTCTAATTCAGGGTATTTGTTCACCCTGAATGGAGGAGCAGTATGCTGGAAGAGTTCCAAGCAAGACACTATTGCTGACTCGACCACAGAGGCAGAATACATTACTACAATAGAGGCAACAAAAGAGGGAGTCTGGATGAAGAAGTTCATCACAGACCTAGGAGTCATCCCGAGCAACAAGGAGTCGATTCCATTATATTACGACAACTATAGGGTCATTACTCAAATAAGAGAACCTGGGTCTCATCAAAAGTGTTCTGAGGAGGTTCTAGCTTATTAGAGAGATCATGGCCCAAAGAGATATAGTAGTGGAAAGAGTTCCATCCGAAGATAACATTACAGATCCACTGAAAAGCCATTGACTCAGATTATCTTTGAGCATCATAGAGGTCTGATGGGGATCAGACATGTTGGTGATTAGCCTTAGGTCAAGTGAGAGATTGCCAGTCATATGTGCCATGCAAGCCAATCACATGAGTGATGACACTTGGGACTTGATATGCACTTTTTCTCTTTGCGTATTATTAGGCATTTATCACTTTATCTTGCGTGTTGCATATATTGTGATGTCCTTGGATCTGTGCAATAGGAATCGGATCATGATGAGATCACGATAATGAGATCGATTCACCTTTAAACATAAACTCTAAATTATCCTAGTCATAGGTTACTCGAGAAGGACATCGAGACAATCGAATAGACTGGTGTGCTGTATACCTATCCATATGATGGAGGTGGCTGGTCTTATAGCTACTCATGTGGAGACACTAAGGGTACATTGTAGGTGCTCATTAGGAAATGAGTTCACTGATTGATCCGCCTATAGAATGCTGGATGGTTATTGATACCTTATGTTAGACAGCGATTCCGTAGTCCCAGTAATGTATCTGGTCCTTAGACTTGAGACACCAAGGATGTCCTATATGAGTACTCCACTCTTTGATACCAGACTTATAGGTTTGGAATGTTCCAGATCTAGTACAACCGATTATTGAGAGTTGTAACCAACCTTACGAGGGCTATTGAGTATTAATAGAGGATCATCCTCTCTCGATATCATGAGAGGAATATCCTATGAATTCTTGCTCAAACAAATCCTTGGCCAAGGTTATTCGGATTGAGAGAGAAAACGTTCTTCGGGAGAATCCGACAAGAGCAACACTCGAGGAGAGACCGTATGGGCCTGACAGCACCATGGCTGGTATAGGGTCTTTGGGATATTAGATGGATGAGAGACTATAGATATATAGTAACTAAGGACAAATAGGTCCAAAGGATTTGATTCCCCTGTATCATCTGGGGGTTGTGGCGTAGTGGCCTAGTACGTCCGCAATCGATTAGTTGGGTGAATTATTATAGAGATAATAATTCACTAAGTCAAAAGGAGTTCTGACAAGTATGACTCATGGCCAGCTCGATATTAGGCCTAAAGGGTTACACACATATGGTAGGTGTTGTGACGAGTAGAGGTTTGGATATGAGATATTCACTGGAGCCCCTAAATTATTAGATATCCATTAAGCCCCCGAATTATTGGATCCTCAGATGAGATCCAATAATTGCTAATAAGAGATTATTGGGTAGAGACCTACTAATCCAAGAGGCTTGGGTAATTGGATGGAGATCCAATACCCAATAGGGAAGATCTATTAGGGTTTACAAGGGGCCTCTATAAATAGGAGGGAACAAAGCTCTATAGGCTGGAAGTTCTTTTTGGTGGCCACCTCCTATTCTCCTCTCCCCAGAGAGATGCATCATCGTAATCCCTATCATGTGGATACCGCTAGAGAGGAGGACGCTTGACCTCCTTCATCCTTCCTATAGATCTGTAGGGATTCAGGGATATACGATCTCCCTAGGTATTTTCTTTTACACATACAGTTTTTGCGGATTTGTTTTGATGCATTGATCTTTGCACAATGACGAAACCTTTTTACGAAAAATCTGGGGTGTTTTGTTTTTGTTCTTCCGCTACGCATGAGATGTCGCTCCCTAGAAGGATTTCCCAATAATCCCTATTGTACGGGATTTTCTAGATGTTTTTCCTAATGATCTACCTACACTGCCACCAAATAGGCAGATTGAATTTACAATTGATCTTCTAACTAGCACCGCACCTATTTCTAAACCCCTATATAGAATGGCACCAATTGAGTTGGAGTTAAAGAAACAAATCCAGGAGCTTTTGGATAAGAGTTTTATTCGACGCAGTGTATCACCTTGGGGTGCCCCTATCCTATTTGTGAAGAAGAAAGATGGATCCATGCGGCTATCTATTGATTATAGACAACTCAACCAAGTGACCATAAAGAATAAATATCCCCTTCCTCGAATAGATGACCTATTTGATCAACTTTAAGGTAATCAGGTATATTCAAAAATTGATTTGAGATTTGGGTATCACCAACTGAAGATAAGAGAATGAGACATACATAAAACAACTTCAGAATAAGATACGGTCATTATGAATTTTTAGTAATGCCCTTCGGACTCACAAATGCACCGGTTGCATTTATAATTATCTTATGAATAGGGTGTTCCACCCTTGTCTTGATAAATTTATAATTATCTTCATTTATGATATCTTGATCTACTCCAAAAGTAGGGCAAAACATAAATACCATCTTAAGACAGTTTTGAAAGTCCTAAGATGAGAAATTATATGCCAAATTAAGTAAGTGTAATTTCTGGCTCAATGAAATTATGTTTCTCGGCCATGTAATTTTGAGTGCTGGTATATCTGTTGACCCTCACAAGATTGAAGTTGTGACAAAATGGAAGTAGCCTTTTAATGTTTCAGAGATTAGAAGTTTTTTTGGGTTTAGTTAGATACTATAGAAGGTTCGTAGAAGGCTTTTCAAAAATAGCAACACCTTTGACCAGGTTGACACAAAAGAACATAAAATTCATATGGGATGACAAATGTCAACGAAGTTTTCAAGAATTGAAGAAAAAATTAACTAATGCTCCTATCATGGTGATTCCTTCAAGGGGAGAATGTTTTGTTGTATATAGTGATGCCTCATTACAAGGACTTGGTTGTGTCCAAATGTAAAATGAGAGGGTAGTTGCTTATGCATTTAGGCAATTGAAATCTCATGAGAAAAACTATCCTACTCATGATTTAAAGCTAGCAACTATCATTTTTGCACTAAAAATTTGGAGGCATTATCTCTACGGACAAACTTTTAAAATCTTCATAGATCATAAGAGTCTCAAGTACATTTTCACACGGAAAGATTTAAATATGAGATAACGAAAATGGTTGGACTTTCTAAAGGATTATAATTTTAATATCAACTATCATTCTAGGAAGGAAGATGGTTGGACTTTCTAAAGGATTATAATTTTAATATCAACTATTATCCTGGGAAGGCTAATGTGGTTGCTGATGCCTTAAGCCGAAATATTTCTAGTCTTGTAGCCTATATGAATATTCAAAGAAATTCTATGATGACAAAGTTGGTAGACTTAAAACTTAAACTTTTATCGGATACAAATAAAGGTTTTCTTGCATGTTTGATGACACAATCACATTTAGTAGAAAGGGTTAAAGAAGGTCAAAAAGAAGATCCATATCTCCATATGATAGTTAAGGAAATAGCTAAAGAGCTAGACTCAAATTCTTCTAAATCGAAGATGGTTCTATTACATTCCACAATCGCCTGTGTGTTCCTAAAAGCCATCCAGTAAAGATGCAATTATTAGAGGAGGCACACAGATCAAAACTTAATATCCATCCCGAAACTACCAAGATATACCGAGATTTACGCCAAAATTACTGGTGGCATGGTATGAAGAGAGATATAGTAGAGTTTGTTTCCAAATGTCTGATATGTCAGCAGGTGAAGGCAGAACATCGAGTACCTGTCAGAAAATTATAAAGGATTTTAATTCCTGAATGAAAGTGAGAGCAAGTCACTATGGATTTTGTAACAGGATTACCCAAGACTACGAAAAGATAGTATGGAATTTAGGTAGTAGTAGATAGACTTACCAAATCTGCTCACTTCCTCTCTATTAACAAGAAATATTCATTGGATAAATTAGCATGCTTGCATATTAAAGACATTATTTGATATCATGGGATAGAGATCCAAGGTTCACCTCTAAATTTTGGGGAAGTCTACAAAAATATTTGGGCACACAGTTAAAGTTTTGTATAGCTTTTCACCCCCAAACTGATGGTCAATCTGAAAGGACAATACAAACTCTTGATGACCTGTTAAAAGCATGTGCTTTGGACATTGGTGGAAGTTGGGATATGCACTTGCACCTAATTGAGTTTTTTTATAATAACAGTTACCACTCTAGTATACAGATGGCCCCTTTTGAAGCTCTTTATGGGAGAAAGTGCAGATTATCTGTATATTAGGATGTGGTAGGAGAACAAAAACTTTTGGAACCTCAATTAATTCAAAAAGATGCTGATGATATTCGAATTATACGTCAAAGATTATTAGCAGCTCAAAGTCGCCAGAAAAATTATGCAGATCGAAGACGAAGAGATCTAGAGTTTAAAGTTGGTGAGCATATCTTTTTGAAAGTGTCACTAACCAAGGGAGTTATAAGGTTTGGTCAAAAAGGTAAGTTAGCTCCGAGATTTATTGACCCATTTGAGATCTTACAAAAGGTCGGGCCTGTGGCATACAGATTGGCATTGCCCCAGCTTTGGCTAGCATCCATGATATATTCCACGTGTCTATGCTTCGGAGTTATATCAGGGATCCATCACATGTCATATCTTACCAACCTCTACAACTAAAAGATGATGCCACTTTTGTAGAACAATCAATCCAAATCTTAGAGAGAAAAGAACATGTTCTAAGGAATAAAATTATACCTTTAGTAAAGATTTGTTGGCAACACTATTTAGATCAAGAGGCAACGTGGGAAAGAGAAGAAGATATGCGAGAGCAGTATCCTCTTCTACTCTTGAGGTAAGTAAAATTTGGGGACCAAATTTCTTGTAGGTAGGGAGAAATATAATCAAATCAAATATTTGATTTAAGAATTAAATATTATTTCCTTACATGCTAGTATAATTTAGGGAAGGATAATCCTATTTCCTTGTTTGCCATTACGAATTAGGAAATACTTATTAAGCATTCAAAATAAGATGAGATCATATTTGTTAGTATATTAAATAAAAATAATTTATATTAAATAAATATAAAAATTTAGAAAATTTTCCTTTAAAGGAGACTCGCCTCCTCTTATTTAAGGGGAGTGATTTCTCTCCTTTGTTCCTCGCCGAGCAGAACTTAACAGTAGGAGGAATGAGAAGTTTTATTTTACTAAGAAGAGGTAGGTTTTCTCTACCTTTCTTGAAATTAAAAATTTTTATTTGGATTCCATGTTAAAAATTTTAGATTAATATTAGTTTTTTTAATTAAAATATTTTACTCTTTGGTGCCCTTTAAAGGTTTTCATTTTTAAACATTCTAAAATTGTATATGTTTTATGATATCAAATTTTTTTTTAGATTAAGAATGTTATTTCATTGTAGTTACCTTCAATCTTATTTAGATTTAAATATACCGTGAGTAGTTAAAAAAATAATTCTTAATCCTTTATATATTAAAATTTTTATTATTGATTAGAATATGTTATTTAAAATTTTTATCCTTTTAAGATTTAGAATGTTATTATTTCATGTTGAAATTATTCATGTTATACGTATTAAAAGTATGATTTCTAATTCTTATTGAATCAAGAATGTTATTTCCTCATGTTGAAGCTTATGTTTTCTTATCATTTATTTAATCTGTTGTTATATTTTAATATATTATTATCAGTGAATATATGTTGTTATAATTTAAAATTATAAAATTAGATAGGATTGAGTTAAAACAGCCCGTAGGCTAACCCAACCCATGGGTCGGGTCCTAGCCCAAAAGCTAACCCAGCATAGCCCAATGTGGGCAGTCATAGGCCAACGTTGGCCTAACTTGGTATAATGTATGTACAATCATGTGCAGTGCATATGACCGGTATTTGGATCGATTCAACCTAGTCCAATATTATGAAATTATTGGATTTGAGCCCAAACATTGATTGAACTAAACCATACTTGATTAGTCTAGATCAATTCAGGGTGGTTCTAAATTGGTCTAACTTTTTAAGTCAGTTTAACCTAAATTGAATCTAATCTAATCCAAATTATACTAGTCTAGGGTGGTTCCAGACCAATTAAATAAGGATTAGAGATCGGTTTAGTTAGGTTCTAGTGAATCGAGTTTGATTAGACCAATTTAACTAGGGTTCAAATCAATTAAGGGTTATTTAGTCTTATTGATATTGATGATGTTGGAGAGATGTTTGGAATATGTTGTTTCATCCCGAATAGACATGATTAGTATGAGATTATATTATTTTCCTATCAAGAGTAGGAAGGGCGATTCCCTTCAGGGATTAGCGTATCGTTAGACGTGACGATTGGATGGTTCCTCCATCTACTGTTGGAAGGAACGTGTCCCCACTTTAGCGGGTGAGGGACACCACTCCATCCATTATTGGGAGTGTGATATGAGTTTTCCTCCATCCGCTGTTGAAAGAACACAAACTCATCCCGTAGGATAAAGCCTCTCCATCCGCTATTGGGGAAGTGCTCCTTCGGGTATTTGATATATACCAATGGGATGATAGATTTTTTATCATACATTTATTTTGAGTTGACTTTTGGGGTTCCTACTCAACGTTGTTGAATTTTCTTTGTTTTTGATTTCCAGAGCAACCTCCCACTAGCACTGAATTAGATTCCAATGGAGAGCGAACCTTCCTCTACCGCTAGGTAGAGCGACTTGGATGATTTTTCAAATTAACATCATTATGTTTATCTTTCTAGTCATGATTTAATGAATAAATAAATTATAATAAATATTTATGATGATGAATAAAGTGATATTTAATTATTTGGCTCTGTATGTGTGGAAAGATGTAATCTTGGAACAAAAAAAATCCAGGATGTGACATATAAACACCTCACTTATCCCTGCTAGGATTATATAAGAGTGAACTAAAATTCTTGTGAATCAAAGTTGTAATCTTGAAAAGTGTTGAGTGTTCCTTCCTCTTAAAAAGTTTAGAATTCTATCTAAGGGAGGTGTGAGACTTATAGAGGTTATCTCCAAAATATGTGAAAAGGAGAAAGAGTTGTAAAAGAATGGTTGATCTTCGTCCATTGAAAGAAGATCGTTAGTGAAAAGTTAGTGACCTCGACGGAGGAGGAATCTGGAGTGGAAGTAGGTCAGAGGACCGAACCACTATAAATTCGATATGCTTTTTTCCCTTTGTGCTTTTCACTCATATTGCTTACTAAGCTAGTTGCTCAATACTTTTACTTACATTCCAAGTCAAATACCGAATGAATTTTTTGAATTGATGTAATTTTTTGAAAGTACTAATTCACCCCCCCTCCCCCTCTTAGTGTCACTACGATCCTAATAATTGGTATTAGTGCCAAGTATCTCTCCATTAGTTTAACACCCAAGTGAGACTAAATAGCTTTTGCTGGTAATCTAGAGGGTCACTCTATCACTCATCCTCCTATGTTAAATGGGATGGACTACACTTATTTGAAAACATGTATGTGTATCTTCTTGATTTCTATGGATTTTCATTTATGGAATATGATTGAAAGTGATTTTCAAAAGTCTTTTAATCCAATGAATAAATGGAATGATTTGGAGAAGAAAACTTTTTCTTTGAATGCTAAAGCTATGAATGCTTTATTTTGTGCTCTGGATAAAAATGAGTTTAATTGTGTTTCTATATATGAAACTGTATATGATATTTAGCACACACTCGAAGTTACACATTAAGGCACAACTAGAGTCAAAGAGTCTAAAATTAATCTTGTAGTACATAATTATGATTTGTTTTGAATAAAACCAAGTGAAACCATTGGAGACATGTATACCCATTTTACGAATATTATCAATGGTTTAAAAACACTTGGTAAAAGTTTTACTAACCTTGAACTTGTAAACAAAATACTAAGATCCCTTCTAAAAGGTTGGGATACAAAAGTAATAGAAATAAAATAAGCAAAGGACTTGAACAATTTTTCATTCAAAGAACTTATCGGGTCTTTAATGACCTACGAAATGACATATATGACATGATGAACATGAGAACAACCTTCTAAAGAATGGAAAAGATTTGGCACTTAGAACTAAAGAAGACCACTTGAGCAAAAGCTCTAAGTGATGATAAGAACTTGGCACTCCTAACAAGAAAATTTAAAAAATTCATAAAAAGGAATAAAACAAATCTTGAAAAACAAGACACTAAGAACAAAAACAAACTAAAAAAGGATATGATCATCTACTATAAATGCAAGAAGTTAGAGTACTTTAAAAGTGAATGTCCCAAGTGAAGAATAAGCTATCAAAGAAAAAGAAAGTACTCAAGACGACTTGGGACGAATTGAGTGCATCTGAAGACGAGGAGCAAACCAACAAAGACGAAGTGGCAAACTATGCATTAATAGCATTTGGCAATGAGGTATATAACTCAAATGAATCTCTTTTATCTTATGATGAATTACTTAATATATTTCATGATTTGTTTGATGAATTTAAATTACTTGGTAAAAAATATAAATTATTAAAAAAGGATCATGCTTCTTTTTCTAGTAAATTTAAAAAATTAAAAAATGAGCATGATAATTGTATGTTAACTCCTTGCACTAAGTATGAAGAGTTAGATTCACTTAACAAGAAAAATGTATTACTACAACAAATATTAGAAAATTTTAAAATTAAAAATAAATCTTTGAACATGATCCTTGCTAACAAAGGTAATGTACATAGAAAAGTAGGAATCGATTTTATGAGTAGCAACACTTAATAAAAACTAACTATATTTGTTAAAGGACCCACATTACATGTTTCCCTTGAAAATAAATGTAATTTTTATAGGAGATGTGATCATTATGCCTAGAAATGTGCATTTAAAAAATATAGCTCACATAAGTTAATTTGGATTCCTAAAAAAAACATAAATAACTCAATGCTAATAGTCAAAATAGGTAGATCTATTCATGAGGGACCTAAAGTTAAATGAGTACTTAAAAGCAAACCTCCTTTCTTATAGATATGTCTACAATCAAATGCTAGGAGTAAAAGATGATACCATAATAATAGATGCTTAAGGCACATGACCAGAGATCCAATATATTTCTCTAAGCTCACTAGCCAAGATGAAGGATCTGTCACCTTTGGAGACAACAACAAAGGAAAAATTATTGGCAAAAAAAATATATGTAACAAATTAAACCTTTTAATTAAAGATGTTTTGTCAGTAAATGGTTTGAAACCTAATCTAGTTAGCATGAGTCAATTATGTGATAAGGGTTATAATATTAAATTTGAATCTAATGCTTGTATTATAGATATACCACACAAAAATATATCAATGATTGCCTTAAGGACTAATAATGTGTATTATGTTGATCTTGATGATTTTTGTGATAAAACTTATTTTTTGACTTTAAACAATGATATATGGCTTTGGCATAGGAGACTAGGTCATGCTAGCATAAAACTAATTTCACAAATTACAACTAAAGAACTAGTAAGAGGAATACATAGCATTAAATTTGTCAAAGATAATTTGTGATGCATGCCAACTAGGTAAATAAATAAATAGTAGCTTTAAATTTAAAAATAAAATAAGCACCTCTGGACTACTATAATTAATCCATATGGATTTATTTGGACCAATTGACATCACAAGTCTGAGAGATAGTAAATATATTTTTGTAATTATTGATGACTTTAGTAGATACACTTGGACATACTTCTTAGCACATAAAAGTGCTACTTTTAAATGTTTTATAAAATTTTGTAAACTAGTTCAAAACGAAAAGGCTTTTATGATTTTGTTTATTCATAGTGATCTTGGTGATGAATTTAAAAATCATAATTTTTAAGATTTTTGTGAGTTAAATGGGTATGACCATAATTTCTCTACTCTAAGAAATCCACAATAAAATAGAGTTATTGAGAGAAAAAATAAGAGTTTATAAGAGATGACAAGAACCATGCTAAATGATCATAGCCTACCTAAATATTTTTGGGTTGAAGCCATTAACATAATATGCTATGTCATGAACAGGGTTCTCATAAAACCACTCCTATTTAAAACTCTATATGAATTGTGGCATAATAAAAAATCTAATATTTCATATTTTAAAGTTTTCAGTTACAAATATTTTATCTTAAATGAAAAGGATGCTTTAGAAAAATTTGATGCAAAATTCGATGAAGGCATTTTTCTTGGATATTCCTCTATTTCTAAAGCTTATCATGTTTTCAATAAAAGAACTTTATCTGTATTATTTTTAATAAGGTTTTTGAATTTAAAAAAAATAATTTTGATGATGATTTTGATTTTGATACTTTGAATTTAAATGACAATTCTCCTCTCCTAAGCAACTTGGATGCATCTACTTCTAAAAAGTCTTTACCCAAGAAATGGAAGTATGTAGATGCTTATCTTAAGGAGTTAATCATTGAAGATACATCAAAAGGTGTTCAAACTCTTTCATCTTTTAAAATTTTTTGTGTAAATGTGGCCTTTTTATTTCAAATTGAATTGAAATATATTGATGATGCTCTAAAAGATAATGCATGGGTTCTTGCAATGCATGAGGAGTTAAATCAATTTGAGAGAAATGAGATATGGAAACTTGTTCCTAGACCTAGTGACCATCTAGTAATTAGCACTAAATAGATCTTTAGAACAATCAAAATGAATTTGGTATCATGGTTCGAAACAAGGCTAGATTAGTGGCTAAAGGTTTCAACCAAGAAGAAGGTATCAACTATGAAGAAACCTTCGCTCTTGTAACAGACTTGAAGCTATAAGGATACTCCTTGCCTATATTTGTTGTAATAATTTTAAGTTATTTTAAGCAGATATTAAAAGTACCTTTCTTAATGGGTTTATTTTCGAAGAAGTTTATGTTGAACAACCACCTGATTTTGAAAACGTGCTTTTTCCAAATCATGTTTACAAGTTATTTAAGGCTCTCTATGGATTAAAATAAACCCTAAAGGCTTGGTATGATAGGCTTAGTTCTTTCCTTATTCAAAATAATTTTTCAAAAAGTAAGGTTGATACAACATTGTTTATTAAATATTTTTAAAATAAATTTCTTATATGAGCCAAGAATTCGAAATGAGTTTAATGAGAGAATCAACAATTTTCTTAGGATTCAAATTAACTTAGTAATGGAATCTTTGTTAGTCAAACTAAGTATGTTTTAGATCTATTAAACCGATTTCATATAGATAGTGCTAAGGCCATTAAACACCAATGAGCACATCTACAAAATTAAATATGGATATTGAAGGAGAGTGCTTTGATAAAAACACTTACAAAGGTATGATAGGGGGTTTACTATACCTTACTACAACTAAACCCAATATTATGTTTAGTGTTCAACTTTGTACTAGATTTTAATCTAACCCTAAATAATCTCATTATAAAGCAGTTAAGAGGATTTTAATATACCTAAAAGGAACTCTCAATCTAGGATTATAGTTTTCAAAATCTAAAAATTTTGAATTAATTATTGTGTCGATGCTGATTTTGCTGGAAGTAGAATAGATGGAAAAGTACATCTAAAACATGTCAACTCCTAGACCATGCACTTGTATCTTGGTCTTCAAAGAAACAAAATTTGGTTGCATTATCTATAGTCGAAGCTGAGTATATAGTAATAAGTGCATGTTGTGTATAAGTTATTTGGATGAAAAATACTTTAGAAGATTATGAAATTTACTTGAAAAACATCTTGACAAAATGTGATAATACTAGTGCAATATGTTTAACAAAGAATACTATTCAATATTCTAGAACTAAACATATTGATATTAGACATCATTTTATTAGAGATTTTATTAATAATCATGATATATCTTTAGAATTTATTGACATAAAACATCAGTTAGCAGATATTCTTATTAAACCATTGAATGAGGAATAATTTGATTTTATTAGAAGAGAATTAGGCATGTTAAATCTTCCAAATGCATGAATTCTTTTTATATATTTTGGATCGTTATCTTGATTTCTCGGTTTTCATGACTTTAGTTTTTCTTTCAAATCAAGATCGTTTCCTATGACTCTTCCTTTTGATAAAAAGAAGATTTTCTTTTAAATGAATTATGATTCTTCTCTTGATACTCTTGGCTTGAATCAAGATCGCTTACTATGATTCCTTCCTTTTGTTAGGATCTTGAGTGGTACTAAGAGGGGGGGTGTGAATTAGTACAACGGATGAAAATAGTAAATTAAAACCGATTTAGAATAAAAGTTGTGTGTTGAGAAGTTTAGTCCAACGAAAGTGATTTCAGTGATTATTTGAGTAAACACAAAAGAGAGTTAAGAGAAGGAAATCGAGAGATTGCAACTAAATAAAGATTGAAATGCAGTAATTTAAAACTCACACAATAAGAGAAGTACGTAGCAATTTATAGTGGTTCGGTCAAATGACCTATGTCCACTTTCGAAACCTCCCCCGATGAGGTTTCCGGCTTCCACTATCAATCCTTCTTAAAGGGGAAGGACCAAACACCCCTCTTATAGACTTTTACAAGTGATTTACACTCCCTTACAGAACTTTTACAAGGCTTTGGGAGGTGCAAACTCAAAATTTTGAAAGCAATTTTGCTAGAATTTTGACTCTGTTTTTATCACTTCTCAATGTTTTTAGCCAGCTAAGAAGTAAGGGATATTTATAGGCTCAATTGGCTTCAGAATTAGAGCAAAAAAGAGTTATATCCCGGATTTCTTAGTATTATCGGTACCACTGCTTGACACTAGCGGTACCACCACCAATTGACCCATCTTTGTTAGTGTACTGGGTGGTACCACCGCCCAATCTAGTGGTACTACTGCCTGATAGAATCCTCAGGCTCTATGGATAGGTGGTACCACCACTAACAGACAATAACTATCAGCGGTACCACCGCTGACCCGGGGCAGTACCACCACCCAGACTACTTGGGAACCTGTTCCTGGGGTGGTGCCACCGCCCTAGTCTGATGGTACCATCGCATGTCCAACAATTCTTGGATGGGCCTTGAATCCGGCCCAATCTAATTAAATTATGGGCCTAGTTGACCCCTACCAGGGTTAAAGAATTATCACCTAACCCTAACCTTAATTATGTGCAAACTAGAAAATTGAAAACATATTTCTAGATATACCACACAATGTCGAGTCTTCTTCAAGTAAGCTTCCGGTAAACTTTCGGTAGACTTCCGATGAACCCTTGGACAGCCTTCCGGCAGACTCCCAATAGGCTCTCGGACTTTACGGTGAGTTCTGACAAGTCTTTTTGGCAAGCTTCTGACTTCCTCAGTGAGCTTCACAAACCTCCAACGAACCTTCCGGTGAACTTCCGGCAATCCTTCAGCACGTCCCTGAATCATTCTTGGCCAGTTCTGTCAGCACTTCCGACGAACCTTCGAACTTCCGGAAGACTCTCGAACTCCCAACGTACTTAACTCTAGTAATTTGCTTTATGTCTTCATTGCTATCGTAGTTAATCCTGCATGCTTATCTTAATAATATGGATTAGATCAAATAATCTATCAATTAACTTCATCATCAAAATCCGAGATTCAACAATCTCCCATTTTTTTATGATGATAATCAATTGTTGAAGGAGTTAACCTTAACTCTCTATATCTACATGCCATATATTGAGAAAGGAAATACTTAAATTTAAATCCCCTGAATTTAAGTCAAAACCGATAAGTTTCATTTGTTGAACTTATCGTCATGCTCAACAAGCATGGTCTTTCATCCACAAATATGAAACTTCATATTTTTCACAATTCGAAAATGATGTCAAGGCATGACATCCATTTTCAAGTTCAATGTCGAATGATGATAGACAATCACTAATTTGACAAATGATACTAACTATGATTTTGAAATGTAGCAAGAATCAAATGATATCATAATTAAATTTACAGATCTAAAGCATGATATCATTTTACGATACATCATTCAAACAAAATGATAACTTATCATATCAATGGAAGATACCAAATTTAAACATGATACGATAACGAACTTACAAAATTTAACATTTTAAGCATTCATGAAACATTTGTGATGTATATAATACATTCTATACAGTTGTGATACGCTATAGTGATTTGTGATACACTACATATAGTTGTGATGCATTATGATGCTTTTAATGATAGCAAGCATTTTACGATACAAAGCATGGCAATTACGATACATTGCAATATGATACATACAAGGTATTTATCATTCCATAAAGTTATTAATTCAACTTGCCACATTTTTCTCTACCATTGTCATCAACAAAAAGGAAATGGGCCTTGATGCCAAATATTATGATTAGAGTTTTTGTGAAAAATGACAAAAAGGAGAAGGATAAATCCATCAAGGAATTGGGCATTCTAAAAAATTCATGCCATAAAATTGTAAAGTAGAAGGGATAGAGCATTGAAGCAAAACATTCATCAAGAGATCTATTTTCAATCAAGAGCTCATGCCCAAAATTCATTCAAGAAAATTTCGTGAGGAAGAAATGAGAGATCATTTAAAGTCAAAACTTATGATAGGAGTCATGATGATGTTTGCATACTTTAAAAATTCATACATAAAAAAATTTCTATCATAGAGATAATTCAGCATAAGAATCCGTGAAATATAAAAATGAATTATTCAAGTCATTAAAAATGCATACAAGAATCATTTCCACCAAATAAAATTCATGAGGTAGAGAGATCATTTAAACACAAGATACTCAAAAACTCATGGTATGATTCTAGCAATAATAGCTAACAATAATAGCTTTTGTTCGAATTTAAGAGTCATGAGAAGTTTATAAATGCTTCTCACCAAAAGTTTATACAAGAGTTAAGAATTCGTCAAATTCGCATGAATAAAATCCGAAGATAGTATTTAAGCTATAGGAATTTTGAGAGCTTGTTCTTTCATGCAAAGTTCATGACATAAAGATAAAAAAAAAGGAAAATAGTTCTGAGTATCATGAAGACAAAATTATCAAACTCCAAATTTTATGATACAAAAAGTATGAAGAATAAATCATGAAATCCATTCATTCGTACCAATAGAAGTAGAGGGAGGATAAAATCGATAGAATCAATTTGACCAAGATATTACATGGGCATGTTATCAATTCAAAACTCCATCAACCGAGATTCATGCATATGATGCTAAAAATCATTAATCGAAGGAGTATCAATGCAAGATTGGAGAAGATAAAAATGAGAGCTCCGTTCAAAATATAAAATCAAAAATATGTCATAAGATAATATAGAATTTAATAAGATAATACTAAGATGAGTTCATGAAAACTAAAAAAAGGTGATACAAAGTTGAAAATTTTTGAAAAGAAACATACAGCAACCTCATGTATTAAGTTCAACACATGTGAAACTTCAAAGTGTATCATAAAGAGTACAAAATGGGAGTTATAAGCTCCATTATAACTCATAAAGTCAACATAGAGTTTTTACAACTATTCCTCGGGTGGAATACCAAAATATCTATACAAATTATCCAACTTTTGATTCATTTGTCGCACTTCATTTAGGATTTCAGCTTATTGTGATTTGAGTTTATTTATTTCAGTCATGATCGGATCTTCAAAAGATGAAGCAGGAACTAGATCTATCGGTGCCACACCAAAGGGATTAGGAAGAGGAGATTCATTACCCCTAAATATAAATGTTTCGGGTTCTTCTACTAGAGGGGGAGGATTGGTCATTCTAGACTGCCTAGTTCATATTCTATTTCTAAATGTGCACCTTAATCATTTAAGTAGGTTTCTATTTATGACATTATATATATCTACTTTTATTACATCTTCATTGGGTGGTATTCTAATGTTGTATGCATGTAATAATCTAGTGATTAACCCCCCATATAGTAGCATTAAATCCTTAGATGTTATGTCCATCATGTTTTGCTGGATTAGGTATCCAAAATAATTTTCTTGTTCGGTCATTATCCAGTACATAGTTCCTAATTCCATTTAACTAACTTCATCGTGATGATATTGTTTAGGGACTAGGATACTAATAATAATATGATGGAGAACCTTAGAACTAAATGGTAGCAAATGCTCACAACTTTTAGGGACTATAACTAGGTAAGGATTTTCAAAAATGGTCCCTAAAGCCTCAGAGTCGGTTACTCCAATTGCGTCTAAATTCCATTGTCCTCTAAAATAACAATCCCTTCTTTTTTCCCAAATTTCTATTAAATCATAAATCATGCTATCCGTAATTGAGATTTGGTTTCCTAAAAGGTAAGTTGACACATTGTCATCTTCATCTATGCTTAGGTTGGTATAAAACAATCGAACTAGCCTAGGGTAAATTGGTTCGCTAATTTGTAAAATGGGCAAGACATCTAAATTGGCAAACCAACTAAATAGGTTCTAGGTCTCCTAATTCACTTAGATCAACTTGCTTACCCCTATGCACGCTTCTTGTTTCAAAACTAGGATACCTAAGGGCATTTTCACTAGAGTTAAAAAGGGATGGGTCATATGAATCTTCTTCCTTCCTCTTCCCTTTGTCCCTAGATGATCTCCTAGGAACCATTTGTCTAAAAATGATAATAGTGAAAGGGAATTACAAAGGGGCAGCCATGTATTAAGAAATCAAAGAAAGAGTGTTAAAGATACCTTAGTAGAGATTTTTTGAAAAATAGTGACCTTGATCCAAGATTTAAGAGGATGGAAGCCTCTCTTGGTCTTCTTGAGAAGAATGATGGAGATTTGAGAGGTGGGGGAGTGGTTTTGGGGACAGTAGCAAGGGTTGGGATCGGTTCTACTACCGGCCCTAAAGCCCCTTTATATAAGGGGGCTCTCGAGTAGTGTCATGCCAATTGGGCGATGCCACCGCCTAGGAACAGAATGCCCAGTTAGTGCTACCACTAGTTCTAGCGGTGCCACCACTAGCACCCTGACTTAGACAATTTTTCAGGGGTTGCAATACCTTGACTATTTGATCAACTTAGCTTTTATATTTAACATCTATCTCACATATGTTTAATTTGATTGTCATGTATTTGATTGAGATGAAATGATATCATTGAATTACTTCCGATCTCATATTAATTATGTGGTAATTTTTATTAAGCGCGATGACTTATCAAATCATTTAAACAATTAATCACAATAAAATGTTGTAATCAAGAGACATCAGAAACTTTATCCTTGAGAGGATCAAGAGAGAACGATAGCATAAAGAGAAGAAAACTCGAATGATAAAAGAGGAGTGAATTCCGAAGGTTACAAAAACTTGCATATCATAATCAAAATCGATAACGATCAATTTGTGAAATCATGAAAGATGTAAAATTCAACCAAAAGATGCCATTCATAGTTCATAAATATCAAAATCATGAATAACATTATCTTAAGTTATAAGTCCGAGATATAGAGATCAAAGGAAGAAAATTTCAAGTTGAGAATAAAAACAAATTATTGACTCATGCATTACTCATCATATATCATTTCAAAATAAATAAAAGATCGTCAAACATGATTCAAAACATTCATCACAATTTTTACTCATTCATCAAATCATTAAAATCAACATCATAGTTTTTGAGATTCAAGGAATAGATTCATCACTAAGAATCATATCCGAAAGATATTTCAAAAAGGATATATTGCAGTCACAACTATCGATAAGTAACTCATTTGAATGTATCATCAAATGAGTGCTAGTTATAGGTGCCCTATAAGCTAATCACATGAGTGATAGCACCTGTAACACGCTGCATCAATCTCTTTGCTTATGATTATTGGCATTATCTCACATTATCTAGATGTATATTGTGATGTCCTTGGATCTGTGCAATGGGAATTGGATCATGATGAGATCACGATAATGAGACCAATTCACCTTTAAACACAAACCCTAAATTATCCTGGTCATAGGTTACTCGAGAAGGACATCGAGATAACCGGATAAACTAGTGTGCTGTATACCTGTTCATATGATGGAGGTAGTTGGTCCCATAGCTACTCGTGTGGGGACACTAAGGGTACAGTGTAGGTGCTCATTGGAGAATGAGTTCACTAATTGATCCGCCTACGGAATGCTGGATGGTTATTGATACCTCATGTCAAACAGCAATTCCGTAATTCTAGTAGTGTATCTGGTCCTTAGACTTGAGACACCAAGGATGTCCTGTATGAGTACTCCACTCTTTGATACCGGACTTATAGGTTTGGAAAGCTCCATATCTAGTACAGCCGGTCATTGGGAGTGGTAGCCAACCTTACAAGGGCTATTGAGTATCAATAGAGGATCATCTGCTCTCGGTATCATGAGAGGAATATCCCATGTATTTTTGCTCAAACAAATCCTTGGCCAAGATTATTCGAATTGAGAGAGAAAGAGTTCTCCGGGAGAATCCGACAAGAGCAAGACTCGAGGAGAGACCGTATGGGCCTGACAGCACCATGCCTGGTATAGGGTCTCTACGATATTAGATAGATGAGAGATTATAGATATATAGTAACTAAGGATAGATAGGTCCAAAGGATTGGATTCTCCTGTATCATCTAGGGGCTGCGGCGTAGTGGCCTGGTACGTCCGCAGTCAATGAGTTGGGTGAATTATTATAGAGATAATAATTCACTAAGTCAGAAGGAGTTCTAATAAGTATGACTCACAACCAGCTCGATATTGGGCCTAGAGGGTCACATACATATGGTAGGTATTGTGACGAGTAGAGGTTCGGATATGAACCCCCTATCTTATTGGATATCCATTAAGCCCCTAAATTATTGGATCCTGAGATGAGATCCAATAATTGCTAATAAGAGATTATTGGGTAGAAACCCACTAATCTAAGAGGCTTGGATAATTGGATGAAGATCCAATACCCAATAGGGCAAAAGATCTATTAGGGTTTTTCAGGGGGCCTCTATAAATAGGAGGGAACCAGAGTTCTATAGGCTGAGAGTTTTTGGTAGCCACTATTAGGATCTAAAAGGCACTAAGGGGGGGGGGGTTAATTAGTGCAGTGGATTAAAATCGTACTTTTGAAACCGATTTTACACAAATATAAGTTCGTAGGAAGATTTTGATTTGACGAAAGAGAACTTGAAAGTAATTGCTTGAGTAAAGGAAATAACAAGGAACTAAACAACTTGCAGCTAAGTAATGAAATGATTCAAAAATGTAAACACTCACATATTCATGAACACAATGATGTATAGTGGTTCGGTCAAATGACCTACATCCACTCTTAAAGCCTTCACGATGAGGCTTCGCTCTTCCACTAGCAAATCCTTTGAAGGGGAAGGATCAAATACCCCTTTTACAACCCTTTACAAGAGGTTCACACTCTTACAAGATTTCTCAAGAACAAGGAGGAGGTGAACACTTAGCAAGAGACAAGACTTTTCAAGACTAATCAAAGACTTTAACTCAAGATTTTTAACTCTCAAAAGGGTTGCCTTTCAGTTGAGAAAGGGGGGGTATTTATAGATCCAAAGTGGATTCAAATTTGGGCTCCAAATTTGAAATCAAATTTCGAGTTCCCGGCTCTAGCGGTGTCAGAGGCAGTGCCACCGCCTATCAGAGGCGGTGCCACCGCCTGTGTCGGTCTCATCGACCGACACACGTAGCGGTACCACCGCCTGACCAGCGGTGCTACTCACAGGCTACGATGGCCAGAGCTACAATAGCCGGGCTATAGTAGCCGAGCTACAGTAGCTGGGCTACAGTAGTCGGGCGGTGCTACCGCCCCAGGCTGGGCGGTTCAACCGCCTGGCCCATTCAGGCAAGGCTGAATGGGCCCTGTTTAAGGCCCAACTCGGCCTAGTAGAGGCCCGGTTGGCCCCCACTGAATTTAGGCAGGATTTTTTCTAAATCCTTGCTCTACTCATGTGCAAACTACGAACTTAAAAACATAACTCAAGGTGATTTGACCCGACACTCTTCAAGCCAACTTCCGGCGAGCTTTACGGCGAGATTCCGGCAGGCTTCCGATGCTTCCCTCAGATTGCTTCCAGTGGACTCCGAGCATACTCCCGGATTGTATGGTGAGCTCAACGAGTCTTCGGCTAGCTTCCGAATCTTCCCGGTAAGTTCCGCGAACCTTCGACGATCTTTGCGATGAACTTCCGAAAACTTCGGCAAGTCCCTGATTCGATCTTGGATGGTTTCGGCAACACTTCCGAAGATCTCTCGGACTTTCGATGAACTCTTGAACCCCCGACGGACTTGACCTCGTTCAATCGCTTTATGTTTTCTTCCCATCGTAGTTGTTTCTACACACTTATCTCGACAAAGTAGATTAGAACAAATATTTCACCAATTGACTTCATTATCAAAATCCGAGATTCAACAATCTCTCCCTTTTTGATGATGACAATCAATTGATGTTGGAGTTATTCTTAACTCCCCCTATCTATATGCCATAGATAATAAAAATTGCTTGAATTCAATTTTTGAATTCAACACAATAAGTTTAACATATGAAAGAAAAACTTCATGATTTACTTAATGATAACAAAGTTGATGTTGGACATTCATCATTAAGATGTCAAATAGGTATCAAAATGATATCAATGAAGTATACACGATAAAAACATGATATCAAGAACCTAAATAAGCATTTTAAGCTTATAACTTGCAATAACTTGTAAAGCATGGGAAATGCATATAACATTCAACGTATGGCAATTGCACTCACATATTCTTTCTCCCCCTTTGACATCAACAAAAAGGAAAAGAGGGATTCATATTATGAGTGCGCATCCAAATATATGTAACAATAAAGGATGTCCGAAAAATATCACAAATGTGGAAAAGAAAATCATTCAGAAATCCGAATATCATTCCACAGTGCCCAAGAAGATGTAGTGAAGATAATACAACATATATGTCAAAGCTGCATAGATGTCAAAGTTACACACAAGTTTACAATGTTCAAAATGAAAATACAACAAACTACTCCTCAGGAGGAATACCAAAGTGCCTATACATGTGATCTATCTTTTGGTTCATCTTTCGCATTTCCTTCAAAATTTTAATTTGTTGTAATTTTACTTTATTTAACTCTCTCATGATCGGATCGTCAGAAGGTGGAGCTGAAGCTAGCACTGATGGAGCTGCATCAAAAGGATCAGGAGGAGGAGATTCACTTCCCTTAAAGACTAGTGTTTCGGGATGGTCTACTGGTGGGGGAGGTATATCACTTCTCCTAGGTTGTCTAACCCCTATTCCATACTCGAATGTACACCTAAGTCGCCTAAGTAGTTTCACGTCAATGATGTTAAATCTGTCCACTTGTATTACTTCTTCATCAGGTGGAATGCAAATATTATGGGCATGCAATAGTTTAGTTATTAACCCTCCATATGGTAACATTGATCCTTTAGAAAGGACTTCTATCATGTGTTGCCGGATTAGGTATCCAAAACAAAAATTCTGTCTGGTCATGATCCAATATATGGTACCTAATTCAGTGAAACTGATCTCATCATGATGAAACTGTTTAGGAATGATAATGCTTACAAGAATGTGATGTAAAATTTTAGAGTTAAAAGGTAACAAATGTTCATAACTCTTGGGAATTGTGCTTAAGTTTGGATTTGCAAACACGGTTTCTAAGGCTTCAGAGTGGGTGGCTCCGATTGTGTCCATGTCTCATTTCCCTCTAAAATAACATCCTAACTCTTTCTTATCAATTCCAATTAATGAGCATATAGTACTATCAAATATTTGGATCTCATTTCCTAGAAGATAAGTTGATAAGCCATCATCATTTATGCTTAAATTAGCATAAAACAATTTAATTAAGCGTGGATAAATAGGTTCAGCAATTTACAAAATGGGTAAGGCCTCTAAGTCCGCAAACCACATGATGGGTTCTAGGTTCCCTAATTGATTCAAATCAATATATTTTCCTTTATGAATGGTTCTACAACTAAGTTCAGAAAATCTAAGGGAAGCTTCTTTTGATTTGAACAAAGATTGGTCAAATGAATCTACCTCCACCCTTTTTCCTTTGTCTCTTGATGATCTTTTAGGAGCCATTTCTATTGAGAATAGATCAATAATCAATTGAAAGGAAGGAAATAAACTAGACAAGAAAAAAAAGGAGAAAAATTTAGTTTTTACCTTAGATTGTTCCTTTGAGAGGTAGGGAGCTTAAATCAAGGAAAGATACCCTCCTTAGGCTTCTAGAGGGAAGGAATGATGCTTGGGAAGTTTTTAGAGGGGTGTAGAGAGGTGAGGAAGACAGCTCTCGGGTTAGGGGGCGGTTCTACCGCCGGCCCTAACTCACCCCTTATATAAGGGGTGTTCGGGCGGTATTACCACCCCACCAGGCGGTTCTACCGCCTAGGGCTGACTACCCAAGCGGTGCCACCGCTGGATCCGGCGGTGCTACCGCTGGTAGCACAAAAATAAGCACCCCACTTTTTTTTTTAATATATTTTTTTGAATTTGTTTTTAGAGATGGGATGAAGCCAAAAGGAATTCGATGAAAAGAAATCCAAGAGGAAGGATAAAAACCAAAAAGATTTGGAAACAAATCGATGAAAACCAAAATTTTAAGGAAAGATATCGTATAATAAAGCTCACTTATTAGGACAATTTAACATGCCTAATTCCCTTCTAATAAAATCAAATTGTTCCTCATTTAAAGGTTTTGTAAAAATGTCTGCTAATTGATGATTTGTATCAACAAATTCAAGGGTGACATCTTTACTACTTACATGATCACGTATAAAATGATGCCTAATGTCAATGTGCTTAGTTCGAGAGTGTTGAATCAGATTTTTAGTTAGATAGATAGCACTCGTGTTATCACATTTTATAGGAATATTTTTTAAGTAAATTCCATAGTCTTCTAGTGTATTTTTCATCCAGATAACCTGTGCACAGCATACACTTACAGCTATATATTCGGCTTCTGCCGTAGATAGTGCAACCGAATTTTATTTCTTGGACGTCCAAGAAATAAGTGCATATCCTAGAAATTGGCATGTTACGGATGTGCTTTTTCTATCTATTTTACATCCACCAAAATCTGCATCTGCATAAGCTCTCAAATCAAAGTTATCAGATTTTGGATACCATAATCCAAGATTAGGAGTCCCTTTAAGATATCTAAGGATTCACTTAACAGCTTTGAAGTGAGATAGCTTAGGATTAGCTTGGAATCTTGCACATAGCCCTACACTAAACATAATGTCAGGTCTGGTTGTAGTGAGATAAAGCAGGCTACCTATCATGCCTCTATAAGTTTTTTGATCAAAACTTTCTCCATTTTCATCCATATCTAATTTAGTGGAGGTGCTCATAGGAGTGCTAATATCTTTTGATCCATCCATGTTAAATCGTTTTAACAATTCTAATGTGTATTTTGATTGATTTAGAAATATACCATCACTTAGTTGCTTAATTTGCAGTCCTAAAAAGAAATTTAGTTCTCCCATTAGGCTGATCTCAAATTCATCACTCATATTCTTAGCAAATGATTCACATAGTGATTTATTACAAGAACCAAAAATAATATCATTAACATAAATTTGAACAATATGAAAATTAGTTTTAAAATGTTTAATAAACAATGTAGTATCAACCTTGCCTTTAGTAAAATCATTTGAAATTAAAAAAGAACTAAGCCTCTCATACCAAGCCCTAGGGGCTTGTTTTAGACCATATAGAGCCTTAGTTAGCTTAAACACATGGTTAGGAAAAAGTGAGTTTTCAAATCCGGGTGGTTGTTCGACATACACTTCTTCGGAAATAAAACCATTTAAGAATGCACTTTTGACATCCATTTGAAATAATTTGAAATCATTACTACTAGCATAGGCAAGGAGCATCCTAATGGCTTCTAATCTTGCTACCGGAGCGAAGGTCTCTTCATAATCGATACCTTCTTCTTGGTTGAAACCTTTGGCTACTAGTCTAGCCTTGTTTTTAACCACGATACCGTATTCATCTTGCTTGTTTCTAAAGACCCACTTAGTACCAATAACTAAGTGGTCATTTGGTCTAGGAACAAGCTTCCATACCTCATTCCTTTCAAATTGATTCAATTCTTCTTGCATTGCGATAACCCAAGAATCATCTTTCTAGGCATCAACAATGCATTTTGGTTCAACTTGAGAAAGAAAAGTGGCATGGGTACAAAAATCTTTGAAAGAAGGGAGAGTTTGAACCCCTTTCGATGCATCTCCTATAATTAACTCCTTGGGATGAGCATCTACATACTTCCATTCCTTGGGTAAAGAAGTTTGAAAAGAAGATGCATCCAAGTTGTCATTTTGAGGAAAGGGTTCATTCAAATTCAAATTATCCAGACCAAAATCATCATCAAAATCTTTCTTCTTAAATTCGGAAATTTCATTAAAAACCACATAAATAGATTCTTCTATAACTAAGGTTCTTTTGTTGAAAACACGAAAAGCCTTAGAAACGGAAGAATAACCAAGAAATATGCCTTCATTGGATTTTGCATCGAATTTTCCTAAGGCATCCTTTTCATTTAAAATAAAGCATTTACAACCAAAAACTTTAAAATAAGAAACATTGGGTTTTTTATCATTCCATAATTCATATGGAATTTTAGATAGGGATGGTCTCACTAGAACTCTATTCATAACATAGCAAGCCATATTCACGGCTTCGGCCCAAAAATATTTTGGTAAATTATATTCATTTAACATGGTTCTAGCTATTTCTTGCAAACTTCTATTTTTCTTTTCCACTACTCCATTTTGTTGTGTGTTGGAATAGAGAAGTTATGATTATATCCGTTTATTTCACAAAAATTTTGGAAGTCATGATTTTGAAATTCACCTCCATGATCACTTCGAATTGATGAAATCATAAAACCTTTTTCATTTTGAGTGAGTTTACAAAATTTAGAGAAACATTTGAAACAATCACTTTTGTGAGCTAAGAAATAGGTCCAAGTGTTTCTACTATAGTCATCCACAATTACAAAGGCATATTTGCTACCTCCTAAGCTTGTTATGTCAATTGGTCCAAATAAGTCCAAATGGATCAATTGCAATGGTCTAGTGGTGCTAATTTGATTTTTTGATTTGAAACTAGTTTTTATTTGTTTTCCTAGTTGACATGCATCACATACCTTGTCCTTAACGAATTTCATGTTTGGGATTCCTCTTACTAACTCTCTAGATGAAATCTTAGAAATTAGTTTCATGCTTGTATGGCCTAATCTCCTATGCCAAAGCCAAGCATCATCATTCAAAACCGAAAAACACATTTCATTACTTAATTCATCAATATTTATAGTGTAGACATTGTTTTGTTTTATAGCAATTATGGATATGTCATTGTTTGGTTTTTCAATGATGCAAACATTAGATTCAAATCTAACAACATAACCTTTATCGCATAATTGACTAATGCTTAAAAGATTATGTTTCAAACCATCAACTAGCAACACATCATGAATTGAAAAACTTGATTTATTACCTATGGTCCCCTTGCCAAAGATTTTACCCTTGTTGTTGTCTCCGAAGGTGACATACCCTTCTATTTTTTCTAGTGAGCATAGAGAAATGAGATGTATCTCCGGTCATGTGCCTTGAGCATCCACTATCAAGATACCATTTCTTACTCCTAGCTTGTGAGTTTGTCTACAAAAGAGGATGGTTTTTAGGTACCCATTTGATTTTGGGTGCCTTACAAATTGATCTACTTAATTTGTAATTTAACATTGAATTGTTTATGGTTCCTATAGGAACCCATATCAATTTTTGTGGACTAATTTTCTTGAATGGACATTTGTAAGCAACATGTCCCGTTTTACCACAAAAATTATATTTCAAATGGGGTGATACATGTAATGTAGGACCTTTAATGAAGGTGGTGGGATTTTGGTGAGAACCACTCACAAATCCGATTCCACTTCTATTTTCGACGTGACCCTTGTTAGCAAGGATCATGTCCAAGCCCTTGCTACCGACCTTAAACTTGTTTAGGGTCTCTTTGAGTAGCAAGTTCTCCCTTTTTGTTGCATCTAAGTGTTCACACTTAGAGCATGGGGGTAGAGAAGGGGTTTGAAGACTATTGAACTTACTTTGTAATAAAGCATGTTCTTTCTTAAGCAAATTGAACTTCTTACTAATAGTTCTACATTCATCAAATAACTCATGAAAAGCACTAGAAAGTTCATCGAAAGATAAATCTTCATTAAATAACTCACTAACCTCTTCTCCTAATGCCATTAGCGCGAAGGTGGCCTCCTCTTTGCTTGCTTCTTCAACCTCGGAGTCACTTGAATCATCCCACGTGGCCTTCAAAGCTTTTTTCTTCTTGAATTGCTTCTTCTTGGCTTGAGAGCATTCATTCTTGAAGTGTCCCGCTTCTTGCATTCATAGCAAATAACTTGGTCCTTTTGTGTTCAAATTTATTTTTTGTGTCATTTTTAAATTTATTCTTTCTTATAAATTTCTTAAACTTTCGAGTTAAAAGTGCAATGTCATTGTCACTGTCCTCATCACTTGATGTTCCTTTCAAGTGGTCTTCTTTTGTTCTAAGTGTCATATCCTTCCTGTTCTTTGGAAGGGGGTTCTCAAGCTCTTCATGAGCATGGCACGCCATCTCGTAGGTCATTAGAGACCCAATAAGTTCTTCAAGTGGAAATACTTTAAGATCCTTGGCCTCTTGAATGGCCGTGACCTTTGGATCCCAACTCTTTGGAAGGGATCTTAAAATTTTAGTTACCAATTCAAAATTAGAAAAACCTTTACCAAGAGCTTTAAGTCCATTGATGACATCCGTAAAGCGGGTGTACATGTCTCCAATGGACTCATTTGGTTTCATCTGAAAAAAGTTCATAGGAATGCACAAGAATGTTGATTTTGGACTCTTTCACTCGGCTAGTGCCTTCATGAGTGATTTCAAGAGTGCGCCAAATATCAAATGTCAATTCACAAATAGAAATCCAATTAAACTCATTCTTATCAAGCGCACAAAATAAGGCATTCATAGCCTTTGCATTGAAAGCAAAAATCTTCCTTTCCGACTCATTCCACTCACTCATCGGAAGAGAAGATTTTGCAAAGGCATTTTCAACAATGTTCCAAAGTTCGAAGTCTATAGAAATGAGAAAAATTCTCATACGAGTCTTCCAATACGTATAATCCGACCCATTAAATATAGGTGGACGAGTAATGGAGTGACCCTCTTGCACACCGGAGTAGGCCATCTCTCTTGGGTTTTAAACCAAAATGAGAGCAAACCTTGCTCTGATACCAATTGTTAGGATCTAAAAAGCACTAAGAGGGGGGGGGGGGGTGAATTAGTGCAGCGGATTAAAATCGTACTTTTGAAACCGATTTTACACAAACACAAGTTCGTAGGAAGATTTCGATTTGACGAAAGAGAACTTGAAAGTAATTGCTTAAGTAAAGGAAATAACAAGGAACTAAACAACTTGCAGCTAAGTAATGAAATGATTCAAAAATGTAAACACTCACACATTCATGAACACAATGATGTATAGTGGTTCAGTCAAATAACCAACATCCACTCTTGAAGCCTTCACGATGAGGCTCTGCTCTTCCACTAGCAAATCCTTTGAAGGGGAAGGACCAAATACCCCTTTTACAACCCTTTACAAGAGGTTCACACTCTTACAAGATTTCTCAAGAACAAGGAGGAGGTGAATACTTAGCAAGAGACAAGACTTTTCAAGACTAATCAAAGACTTTAACTCAAGATTTTTAAATCTCAAAAGGGTTGCCTTTCAGCTGAGAAAGGGGGGGTATTTATAGATCCAAAGTGGATTCAAATTTGGGCTCCAAATTTGAAATCAAATTTGGAGTTCCCGTTTCTGGCGGTGTCAGATGCTGTGCCACCGCCTGTCAGAGGCGGTGCCACCACCTGTGTTAGTTTGTCGATCGACACACAGGGCTGATACCACCGCCTCACCAGCGGTGCTACACGCTGCTCAGAGTTTGAGCTACAATGAGTCGAGCGGTGCTATCGCCCCACCAGCGGTGCCACCGCCCCAGGCTAGGCGATTCAACCACCTGGCCCATTCAGCCAAGGCTGAATGGGCCCTGTTTAAGGCCCAACTCGGCCTAGTAGAGGCCCGGTTGGCCCCCACTGAATTTAGGCAGGATTTTTTCTAAATCCTTGCTCTACTCATGTGCAAACTACAAACTTAAAAACATAACTCAAGGTGATTTGACCCGACACTCTTCAAGCCAACTTCCGACGAGCTTTACGGCGAGATTCCGGCAGGCTTCCGATGCTTCCCTCGGATTGCTTCCAGCGGACTCCCAGCATACTCTCGGATTGTATGGTGAGCTCAACGAGTCTTCGGCTAGCTTCCGAATCTTCCCGGTAAGTTCCGCGAACCTTCAACAATCTTTGTGATGAACTTCCGAAAACATCGGCAAGTCCCTAATTCGATCTTGGATGGTTCCGGCAACACTTCCGAAGATCTCTCGGACTTCTGATGAACTCTTGAACCCCCGACGGACTTGACCTCGGTCAATCGCTTTATGTTTTCTTCCCATCATAGTTGTTTCTGTACACTTATCTCGACAAAGTAGATTAGAACAAATATTTTACCAATTGACTTCATCATCAAAATCCGAGATTTAACAGCCACCTCCTATTTATTAGGATCTAAAAGGCACTAAGAGGGGGGGGTGAATTAGTGCAGCGGATTAAAATCGTACTTTTGAAACCGATTTTGCAAAAACACAAGTTCGTAGGAAGATTTCGATTTGGCGAAAGAGAACTTGAAAGTAATTGCTTACGTAAAGGAAATAACTATGAACTAATCAACTTGCAGCCAAGTAATGAAATGATTCAAGAATGTAAACATTCACACATTTATGAACACAATGATGTATAGTGGTTCGGTCAAATGACCTACATCCACTCTTGAAGCCTTTACGATGAGGCTCCGCTCTTCCACTAGCAAATCCTTTGAAGGGGAAGGACCAAATACCCCTTTTACAACCCTTTACAAGAAGTTCACACTTTTACAAGATTTCTCAAGAAGAAGAAGGAGGTGAACACTTAGCAAGAACAAGACTTTTCAAGACTTTTCAAAAGCTCAAGACTAAGATTCTAACTCTCAAAAGGGTGCCCTTTCAGCTAAGAAAGGGGGGGTATTTATAGATCCAAAATGGATTCAAAATTTGGCTCCAAATTTGAAATCAAATTTGGAGTTCCCGCTCGGTGTCGAGGTGGTGCCATCGCACGTCGAGGGGGTGCCATCGCTGTGTCGGCCTGGCCGATCGACACACGGGGCGGTACCACCGCTTCTGTGAGGGCGGTTCCACCGCCTGTCTGTGTACAGGGGAGGTGCTACCGCTCCAGCCAGGCGATCCCACCGCCCCAGGCTGGGCGGTGCCACCGCCCCAGGTTGGGTGGTTCAACCGCTTGGCCCATTCAGCCAAAGCCGAATGGGCCTTGTTTAAGCCCCAACTTGGCCTAGTAGAGGCCCGGTTGGCCCCCACTGAATTTAGGCAGGATTTTTTTCTAAATCCTTGCTCTACTCATGTGCAAACTATGAACTTAAAAACATAACTCAACGTGATTTGATCCGACACTCTTCAAGTCAACTTCTGGCGAGCTTTACGGTGAGATTCCGACAGGCTTCCGATACTTCCCTCGGATTGCTTCCAGTGGACTCCCAGCATACTCCCAGATTGTATGGCGAGCTCAACGAGTCTTCGGCTAGCTTCCGAATCTTCCCGGTAAGTTCCGCGAACCTTCGACGATCTTTGAGATGAACTTCTAAAAACTTCGGCAAGTCCCTGATTCGATCTTGGATGGTTCTAGCAACACTTCCGAAGATCTCTCGGACTTCCGATGAACTCTTGAACCCCCGACGGACTTGACCTCGGTAAATCACTTTATGTTTTCTTCCCATCATAGTTGTTCTTGCACACTTATCTCGACAAAGTAGATTAGAACAAATATTTCACCAATTGACTTCATCATCAAAATTCGAGATTCAACAATCTCCCCCTTTTTGATGATGACAATCAATTGGTGATGGAGTTACTCTTAACTCCCCCTATCTATATGCCATAAAAAAAAATTGCTTGAATTCAATTTTTGAATTCAACACAATAAATTTAACATATTAAAGAAAAACTTCATGATGTACTTAATGATGACAAAGTTGATGTTGGACATTAAGATGTCAAATAGGTATCAAAGATATCAATGAAATATATATAATTAAAAACATGATATCAAGAACCTAAATAAGCAATTTAACTTGCAATAACTTGTAAAGCATGGGAAATGCATATAACTGTCAACGTATGGCAATACACATATTATTTCTCCCCCTTTGTCATCAACAAAAAAGAAACGAGGGATTCATATGTAACAATAAAGGATGGCCGAAAAATATCACAAATGTGGAAAAGGAAATCATTCAGAAAGCCGAAAATCATTTCACAGTGCCCAAGAAGATGTAATGAAGATAATACAACATATATGTCTAACTGCATAGACGTGAAAGTTGCACACAAGTTTACAACGTTCAAAAAGAAAATACAGCAAGCTACTCCTCAGGAGGAATGCCAAGATGCCTATACATGTGATCTATCTTTTGGTTCATCTTCCGCATTTCCTTTAAAATTTCAATTTGCTATAATTTTACTTCATTTAACTATCTCATGATTGGATCGTCAAAAGGTGGAGCAGAAACTGGCACTGATGTAGCTGCAACAAAAGGATCAGGAGGAGGAGATTCATTTCCCCTAAAGACTGGTGTTTCAGGATAGTCTACTAGTGGGGGAGGTATATCACTTCTCCTAGGTTGTCTAACCCCTATTCCATGCTCGAATGTACACCTAAGTCGCCTAAGTAGTTTAACGTCAATGATATTAAATCTGTCCACTTGTATTGCTTCTTCATTTGGTGGAATGCAAATATTATGGGGATGCAATAGTTTAGTTATTAAACCTCCATATGGTAACATTGATCCTTTAGAAAGGACCTCTATCATGTGCTGCCGGATTAGGTATCCAAAACAAAAATGTTGTCTGGTCATGATCCAATATAAGGTACCTAACTCAGTGAAACTGATCTCATCATGATGAAACTGTTTAGGAATGACAATGCTTACAAGAATGTGATGTAAAATTTTAGAGTTAAAAGGTAATAAATGTTCACAACTCTTGGGGATTATACCTAAATTTGGGTTTGCAAATACGGTTTCTAAAGCTTCAGCGTGGGTGGCACTAACTATGTCCATATCCCATTTTCCTCTAAAATAACACCCTAACTCTTTCTCAACAATTCCAATTAATGAGCATATAGTATTATCAAATATTTGGATCTCATTACCTAGAAGATAAGTTGACAAGCCATCATCATTCACGCTTAAATTACCATAGAATAATTTAACCAAGCGTGGATAAACAGGTTCAATAATTTACAAAATGGGTAAGGCCTCTAAGTCTGCAAACCACATGATAGGTTCTAGGCTCCCTAATTGATTCAAATCAACATATTTTCCTTTATGAATGGGTCTAGAACCAAGTTCAGAAAATCTAAGGGAAGCTTCTTGTGATTTAAATAAGGATTGGTCAAATGAATCTACCTCCATCCTTTTTCCTTTGTCTCTTGATGTTCTTTTAGGAGCCATTTCTATTTAGGATAGATTAATAACCAATTGAAGAAAAGAATTAAACTAGACAAGAAAAGGAAAGAGAAATAATTCTATTTTTACCTTAGATTGTTCCTTTGAGATGTAGGGAGCTTGAATCAAAGTAAGATCTCCTTCTTAGGCTTCTAGAGGGAAGGAATGACACTTGGGAGGGTTTAGAGGAGTGTAGAGAGGTGAGGAAGAGAACTCTCGGGTTAGGGGGGTGGTTCTACCGCCGGCCCTAACTCACCCCTTATAAAAGGGGTGTTCGGGCGGTACTACCGCTTCAAAAGAAAGGTTCTACCGCATGGGGTCGACTACCTGCTGCGGTACTACTACAGGTAGCACAAAAATCCGCCTTTCATATATATTTTTTTTAAAAAAAAATTTGTTCTTAGAGATGGGATGAAGTCAGAAAGAATTTGATGAAAATAAATCCAAGAGGAAAAATCAAAAAGATTTGGAATCAAATCGATGAAAACCATAATTTCAAGGAAAGATATCAACAAATAGAGCTTACTTATTTGGATAGTTTAACATACCTAATTCCCTTCTAATAAAATCAAATTATTCCTCATTAAAAGGTTTCATAAAAATGTTCGCTAATTGATGATTTGTATCAACAAATTCAAGGGTGACATCTCTACTACTTACATGATCACGTATAAAATGATGCCTAATGTCAATGTGCTTAGTTCGAGAGTGTTGAATCGGACTTTTAGTTAGACAAATAGCACTCGTGTTATCACATTTTATAGGAATATTTTTTAAGTAAATTCTATAGTCTTCTAGTGTATTTTTCATCCAGATAACCTATGCACAGCATGCACTTGCAGCTATATATTCAGCTTCTACCGTATATAGTGCAACCGAATTTTGTTTCTTGGAAGTCCAAGAAACAAGTGCATGTCCTAGAAATTGACATGTTCCAGATGTGCTTTTTCTATCTATTTTACATCCACCAAAATCCGCATCTGCATAAGCTTTCAAATCAAAGTTATCAGATTTTGGATACCATAATCCAAGATTAGGGGTTCCTTTAAAATATCTAAGAATCCTCTTAACAGCTTTCAAGTGAGATAGCTTAGGATTAGCTTGGAATCTTGCACATAGCCCTACATTGAACATGATGTCAGGTCTGGTTGCAGTGAGATAAAGCAGGCTACCTATCATGCCCCTATAAGTTTTTTGATCAAAACTTTCTCCATTTTCATCCATATCTAATTTAGCGGAGGTGCTCATAGGAGTGCTAATATCTTTTGATCCATCCATGTTAAATCGTTTTAACAATTCCAATGTGTATTTTGATTGATTTAGAAATATACCATCACTTAGTTGCTTGATTTGTAGTCCTAAAAAGAAATTTAGTTCTCCCATTAGGCTCATCTCAAATTCATCACTCATATTCTTAGCAAATGATTCACATAGTGATTTATTACAAGAACCAAAAATAATATCATCAACATAAATTTGAACAATAAGAAAATTATTTTTAAAATGTTTAATAAACAATATAGTATCAACCTTGCCTTTAGTGAATTCATTTGAAATTAAAAAAGAACTAAGCCTCTCATACCAAGCCCTAGGGGCTTATTTTAGACCATATAGAGCCTTAGTTAGCTTAAACACGTGGTTAGGAAATAGAGAGTTTTCAAATCCGGGTGGTTGTTCGACATACACTTCTTCGGAAATAAAACCATTTAAGAATGCACTTTTGACATCCATTTGAAATAATTTGAAATCTTTACTACTAGCATAGGCAAGGAGCATCCTAATGGCTTCTAATCTTACCACCGGAGCGAAGGTCTCTTCGTAATTGATACCTTCTTCTTGGTTGAAACCTTTGGCCACTAGTCTAGCCTTGTTTCTAACCACGATACCATATTCATCTTGCTTGTTTCTAAAGACCCACTTAGTACCAATAACTAAGTGGTCATTAGGTCTAGGAACAAGCTTCCATTCCTCATTCCTCTCAAATTGATTCAATTCTTCTTGCATTGCGATAACCCAAGAATCATCTTTCAAGGCATCAACAATGCATTTTGGTTCAACTTGAGAAAGAAAAGCGGCATAGGCACAAAAATCTTTGAAAGAAGAGTGAGTTTGAACCCCTTTCGATGCATCTCCTATAATTAACTCCTTGGGATGAGCATCTATATACTTCCATTCCTTGGGTAAGGAAGTTTGGGAAGAAGATGCATCCAAGTTGTCATTTTGAGGAGAGGGTTCATTCAAATTCAAATTATCAAGACCAAAATCATCATCAAAATCTTTCTTCTTAAATTCAAAAATTTCATTAAAAACCACATGAATAGATTCTTCTATAACTAAGGTTCTTTTGTTGAAAACACAAAAAGCCTTAGAAACCGAAGAATAACCAAGAAATATGCCTTCATTGGATTTTGCATCGAATTTTCCTAACGCATCCTTTTCATTTAAAATAAAACATTTACAACCAAAAACTTTAAAATAAGAAACATTGGGTTTTTTATCATTCCATAATTCATATGGAGTTTTAGAGAGGGATGGTCTCACTAGAACTCTATTCATAACATAACAAGCCATATTCATGGCTTCGGCCCAAAAATATTTTGGTAAATTATATTCATTTAACATGGTTCAAGCCATTTCTTGCAAACTTCTATTTTTCCTTTCCACTACTCCATTTTGTTGTGGATTTCTTGGAGTAGAGAAGTTATGATTGTATCCATTTATTTCACAAAAATTTTAGAAGTCATGATTTTGAAATTCACCTCCATGATCACTTCGAATTGATGAAATCATAAAACCTTTTTCATTTTGAGTGAGTTTACAAAATTTAGAGAAACATTTGAAACAATCACTTTTATTAGCCAAGAAATAGGTCCAAGTGTATCTACTATAGTCATCCACAATTACAAAGGCATATTTACTACCTCCTAGGCTTGTTATGTCAATTGGTCCAAATAAGTCCAAATGGATCAATTGCAATGGTCTAGTGGTGCTAATTTGATTTTTTGATTTGAAACTAGTCTTTATTTGTTTTCCTAGTTGACATGCATCACTTACCTTATCCTTAACAAATTTCATGTTTGGGATACCTCTTACTAATTCTCTAGATGAAATCTTAGAGATTAGTTTCATGCTTGCATGGCCTAATCTCCTATGCCAAAGCCAAGCATCATCATTCAAAACCGAAAAGCATATTTCATTACTTAATTCATCAAAATTTATGGTGTAGACATTGTTTTGTTTTAAAGCAATCATGGATATGTTATTGTTGGGTTTTTTAATAATGCAAACATTACATTCAAATCTAACAACATAACCTTTATCACATAATTGACTAATACTTAAAAGATTATGTTTTAAACCATCAACTAGTAACACATCATCAATTGAAAAACTTGATTTGTTACCTATGGTTCCTTTGCCAATGATTTTACCCTTGTTGTTGTCTCCGAAAGTGACATATCCTTCTTCTTTGCTAGTGAGCATAGAGAAATGAGATGGATCTCCGGTCATGTGCCTTGAGCATCCACTATCAAGATACCATTTTTTGCTCCTAGCTTGTGAGTTTGTCGACAAAAGAGGATGGTTTTTAGGTACCCATTTGATTTTGGGTGCCTTCAAATTGATCTACTTACTTTGTAATTTATCATTGAATTGTTTATGGTTCCTTTAGGAACCCATATCAATTTTTGTGGATTAATTTTCTTGAATGGACATTTATAAGCAACATGTCCCGTTTTGCCACAAAAATTACATTTCAAATGGGGTGATACATGCAATGTAGGCCCTTTAACGAAGGTGGTGGGATTTTGGTGAGAACCTCTCACAAATCCGATTCCACTTCTATTTCCGACGTGACCTTTGTTAGCAAGGTTCATGTCCAAGCCCTTGCTACCGACCTTAAACTTATTTAGGGTCTCTTTGAGTAGCAAGTTCTCCCTCTTTGTTGCATCTAAGTCTTCACACTTAGAGCATGGGGGTAGAGAAGGGTTTTGAAGACTATTGAACTTACTTTGAAATAAAGCATGCTCTTTCTTAAGCAAATTGAACTTCTTACTAATAGTTCTACATTCATCAAATGACTCATGAAAAGCCATAGAAAGTTCATCGAAAGATAATTCTTCATTAAGTAACTCACTAACCTCTTCTCCTAATGCCATTAGTACGAAGTTTGCCTCCGTTTTGTTGCTAGCTTCTTCAACCTCGGAGTCACTTGAATCATCCCACGTGGCCTTCAAGGCTTTTTTCTTCTTGAATTGCTTCTTCTTGGCTTGAGGGCATTCAATCTTGAAGTGTCCCGGCTTCTTGCATTCGTAGCAAATAACTTGGTCCTTTTTGTGTTCAAATTTACTTTTTGTGTCATTTTTAAATTTGTTCTTTCTTATAAATTTCTTAAACTTACGAGTTAGAAGTGCAATGTCATTGTCACTGTCCTCATCACTCGATGTTCCTTTCAAGTGGTCTTCTTGTGTTCTAAGTGCCATATCCTTCCTGTTCTTTGGAAGGGGGTTCTCAAACTCTTCATGAGCATGACACATCATCTCATAGGTCATTAGACATCCAATAATCTCTTCAAGCGGAAATACTTTAAGATCCTTGGCCTCTTGAATGGCCGTGACCTTTGGATCCCAACTCTTTGGAAGGGATCTTAAAATTTTAGTTACCAATTCAAAATTAGAAAAACCTTTACCAAGAGCTTTAAGTCCATTGATGACATCCGTAAAGCGGGTGTACATGTCTCCAATGGACTCATTTGGTTTCATCCGAAAAAGTTCATAGGAATGCACAAGAATGTTGATTTTGGACTCTTTCACTTAGCTAGTGCCTTCATGAGTGATTTCAAGAGTGCACCAAATATCAAATGCCGATTCACAAATAGAAACCCGATTAAACTCATTCTTATCAAGCGTACAAAATAAGGCATTCATAGCCTTTGCATTGAGAGCAAAAATCTTCCTCTCCGACTCTTTCCACTCACTCATCGGAAGAGAAGATTTTGCAAAGCCATTTTCAACAATGTTCCAAAGTTCGAAGTCCATGGAAATGAGAAAAATCCTTATACGAGTCTTCCAATATGTATAATCCGACCCATTAAACATAGGCGGACGAGTAATGGAGTGACCCTCTAGCATACTGAAGTAGGCCATCTCTCTTGGGTTTTAAACAAATATGAGAGCAAACCTTGCTCTGATACCAATTGTTAGGATCTAAAAGGCACTAAGAGGGGGGGGGGTGAATTAGTGCAGCAGATTAAAATCGTACTTTTGAAACCGATTTTGTAAAAACACAAGTTCGTAGGAAGATTTCGATTTGGCGAAAGAGAACTTGAAAGTAATTGCTTACGTAAAGGAAATAACTATGAACTAATCAACTTGCAGCCAAGTAATGAAATGATTCAAGAATGTAAACACTCACACATTTATGAACACAATGATGTATAGTGGTTCGGTCAAATGACCTACATCCACTCTTGAAGCCTTTACGATGAGGCTCCGCTCTTCCACTAGCAAATCCTTTGAAGGGGAAGGACCAAATACCCCTTTTACAACCCTTTACAAGAAGTTCACACTTTTACAAGATTTCTCAAGAAGAAGGAGGAGGTGAACACTTAGCAAGAATAAGACTTTTCAAGACTTTTCAAAGCTCAAGACTAAGATTCTAACTCTCAAAAGGGTGCCCTTTCAGCTGAGAAAGGGGGGGTATTTATAGATCCAAAATGGATTCAAAATTGGGCTCCAAATTTGAAATCAAATTTGGAGTTCCCGGTTCTGGGTGTCAAAGGCGGTGCCACCGCCTATAAGAGGCGTTGCCACCGCCTTTCAGAGGCGGTGCCACCGCCTTTCAGAGGCGGTGCCACCGCCTGTGTCAGTCTACTAACTGACACACAAGGGCGGTACCATCGCCCCAGGCAGGCGGTGCTACCGCTCTAGTCTAGTGATCAAGGCGGTTCCATGCGCCACCAAAGGTTCCACCGCTGCGCTCGTATGCTGAGGTGGTGCTACGCTCCAGCCAGGCGGTCCCACCACCCCAGGCTAGGCGGTGCCACCGCCCTAGGCTGGGCGGTTCAACTGCCTGGCCCATTCAGCCAATGCCGAATGGGCCTTGTTTAAGCCCCAACTTGGCCCAGTAGAGGCTCGGTTGGCCCCCACTGAATTTAGGCAGGATTTTTTTCTAAATCCTTGCTCTACTCATGTGCAAACTATGAACTTAAAAACATAACTCAACATGATTTGATCCGACACTCTTCAAGTCAACTTCCGGTGAGCTTTACAGCGAGATTCCGGCAGGCTTCCGATGCTTCCCTCGGATTGCTTCCAGTGGACTCCCAGCATACTCCCAGATTGTATGGCGAGCTCAATGAGTCTTCGGCTAGCTTCCGAATCTTCTCGGTAAGTTCCGTGAACCTTCGACGATCTTTGAGATGAACTTCCGAAAACTTCGGCAAGTCCCTGATTCGATCTTGGATGGTTCCGGTAACACTTCCGAAGATCTCTCGGACTTCCAATGAACTCTTGAACCCCCGACGGACTTGACCTCGGTAAATCACTTTATATTTTTTTCCCATCGTAGTTGTTCCTGCACACTTATCTCGACAAAGTAGATTAGAACAAATATTTCACCAATTGACTTCATCATCAAAATCCGAGATTCAACACTATTCGTCTCTCCCCAGAGAGAGAGGTGCATCGTCGCAATCCCTGCTGTGTGGATACCGCTAGAGAGGAGGACGCTTGACCTCCTTCATCCTCTCCTACTGATCTGCAAGAATTCAGAGATATACGATCTCCCTAGGTATCTTCTTTTACACATGCAGTTTTTGCGGATTTGTTTTAACGCACCGATCTTTACACGACGACGGAAACTTTCTACGGGAAATCTAGGGTTTTGTTTTCTATTCTTCCGCTGCGTATGTGATATCGCTCCCCCTTGTGGATTTCCCAACAATGAGAACATGATTCATGCATTAGGAGAATCGAGTCATCGAATTCAAAAGAAAATCCAAGTATCAAATGCATTCAAGCCATCAATGCACAATAAATCATGATTTTAATCAAAATAAAGTTATGATTCCTGATATTTAGAAGTTATGAATCATTTAAAGAATCTCATTCTAGCTCAATTCATTAACTCCAAATTCATCTTTAAAATCACATACGAGATTCACAAAATAAATGAATTTATAGATCTCGAATAGATGGAAAATGTAATTTAAGTATAAAGTGAATTTGACTTTTCATAGGAATGTTCAAAGAAGATATATTTATTATTATTATTATTTATTAATTTTTTATATAAAAGCCTAGTATCATCGTATAGTTCCGAAATAAGGTTTCATCAAATCCATTAAGACCACATCATTTCAAAAACATAGGATTTCAAATTGTAAAATCAAGCATGATACAAACGTTTTCATTGAAATCATTTTTTGAGTTAGTGCTAGTATGTTGTAGCCTTAATAATTATGGTGCATAAACAATCAATGTATGACTCTTAAGGATCCAAGCTAGTGAGCTTAATCATGTATCATAGAGGTATCGTTACCCACTCCTAGCTTGCGATGGTTAAGATTCTTAAATAAGAAGATTTTTCGGTACCCATTTGACCTTCGGTGTCTCACAAATTGATCTACTCATTTTGTCATATTGCATTGAATTATTTATGGTCCCTTTAGAAATCCATATCAATTTATGTGGATTTAGTTTCTTAAACAGACATTTGTAAACAACATATCTAGGTTTGCAACAAAAGTTATACTTTGTGTGTGGTCATACATGCAATGCAGGTCCTTTAATGAAAGTTGTTAAATTTCAGTGAGAACCACTCATGAATCCGATTCCATTTCTTTTTTTAACATGACCCTTATTTGCATGGATCATGTCCAAGGCCTTGCTACTGACCTTAAATTTATCTAAGGTCTCTTTGATTAGCAAGTTCTCCTTTTTAATTTTCTCTAAGTGTTCACACTTAGAGCATATAAGCAAAGAAGGAGTATTAAGTTTAAGACTATCAAATTTATCAACTAAGAGAGCATGCTCCTTTTTCAAGGAATTAAACTTTTTACTTATTAGCACTTTAGTAGGGGGTCATCGTCGTTGAGTCACGATCCGTCGATCAATAATGGCACTCGGTTGGGTCTGGAGCTCTCGTTGGGTAGTCATATTTAGTAGGTGGCTTTGGGCAATCTCGTTTTGTCCCAACTTGAGTTTCAAACACAACACATAGAAGATTGGATGGATTCGAGAGCTGGTGGGTAAGTCCAATCTGTATGTTACTTCTCCGATGTGCTCCAAAATCTGGTAGGGTCTATAGAATCGAGGTGAAAGCTTCATGGATGCTTTGGTCTGGATTGATATTTGGTTGTATGGCTAGAACCATAGGAAGACTCAATCTCCTACTAAAAATTCTCTTTCGCCTTTGTGTTGATCATATTATTGTTTCATCCTTACTTGAGCTATAGTGAGATTATCTTTTAGCAACTTTAGCATTTTGTCTTTGTCCTGTAGTTCCCTTTCTACTTGTTCTACTTTAGAGGTGCCCAACACATATTTTAGGATTACAAGGGGAGGTCGGCCATACATAGCCTTATAGGGAGTACATTTTGTGGATGAATGATAAGTTGTATTATACCACCACTTGGCCCAGGGAAGCCACTTTGTCCATATTTTTGGTTGGTCACTGTTGAAGCATCTGAGGTATGTCTCCAAGCACCTGTTCACCACTTCAGTCTAGCCATCGGTTTATGGGTGATGTGCCATAATCATCTTCAATTTAGTGCCTTGCATCTGGAATAACTCTATCCAAAATTTGCTTATGAAGACCCTATCACAATTACTTACAATAGATCTCAGCATCTCATGCAATTTTATAATATTCTCCATAAAGATTCGAGTAATACTAGAAGCAGTGTAGGGATTACGAATAGTGCAAAAGTGAGCATACTTTGTAAGACAATCAACCACTATAAGAATTATACATTTTCCTTAAGATGAGGGAAGCCCTTCGATGAACTCTATTGATATATCAGTCCATATTGAGTCTGGGATGGGTAGAGATTGCATCTTTCCGGGACTTGCCACTGTCTCGCCTTTATGTCGTTGGCATACAATACATTGTGCTACAAATTCAGCAATAATATTTTTCATCTCTACCTAATAAAAATTTTGTTTAATTCTCTTATAGGTTCTAAAGAACCTGAAGTGTCCGACCGTAGGTGTGGAATGCATCTCTTGAAGGATGGTCTTTATGTAAGTAGAATTTGGCACACGCATAATACATCCCTTATAGCGTAAGTCTTTTGAGTCCCAACTGTAATGAGACGCGGAGCTTGGTACTTCCTCCAATTTTTTTATGATCTTACTAGTCTTCGGATCATCTTGCTATTCCCTCCTAATATCTACAAGGAAGTTGCTGATCAAAAAAAATTTCAGCTTGCTCGGGTAACCGCGAAAGCGCATCTGCAACAATATTCTCTTTCCCCTTTTTGTAAGTTATTTCATAATCATATCCAAGAAGCTCTGTTGCCCATTTTTGCTGCTCGAGGGAAGATATCTTCTGCTTCAAGAAATATTTTAGGCTTTTATGGTCGGTCTTGATTTGAAAGCGTCACCCGATCAAGTATGGTCTCCATTTGGCCACCGCATGCAAAATCACGAGCATCTCCTTATCATAAATAATCATCTTGAGATGGGAAGGAGATAACGTCTTACTGGTATAAGCAAGAGGGTGGCCATCTTGCATTAGTATAGCAACAATTCTGACTCCGGAGGCATCGACTTCAATAACAAGTCTTGCCGAAGTCGGGTAGCGCTAGTACAAACGTTGTCGACATTGTGGCTTTAAGTTCATCGAAGGTAGTGGTGGCTTTGTCTGACTATTGGAAAGTATATTTTTTTAGTAAGGAAGTAAGGGGTGCACTGATCTTTTCATAGTTTTTCACGAACTTGCGATAGTAGCTCGTTAAACCGAGAAAGCCGTGTAGCAATTTTATGTTCCTCAGGGTCGGCCAATTTTGCATTGCTTCAATTTTGGGGTCCATTGCCACACCTTCCTCTGATATGATATGCCCAAAATATTCCACCTTCTATTGAAAAAGCTACACTTTAATTTTTTGATAAAAAGAATATGTCCTCGTAAAATCATCAAAACAAGTCATTAAGTGTTGAAATGACTTTCAAGAGAAGGGCTATAAATAAGGATATCATCAAAGAAAGCTAGCACAAACATACGAAGATAACTCTAGAAAATATCATTTATAAGGCTCTAGAAGGTAGAGGGAGCATTGGTGAGACCAATGGGCATTACTAGAAATTTGTAGTGGCCGTTGTGCGTTCGAAAGGTGATTTTTGGTATGTTTTCTTCACACACTCATGTTTGTTGATACCCGGATCAAAGGTCCAGCTTTTGTGAAGACTCATGCTCCCTTTAATTCATCAAGAAATTCATCTACTACTGAAATAGGGTACTTGTCCTTAATGGTTATGCCATTTGAGAGCTCGATAATCAATGCACATTCGCTATGTTTCATCCTTCTTTCGTACGAGGAGCACCAATAAAGTGTAGGGGATGCAACTTGGCCAAATAACTCCTATTTCAAGTATCTCTTTTACAATCCTTCCTATTTCATCCTTCTAGAGATGTGGATACCGATATGACCGAGTGTTTGCTGGAGGTTTGCCCAGAAGAATCGGTGTTCGATAATCATGCTAGTGGGTAGGAGGTAGGCTGCGCGGTTTGTCAAATATATTTAAAAATTTAGCAAGCAAGGGAAGTAGGTTTGGGTCTTCAAATTCAGTTGGCTCTCCCTTATATTGCTGCTCAAGTTATACTAAAAAGCCACTTCATGTTTTGTGTAAAACTTTCTCCATTCGTTGTGTGCAAATCATCATTACGTCGCCCCCACGTTTCCCGTGTAGAATCACTTGTTTTTCCTTACTATAAAATTTCATAATTACTTTCAAAAAATTTTAGGAAACATCACCCAATGTCATCAGCATTCAATACTGAGTGCAACCTCATAATCATCAAGAGGGAGGAGGAAGAAATCTACAATTATCTCTTGGTCCTGCAGCAATAGTTTCACCCACGGGCACCTATGATCACATTTTAAAATTTGTTCGTCGAAGACCTTAACATCAAACCTACTGTAATTTTCGATAGGTAAGGCCATCCAGATAGCAATCTTTTTGTTCATAAGATTATTAGTACTCTCGATGTCAATAAGAACAATGATCGGTTGTTGCTTTAGAAGTCCTCTCACTTTCATCATTTGCGGGTTCGCGTAACTAGCAAGGGCATGCATCGTAATATCAACCAGTTGCTGTTCTTCATCGGTGACCTCTTCCTCATGTACCTGGATCTCCTCCTCCATGTCTTCAAGAGGTTCAATCAGTAGGAGGCGGCCCCTTTTGCAACGATGATCGTGGTTCCACGGCTCATCGCAATGCCAACAAAGACCCTTTGTTAATCGGTCACGTAGTTCTTCTCTTCTCAATTTTTTTGGTAGCGAAGGATGGCTGGGAATAGAAGGTGGTTTATATTCCATGGGCCTAGGAGAGGTTCTCATCCTCTGAGCATCTTGGTTGAGCCGTTCTTCTTGTATTCGGGTGAAAGAAATCACAACCATCACTGTATGGGGCTGCCATGCTTTAACCTCCCCTTTTATCTCTGGCTTGAGTCCTTCGATGAATGTTCCTAACAATTAATAATTAGTCCAATCATGAGCAAGGTAGGATAGCTTCTCAAACCTAGTCTGGTACTCTTGAATCATAGAGGTTTGTCTAATCTTTGCGAGTTGGCCATCAATATTTTCATACTCCATAGGTCCGAAATGGTTCAGCAGTGCATTCTTAAATTGATACCATGTCAGAGCCCCATGATTGTATTCTAGTCAATTGTATCATTACATAGTATCTCCTTCAGGGTGGATGATAGCAATTTCCACCATAGCATCATCCGATGTTCGGTAGTAGCGAAAGTAACGTTCGACGCACGAAATCCACCCCGCCGAGTCTCCTTCTTCCCATCATGGGAAGTCCACCATCATGCATGGCTGAAGCATGTCCAAGGTTGTCACTCCTTCTCTAGAGGCCTCTTTGAATTCTCTCCTCATTGAAATTTGGTTGAACTCGATGGTTGTCCATTTTTGAATTCTGCAAACAAAGCACGTAATTTGTCCTCCAAGCGCGATTCAAGCCACGATTCAATCCAAGATGCCAATGCTTCAAATTCGGCATCAATTAGATCATGAGAAGCCATAGCATATGCCTATAGATCAGAGATATCCTTGTCTTTTTTCTGTTGATGGGTTAATGACATGGGGTGGTGGAAGGTTCGGACAATAGATCGATGATAGAAGGGTTGACTGTAATAGTTTACTGTTTTGGGCTATGATATTTTACATTGTTAGGATTATGAAAATAGGTTATGATGGCTGCATCTTAAGGCTAGAGGGATGCCCTAAAGATATCTTGGTTGGTGGCAGCAAGGTGGCTAGGGTTTGGTAGGTTATGAAGAAGAGAAAGACAAAGGTACAGCACTAGATTTTTCACCGAAAAAATTCCAATAGTAAAGATGCAATTTTTTTTCAGCAATTCTCAACAAAGATTCAAGTAAAACTCAAAGGGAATCTACTAGTAAGGGAGGGGTAATGCTGTTAAAAATTTCGTAGAAGGAAACAATAGCAAGAGGTTCAGCAAAATTGAGGATCACGGAAAGGTACTATAGTAGATTTTTATGTCTAAAGTATAGCAGATTTGACGTAAAAGATCAGTGATTTCTATTGAGAATTTTTTGATGAAACCAAAGGAAAATTGATAGGACCCTTGCAGGGTTGGGTCTTACTCAACCATGTAGCATCTAATAAAAACCCTGTGAGAGTGTAATAAACCCCACCTAGCCATCTCTATCCTATAAAGAAGAGAGGCTAGGGTTTATATTTGGGTCTTTGGGCTTCTTAGCCGCCGACCCCTTGTTACTGGGCCAGCCCGCTAAGGTTGAGGGCAAATTGGGTAGTTCACTTAGGAAGCAGCCCCTAGGGCTAGGGTTTGGAGCTCTATATAAGCTTGTAGCCTCCACCTCTTTGGAATAAGAAAGATCAATCTAGAATTGCAGCCACTAGGTTACTTGGAGGGTGGAACCCCTATAGCATTCCAAGGGTTGATCCCCCTCAAAGATCAATCTCCATATAATTCCTCTGGGGTTCTATCATTTGGTATTAGAGCAGCGATCTTGCTGCTTTTGCTGCCATCACTGCCACCCACCATCAGCCAAGCAATTCCCACAATTGCTCTTGACGTCATCATTTTCACCGTCATCTCCTGACATAGATCAAATCAATCTACTGTCGCCACCTCCAATTGCATCAGAGATCTGGTATTTTTCTACCACCAATACCCTTTGCTGCTACAATTTTTCATCTAAAATACCAAAAACAAGTTTTCTATCTATCCATTGCCTGCGAATTCCTTGCGTCGCAAAAGTTACCATCTTTGCAAACGAAGGATTGCTGTAGAAAATTTCAGCCGCGTGTTGCTGCCTTTAACCGATCTAATTGTTATCCTTTTTGAACGAAATTTTTTGTGCACCTCATAGATCATCTTGGCTCCCATCCATGATTGATCTATTGTGGAATTCATCAAAAAAAAATTTGTGTGTTGCTGCAATCTCTCATCGTAAATTGCTGAAATTTTTTGACGAGAATTCTGCTATCGCAATTTGCACCAATTTCTTTACTGCTTTGCTATAGAAATTTCTTGATCCAATTTGTTATCCTTGTTTCTATTTAAACTAAGATTCTACCATCAAACCCCCTCCTCAAACCCTTGAGTTTTCGCTAGAAATTTTATCGAGAAACCGCTATTTCTTCAACGACAATTCTGCTCTTACGAGACAGCGCATATAGGCATCAATTTCCATTGATTTTTGTCAAATCTTTACTGCGATCTACCACAAATTTAAAACCCTTTTCCCTAACCTTCATCCACTACCATCTCAGCCCAAAACTCCATCAAATCGCAGCCCCAAATAGCACCCAAAATAGTCATAAAACAAGCCTAAACCATAGCCTACATCCACCAATCCACAAACCCTTTCGGCCACCACTTCCCTCAAACAATTCATGCCTTTAACCTGGCAACAAAAGAGAGATCATAATATTACTGATCTGGAGGCATATACTATGGCTTCCGAGGAGGTGATAAATGCTAAATTCGAAGCCCTTGAGACGCGAATGGAGGATAAGATTCGGGCTCTCTTTGCCGAACTCAGTTTGGGTCAATCACCGAGCCCAAAGAAATCTCATCAAGGAGAGAGCTCTGACCGAAGAGATGACTCCCAAGAGAAGGGAGGCTCTATAACTGATCCCTACTATCCACGCATAATGGTGGACTTCCCTAGATGGGAAGAAGGAGACCCGATTGGTTGGATCTCGCGCATGGAGTGATATTTTCGGTATCACAAAACCGCGGACGCATCTATGGTGGAAATTGCAGCTATACATCTTGAAGGGGATGCCATACAATGGTTTGATTGGTTTGAACACACTCATGGAGTCCTCTCATAGTGATAATTCAAAGAAGGACTGCTGATCCGCTTCGGACCAACCGATTACGAGAACATCGATGGACAACTAGCAAAGATCCGACAAACCTCCACCATCCAGGAGTATCAAACCAGGTTTGAAAGGTTATCTAATCAAACTCATGATTGGTCTGAAAAATAGTTATTGGGGACATTTATTGAGGGCTTGAAGCCGGAGATCCTGGGAGAAGTTAAAGCACGACAACCATACACGCTTATGGCAGCCATCGCTTTCTCACGACTTCAGGAGGAGCGATTGAACCACGAAGCCCAGAGGACTAGGGTCATTCTCTAACCAGCAATATTGAATCCCTCAGCCCCCCCTACTATCAGTCAAGCTCCTGCACCAAAAAGTTTGACAAGAGAAGAGCTTCGAGATCGATCTGCCAAGGGGTTATGTTGGCATTGTGACGAGCCGTGGAGCTGCGAGCATCGCTGTAAAAAAGGGAGGCTTCTTGTGATTGAACCAGTGGAAGAAGAGATTAGTGAACAACCAGAAGTGAGTCTTGAACATGAGGATGAAGATGTGGAAGAAGAGCCACAATCAACCGACTTTATGGTACATGCGCTAGTCAGCTACTCAAATCCACAAACGATGAAAGTTGGAGGCCTGCTCAAACAATAACCGATCACCGTTCTCATCGATACAGACAGTACTAATAATTTTCTAAATAGTAAGGTTGCTGCTCGGATGGCGCTCTATATCGAAAGTTGCAGCAAGTTGGACGTAAAGGTCACCGACGACTGAATCCTAAAATGCGACCAAAGATGCCCACAGGTGAAACTATTACTACAAGGCCAAGAAATTATTGCCGACTTCTTCCTCCTACCAATTGATGATTATGAGGCTATGCTGGGCATAGAATGACTGATGACGCTAGGTGACATCTCTTGGAACTTTTTCAAATTGATTATAAAATTCTATTGCAAAGGCAAATAGGTCACCCTATGCGGGAAGCAAGGAAGCAACGTAACTACCGTTTCAACACAACGAATGGAGAAAGTTTTACACAAGATAAATGATGGCTTTCTTATGCATCTCCAGAAGCAACCAGAGGGGAAGAAAACAGAAATTAAAGATCAAAATCTCACCCAACTACTTATTGAATTTGATGATGTTTTTGCTGAATCACGTAGTCTTCCTCCTACTCGGCAATATGACCATCGAATTCCAATCCTTCCGGGCAAACCACCAGAAAACACTCAGCCTTACCACTATCCTCACCTCTAGAAGGATGAAATTGAGAAGATCGTGAAGGAAATGCTCGAAACAGGGGTGATTCAGCCAAGCTACAGCCCCTACTCCTCACCGGTGCTACTTGTGCACAAGAAAGACGGAACTTGGCGGATGTGCATCGACTACCGAGCTCTAAATGACATCACCGTCAAGGATAAGTACCCAATACCAGTGGTGGATGAACTTCTTGATGAATTAAAAGGAGCTCGAGTCTTCATGAAGTTGGACCTCCGATCCGGTTACCACCAAATTCGAGTATGTGAAGGCGACATCCCAAAAACTACTTTCCGCACTCATAACGGCCATTATGAATTCTTGAAAATATCCTTTGGACTCACTAATGCTCCTTCAACCTTCCAAAGTCTCATGAATGATATTTTTCAGAGCTTTCTTCATAAATTTGTGCTGGTATTTTTCGATGATATTCTCATTTACAGCCCTTCTCTTGAGACTCACTTTCAGCACTTGCGAATTGTTCTGACGATCCTTCGGGAGAATACTCTTTTTGTTAAGCTATCAAAGTGCAGCTTTCTCCGGCAAAAGGTAGAGTACCTTGGGCACATTATATCAGAAGGAGTGGCCGTAGACCCAAAAAAAATCGAAGCAATGCAAGGCTGGCTGAAACCTAGAAATGTGAAATTGCTACGTGGGTTCCTTGAACTAACGGGCTATTACCAAAAATTCATGAAGAACTATGAGAAGATTAGTACCCCCCTCACTTCTCTACTGAAAAAAGATGTCTTCCAATGGTCGAACAAAGCCTCTGCTGCCTTCGACAGACTTAAGGTACCCATGACGACAACACTGGTGCTAGCGCTACCAGATTTCAGCCGACCCTTCATCATTGAGGCCGATGCATCTGGAGTTAGATTTGGAGCCATTCTCATGCAAAATGGTCGATCACTAGCAAAACACCGAAGTGATCGACCAAAGGAGTGGACGAAATGGCTCCCCTGGGCCGAATGGTGGTACAATGCTACATATCATTCATCTACAAAATGTACCCCATATGAAGCATTATATAGTCGGCCGGCTCCTGTGATTCCAAAGTATGTAATTGGCTCGGCTAAGGTAGATCAGGTCGACTAAGATTTAATTAACATGGACAAACTCCTACAACTGCTAAAGGATAATCTCTCTACCGCTCAAGCTAGAATGAAGTAACAAGCAGACACATGAAGAAGCAAAAGAGAATTTTTTGTAGGAGATTGGGTTTATCTTCGCCTACAGCCATACAAACAACTATCCATCAGCACACGAGCCTCCATAAAGCTATCTCCATGTTTTTATGGGCCCTATCAGATCATAGAGCGTATTGGAGCTGTGGCGTACAGACTTAAATTACCTGAAGATGCCAAAATTCATCCTGTCTTCCACGTGTAATGCTTGAAGCCCAAGTTAGGATAACACGAGACACCCCAGATCCAACTGTCCAACACCACTAATGATGGAAATATTCAAGCCCAACCACAAGCCATCCTCAACCGTAGAGTCATGATGCGTCGTCGACGTCCCTCTACTGAAGTACTAGTACATTGGACTAATTTACCACTCGAAGATGCCACATGGGAATCATATGAGGAGTTGAAGACCCGGTTCCCTGAGTTCATGGAACCTCAGCCTTGAGGACAAGGCTGATTCAAAGAGGGAGGGCTTGATAGGACCCTAGCAGGGTTGGGTCCTACTCAACCATGTAGCATCTAATAAAAACCCTGTGAGAGTGTAATAAACCCCACCTAGCCACCTTTATCCTATAAAGAAGAGAGGCTAGGGTTTATATTTGGGTCTTTGGGCTTCTTAGCCGCCCCCCCTGTTACTGGGCCGGCCCGCTACGGTTGAGGGCAAATTAGGTAGTTCACTTAGGAAGCAGCCCCTAGGGCTAGGGTTTGGAGCTCTATATAAGCTTGTAGCCTCCACCTCTTTGGAATAAGAAAGATCAATCTAGAATTGCAGCCACTAGGCTACTTGGAGGGTGGAACCCCTATAGCGTTCCAAGGGTTGATCCCCCTCAAAGATCAATCTCCATAGAATTCCTCTAGGATTCTATCAAAAATCTACTGTTAGGAAGTGTCAAAGCCATCATAAAAATTTCATAGAGATTTTGATAGAAAAAACATAGTAGCAAGATCAAACAAATAGTGCTATGCGGTTGGAATTCTGTAATACATCTTTCGTCGTAGAGATGAAAACTTTACGATGAAAAGTTTATGCAGAATTATAGGAACAACTTTTTTGAATTTTTTGAATAAGGATAACTAAATTGCAGTAGCAGTAAGGTAGAAAACCAGAACTTGTTACAATTCATGGGGAGATCAAAGGATGATTCGTGGTGGTGGAGATGATGGCGAAATTCGGCAATGATCTTTTAATCAATTGTGGGAATTGCTTTGGGCGGTTGTGGAGGGTTGATGGTTGGCTGTGGAAGGGCAGCTTGATACCAAAAACACTGCTCTAATTCCAAGTGTTAGAACCCTTATGGTTTCTAAACTTGGGGTTGATCTCGTTAGGGGATCGGCCTCCTTGGAACTCTATAGGGGTTCCTTCCTCTAAGTTGCTGCTCAAAGACTGCTAAAAGGATTAATCTATTTACTAAAAAAAGAGGGTGAATATATGGCTATTTATAGGGCTTCTAAACCCCAACTCCTACTCAAGACCCCTACTTCTAACCAACGCCTAATGCTTCTCTAAGAAGCAACCTCCAAACTAAACCTAACCTAACTTGCCTCTTCACTTCTTTAATAGAGATTAACTAGATAGGATTTACATGAATGCCCTAAGGATTTGCATGTTTACCCCCTTCAATAAAATTAAATTAGGACTCTCCTAACTAGAGTCCTAACAGAGTTCCCGTCCTCTTCTCTAAGTGTGAATTTTGTTTAAGGGGGCGCTGAGAGAACTATAAAGGTTATCTCCTAAACTTGTGAAAATGTGAATAGAAATGCAAGAGGGTAGTTGATCTTTATTCATTGAAAGAAGATCAATAGTGGAAGCCAGTGACCTCAACGGAGGAGGAATCAAGAGTGGACGTAGGTCACAACAACTAAACCACTATAAAATTGGTGTGTCTTCTCTTCTTTGCTTTTTTCCCTTATATTGCTTACTAATTTGGCTACTCACTCCACTTCACACTTTCTCTAAGTTCAAACATATTTCTGATATGATTTTATCGAATAAAGTTTTTATATCATCGACGTTTTTACGTAAGCACTAATTTAAATGCCCAACCCCTCCCCCCCCCTCTTAGTGTCGATTTCGACTAACAGTTGGTATCAGAGCAAGGTTTCTCTCTATTTAGTTTAAAACCCAAGAGAGTGGCTTTTGTTGGCAATCATGAGTATCTTTTTATCATTCATCCTTCTATGTTTAATGGGACAGACTACATATATTAGAAAATCCAAATGAGAATTTTCTTGCTTTCTATGGATTTCGATTTATGAAATATTATTAAAAGCGATTTTGAAAAGTCTTCCAAACCAATGAATGAATAGAATGATTTAGAGAAGAAGACTTTCTCTTTGAATGCTAAAGTGATGAATGCTTTTTTTTGTGCCCTTAATAAAAATGAATTTAATTAGGTTTCTATATATGAAACTATTGGAGACATGTACACCTATTTTATAGATGTCATCAATAATTTAAAAGTACTTGATAAAAGTTTTTCTAATTTTGAACTTGTTAATAAAATACTAAGATTCCTTCCAAAAATTTGTGATCCTAAAGTAACGACAATACAAGAAGCAAAGGATCTAAACAATTTTTCACTTCAAGAACTTATCGGGTCTTTGATGACCTATAAAATAACATGTATAGCACATGATGAACTTGAGAACAACTTTCCAAAGAATAAGAAGTGTTAAGATCAGTTCGACACTAAGAGGGAGGGGTGAATTCGTGCAACGATAAGACTATGACAGATTCGATAATTTAATAAAACTTCATATGATGAAAACTAATTTCGATGAAAACCGAGTCAAAAAAGCTTTAACTTAAACTTGAGAATGTTCAAAGAAGATGAAATGTAGTGAACAAGTAAAGTAAAGGTTTGTAAAAAGGTAAATGCAAGAACAAAAATACAAACAAAATTTTATAATGGTTTGGACATCTGACCTATGTCCACTCTCGATACCCCTTCTCTTCAGACCGCTGGCTTTCAACTAGTTGTCCCTCTTCTAATGGGTGAGGACTGAATGCCTTACAATGCCTTCTCCTTTTGACGAGCTCAAGAGATAACCCATACAAGCACTTCACTCCTCTCTTTATGTGGAATACAAATGAGGACTAGAGGAGGGATTTCTAAGTGATTTGAATAGTATTTTTCTACTTTCAATGTGTGTGTACTTGTATCTTCAACCCAAGGATGAGAGGAGTATTTATAGGCTCTAATTGGATTTAAACATAGAGCCAAAAACCATCCCATCCTGGGTCTACCGGGTTCTAGTGGTACCATCGCCTGTCACTAGCGGTACCATCGCTAGTGTACTCTGGTTCTATCAGTATACTGGATGGTACCACCACCTAGTCTGGTGGTACTACCACCCAGATATACTGTTAGTGGGCGATACCACTACTCAGACTCAATCTTGAAGACTAAACCTTCAAGCAATTCCACCACCCACCTAACAGTGCCACCACCTGACGTGGCACTAGGGCACTATTTGGACCTTTCATTTGGCCCCAACACAACCCTAATTCAGGACCAATTGGCCCCGAACAAGGTTAAAGGGATTATCTCCCAAATTTAATCCTAATTACATGCTAACTATGAAATTAAAAATATACACTAAGCTAAAACATAAACCGACACATCAAGTCTTCTTCCGGTGAATTTTCGACGGACTTCCGACAAACCCTCGGACATCTTTCGACGGACTTCCAGTAGTCTCCCGAACTTTACGATAACCATGGTGAGTTTTGACAAGTCTCTTTTAGCAAGCTCTGATCTTGTGTGGTGAGCTCTGTGAACTACTAACGAACCTTCCGATGAACTTCCAACAACCCATCAGTAAGCCCCCGATTCATTCTCGGTCAGTTCCGGCAACACTTCCAATGAATCTTCGATCTTCCAGTGGACTCTCAAACTTTCAATGGTTTAATCGCACTTGACTCTAACACATCATTTTGCTTTACGTCTCTATCACTATTGTAGTTAATCTTGTACATTAATTAAACATTAACCCTACTTTGATCTAGATAGTTATAACGAATCAACTTTCTATTGCCCAGTACATCATTAGTCAATGCTTCATCCGATTCTTTGGCGTATCGTCCTCTCTTATGGCCTATTGTCCAATCGATTGTTGACCTCCGTAACCGCGATCTCCTTGGTGCAACACCACTCTTCTTGGCTTGATCTCGATATCTTTATTTAAAGCCTTCTACCGATTGTCGACTGAACCTTCGACTCGACGTCCAATCTCCTAACATGATTTCCTCCAGCACAACGCTGATTCTTTTAGTGTCAACTGTCTAATCCTATTCGATAGTAGACCTACATGACTTAAAATACAATTAGATCACCAAAACATAATCAATTAGTTTTTATCATCAAAATTCGAGATTCAACAATCTTCCCCTTTTTAATGATGATAATTAATTGATGATGGAGTTAACATTAACTCTCAGAGTTTAACCAAACTCCCCCTATCAATATGCCATATTGATAGAACCCTTGGATTTCAACAAATCCAAGTAACATGTATCAAAATAATGTTATCAAAAACATTATGCAAATAATTTAAAACATCATTATAATGCATGATCATCAATATACTTCTCTCCCTTTGTCATCAACAAAAAGGAGAAGTGGCACCTAGCAAGATTAATAGATGTACAAATTTTACAATATTCAAGCTCGATTTACAACATACATCACTTTAAAGCATTCAATCATAGCAAGTTTTAAGTTCATGCAAGTATAACATTTTTTCATCACTTGCTTCCTGTGCAAGTTTATACTTTGCTTCTCTTGAGATTGTAAGGTAGCAATTCTTTGTGATGTTCAAGATAGCAAGTTTTCTACTCTTGAGATTGCAAGCTTTGCCTTTCTATGAAGGTTCTAGCTAGCTACATTTGCCATTTTCTCTTATGCTACACAAGCTAGCAAGTTTTTTTTTCTCCCTCTTTGTCATTATCAAAAAGAAGGAAGGAATGAATACAATAATACAACAAATTTTCTTTACATCAACTTTTCATATCAAAAGAATTTGTATCAATAAATATTTCAATCACCACATAAGGTATGCAACCAATACAAAAGAATCATGATAAAAAGAATCAATATCAAAAATCAAGTCATGATTCATTTTGATATATCTCCCCTTTTTGTAAATACCAACTTCATCATTCTAATTTTAGTTTAGAAATTTAGTAAGATACAAATGATGTCAAATGATAATTCATCATTATGAGGCATGATACCAAATTCAAGTAGGATAACTAAGCATGATATGATAACGAGCATAAAAATCCTCATTTTAAATATACATGATTCATCTTAACCATTTGCGATGCGTACTATGTATTTTAAATATTTGTGATATATGCGATACATTTAAAGTGATTGTGAGACAAATGACACATTTGCGATTCAAAGTATATACATTTCAGATTTTTATCAATTTGTCATCAATGTCTAACTTTTCTAGATATTCAAAATGACATAGATTTCTTCCTTTTTACAACTACTTTTTGCATCAAATAATTTTGCATTAATAAAAATTTACATCAATCTTTCATGATGCATACAAGGCAAAGAAATCATGTCATTTCTAAGTCATGGAAGATATGATAAAAAAAAATTTAGGAAAACAAAGAAGATATCTAGATTCATGCATAATATTTCTCATCAAGATCACATTTCAAAAAGAATTCCAAGTATCAAGATATCAATATCAAAAGAAAATTTTGAGTATCAAATAAAAAACATTGATTCATGCATTTAAACCATCATTGCTCAATAAGTCATGATTCCAACAAAATAAAGTTGTGATTCCAAAAGTTTAGAAATAGAAGCCATGAATCATTTTGAAAAATCTCATTCTAGTTCAATTCATCAACTCTAAACTCGTCATCAAAATTACATTCAAGAAATTTATGAGATTCACAAAATAACATGAATTCATTTTTCTTTCAAGTATTTTAATTTAAGTGATTTACTTCTTATAAGCATGCCTTATCAAATAGAATCATGTATCAATGTTCAAGACCAAAAGACAAATTTCATCAAAAAGATCTTCAAGTCAAAAAAATATAACATATTAAGCATGCGACATCTTCCAACAAAAAATTTGATTCAGGAGATTCATAATGTGCATAGATGTGTATCACATTTAAAATCAAAACAGAAGTTTCGTCATCAAAACTATCAAGATGAAAAACACATCATTCCAAAACATAGAATTTCAAATTGTAAAATCAAGCATGATTTCATAAAGCATTATCAAAATTATTTTAACTCTAACATTCTTTCTTTCATTGTTATTGGTTCTAACAAGATTTTTTCTTTCTTACATGATTTTAGCTTAGTGTTAAAAAATCAAGAGTCATGCTCAAGATTTTTTCTTCATGCATCATTTCAAAAGTGAAACTGAAATCATCAACATACATGGAATTGATCTTGTTAGGTGTACAGGAATTATTACAAATTAAGCAATCATCATCTTAATTTTCAAAACACTAGAAAGAAAAGTATGATATAATTTTTAAAAATATTTTTTTTATTTCCTACACACTAAGTTAAGCAATTTATGAAAAACTTCAAGTAATTTTATAAAGCAAGAGGGTTTTGGTTGACTTGCTTACCTTATAGTCAAAGGACATCAAAGTGCATTTCGCCTCTTTGTTACTTGATTCTTCTTTGCTTGCTTTCCTCTTCTTCATTTTAGTGCACTTGTCTTTGAAGCATTCCAACTTCTTGCGTTCATAGCAAGAGTTGGTATTCTTTTTTGGTTCATTTGTGTTTTTTAATTTTTGTTTTATGAATCTTTTAAATTTCAACATCAAAAGTTCAAGGTCCTTAATATTGTCCACATCACTTGAGTCATCACTTAAGTGGTATTCTGTTGTTCGAAGTGCCAAACCCTTCCTGTTCTTTGGAAGGTGGTTCATATGTTCATCATGTTCAAGTCATTTCATAGACCATTAAAGACCTAATGAGTTCTTTAATAGGATAGTTATTTAGATTTTTAGCTTCTTATATAGCGGTCACTTTTGAATCCCAATTTTTTGAAAGAGAATGTAAAATCTTATTAACAAGTTAAAAATTCAAAAAATATTTACTAAGAGCTTTTAGATTATTGATGATATCCGTGAAATGGGTATACATATCACCGATAGTCTCACTTGGTGCTATTCGGGAAAGCTTAATATCATGTAATAAGAGGTTTACTTTCGAGTCTTTGACTCTACTAGTTCCCTTGTGCATGATTTCAAGTGTATGCCAAATATCAAAAGTCGTTTCACATGTTGAAATCTGATTAAACTCATTTTTATTTAAGACACAAAATAAGGCATTCATAGCCTTTGCATTTAAAGAAAAAGATTTTCTCTCAAAATCCGATTATTCGTTCATCGATTTAGAGTAAAGTTGAAATCTATTTTCAATGACATTCCATAAATCCAAATTCATAGAAAGCAAGAAAACTCTTATTCGAGTTTTCCAATAAGTGTAGTCCGACTGGTTAAAGAAGAGAGGACGAATGATCGAAAAACCCTTTGGAAATCTAAAAAGAGCCATTTCTCATAAGTGTGAATCCAAAGAGAAATATCGGGCTTTGATACCAACTGTTAAGATCAGTTCGGTACTAAGAGGGGGGTGAATTAATACAGTAGTAAGATTATGATAGATTCGGTAATTTAATAAAACTTCATACGATGAAAATCAATTTCGACGAAAACCGAGTCAGAAAAGCTCTAACTTAAACTTGAGAACATTTAGAGAAGATGAAAGGTAGTGAACAAGTAAAGTAAAGGTTTCAAGAAAGGTAAATGCAAGAATAGAAACACAAATCGAATTTTATAGTGGTTCGGTCATTCGACCTATGTCCACTCCCGATACCTCTTCTCTTGAGACCATCGGCTTTAAACTAGTTGTCCTCCTTCCAACGAGCAAGGACTAAATCCCTTATAGCGCCTTCTCCTTTTGATAGGCTCAGGAGATAACCCTTACAAGCACTTCATATCTCTCTTTACATAGAATACAAATGAAGACTAGAGGAGGGATTTCTAAATGATTTGAATAGTATTTTTCTACTTTCAAAGTGTGTGCTTGTATCTTCAATGGGATGGGAGGAGTATTTATAGGCTCCAATTAGATTCAAACTTGGAGCCAAAAACTATCTCATCTTGGGTCTATCGGGTTTTGGCGGTACCACTGCCCAGACACACTATCAGTTGGCGATACCACTGCCCAGACACACTGCTAGTGGGTGATACTATCACCTAGACTCAGTCTTGAAGACTGAGCCTTTAAGTGGTTCTACTGCCTACCTGACGGTGCCACCGCCTGACGTGGCACTAGGGCATGGGCCTTTCATCCGGCCTAACATAGCCTAATTCGGGCCTAGTGGGCCTCTAATAGGGTTAAAGGGATTACCTCCCAAATTTAACCCTAATTATGTGCTAACTATGAAATTAAAGATATACACTAAGCTAAAACATAAACCGGCACATCCAGTCTTCTTCTGACGAGCTTCCGATGATCTTTCAGGGGACTTCCGATGAACCCTTGGACATCTTCCGACGGACTTCAGTAGTCTCCTGGACTTTATGATGACCTTGGGGAGTTCCAATGAGTCTCCTTTGGCAAGCTCTGATCTTGCATAGTGAGCTCCATGAACTTCCGATGAACCTTCTAGATAACTTCTAATAACCCATCGTCAAGCCCCGATTCATTCTCGGCTAGTTCCGACAATACTTCCAATGAATCTTTTGCTAGTCATATGTGCCCTGCAAGCCAATCACATGAGTGATGGCACTTGTAACTTGATATGTATTTTTTTTCTCTTTGCGTATTATTAGGTGTTTTATCACTTTATCTTGCGTGTTGCATATATTGTGATGTCCTTGGATCTGTGCAATGGGAATCAGATCGTGATGAGATCATGATAATGAGACCGATTCACCTTTAAACACAAACCCTAAATTATCCTGGTCATAGGTTACTCGAGAAGGACATCGAGATAACCGGATAGACTGGTGTGCTGTATACCGATCCATATGATGGAGGTGGCTGGTCTCATAGCTACTCATGTGGGGACACTAAGGGTACAGTGCAGGTGCTCATTGGGGAATGAGCTCACTGATTGATCTACCTATGGAATGTTGGATGGTTATTAATACTTCATGTCAGATAATGATTTCGTAGTCCCAGTAGTATATCTGGTCCTTGGACTTGAGATACAAAGGATGTCCTGTGTGGGTACTTCACCCTTTGATATCAGACTTATAGGTTTAGAAAGTTTCAGATCTAGTACAATCGATTATTGGGAGTGGTTGCCAACTTTACGAGGGCTATTGAGTGTCAATAGAGGATCATCCGCTCTCGGTATCATGAGAGAAATATCCCATATATTCTTGCTCAAACAAATACTTGGTTAAGGTTATTCGAATTTAGAGAGAAAGAGTCCTCTGGGAGAATCTGACAAGAGCAAGACTCGAGGAGAGACCGTATGGACCTGACAGTACCATGCCCGGTATAGGGTCCTTGGGATATTAGATGGATGAGGGACTATAGATACATAGTAACTGAGGACAGATAGATCTAAAGGATTGGATTCCCCTGTATCGTTTGGGGGCTGCGGCGTAGTGGCTTGGTACATCCGCAGTCGATGAGTTGGGTGAATTATTATAGAGATAATAATTCACTAAGTCAGAAAGAGTTTTAACAAATATGACTCACAACCTGCTCAATATTGGGCCTAGAGGGTCACACACATATGGTAGGTGTTGTGACAAGTAGAGGTTCAGATATGAGATATCCGCTGAACCCCCTATCTTATTGGATATCCATTAAGCCCCTGAATTATTGGATCCTAAGATGAGATCCAATAATTACTAATAAGAGATTATTAGGTAGAGACCCACTAATCCAAGAGGCTTGGGTAATTGGATGGAGATCCAATACCCAACATGGCAAGATCCATTAGGGTTGACAAGGGGCCTCTATAAATAAGAGGGTACCAAAGCTCTATAGGTTGATGGTTTCTTTTGGTAGCCATCTTCTATTCTCCTCTCCCTATAGAGGTGCATCGTCGCAGTCCCTACTGTGTAGATACCACTAGAGAGGAGGATGCTTGACCTCCTTCATCCTCTCCTACAAATCTGCAGGGATTCAGGGATATACGATCTCCCTAGGTATTTTCTTTTACACATGTAGTTTTCCGGGGATTTGTTTTGACGTACCGATCTTTGCACGATGACGGAAACTTTCTACGGGAAATCTGGGGCTTTGTTTTCTGTTCTTCCGCTACGCATGTGATGTCGCTCCCCTGAAGGATTTCCCAATAGTGGTATCAGAGCCAAGTTGTTTGGTTTAAGATCGGATCTTAAACTATGTGTGTTGTGATCTAGAATAGGTCTTGTCAACAAAATCATTAACGTAGAAGCAACTGTTGCTACCCTTACTGTGCTTGTAGAATGGTCATGGTAGCCTGCGGAATGCCCGCAAGGGGCAGGCTGATAGAACCCCAGAGGAATTCTTATGGAGATTGATCTTTGAGGGGGATCAACCCTTGGAACGCTATAGGGGTTCCACCCTCCAAGTAGCCTGGTGGCTGCAATTGTAGATTGATCTTTCTTATTCCAAAGAGGTGGAGGCTACAAGCTTATATAGAGCTCCAAACCCTAACCCTAGGGGTTGCTTCCTAAGTGAACTACCTAATTTGCCCTCAACCTTAGCGGGCCGGCCCAGTAACAAGGGGGGCGGCGGCTAAGAAGCCCAAAGACCCAAATATAAACCCTAGCCTCTCTTCTTTATAGGATAGAGGCGGCTAGGTGGGGTTTATTACATTCTCACAGGGTTTTTATTAGCTGTTACATGGTTGAGTAGGACCTAACCCTGCTAGGGTCCTATCAAGCCCGCCCTCTTCAAATCACCTTGTCCTCAAGGTCAGGGGTTCCATGAACTCAGGGAACCGGACTTCAGCTCCTCATATGATTCCCATGTGGCATCTTCAAGTGGTAAATTAGTCCAATGTACTAGTACTTCAAGAGGGGCGTCGACGACGCCATCACGACTCTGCGATCGAGGATGGCTTGTGGTTGGGCTTGAATATTTCCATCATCAGTGGTGTTGGGCAGTTGGATCTGGGATGCCTCATGTTCTCCCAACTTGGGCTTCAAGCATGACACATGGAAGACAGGGTGAATTTTGGCATCTTTAGGTAATTTAAGTCTGTACGCCACAGCTCCAATACGCTCTATGATCTGATAGGGCCCATAAAACGTGGAGATAGCTTCATGGAGGCTCGTGTGTTGATGGATAGTTGCTTGTATGGTTGTAGGCGAAGATAAACCCAGTCTCCTACTAAAAATTCTCTTTCACTTCTTCGTGTGTCAGCTTGCTGCTTCATTCTAGCTTGAGCAGTAGAGAGATTATTCTTTAGCAAATTGTAGGAGTTTGTCCTGTCAATTAAATCTTGGTCGACTGATCTACCTTAGCCGAGCCAATTACATACTTTGGAATCACAGAGCCACCGACCATATAATGCTTCATATGGGGTACATTTTGTAGATGAATGATATGTAGTATTATACCACCATTCGACCCAGGGAGCCATTTCGTCCCACTCTTTGGTCGATCACTAGCGAAACACCGAAGTATGTCTCTAAACATCTGCTCACCACTGCTTGGTCGTCGGTTTGGGATGAGATGCAGTGCTCATCTTGAGTTTGGTGCCCTGAATCGAAATAACTCGGTCCAAAATTTACTAGTGAAGACCCTATCACGATCACTTACGATGGACCTTGGCATCCCATGTAGTTTAACAATATTTTCTATGAAAATCTGAGCAATACTAACAGCAGTGTAGGGATTTCGCACAGCACAAAAATGAGCATATTTCGTAAGTTGATCAACCACCACAAGGATTGTGCTTTTACCTTTGGAAGGTGGCAGCCCTTCGATGAAGTCCATGGAGATGTCACCCATACCGAGTCCGTATAGGTAGTGGTTGTAGTTTCCTGGACTCGCCACTATTTCACCTTTTTCTTTGTTGACATACATCACATTATGCTACGTATTCGAAATAATTTTTTCATCCCTTTCCAATAAAAGTTTTGCTTCACTCTTTTGTAGGTTCTTAGAAATCCGGAGTGCCCCGCAAAGGTGTGGAGTGCATTTCAGCAGAATGACTTTGATGCAAGGGGAGTTTGGTATAAGCACAATACGACCTTTATAGCATAGATCCTCGAATCCCAAGTATAGTGAGCTATTGCGCTTGGATCCTCCTCTAATTTTTGATGATGTTGCTGGTTTCTGGATCCTTCTTCCATTCCTCCCCTCTGGTTGTTGCTGGAGATGCATAAGAAAGCCACCATTTATCTTGTGTAAAACTTTCTCTATTCGTTGGGTTGAAACGGTGGTTACGTTGCTTCCATGCTTCCCGCGTAGGGTGACCTGTTTACCTTTGCAATAGAATTTCATAATCAATTTGGAAAAGTTCCAAGAGACATCACATAGTGTCGTCAGCCATTCTATGCCCAGCATAGCCTCATAATCATTAATTGGTAGGAGGAAGAAGTCGGCAACAATTCCTTGGCCTGCAGTAATAGTTTCACTTGTGGGCATCTTTGGTCGCATTTTAGGATTCGTACGCGGCAACCTTTACGTCGAACTTGTTGCAACCTTCGATATAGAGCGCCATCCGAGCAGCAACCTTACTATTTAGAAAATTATTAGTAGTACTGCTGTATCGATGAGAACAAAGATTGGTTGTTGTTGTTGAGCAGCCTCCAACTTTCATCGCTTATGCGGTTTGAGTAAATGGCTAGCGCATGTACCATAAAGTTCGTTGATTGTGGCTCTTCTTCCACATCTTCATCCTCATGTTCAAGACTCTCTTCTGGCAGTTCACTGATCTTTTCTTCCACTGGTTCAATCACAAGAAGTCTCCCCTTTTTACAGCGATGCTCGTGGCTCCACGGCTCGTCACAATGCCAACATAACCCCTTAGCAGATTGGTCTCGAAGCTCTTCTCTTGTCAACCTTTTTGGTGCAGGAGCTCGGCTGACAGTAGGCGATGTTGAGGGCTTCAATATTTCTGGTCGGGGAGCGACCCTAGTCCTCCGAGCTTCATGGTTCAATCGCTCCTCCTGAAGTCGTGCGAAAGAGATGGCTGCCATAAGCGTGTACGGTTGTCACGCTTTAACTTCTCCCCGGATCTCCGGCTTCAAGCCCTCAATAAATGTCCCCAATAGCTGTTTTTCAGACCAATCACGAGTTTGATTAGATAACCTTTCAAACCTGGTTTGATACTCCTGGATGGTGGAGGTTTGTTGGATCTTTGCTAGTTGTCCATCGATGTTCTCGTAATCGGTTGGTCCGAAACGGATCAGTAGTCCTTCTTTGAATTGTCGCCATGAGAGGACTCCATGAGTATGTTCAAACCAATCAAACCATTGTATGGCATCTCCTTCAAGATGTATAGCTGCAATTTCTACCATAGATGCATCTGCGGTTTTGTGGTACCGAAAATATCGCTCCGCGCGCGAGATCCAACCAATCGGGTCTCCTTCTTCCCATCTAGGGAAGTCCACCCTCATGCGTGGATAGTAGGGATCGATCATAGAGCCTCCCTTCTCTTGGGAGTCATCTCTTCGGTCAGAGCTCTCTCCTTGATGAGATTTCTTTGGGCTCGGTGTTCTACCGAAACTGAGTTCGGCAAAGAGAGCCCGAATCTTATCCTCCATTCGCGTCTCGAAGGCTTCGAATTTAGCATTTATCGCCTCCTCGGATGCCATAGTATATGACTCCAGATCTGTAATATTAAGATCTCTCTTTTGTTGCCGGGTTAAAGGCATGAATTGTTTGAGGAAAGTGGTGGTTGAAAGGGTTTGTGGATCGGTGGATGTAGGTTACGGTTTAGGCTTGTTTTGTGGCTATTTTGGGTGCTGTTTGGGGCTGCAATTTGATGGAGTTTTGGGCTGAGATGGTAGTGGATAAAGGTTAGGGAAGAGGGTTTTAGATCTGTGGTAGATCGCAGCAAGGATTTGACAAAAATCAGTAGCAATTGCTGCCTATGTGCGCTGCCTCGTAAGAGCAGAATTGTCGTCGAAGAAATAGCGATTTCTCGACGAAATTTCCAGCGAAAACTCAGGGATTTGAGGAGGGGTTTTTGATGGTAGAATCTTAGTTTAGATAGCAACAAGGATAACAAATTGGATCAAGAAATTTCGGCAGCAAAGCAGTAAAGAAATCGGTGCAAGTTGCGATAGCAGAATTCTCGTCAAAAAATTTCAGCAGTTTGTGATGAGAGATTGCAGCAACACATGAATTTGTTTTTGTGATGAATTCCACAATAGATCAATCACGGATGGGAGCCAAGATGATCTATGAGGTGCATAAAAAATTTCGTTCAAAAAGGATAACAATTAGATCGGTTAAAGGCAGCAACACACGGCTGAAATTTTCTGCAGCAATCCTTCGTTCGCAAAGATGGTAACTTTTGCGACGCAAGGAATTCGCAGCAAGGGATCGATAGAAAAACTTCTTTTTGATATTTTCGATGAAAAATTGCAGCAGCAAAAGGTATTGGTGGTAGAAAAATACCAGATCTCTGATGCAATTAGAGGTGGCGACTGTAGATTGATTTGATCTACGTCAAGAGATGACGGTGGAGACGACGACGTCAAGAGCAATTGTGGGAATTGCTTGGCTGATGGTGGGCGGCAGAGATGGCAGCAAAAGCAGCAAGATCGCTGCTCTGATACCAGATGATAGAACCCCAGAGGAATTCTTATGGAGATTGATCTTTGAGGGGGATCAACCCTTGGAACGCTATAGGGGTTCCACCCTCCAAGTAGCCTGGTGGCTGCAATTGTAGATTGATCTTTCTTATTCCAAAGAGGTGGAGGCTACAAGCTTATATAGAGCTCCAAACCCTAACCCTAGGGGTTGCTTCCTAAGTGAACTATCCAATTTGCCCTCAACCTTAGCGGGCCGGCCCAGTAACAAGGGGGGCGGCGGCTAAGAAGCCCAAAGATCCAAATATAAACCCTAGCCTCTCTTCTTTATAGGATAGAGGCGGCTAGGTGGGGTTTATTACATTCTCACAGGGTTTTTATTAGCTGTTACATGGTTGAGTAGGACCTAACCCTGCTAGGGTCCTATCACAGGCGGCACCCGCTTGTAGGCAGCCCGTCACAAGGGTTGGCGCACTTGCGGGCATTGCGCCCACGAGCAGAAGCGCCCACATGGCTAGTGTCGCTCGCGGGCGGTTACCCCGCATGAGCACGCAGGTGCTACGCCACCCCCTCCCCGCGCGTAGAGGTCGCTGCCAGCAAGGTGGCGACGGTCGCAGCCGCAGCGCAGCGAGAGAGAGAGGAGTTAGGGTTTTCGGACAAACGACGATTTTGCCTCTCAAAATTTCAAAAATTCTGATTTCTGTCCCTTTTGATAGAATTACCAAAATACCCCTCACACTTTTAAAATGCCAATTTTGTCCTTTTGGTCGAATGATAAAAATACCCTTGGGAATTTAGAAAATTCTCTCTATGTCACTAGTTTCATAAAAATGTCACTTTCAAATCCTTTACGTGGCATACTTGATGCCAACCGCCTTACTAGTCCAAATTATACGGATTGGCTTTGTAATTTAAGAATCATTCTCACGGTGGAGAAAATCACGTATATCCTTGATACAGTAATCCCTATACCCGATGAAGGGGCAAGCGAGGATCAGATCGCTTGTTATGTGAAGTACATAGATGATTTTGCTCTTGCTCAGTGTTATATGTTCGCTTCTATGACTAATGAGTTAAAGAGACAGCATGAAAATATGGATGCTAATTCCATACTCCTACATCTCCACAAACTGTTTGAGAAACAGGGAAGAACTCAGCGATATGAGATATCAAAGAATCTTTTTCATACCAGGATGACTATTGAGGGGACACCGGTTCAGAACCATATCCTTAAGATGATTGAGTGGATCAAGAAACTCACAGGTCTAGGAATGGTGCTAGAGGATAACCTGTTTGTGGATCTTGTACTTCAGTCCTACTAGACTCCTTTTCTCAGTTCATAATGAATTTTAATATGAACAAACTTAAGGTAACCCTCCCAGAGATCCTCAATATGTTGAGAGAAGCAAAGAGCACCATCAAGAAAGAGAAGCCTATTCTCTATGCTGGTGAGACCAAAAAGAAAAGGAAGACTGAGAAGACCCTTAAGAAGGGTAAGGGCAAGGGCAAAATGGGTAAGGCAAAGGTTACCAAGAAAGACCCAACAAAGGACAAAGGCCAGTGCTTCCACTACAGCAAAGATAAGCACTAAAAGAGGAACCACAAAGAGTACCTTGTAGAGAGGGCAAAACAGAAGCTTGGAGAAGCTTCAGGTACATTCATGATCAGTTTCCAATTGTAAGAATCTTATGATAACACATGGATATTAGATACCGGGAGTGATTATCATATCTATAATTCGTTGCAGGTTCTGGCAGGACCTAGGATATTAAACAAAGGCGAGATGGACCTTAAGATGGGCAATAGAGTAAAGGTTGATGAATGGTTGTTGGCAAGGTTATTGAATCTTGGATTTTGATGATGAAGTCAATTGGTGAAATAATTATTCTAATATATATTGTCGAGATAAGTGTGCAGGAATAACTACGATGGGATGAAAACATAAAGCGATTTACCGTGGTCAAGTCCGTCAAGTGTTCAAGAGTTCATCGGAAGTCTAAGAGATTGTCGGAAGTGTTACCGGAACCAACCAAGATCGAATTAGGGACTTGCCGAAGTTTTCGAAAGTTCATCGTAAAGATCATCAAAGGTTCGCGGAACTTACCGGGAAGATTCGGAAGCTAGCCGAAGACTCGTTGAGCTCGCGATACAATTCGGGAGTATGCTGGAAGTCCGCCGGAAGAAATCCGAGGGAAGTGTCGGAAGTCCACCGGAATCTCTCCGTAAAGCTCGCCAGAAGTTGACTTGAAGAATGTCGGGCTAAATCACCTAGAATTATGTTTTAAATTCGTAGTTTGCACGTGATTAGAGCAAGGATTTAGAAATAATCCTACCTAAATTTGGTAGGGGCCAACCGGGCTCTTACTGGGCCAACTTGGGCCTTAAACAAGGCCCATTCACCTTTCTTTGAATGGGCTGAAGCGGTTGAACCGCCACTGGGTGGTAGCACCACCCTTGTTGTGTCAGTCTGCCAGACTAACAAGCGGTTGCACCGCCTCTGACAGGCGGTTGAACCGCCCAGCACCGGAAAACTCAAATTGAGTTTAAATTTGGAGCCCAAATTTGAACCTCTTTGAGCCTATAAATACCCTCCCTTTCTCAGCTGAAAGGGTACCCTTTCAAGAGTTAAAAATCTTGAGAAAAGTCTTGGCAAAGTCTTATCTCTTCTTTTGCTAAAGTGTTCATCTCCTTCTTCTCCTTGTGAAATCTTGTAAGAGTATGAACCAACTTGTAAAGTGTTATAAGAGGGGTATTTGGTCCTTCCCCTTCAAAGAATTTGCTAGTGGAAGTGCGGAGCCTCATCGTGAAGGCTTCAAGAGTGGTTGTAGGTCATTTGACCGAACCACTATACATCATTGTGTTCATGAATGTGTGAGTGTTTACATTTCTGAATTATTTCATTACTTAGCTGTAAGTTGTTTAGTTCCTTTCAATTTCTTTTACTCAAGCAACTTCATTCAAGTTCTCTTTCGTTGAATCGAAATCTTCCTACGAACTTGTCCTTTTACGAAATCAGTTTCAAAATTATGATATTAATCCGCTGCACTAATTCACCCCCCCCCCTCTCTTAGTGCCTTTCCGATCATAACAATTGGTATCAGAGCAAGGTTTACTCTCATATTGGTTTAAAACCTAAGAGAGATGGCCTACTCCGGTATGCAAGAGGGTCACTCCATTACTCGTTCGCCTATGTTTAATGGGTTGGATTATACGTATTGGAAGACTCGTATGAGGAATTTTCTCATTTCTATGAACTTTAAACTTTGGAACATTGTTGAAAATGACTTTGCAAAATCTTCTCTTCCGATGAGTGAGTGGAATGAGTCGGAAAGGAAGATTTTTGCTCTTAATGCAAAGGCTATGAATGCCTTATTTTGTGCGCTTGATAAGAATGAGTTTAATCGGGTTTCTATTTGCGAATCGGCATTTGATATTTGGAGAACTCTTGAAATCACTCATGAAGGCACTAGCCGAGTGAAAGAGTCCAAAATCAACATTCTTGTGCATTCCTATAAACTTTTTCGGATGAAACCAAATGAGTCCATTGGAGACATGTACACCCGCTTTACGGATGTCATCAATGGACTTAAAGCTCTTGGTAAAGGTTTTTCTAATTTTGAATTGGTAACTAAAATTTTAAGATCCCTTCCAAAGAGTTGGGATCCAAAGGTTATGGCCATTCAAGAGGCCAAGGATCTTAAAGTATTTCCGCTTGAAGAACTTATTGGGTCTCTAATGACCTACGAGATGACGTGCCATGCTCATGAAGAGCTTGAGAACCCCCTTCCAAAGAACATGAAGGATATGGCACTTAAAACATAAGAAGACCACTTGAAAGGAACATCAAGTGATGAGGACAGTGATAATGACATTGCACTTTTAACTCGAAAGTTTAAGAAATTTATAAGATAGAACAAATTTAAAAATAACACAAAATAAATTTGAACACAAAAAGGACCAAGTAATTTACTACGAATGCAAGAAGCCAGGACATTTCAAGAATGAATGCCCTCATGCCAAGAAAAAGCAATTCAAGAAGAAGAAAGCTTTGAAGGCCACATGGGATGATTCAAGTGATTCCGAGGTTGAAGAAGCTAGCAACAAAGAAGAGGCCAACTTCGCGCTAATGGCCTTAGGAGAAGAGGTTAGTGAGTTATTTAATGAAGAGTTATCTTTCGATGAACTTTCTATCACTTTTCATGAGTTATTTGATGAATGTAGAACTATTAGTAAGAAGTTCAATTTGCTTAAGAAAGAGTATGCTTTATTACAAAATAAGTTTAATAGTCTCCAAACCCTTTCTCTACCCCCATGCTCTAAGTGTGAATACTTAGAAGCAACAAAAAGGGAGAACTTGCTACTCAAAGAGACCCTAAACAAGTTTAAGGTCAGTAACAAGGGTTTGGACATGATCCTTGCTAACAAGGGTCACGTCGGAAATAGAAGTGGAATCGGATTTGTGAGTGGATCTCACCAAAATCCCACCACCTTCATTAAGGGACCCACATTGCATGTATCATCCTATTTGAAATATAATTTTTGTGGTAAAATGGGACATGTTGCTTACAAATGTCCATTCAAGAAAATTAGTCCACAAAAATTGATATGGGTTCCTAAAGGAACCATAAACAATTCAATGATAAATTACAAATTAAGTAGATCAATTTGAAAGGCACCCAAAATCAAATAGGTACCTAAAAACCATCCTCTTTTGTAGACAAACTCACAAGCTAGGAGCAAGAAATGGTATCTTGATAGTGGATGCTCAAGGCACATGACCGGAGATCCATCTCATTTCTCTATGATCACTAGCAAAGAAGAACGGTATGTCACCTTCGAAGACAACAACAAGAGTAAAATCATTAACAAGGGAACCATAGGTAACAAATCAAGTTTTTCAATTGATGATGTGTTGCTAGTTGATAGTTTAAAACATAATCTTTTAAGCATTAGTCAATTATATGATAAAGATTATGTTTTAGATTTGAATCTAATGTTTGCATCATTAAAAAGCTAAACAATGACATATCCATGATTGCTTTAAAACAAAACAATATCTACACCATAAATATTGATGAATTAAGTAATGAAATGTATTTTTCGGTTTTGAATGATGATGCTTGGCTTTGGCATAGGAGATTAGGCCATGCAAGCATGAAACTAATTTCTAAGATTTCATCTAGAGAGTTAGTAAGAGGAATCCCAAATATGAAATTTATCAAGGACAAAGTATGTGATGCATGTCAACTAGGAAAACAAATAAAAACTAGTTTCAAATCAGAAAATCAGATTAGCACCACTAGACTATTGCAACTGATCCATTTGGACTTATTTGGTCCAATTGACATAACAAGCCTAGGAGGTAGCAAATATGCTTTTGTAATTGTGGATGACTATAGTAGATATACTTGGACCTATTTCTTGGCTCACAAAAGTGATTGTTTCAAATGTTTCTCTAAATTTTGTAAACTCACTCAAAATGAAAAAGGTTTTATGATTTCATTAATTCGAAGTGATCATGGAGGTGAATTTCAAAATCATGACTTCCAAAATTTTTATGAAATAAACTGATATAACTATAACTTCTCTACTCCAAGAAATCCTCAACAAAATGGAGTAGTGGAAAGGAAAAAAAGAAGTTTGGAAGAAATAGCTAGAACTATGTTAAATGAATATAATTTACCAAAATATTTTTGGGCCAAAGCCGTGAATACGGCTTGCTATGTTATGAATAGAGTTCTAGTGAGACCATCCCTATTTAAAACTCCATATGAATTATGGAATAATAAAAAACCTAATATTTCTTATTTTAAAGTTTTCGGTTGTAAATGCTTTATTTTAAATGAAAAGGATGCCTTAGGAAAATTCGATGCAAAATCTAATGAAGGCATATTTCTTGGTTATTCTTCCGTTTCTAAGGCTTTTCGTATTTTCAACAAAAGAACCTTAGTTATAGAAGAATCTATTCATGTGGTTTTCAATGAAATTTTTGAATTTAAGAAAAAAGATTTTGATGATGATTTGGCTTTGATAATTTAAATTTGAATGAACCCTCTCCTCAAAATGACAACTTCTTCCTAAACTTCCTTACCCAAGGAATGGAAGTATGTAGATGCTCATCCCAAGGAGTTAATTATAGGAGATGCATCGAAGGAGGTTCAAACTCGCTTTTCCTTCAAAGATTTTTGTGCCCATGCCGCTTTTCTTTCTCAAATTGAACCTAAGTGCATTGACGATGCCCTAAAAGATGATTCTTAGGTTATCGTGATGTAAGAATAATTGAATCAATTTGAGAGAAATGAGGTATGGAAGCTTGTTCCTAGACCTAATGACCACTTAGTTATTGGTACTAAGTGGGTCTTTAGAAACAAGCAAGATGAATGTGGTATCATGGTTAGAAACAAGGCTAGACTAGTGGCCAAAAGTTTCAACCAAGAAGAAGATATCGATTATGAAGAGACCTTCGCTCCTGTGGCAAGATTAGAAGCCATTAGGATGCTCCTTACCTATGCTAGTAGTAATGATTTCAAATTATTTCAAATGGATGTCAAAAGTGCATTCTTAAATAGTTTTATTTTCGAAGAAGTGTCTGTCGGACAACCACCCAGATTTGAAAATTCTCTTCTTCCTAACCATGTGTTTAAGCTAACTAAGGCTCTATATGGTTTAAAATAAGCCCCTAGGGCTTGGTATGAGAGGCTTAGTTCTTTTTTAATTTTAAATGAATTCACTGAAGGCAAGGTTGATACTATATTGTTTATTAAACATTTTAAAAATAATTTTCTTATTGTTCAAATTTATGTTGATGATATTATTTTTGGTTCTTCTAATAAATCACTATGTGAATCATTTGCCAAGAATATGAGTGATGAATTTAAGATGAGCCTAATGGGAGAACTAAATTTCTTTTTAGGATTACAAATTAAGCAACTAAGTGATGGTATATTTCTAAATCAATCTAAGTATACATTAGAATTGTTAAAACGATTTAACATGGATGGATCAAAAGACATTAGCACTCCTATGAGCTCCTCCACTAAGTTAGATATGGATGAAAATGGAGAAAGTTTTGATAAAAAATATATAAGAGCATGATAGGTAGCCTGCTTTATCTCACTGCAACCAGACCTGACATCATGTTTAGTGTGGGGCTATGTGCAAGATTCCAAGTTAATCCCAAGCTATCTCATTTCAAAGCCGTTAAGAGAATCCTTAGATATCTTAAAGGGACTCCAAATCTTGGATTATGGTATCCAAAATCTGATAACTTTGATTTGAAAGCTTATGTAGATGCGGATTTTGGTGGATGTAAAATAGATAGGAAAAGTACATCCGGAACATGCCAATTTCTAGGACACGCATTTGTTTCTTAGACTTCCAAGAAACAAAATTCGGTTGCACTATCTACGGCAGAAGCCGAATACATAGCTGCAAGTGCATGCTGTGCACAGGTTATTTGGATGAAAAATACACTAGAAGACTATGGAATTTATTTAAAGAACATTCCTATAAAATGTGATAACACGAGTGCTATTTGTCTAACTAAAAATCCGATTCAACACTCTCGAACTAAGCACATTGACATTAGGCATCATTTTATACGTGATCATGTCAGTAATAAAGATGTCACCCTTGAATTTATTGATACAAATCATCAATTAGTGGATATTTTTACAAAACCCTTAAATGAGGAACAATTTAATTTTATTAGAAGGGAATTAGGCATGTTAAATTGTCCTAATAAGTGAGCTTTATTGTATGAGATTTTTCTTCAAAAATTTGGCTTTCATCGATTTGGTTTCCTCTTGATTTTTGTTTAATCTAAGACATCATCCCATCCTTAAACCTTCTAAAAACAAATTCAAAATAAATTAAAATAAAAAAAATTGTGCTACCGGTGGTAGCACCGCCAGATCCGACGGTGGCACTGCTTGGGTAGTCGGACCCTAGGCGGTTGAACCGCCTATCTGGGTGGTTGAACCGCCCGAACACCCCTTTATAAAAGGGGTGAGTTAGGGTCAGAGGTAGAATTGCCGCCAACCCGAGAGCACCCTCGTCCACCTCTCTAAAGCCCTCAAACCTCTTCTAAGCCTCATTCTCTCCCTCTAGAAGCTAAAGAAGGGGATTCTTCCTTGATTCAAGCTCTCTACCTCTCAAGGAAACACATCTAAGGTAAAATCTGAAATTTTTCTCCCCTTTTCTTCTCTAGTTTTAGTTCTTTCCTTTAAATTGATTATTGATCTATCCTCACTAGACATGGATCCTAAAAGATCTTCAAGAGACAAACGGAAAAGGGTGGAGATAGATTCATTTGACCAACTTCTTTTCAAATCAAAAGATGCATCCCTTAGATTTTCAGAACTTGTTACTAGAACCATTCAAAAAGGGAAATATGTTGATTTGAGTCAATTAGGGAACCTTGAACCCATTATGTGCTTTGCTAACTTAGAGGTCTTACCCATTTTACAAATTGTTGAACTATTTATCCATGCTTGATTAAATTATTTTATGCTAATTTAAGCGTGAATGATGATGGCTTATTTACCTATCTTCTAGGAAATGAAATTCAAATATTTGATAGTATGATATGCACTCTAATTGGAATTGTTGAGAAAGAGTTAGGATGCTATTTTAGAGGGAAATGGGACATAGACATAATCGGAGCCACCCACTCTGAAGCCTTAGAAACCGTCTTTGCAAATCCGAACTTAGGCATAATTTCCAAGAGTTGTGAACACTTGTTGCCTTTTAACTCTAAAATTCTATATCACATTCTTACAAGCATTATCATTCCTAAACAGTTTCATCATGATGAGATTAGTTTAACTGAGTTAAGTACCATATATTGGATCATGACCTGATAGAATTTTTGTTTTGGATACCTAATCTAACAACACATGATAGAAGTCATTTCTAAAGGGTTAATATTACCATATGGAGGATTGATAACTAGATTGTTGCATGCCCATAATATTAGTATTCCACCTGATGAAGAAGTAGTACAAGAGGACAGATATAACGTCATTGACATGAAACTACTTAAGAGACTTAGGAATACATTTGAGAATAGAATAGGGGTTAGACAACCAAGAAGGAGTGATATACCTCCCCCACCAGTAGAACATCCTGAAACACTAGTCTTTAGGGGAAGTGAATCTCCTCCTCCTAATCCCTTTAATACAGCTCCATCAGTATCAACTTCAGCTCCACCTTCTGACGATCCGATCATGAGAGAATTAAATGAAGTTAAATTGTAGCAAATTGAACTTTTGAAGGAAATACGAAAGATGAACCAAAAGATAGATCACATGTATAGGCACTTTGGCATTCCTCCGGAGGAGTAATTTGTTGTATTATATTTTCTTTTTGAATGTTGTAAACTTTTATGCAACTTTGACATCTATGCAACCTTGAAATTATCTTTACTACTTTTTATCTACCTTGGGCATTGTGGAATGATTTGATTTTTGAATGATTTCTTTTCCCTCATTTGTGATATTTTTCGGATATCTTTTTACATATCTTTGAATGATGCACTCATAATATTTTCGGTTTTCACTCGTATATGAATCCCTCTTTTCCTTTTTGTTGATGACAAAGGGGGAGAAATATGTGACTAGTTATATACATTTGCCATGCTTTGCAAGTTATATGCATTTGCCATGTTTTGTAAGTTATATGCATTTGTCATGCTTTGCAAGTTATATGCTTGAAATGCTTATTTAGGTTCTTTATATCATTTTTTTTAATTGTGTATACTTCAATGATATCATTTGATACCTGTCTATTTGACATCCTTTGACTGAATGATGAATGTCTATAAGTGTTATATATCGACATTGTCATCATTAAGTAAACCATAAAATTTCTCTTTCATATGTTGAACAATAAGTTAAACTTATCGTATTAAACTCAAAGAAATTGAATTCAAGTAGTTTTTACTATTTATGGCATATAGATAGGGGGAGTTAAGAGTAACTCCATCATTAATTGATTATCATCATCAAAAAGGGGGAGATTGTTGAATCTCGGATTTTGATGATGAAGTCAATTGGTGAAATATTTGTTCTAATATATATTGTCGAGATAAGTGTGCAGGAATAACTACGATAGGATGAAAACATAAAGCGATTTACCGTGGTCAAATCCGTCGGGTGTTCAAGAGTTCATCAAAAGTCCGAGAGATCATCGGAAGTGTTGCCAGAACCAACCAAGATCGAATCAGGGACTTGCCGAAGTTTTCGGAAGTTCATCGCAAAGATCGTCGAAGGTTCGCGGAACTTACCGGGAAGATTCGGAAGCTAGCCGAGGACTCATTGAGCTTGCCATACAATCCGGGAGTATGTTGGAAGTCTGCCGGAAGAAATCCGAGGGAAGTGTCGAAAGTCCACCAGAATCTCTCCGTAAAGCTCGCCGGAAGTTGACTTCAAGAATGTCAGGTTAAATCACTTAGAATTATGTTTTAAATTCGTAATTTGCACATGATTAGAGCAAGGATTTAGAAATAATCCTGCCTAAATTTGGTAGGGGCCAACCGGGCTCTTATTGGGCCAACTTGGGCCTTAAACAAGGCCCATTCAGCCTTTCTTTGAATGGGCCAGAAAGTGATGAATCGCCCGACCAAGGCGGTAGCACCGCCCCTGTCACCCAGTCTGCGGCGGTAGCACCGCCTGGCTAGGGCGGTAGCATCGCCCCTGCTGTGTCTATCTGCCAGACTGACAGGCGGTTGCACCGCCTCTGACAGGCGGTTGAACCGCCCAGCACCAGGAAACTCAAATTGAGTTCAAATTTGGAGCCCAAATTTAAACCTCTTTGAGCCTATAAATACCCCCCCTTTCTCAGCTGAAAGGGTACCCTTTTGAGAGTTAAAAATCTTGAGAAAAAGTCTTGGCAAAGTCTTGTCTCTTCTTTTACTAAAGTGTTCACCTCCTTCTTCTCCTTGTGAAATCTTGTAAGAGTGTGAACCAACTTGTAAAGGGTTGTAAGAGGGGTATTTGGTTCTTCCCCTTCAAAGGATTTGCTAGTGGAAGTGCGGAGCCTCATCGTGAAGGCTTCAAGAGTGGATGTAGGTCATTTGACCGAACTGCTATACATCATTGTGTTCATGAATGTGTGAGTGTTTACATTTCTGAATTATTTCATTACTTAGCTACAAGTTGTTTAGTTCCTTTCAATTTCTTTTACTCAAGCAACTTCATTCAAGTTCTCTTTCGTTGCATCGAAATCTTCCTACGAACTTGTCTTTTTGCGAAATCGATTTCGAAATTACGATATTAATCCGCTGCACTAATTCACCCCCCCCCCCCTCTTAGTGCCTTTCCGATCCTAACAAAGGTCACCTTACATGTGCTTGGTGGAGTTATTATTGCATTAGATGCATGCTATTATGTTCCTTCTATTATCAAAAATATTATTTTCATTTCATGTTTGACAGTTAGTAGATATAATTTAGTTGAACAATGGTTGTTCAATAATATTAGATGATGCGATCATCACGAGAGGAACAATGCATAATGGTTTATTTATGATAGATACAGCTCCACATATCATGAGTGTAAGTGAGTCTAAGAGGAAACAAGAAGAGGTGAACAATGCATATCTTTGGCATTGTAGGCTATATCACATCCACAAGGGAATGATTCAAAAGTTGCTGAAGAATGGATATCTAGATCCATTTGACTATGAGTCATATGTGACTTGTAAACCTTACCTTTGTGGAAAGATGACCAACTCTCTATTTAGTAGAACTAGAGAGAGAGCCACTGAGTTACTAGAACTCATACATAGTGATGTATGCGATCCCATTTTGACTCATGCCATAGGTGGTTACTCCTACTTCATTACTTTCACTGATGATTTCTCAAGATACAAACATATGTACTTGATGAAGTACAAGTTTGAGTCTTTTAAGAAATTCAGGGAATATAAGAATGAAGTGGAGAATCAAATAGGAAAGAGTATTGAAACCCTTCGATCAGATCGAGGAGGTGAGTACTTGAGTACAGAGTTCACCCAGTTCCTCAAAGACCATGGGATTTTATCCCAATGGACACCTCCTTATACACCATAGCTTAATGGTGTATCAGAAAGGAGGAATCGTACACTATTAGACATGGTGCATTCTATGATGTGTTTCACCAACCTACCCATCTCATTCTAGGGATATACCCTAGAGACCGCAGCTTACCTTCTGAACAGAATTCCAACTAAGTCAGTGATGTCTACTCCATATGAGATATGGAATAGGAAGAAGCCCGATCTTAAGGTTGTTAAGATTTGGGGCTGCCCTACCCACGTCAAGAGACATAACCCAGACAATTTAGAGTCCAGGATGGAACGGTGCAAGTTTGTGGGATACCCCAAGGAAACTTGTGGGTATTATTTCTATTACCCTAAGGACCAAAAGGTCTTTGTAGCCAAGAGAGCAGTGTTCCTTGAGAAGGAATATATTCTTGGTGGAGACAATGGAAGCATGATGGAGTTGAGCGAAGTTAGAGAACCTAGCTCAAGCACCATTCCACAGCTAAAGTCTGTTTAGGTACCTAGCACACAAGTTCCAACTTTATGTAGGTTTGGTAGAGTATCCCATCCTCCTGAGAGATATGTGGGACATATCGAAGGAGAGGATGTTGAGGATATTGATCCTCAGACCTACGAGGAGGCTATTATGAGCATATGGACTTAAGCAACCTTCCTGAAGTTGGAATATAAGATTTGATGAGGCGATCAGATCTTATGACTTCGTTAAGAACGAAGATGAGCCTTGTGTTTACACGAAAGTAAGTGGGAGTACTATCACCTTTTTGGTATTATATGTGGATGACATCCTGATCATTGGGAATGATATAAGAATGGTCTCTACAATAAAGACTTGGTTATCTAGGCACTTCTCCATGAAGGACCTAGGGGAAGCATCTTGCATATTGGGGATACAGATCTATAGGGATAGGTCCAAGAAGATGCTTGGCTTGTCCCAAATTAGGTACATAGACATAATTATCAAAAGGTTTGATACAAAAAATTTCAAGAGATGTCTCATAACAATGAGACATAGAATATTACTTTCTAGGAGTATGTCCCCAAAGACTCCTGAAGAAATGGCACAAATGGATATGATACCATATACCTCAGCAATAGAATCTATTATGTATGCTATGCTATGTACTAGGCCTGATATAGCGCATGCTTTGAGGATCACGAGCAGATATCAGGCAGATCCAGGCTTGGAGCATTGGAAAGCAGTAAAATGTATCCTTAAGTACTTGAGAAGGACTAAGAATTTTTTACTAGTATATGGAGGTAGTAGCCTCAGGGTTAAGGGCTACACGAACTCAAGCTTCCAGTCCGATGTCGATGATAGCAAGTCTAATTCAGGGTATGTGTTCACCCTGAATGGAGGAGTATGCTGGAAGAGTTTCAAGCAAGACACTACTATTGACTTGACCATAGAGGCGGAATACATTGCTGCGACGGAGGCAGCAAAGGAGGGAGTATGGATGAAGAAGTTTATCATAGATCTAGGAGTCGTCCCGAGTAGCGAGAAGTTGATTGTCTTAAATTACGACAAATACACGGCGATTACTCAAATAAGGGAACTCGGGTCTCATCAGAAGTATTCTGAGGAGGTTCTAGCTTATTAGAGAGATCGTGGCCCAAAAAGATGTAGTAATAGAAAGAGTTCCATCCGAAGATAATATTACAGATCCACTAACAAAGCCATTGACTCAGATTATCTTTGAGCATCATAGAGGTCTAATGGGGATAAAACATGTTGGTGATTGACTTTAGGTCAAGTGGGAGATTGCTAATCATATGTGCCCTACAAGCCAATCACATGAGTGATGACACTTGTGACTTAATATGCATTTTTTTCTCTTTGTATATTATTAGGCATTTTTGTTGGGAAATCCGTCATGGGGAGTGATATCATATGCGCAGCGGAAGAACAGAAAACAAAACCCCAGATTTCCTATAGAAAGTTTCCATCGTCGTGCGAAGATCGGTGCATCAAAAACAAATTCGCAAAACTGCATATGTAAAAAAAGATACCTAGGGAGATCGTATATCCTTGAATTCCTGCAAATCTGTAGGAGAGGATGAAGGAGGTCAAGCGTCCTTCTCTCTAGCAATATCCACACGGCAAGGATTGCGACGATGCACCTCTCTCTCTAGGGAGAGGAGAACAGGAGGTGACTACCAAAAGAAACTCTTAGCCTATAGAGCTTTGGTTCCCTCCTATTTATAGAGGCCCCCTGAAAAACTCTAATGGATCTTTTGTCCTATTGAGTATTGGATCTCCATCCAATTACTCAAGCCTCTTGGATTAGTGGGTTTCTACCCAATAATCTCTTATTAGCAATTATTAGATCTTATCTCAGGATCCAATAATTCAAGAGCTTAATAGATATCCAATAAGATAGGGGGTTCAACGGATATCTCATATTCGAACCTCTACTCGTCGCAACACCTGCCATATGTGTGTGACCCTCTAGGCCCAATATCGAGCTAGCCGTGAGTCATACTTGTCAGAACTCCTTCTGACATAGTGAATTATTATCTCTATAATAATTCACCCAACTCATCGATTGCGGACGTACCAGGCCACTACGCCGCGGCCCCTAGACGATACAAGGGAATCCAATCCTTTGGACCTATTTGTCCTCAGTTACCATGTATCTATAATCTCTCATCTATCTAATATCCCAAAGATCCTATACCAGGCATGGTGCTGTCGGGCCCATATAGTCTCTCATCGAGTCTTGCTCTTGTCGGATTCTCCCAAAGAACTCTTTCTCTCTCAATCCGAAGAACCTTGGCCAAGTATTTGTTCAAGCAAGAACACATGAGATATTCCTCTCATGATACCGAGAGCGGATGATCCTCTACTGACACTCAATAGCCCTCGTAATGTTGGCTACCACTCCCAATGTCCAGCTATACTAGATCTGGAGTTTTCCAAACCTATAAGTCCGATATCAAAGAGTGGAGTACTCATACAAGACATCCTTGGTGTCTCAAGTCTAAGGACCAAATACACTACTGAAACTACGGAATCGCTATCTGACGTGAGGTATCAATAACCATCCAGCATTCTGTAGGCGGATCAATCAGTGAACTCATTCTCCAATGAGCACCTGCACTGTACCCTTAGTGTCCCCACACGAGTAGCTATGAGACCAGCTACCTCCATCATATGAATGAGTATATAGCATACCAGTCTATCCGGTTATCTCGATGCCCTTCTCGAGTAACCTATAACCAGGATAATTTAGGGTATGTGTTTAAAGGTGAATCGGTCTCATTATCGTGATCTCATCACGATCCGATTCTCATTGCACAGATCCAAGGACATCACAATATATGCAACACGCAAGATAAAGTGATAAAATGCCTAATAATAAGCAAAGAGATAAAGTGTATATCAAGTCACAAGTGTCATCACTCATGTGATTGCCTTGTAGGGCACATTTGACTAGCAATCTCCCACTTGACCTAAAGCCAATCACCAACATGTCTGATCCCCATCAGACCTCTGTGACGCTCAAAGATAATCTAAGTCAATGGCTCTGTTAGTGGATCTGCAATGTTATCTTCTGATGGAACTCTTTCCACTACTACATCTCTTCGGGCCACGATCTTTCTAATAAGTCGGAACCTCCTCAGAACACTTTTGATGAGACCCGAGTTCCCTTATTTGAGTAATCATCCCTTATTAGAGAGGTGCATCGTCATAGTTCCTACCATTTGGATACCGCTAGAGAGATGGATGCTTGATCTCCTTCATCCTCTCCTACAGATCTGCAGGGATTCAAGGATATACGATCTCCCTAGGTATTTTCTTTTACACATGTAGTTTTTCGCGGATTTGTTTTGATGCATCGATCTTCACATGACGACGGAAACTTTTTACGGGAAATATGGGGTTTTGTTTTCTATTCTTCTGCTATGCATGTAATGTCACTCCCCTGAAGGATTTCCCAACATCTTTGGTCTTTCGGCAGACTCTCAAACTTCCAATGGTTCAATCGCACTTGACTCCGACACGTCGTTTTGCTTTATATCTTTATCGCTATCGCAGTTAATGTAACATCCCTCATATTTTTTTCTCGTTTCTAAATTTTGTATAAGAGTTTAATTATAATATTGCTACCCATCTTAAATTCTATAGATGAGCCCAAATAAATCTTAAATCCTATTTATAAAATATGAGGACTTGTTTGTAAAATTCTAAGGACCTATTTGTAAATACGAGAAATGTTTAACAATTCTTTAGCACTAAATAGTTTTATATTGAAAGTTATTGCTGGGGACCAAAATGTGAATCTTAGTAATTGGAGGTGATTTGTCAAAGATTCATATTAAGTTTAAAAAAAAAATAAAAAGGAAAAAAGAGGAAGACATGTGTCATTAGCTAACCTAATGAAGGGCCACATGTTTATTCAATGGATGACACCCAAGCTTCCATCATGCATGCTTGCCATCTTACAAATCTTTGCATGAGCCAAACCTAAGTAATTAGAGGAGAAAACTTGCTGCCAACGTAGAAGAGAAGGAGAAGGAATTGAAGAAGAAGAAGAACTTTTGTCTTAGCTCAAGGTTTTGCATCAACTCTCCATAGTTGGGAATCAAACTTTCGTAAGGCAAGTGTTTTAACCCCATCCTAGAGAAAATTTTGATTCCTTTTTTTATCTTGATTCTAAGAAAATTAGAAGATTGTGGCTTCATGTAAGATATCTATACCGTTTATACATCAAATGTTGAATCTAAAATTTTTTGGATTTTAACCTTTCAGTGCTCTTGTGGCCATAACTTTCTACACCAAATTCTGATTTAGGAAAAACCTCTTTTACACGAAATTAGACTTATAGAGATTTCATTTGATATAAAAATTGGAAGATTCAGAGTTAGTTTGCCTACCCAAACATATGAATGAATAGATCTTATAAATTCAGTAAAATAGATACTACAACTTCTGACCTTCTATTACTGAATTATTCATAACTCTCTAATGAATATTCTGAATTATGAAAAATTTGATTCTTTGGAAACTAGATTTGTATATATTTCTTTTAAAACCTTATTTGAAAATTTTGAAGTATATTTTCCTACTGAAACATCTGTTTAAATTGAGTCTACCAATTCTGCAAAACAGAGATAATAAATTCTGACCCTACTTTACTCTATTTGTTATAACTTCCTGTTAGGAACTCAAAAATTTACAAATCTAAGTTTATCTGAAAATAGATACAGCTTTCCAATGATATTATTTTGAGCAAATTGGACATAATTAGTTACTCAAACAATTCATGAAATATACCACTTAAATTCTGCCAGAATTGAAATTTTGTTGAGCTTTGCCTATTCAAGTTTCATCCTATTAGAAATTTGATTTCTACTAAATTTTTCTTCAATTGAGCTTTATATTGGTCCTTTAAAATTCTTGTATTATTCATCCTAAAATTGTTTGTATACCTGAAATCTATTATGAAATGTTCATGTTGGCACTACCTTGTTTCGTAAAGGCACACTCATATTTTCGTTATTCCACATGTGCTTTCGATATATACTAATGTTATTGTTTATAGTACCCTTTTATACTCTGGTGTCCTATGGGATTATTTGATCCTTTGCGAGAATTGATAAAGGGATTATTTAGACCTTTGCTAGAAATGGTAAAGGGTGTATGCTTAGAGCTTACGATACTCTACCGGCCCCCTCTAGCTTCATCCAAACGTGGATGTATGATGCTCTCAAACGTGGAAAATTCTGTTTGAGATCCTATTGCACCCTCTATATTTTTGATATGATATCCAAAGCATTGCTTGTATTTATATGTTCGCTTTGGATGAGAATGAAATGAATGCACATCAGATATGACATTTGAGCTTCTGTTTCTGATTTGTTCTTCTGATATGCTCTGAGATATCTCATATGCCATTGTTATCATTCAAAATATGTTCTAAAACCATTTCATATGCTATTTAATATGTTCAGAAATGTTTCATCTATTCTTGATTTGCATCGAAACATTTCCTACGTCATTGTTATACTTTCAAAATGTTTCATTTGCTTAAATTTGCTCCGAAATATTTTATATGCCATTGATATGCTTTGTAATGTCTTATATGTCATTTGATTTACTCCAAAATACTATTTACATCCTCTGATATGTTTTAATTACTCTTTACTCCATTTGTTATTGAACCAAATAGGTTTGAATGAGAGAGTATTTTCGATTTAGTATCCGATAAGATGATAAATACGTTTTCTTGTATCTTGCTTTGTATTTTGATTCCCATGTTTTTTTTAAAACTATTATTTTTCACCATGGATATGGTAGTCACTTGCTGAGCTCTGTTATGCTCACTCTGATTACTATAACTTTTTTTTTTAGGCTAGGTTATAAATCTCTAGAATGTTTAAATTGGGTTGAGGAAGGGAATGCTAAAAGATTTTGGCTTGAGCTTTAATGGATGATATGTTTTGTTGTACAAATATATTTTGTGTTTAAGGAAATGACGATGATAAATATGAACTTATTGTTCTGTAAAAGTTAAAGGACCTCTCATGTTAGGATTTGGAATGTTAAGTTTAAATTGTATAATGATATGAACATGTGGTAAATGTTGCTTTGGTAATTGTATGGATTCCTACACTTATGAATTTATGATATAGATGTTGTTTAGTTGAGTTAGTTTTGGACTTTATGAATCAATAAATGAAGTGAAGTATGATTTATGAAACTATACAGGTTTACGAATTATGAATTTAAGGGTTTAAATATTGATTTGAATGGTTCTTAGTATCCTTAAATTGTTAGAATGGATCCTAGATTGAATTATTCTTTAAATTTTAATGTTATGGATTTTTAAGACAAGGTCACACCTCCTGAATAGAGATTAAAAAATTCGGGTGGGGGGTTGGGGGGGTGTGATAGATAATCCTGCACATTAATTAAACATTAACCCTACTTCGATCCAGATAGTTATAATGAATCAACTTCCTATTGCCCGGCACATCATTGGTCGACGCTTCATCCAGTTCTTCGGTGCATTATCCTCTCTTGTGACCTGTTGCCTAATCAGTGATTGACCTCTGTAACCCCGATCTCCTTGGCACAACGCCACTCTTCTTGGCTCGATGCCCGATATCTTTGTCTGAAGCCTTCTGTTGATTATCGACCGGACCTTTGGCTCGATGTCCAATCTCTTAACATGATTTCCTTCGATACAACGTTGATTTTTTCTGTGTCAATTGTCTAATTCTAATCGATAGTAGACCTACGTGACTTAAAATGTAATTAGATCACCAAAACATAATCAATTAGTTTTCATCATCATAATCCGAGATTCAATAAGAAGGATTTGGCATTTAGAACCAAAGAAGACCAGTTGGGAGAAAACTCAAGTGACAATGATGATGATGATGACTTGGCACTTCTTATAAGAAAATTTAAAAAATTCTTTAAAAAATAAAATAAAATAAGATACTAAGAACAAAAGTGAACTTAAAAAGGACTCAATAATATGCTATGAATGCAAGAAGTCAAGGCACTTCAAAAATGAATATCCCCAAGTGAAGAAGAAGCTACTAAAGAAAAAGAAAGCACTCAAAGCTACTTGGAATGACTTAAGTGCATCCGAAGATGAGGAGTCTACCAACAAAGAAAAAGTTACAAATTATGCATTAATGGCATTTGGCAATGAGGTATGTAACTTAAACGAATCTTCCTTATCTTATAATATATTTGATGACTTGTTTGATGATTTTAAATTAGTTAGTAAAATATATAAATTGTTAAATAATGATCATGCTTCGCTTGCTAGTTAATTTAAAAAATTAAAAAATAAGCATGATGATTATATGTTAGCTCCTTGCACTAAGTGCGAAGAGATAGATTCACTTAAGAAAGAAAATATTTTACTATAAGAAATATTAAAAAAATTTAAAATAGGTAACAAATCTCTAAATTGTTGAGAAATCCAAGGGGGCAACATCACATGCACAGTAGAAGAACAAAAAAACAAAACCCATTAGATTTTCGTAAAAGGTTTCATCATCGTGCGAAGATCAGTGCATCAAAAACAAATCTACGAATCCGAAAACTGTATGTATAAAAGAAACGATAGTACCTAGGGAGATCGTATATCCTTGAGATTCCTGTAGATTCATGGGAGAGGATGAAGGAGGTCAAGCATCCTCTTCTCTAGCGGTATCCACACTATAAGTACTACAATGATGGTCCTCTTTAGGGAGAGGAGAATAGAAGGTGGCCACCAAGAAGAACCCCAACCTATGGGCTTTTGGTTCCCTCCTATTTATAGAGGCCCCCGGTAAACCCTAATGGATCTTGCCTTATTGGGTATTGGATCTCCATCCAATTACCCAAGCCTCTAAGGTTAATGGGACTCTACCCAATAATCTAGCTCTTATTGGATCTCATCCATGGGATCCAATAATATAGGGGCTTATTGAATATCCAATAAGATAGGGGCTTCGGTGGATATCTTATATCCGAACTTCTACTCGTCACAACACCTACTGTATGTGTGTGACCCTCTAGGCCCAATATCGAGCTGGCCGTGAGTCATACATGTTAGAACTTCTTCTGACTCAATGAATTATTATCTCTATAATAATTCACTCGACTTATCGATTGCAGATGTACTAGGCCACTATGTCATAGTCCCAAGACTAGACCAGGGAATCCAATCCTTTAGACCTATCTACCCTCAATTACCATGTACCTATAGTTCCTCATCCATCTAATATTCTAGAGATCGTATATCGAGCATGGTGCTATCAGACCCATACGGTTTCCACTCGAGTCTCGCTTTAATCGGATTCTCCCGGAGAACTCTTTCTCTCTCAATCCAAATAACCCTGGCTAGGGATTTGCCTAAGCAAAAACAAATGAATATTCCTCTCATGATACCAAGAGTGGATGATCCTCTATTGATACTTAATAGCCCTCATAAGGTTGGCTACCACTCCTAATAACCGGCTGTACTAGATCTGGAACTTCCAAACCTATAAATCCGGTATCAAAGAGTGGGTACTCACACAAGACTTCCTTGGTGTATCAAGTCTAAGGATCAGATACACTACCGGAATTACGGAATTGCTATCTGATATGAGGTATCAATAACCATCTAACATTCCGTAAGCGGATCAATTAGTGAACTCATTCTCCAATGTGCACTTGTACTATACCCTTAGTGTTCCCGCATGAGTAGCTATGAGACCAGCCACCTCCATCATATGGACGGGTACATAGCACACCAATTTGTCCAGTTATCTCGATGTCCCTCTCAAGTAACCTATGATTAGGATTATTTAGGGTTTTGTTTAAAGATAAATCGGTCTCATTATCATGATCTCATCATGATCCGATTCCCATTGTATAGATCTAAGGACATCATAATATACATCCAGATAATATGAAAAAATGCTAATAATCATAAGCAAAGAGATTGACGCAACATGTTACAGGTGTCATCACTCACGTGATTGGCTTGTAGGGCACCTATAACTAGCATAAACATAATCCTTACTAATAAGGGTCATGTTCATGGAAAGGAAGGAATTAGCTTTATGAGTAATACTCAACAAAAGCCAACTATCTTCATTAAAAGACCCACATTATATGTTTTAACCTAAAATAAATATAATTTTTTTAGTAGATTTGGATATTATGCCTATAGATGTTCATTTAAACAGTATAGTTCACACAAATTAGTTTGGGTTCCTAAAGGAACCATGAATAACTCAATGCCAATAATTAAGTTAGATAGATCTATTAATAAGAGACCTAAAGTTAAATGGATACCTAAAAGAAAACCCTCTTTTGGATACAAATCTCTCAAACTATATCATATACACCTCCTCCTCGAGGTTGCCATTAAGGAATATAATTTTTATGTCCATCTGCCAGATCTCATAATCAAGGTGTGCTACAATAGCCAATCGAATTTGGATGGATTTTAGCATGGCTATAGGTGAGAGTTTTATCATAGTCAACACCTTGGCTTTGATAAGAACCCCTTGCCACTAGCTTTACTTTATAGGTCTCTACCATTCCATTTACTCCGATTTTCTTCTTGAAGATCCACTTGCATCTAATGGGTATGATACCCTCGCGTGCATTAACTAGGTTCCAAACCTAGTCGGAGTACATGGAATTCATCTTTGAATTCATGGCTTCTTGTCACTTCCCGGAGTCTATACTCATAATAGGCTCCTCGTAGGTCTAAAGATCAATATCCTCAACATCCGCTCCTCTGATTAATCTCACAGACTCTTAGGAGGATGGGATACTCTACCGCACCTACTTAAAGTTGGAACTTGTATGCTAGGCACCTGAACAGATTCTGGTAATAGAATGATGCTTGAGCTAGGTTCTCCAACCTCGCTCAACTCTATCATGCTCCCACCATCTCCACCAAGAATGTGTTCCTTCTCAAGGAACACTACTCTCTTAGCTACAAAGATTGGGTGATAGAAATAATACCCACAAGTTTTCTTGTGGTATCCCATGAACTTGCTCCATTCCGTTATGGATTCCAACTTATCGAGTATGTGTCTCTTAACGTGGGTAGGGCAGCCCCAAATCTTAACAACCTTAAGATCAGACTTCCCTTTCCATATTTCATATGGTGTAGACACTACTGACTTAGTTGGAACTCTGTTCAGAAGGTAAGCTACGGACTCTAGGGCATATCCCCAGAATGAGACGGGTAGGTTGACGAAACTCATCATGGACTACACTATGTCTAACAGTATGTGATTCCTCCTTTCGAATATACCATTGAGCTAAGATGTATAAGGAGGTGTCCATTGGGATATAATCTCCTGGTCCTTTAGGAATTGGGTGAACTCTGTACTCAAGTACTCACCTCCTCGATCTGATCGAAGAGTCTTGATACTCTTTCTAGTCTGAACTTTTACTTCATTCTCATACTCCTTGAATTTCTCGAATGCTTCAAACTTGTACTTCATCAAGTACACATGTCCGTACCTAGAGAAATCGTCACATTAGGTGGATGTTGTGATGAGTAGAGGTGCGGATATAAGATATCTGCGAAGCCCCTAGTTTGGATCCTGTGGACAAGATTCAATTGGGTAATTGAATGAGATCCAATTAAATGATTGGATAAGATACAATTGGATGAGATCAAATTAGATCCTGTGGATAAGATCCAATAAGATCCAACTTGATAGAGATCCAGTGTGAACAGGATCTGTCAAGGATAAGCTTTCTCCACCTCTATAAATAGGAGGAACCTCCTGGTTCATAGGCTCAGAGCTCTTGGTAGTCATCCTCCTATTCTCCTTAGTCTCCTCTCCTCCTCCTTGGCTCCAATAGCCTTGTGGTGCACGTGGAGAGAGATCCCATGATGATCTAAGGAGCATCATTACTGCGTCTGCTATGTGGATTACTGCTAGTGAAGAGTACGCTAGTGCTCCTTCATCCTCTTCATCGGATCTGAAATTTTCGAGGATATACGATCTCCCCAGGTAACGCTTCTTACATATACATGCAGATTTTTTGGATTTGTGATTTTTGCGCACTAATCGTTGCACGACGGCCAAGTATGTAACTATGGGAAATCCAATCTTGTTTTTGTTTTCCGTTGCCCATGAGATGTCGAATCTCTCGATTTCCCAATAATGGTATCAGAGTCAGGTTCGTCGTGCGATGATCGGCTTATAAACTGCATGTGTTGTGTTTTGGATGCGCTTTTGACGCCAAAATTGTAGACACAAAAGATGAGAGAGGGCAGCAATTGTTGTTGCCCACATAGTTTGGCCAAGGCTGCTTGCAGCCATGGACGTGCATGCAGGGCCATCGGTGGTCGTTTGCCCGCAGTGGCAACACTAGCCGCATGAGGGCAGGGAGCCCGTAGGGGCGGGTGACGCCCGCGGAGGTAGCACCACAACCAGCAGGGGCGGCGCCTATGGGCACTAGGCCCGCGGACGGCCTACCCGTAAGGGAGGGCAGCACTAGTGCCCACGTGGGGCAGCACCCGCACGGGGCAGCGCCGTAGGGGCATCCACGGGGAGGCCCACGGGATAACATCGCAGAGGCAGTAGCGCCTATGGGCGCTGCACCTGCAAGCAATGGCGGCGTCGCCTGCAGGCGAGCCACCCATAGGCACGGGTGGCGCTCCCCCACGGTGCCCCGCACACATGGCCGCCGTTGATAGGGTGGCAGCGGCCACAGCCACAGTGTTGCAGAAGGCAAAGGGAATGGGAATTAGGGTTTTTTGGCCTGCCCCTCGAAATTTTAGAAATTCTAATTTTTTTTCCTTATGATAGAATGACCAAAATATACTTCAAAATTTCTGAAAAATTCCTTGCATGTCCCTGATTTCAAAATTTTAGTTATTTAAAAGATTTAAGTAACTATTATTATTTATCTAGTAATCTTACATGATATATACATGTGATGTGATGTGGAAAGATGATCATGGACTTTGTGATGTGTGTATATGATTATTGGGGCCTACGAGCCTTCATTTTTCATTGATTATCAGGCCTACGTACTTGTAATTATATTGTAATTATCCTAGAGGCACGGCGGAAGCCTAGAGATGGTAGCGGGACCCTTAAGGTCAATTCAGACAATTACAGCACATGGAGATGCGTTGAGGTGCCGGTAGATCCGACGATGACCGGATGGATAATCACCGTGCATAGAGATGCATTGATATGCACATAGATCCTGATGTAAGTGATTAGGCCTACTAGCTCAGGCCTAATCATATTAGGTTAAAGTCCATGATCATCTAGTGTGCTTGTGCATGTGAATGCTATACACCTACTAGATAAGTATATATATATTTGCATGCGATGTAAATATATTAAATATGTATGTGTGTGACACGTCATATCATGAGACCGAACCTAAAACCCCTCTTATGATAATATTAAGTTGGTAAGCATAAGGCAATAAGATTGACCCATGTGGCCTTCCATCGTTAGGAGTAAGAATCGATTCCCGACATAGGCTGAGTTGGTCGAGTCCCTCGAAGCTTACCTATTTCACGTCTCGCTATCTTGTCTTCGACAAAGAGATGTCACCAGTGACCTGAGGACATTGTATGCTTGGTCGAGTCCCTCGAGGGCATATCATCGAATCAGACTCATCTTGTAACGATGGTGATGACTTAACTGGACATTATGGTTGGTCGAGTCCCTCGAGGCCATAGTGGTTCAGAGGCCAAATATGACGGGAATCACAAGGAGTTATGATTGGCAAGAGTTGTCTACCTTTTGGGCTTAGTGTGATTGGTTGAGTCCCTCGAGGTTGCACTAAGATGCCGATTAAATCCCGATCCCCATTAGAAGTCTATCGGAGACTTTTATTTCACGTGCATGAGGGTGTCACATGACTCACTAGAAAAATTAGTGGAAGCATGTCAAGATAGAAGTCCATATCTTGATTGTTTATTTTTGTGAAATCTGCGTATTATTCATGTATACTATATCTCCCATTTATCAGAAACATGTCATCATCAAACCCTTTACGTGGTATATTTGATACCAACTACCTCACTAGTCTAAATTATACGGATTGGCTCCACAACCTAAGAATAGTTCTTACAGTAGAGAAAATCGCATATGTCCTAGATACAATCATGCCCCAACCTGAGGCAGAAGCTCCTCATAAAGAGTTTGCCCAATATGCAAAGTATATAGATGATTCCACTCTTGTTCAATGTTACATGTTAGCCTATATGTCTCCGGAGTTACAGAGACAACATGAAAATATGGATCCTCATTCCATACTCCTGCACCTCCGTAAACTATTTAAGGAACAGGAAAGAACTTAGTGATATGAGATATCCAAGAGTCTCTTCCGTGCGAGAATGACTGAGGGGACATCGGTTCAGAACCATGTCCTGAAGATGATAGAGTGGATTGAAAAACTCATAGGTCTAAAAATGGTCCTAGATGATAACCTGTGTGTTGATCTTATACTTCAGTCCCTATCAGATTCCTTTTCTCAATTCATCATGAATTTTAATATGAATAAACTTAAGATATCTCTCCCTGAGCTCCTCAATATATTGAGGGAGGTAAAGAGCACAATCAAGAAAGAGAAATTAGTTCTCTATGTTGGTGAGACCAAAAGGAAAAGGAAGGCTGGGAAGACCCTTGAGAAGGGTAAGGGCAAGGGCAAATGGGGTAAAGCAAAGGTTGCCAAAATTAACCCAGCAAAGGACAAAGGCCAATGCTTCCACTACGGTCAAGATGGGCATTGGAAGAGGAACTGCAAGGCGTATCTTGCAAAAAAAGCGAAACAGAAGCTTGGAAAAGCTTCAAGTACTTTCATGATAAGTCTCCATGTGTCAGATTCTTGTGATAATGCATGGGTATTAGATACCGGTAGTGCTTATTGTATTTGTAATTCGTTACAGGTTCTGACAAGGCATAGGAGATTGGCAAAAGGCAAGATGGACCTCAAGATGGGCAATAGAGCAAGAGTTGCTACTGTTGCTATCGGCGAGGTCACTCTATATCTACTTGTTGGAGCTATTGTTGCATTAGATGATTATAAAGTGCTTTTTGAGAATAATTATTATTCAATTAGTAAGAATAATAAGATCATTACTAGAGGGACATTGCATAATGGTTTGTTTATGCTAAATACTACTTCACATATCATGAATGTAAGCATGGCTAAGAGGAAACGAGAAGAGGTGAACACTACATATTTGTGGTATTATAAGCTAGGTCATATCTATGAGGGAAGGATTCAAAAGTTGTTGAAAAATGGATACTTAGATCCATTTGACTACGAGTCATATACAACTTGCAAGCCTTGCCTTTGTGGAAAAATGACCAACTCTCCATTTAGTGGAATTGGAGAGAGAGCCATTGAGTTACTAGAACTCATACATGTATGTGGTCCTATGTCAATTCATGCCATAGGTGGTTATTCCTACTTCATTACTTTCACTGATAATTTCTCTAGGTATGGACATGTGTACTTGATGAAGTATAAGTCTGAAGCCTTCGAGAAATTCAAGGAGTATAAGAATGAAATAGAGAACTAGACTGGAAAGAGTATTAAAACTCTTCGATCAAATCGAGGAGGAGAATACTTGAGTACAGAATTCACCTAGTTCCTCAAGAACCATAGGATTCTGTCCCAATGGACACCTCCTTATACACCATAATTCAATGGTGTATCAGAAAGGAGGAATCGCACACTATTAGATATGGTGCGGTCCATAATGAGTTTCACTGACCTACCCATCTCATTTTGGGGATATGCCCTATAGACCGTAATTTACCTTCTGAACAGATTTCCATCTAGATCGATAGTGTCGACACCATCTGAGATATGGAGAGGGAAAAAGTTTGATCTTAAGATTGTTAAGATTTGGGGCTGCCTTGTCCATGTTAAAAGACACGACCCCGATAAGTTGGAATCTAGGACGGAACGATGCAAGTTCATGGGATATCCTAAGGAAACTTGTGATTATTATTTCTATCACCCTGAGGACCAAAAGGTTTTTATTGCTAAGAGAGTAGTGTTTCTTAAGAAGGAACACATTTTTGGCAGAGACAATGGGAGCACGATAGAATTGAGCGAGGTTAGAAAACCTAGCTCAGGCACCATTCCAGAGATCGAGTTTGTTAAAGTACCTAACACACAAGTTTCAACTTTGCGTAGGACTAGTAGAGTGTCACACCCTCCTGAAAGATATGTAGGACATATTAGTGGAGAGGACATTCAGGACATTGATCCTTAGACCTACGAGGGGGCTATTATAAGCATAGACTCCGAAAAGTGGTAAGAAACCATGAATTTTGAGATGGAATTCAGGTACTCCAATAAGGTTTGGAACCTTGTTAATGCACCTAAGGGTATCGTACCCATTGGCTGCAAATGGATCTTCAAGAAGAAGATCAGAGTACATGAAAAAGTGGAGACCTATAAGGCAAGGCTAGTAGCTAAGGGGTATCGTCAGAGGCAAGGTGTTGACTATGACGAAACATTTGCACCCGTAGCAATGCTGAAATCCATCTGAATTCTATTGGCTATTGCAACACGTTATAAATATAAGATCTGGTAGATGGATGTGAAAACTGCATTCCTCAATGGCAACCTCCAAGAGGAAGTGTATATGATACAACCTGAGGCGTTCATGTCCAAGCATAGTCCAGATAAGGTGTGTGCTAGTCATATGTGCCCTGAAAGCCAATCACATGAGTGATGGCACTTGTGACTAGATATACACTCTTTCTTTTACTTATTATTATCAGGCATTTTATCACTTTATCTTGTGTGTTGCATATATTGTGATGTCCTTGGATTTATGCAATGGAAATCGGATCGTGATGAGATTACGATAATGAGACCGATTCACCTTTAAACATAGATCCTAAATAATCAAGGTCATAGGTTACTCGAGAGGGATATCGAGATAACTAGATAGACTAGTGTACTGAATACCCATCCATTTGATAGAGGTGGCTGGTCTCATAGCTACTCGTGTGGGGACACTAAGGGTACAGTGTAGGTGCTCATTGGGGAATGAGTTCATTAATTAATCCGCTTATGGAATGCTAGATGGTTATTGATACCTCACGTCAGACAGCAATTTCATAGTCCTAGTAGTGTATCTGGTCCTTAGACTTAAGACACCAAGGATATCCTATATGAGTACTCCACTCTTTAATACTGGACTTATAGGTTTGGAAGTTCCAAATCTAGTACAGTCAATTATTGGGAGTGGTAGCCAACCTTACGAGGGCTATTGAGTATCAATAGAGGATTATCCACTCTTGATATCATGAGAGGAATATCCCATGTATTTTTGCTCGAACAAATCCTTGGCCAAGATTATTCAGATTGAGAGAGAAAGAGTTCTCTGGGAGAATCCGACTAGAGCAAGATTCGAGAAGAGACCGTATGGAACTGATAGCACCATGCCCAGTATAGGGTCTTTGGGATATTAGCTGGATGAGGGACTATAGATGCATGGTAATTGAAGACAGATAGGTCCAAAGGATTGGATTTCCCTGTATCGTCTGGGGACTACGGTATAGTGGCCTAGTACGTCCGTAGTCGATAAGTCGAGTGAATTATTATAGAGATAATAATTCACTGAGTCAGAAGAAGTTCGGACAAGTATCACTTACGACCAGCTCGATATTGGGCCTAGAGGGTCACACACATATGGTAGGTGTTGCGACGAGTAGAGGTTCGGATATGAGATATCCGCTAGAGCCCCTATCTTATTGGATATCCATTAAGCCCTTGTATTATTGGATCCTCAGATAAGATCCAATAATTGCTAATAAGAGATTATTGGGTAGAGACCCACTAATCAAGAGACTTCAATAATTGGATAGAGATCCAATACCCAACTGAGCAAAATCCATTAGGGTTTACAAGGGCCCTCTATAAATAGGACGGAACCAAAACTCCATAGGCTGGGGGCTCTTTTGGTAACCACCTTCTGTTCTCCTCTCTATAGAGAGGTGCATCATCGTAGTCCTTGTAGTATGGATACCGCTAGAGAGGAGGACGCTTGACCTCCTTCATCCTTCCTACAAATCTGTAGGGATTCAGGGATATACGATCTCCCTAGGTATTTTCGTTTACGCATGTAGTTTTCATAGATTTGTTTTGATTCACCGATATTCGCACGATGACGGAACCTTTATGGAAATCCAAGGTTTTTGTTTTTTTGTTCTTCCGCTGTGCATGAGATGTCGCCTCCTATGGATTTTTCAACATTGGTATTAGAGCCAAGTTGTTCGTGTGAAGATCAGATCTTAAACTGCGTGTGTTGTGATTTAGAATAATTTTGTCATCAAAATCATTGGCGCAAAAGTGGTGAGGAAGGGCAGCAACTGTTGCTACCCATGCTGCGCTTACAAAATAGCCAAAAGCTGCTTGCAGCCATGGGTGTGTGCGCAGGGGCCATCGGTGGCCAACGTTGGTTGCCAGGCAGGCAGTGCCTGCAGGCTACCTGCGTAGGCACCCTACTTGCAAGGGGAGAGCGGTGCCCGCAGGGACGACCACCGCCACCCGTGGCCAGGTAGCTAGTGCTTGCAGCCACTCACAGGGGTAGTCCCCATAAGGGCAAGGCCGCCTGAGGAGGCGGCACCTGCCCGCGGCGATGCTCGCGGGACAACACCGCAGGAGCGCTAGTGGGGAGCCCGTGGGGCAGCGCCTGTGGGCACAGCATCTGCATGTAGTAGCGGCACCGCCTGCAAGCACGGGAGGCGCCCCATTCCCACGTGGCACCCCGCGTGCATGGCCACCACCGATAGGGTGGCAGCAGCCGCAACCACAGCACTATAGAGGGGCAATTAGGGTTTTTTCTAGGCAAAAGATAGGTCTGCCCCTCAAAATTTTAATAAAATTATCAAAATACCCCTCATAATTTCCAAAATTATAGTTTTATCCTTTTGGTCGAATGACCAAAATACCCTTCAAATTTTAAAAAATTCCCTTTATGTCCTTGACTTCAAAAAAATATTAGTTAATTAAAATATTTAATTAACTATTATTATTTATCTAGTAGTCCTATATAATAACATATACATGTGATGTATAATGTTGACAGATGATCATGGACCATGTGATATGATGTGTGTACATGTGATTATTATTATTGGGCTTACGAGCCTATATTTTTCTCGTTTATTATCGAGCTTGCATACTTGTAATTATATTGTAATTACATGAAGAGGCATTGCAGGAATGTGGAAACGATAGTAGGACCCACGAAGTTGAGACGGATGATCCGACGTATGGAGATGCGTTGACATGTCGACGAAACTGACAAAGCGAGATGGACGATTACAGGACATGGAGATACGCCGATGCACACATAAATCTTAATGTGAGTGATTGAGCCTTCTGGCTCTGGCCTAATCACATTAGGATGTGGTCCATGATCATCTGGTATGATTACTCATGTGATGCATGATTAATTATATACCTACTAGATATATATATATTTGCATGCGATGTAGATATATATATTAAATATGTATGTGTGTGACAGATTATGTTAGCAGACAAATCAAAATCTCCTCTATTAATAATATTAAGTCGGTAAATGTGAGACAATTAGATTGACCCACGTGGCCTTCTATCATTATAGGTAGGAATCGATTCCTGATGTAGGTTGAGTCCCTCGAGACTCACCTATATCATATTTTGCTATCTTATCTATGACATAGAGATGTCACCGGTGACCTGAGGAAATAGTATACATGGTCGAGTCCCTTGAGAGTATATTATCGAATCAGACTCGTCTTGTAACGATGGTGATGACTTAACTGAACATCAAGGTTGGTCAAGTCCCTCGAGGCCATGGTGGTTTAGAGGCCGAATAAGATGGGAATCACAAGGAGTTGTGATTGGCAAGAGTTGCCTATCTTTATGGGCTTAACGTGATTGGTCGAGTCCCTCGAGGTTACGTTAAGATGCCGATTGGATCCCGATCCCCATTAGAGATCCGTCGGGGGTCTCCGATTCACATATCGGAGGGTGTTGTATGTTTCGTAAAAAATTAATGGGAGAACATAAAGATAGAAGTCCTTATCTTAAATGTTTAATTTTTGTAAAGTCTGCATGTCATTTATTTTTGCTACATCTTTATCTTCAGAAAAATGTCGCTTTCAAATCCTTTACATGGCATACTTGTTGCCAACCGCCTCACTGGTCCAAATTATACGAATTGGCTTTGTAATCTAAGAATCATTCTCATGGTGGAGAAAATTGTGTATATCCTTGATACAGTGATCCCTACGCCTGACGAAGGGGCAAGCGAGGATGAGATCGCTTGTTATGTGAAGTACATAGATGATTTCACTCTTGCTTAGTGTTATATGTTGGCCTCTATAACTACTGAATTACAGAGATAGCATGAAAATATGGATGCTAATTCCATATTCCTACATCTCTACAAACTATTTGAGGAACAAGGAAGAACTCAATGATATGAGATATCAAAGAGTCTTTTCGGTGCTAGGATGACTGAGAGAAAATCGATTTAGAACCATATCCTTAAGATAATTGAATGGATCGAGAAACTCACAAGTCTACTAATGGTCCTAGAGGATAACCTGTGTATGGATCTTGTGCTTCAGTCTCTACCAGATTCCTTTTCTCAGTTTATAATGAATTTTAATATGAACAAACTTGAGGTGACCCTCCTAGAGCTCCTCAATATGTTGAGAGAAGCAAAGAGCACCATCAAGAAAGAGAAGCCAATTCTCTATGCTGGTAAGACTAGAAAGAAAAGGAAGGCTAAAAAGTCCCTTAAGAAGGGCAAGGATAAGGGCAAAATGGGTAAGACAAAGGTTGCCAAGAAAGACCCAACAAAGGACAAAGGCTAGTGCTTCCACTGTGGCAAAGATGGGTACTGAAAAAGGAACTGCAAAGAGTACTTTGCAGAGTGGGTAAAATAAAAGCTTGGAGAAGCTTCAGGTACATTCATGATCAATCTCCATTTGTCAGAATCTTATGATAACACATGGGTATTAGATATCGGGAGTGCTTATCATATCTGTAATTTGTTGCAGGTTCTGGAATAACCTAGGAGATTGAAGAGAGGCGAGATGGACCTTTAGATGAGCAATGGAGCAAAGGTTACTGTAGTGGCTATTGGCAAGGTCAACTTACATCTACCTAGTGGAGCTATTATTGCATTAGATCATATTATTATGTTCCTTCTATTATCAAAAAATATTATTTCCATTTTATGTTTGACAGTTAGTGGATATAAATTAGTTTTTGAGAACAATGGTTGTTCAATAATATTATATGATGAGATCATTACGAGAGGAACATTACATAATGGTTTATTTATTGCTAGATATAATTCCACATACCATGAGTGTAAGTGAGTCTAAGAGGAAACAAGAAGAGGTGAATAATACATATCTATGGCATTGTAGGCTAGGTCACATCCACGAGGGAAGGATTCAAAAGTTGCTAAAGAATGGATATCTAGATTCATTTGATTATGAGTCATATGCGACTTGTGAACCTTGCCTTCGAAGAAAGATGACCAACTCTCCATTTAGTGGAACTGGAGAGAGAGCCACTGAGTTACTAGAACTCATACATAGTGATGTATGTGGTCCCATGTCGACTCATGCCATAGATGGTTACTCCTACTTCATTACTTTCATTGATGATTTCTCAAGATACGGACATGTGTACTTGATGAAGTACAAGTCTGAGGCTTTTAAGATATTCAGAGAATATAAGAATGAAGTGGAGAATCAGACTGGAAATAGTATTAAAACCCTTCGATCAGATCGAGGAGGTGAATACTTGAGTATAGATATCACCCAATTCCTAAAAAACCATGGGATTTTATCCCAATGGACACCTTCTTATACACCGCAACTTAATAGTGTATCAGAAAGGAGGAATCGCACACTGTTAGACATAGTGCATTCCATGATGAGTTTCGCCGACCTACCCATCTCATTCTAGGGATATGCCCTAGAGACCGTAGCTTATATTCTGAACAGAATTCCAACTAAGTCAGTAGTGTCTACTCCATATGAGATATGGAATGGGAAGAAGCCTGATCTTAAGGTTATTAAGATTTGGAGCTGCCCTGCCCACGTCAAGAGACACAACCCCGACAAGTTAGAATCCATGACGGAATGGTGCACATTCGTGGGATACCCCAAGGAAACTTGTGGGTATTATTTCTATCACCTTGAGGCCAAAAGGTCTTTGTAGCCAAGAAAGCAATGTTCCTTGAGAAGAAACACATTATTGGTGGAGACAATGGGAGCGTGATAGAGTTGAGCAAGGTTGGAGAACCTAGCTCAAGCACCATTCCATAGCCAAAGTCTGTTCAGGTACCTAGGGCACAAGTTCCAACTTTACGTAAGTCCGGTAGAGTATCTCATCCTCCAGAGAGATATGTGGGACATATCAGAAGAGAGGATATTGAGGATCCATAGACCTATGAGGAGGCTATTATGCGCATAGACTCCAGGAAATGACAAGAAGCCATGAATTCAAAAATGGATTCCATGTACTCTAACAAGGTTTGGAACTTGGTTGTTGCACCTAAGGGTATTATTGTTGGGAAATCCGTTTGGGGAGCGATATCATATGCGCAGCGGAAGAACATAAAATAAAATCCCAGATTTCTTATAGAAAGTTTTCGACATCGTGCGAAGATCGGTGCGTCAAAACAAATCCGTAAAAAACTGTATGTGTAAAAGAAAATACCTAGTGAGATCGTATATCCTGAATCCCTACAGATCTATAGGAGAGGATGAAGGAGGTCAAGCGTCCTCCTCTCTAGTGGTATCCACACGGTAGGGACTACGACGAGGCACCTCTCTTGGGAGAGGAGAAAAGAAGGTGGCTACCAAAAGAAATCCTCGGCCTATAGAGCTTTGGTTCCCTCCTATTTATAGAGGCCCCTTGTCAACCCTAATGGATCTTGCCCTATTGGGTATTGGATCTCCATCTAATTACCCAAGCCTATTAGATTAGTGGGTCTCTACCTAATAATCTCTTATTAGCAATTATTTGATCTCATCTTAGGATCCAATAATTCTGGGGCTTAATGGATATCCAATAAGATAGAGGGTTGAACGGATATCTCATATCTGAACCTCTGCTCGTCGCAACACCTATCATTGGACCTATCTATCCTCAGTTACCATGTATCTATAGTCCCTCTTCCATCTAATATCCCAGAGACTCTATACCGGGCATGGTGCTATCAGGCCCATATGGTCTCTCCTCGAGTCTTGCTCTTATCGGATTCTCCCGGAGAACTCTTTCTCTCTCAATCCGAATAACCTTGGCCAAGGATTTATTCGAGCAAGAATACATGGGATATTCCTCTCATGATACCAAGAACGGATAATCCTCTATTGACACTCAATAGCCTTAGTGTCCCCACACGAGTAGCTATGAGACCAGCCACCTCTATCATATGGATGAGTATACAGCACACCAGTCTATCCGGTTATCTCGATGTCCTTCTCGAGTAACCTATGACCAGGATAATTTAGGGTCTGTGTTTAAAGGTGAATCAGTCACATTATCATGATCTCATTACGATCCGATTCCTATTACACAGATCCAAGGATATCACAATATACATCTAGAGAATATGAGATAATGCCAATAATCATAAGCAAAGAGATTAACGCAGCGTGTTACAGGTGCAATCACTCATGTGATTAGCTTGTAGGGCACCTATAACTAACAATCTCCCACTTGACCTAAAGTCAATCACCAATATGTTTGATCCCCATTAGACCTCTGTGATGCTCAAAAATAATTTGAGTCAAAGGCTTTGTCAGTGGATCTGCAATATTATCTTCGGATAGAACTCCTTCCACTGCTACATCTCTTCGGGCCATGATTTCTCTAATAAGCTAGAACCTCCTCAGAATACTTCTGATGAGACCCGAGTTACCTTATTTGAGTAATCACTTTGTAGTTGTTGCAATATTAGGGAATCAGATCCTCGCTGCTCGATATGACTCCTAAGTCTATGATGAACTTTTCTTCTAGACTCCCTCCTTTGCTGCCTCTACCGCAGTAATGTATTCTGCCTCTATGGTCGAGTCAATAGTAGTGTCTTGCTTGGAACTCTTCTAGCATACTGCTCCTCCATTCAGGGTGAACATATACCCTGAATTACACTTGCTATCATCAACATCAGACGGGAAACTCGAGTCCATGTAGCCCTCAACCCTGAGGCTACTACCTCCATATATCAGTAAAAGATCCTTAGTCCTTCTCAAGTACTTAATAATACATTTTACTACTTTCGAGTGCTCCAAGCCTGGATCTGCCTGATATCTGCTCGTGACACTCAGAGCATGCGCTATATCAAACCTGGTACATAGCATAGCATACATGATAGATCCTATCGCTGAGGCATATGGTATCATATCCATGTGTGCCCTTTCTTCAGGAGTCTTTGGGGACATAATCTTAGAAAGTGATATTCCATGTCTCATTGGTATGAGACCTCTCTTGAAATTTTTCATGCCAAACCTTTTGACAATGGTGTCTATATACCTGGACTGGGACAAACCAAGCATCCTTTTGGATCTATCTCTATAGATCCGTATCCCCAATATGCAGAATGCTTCCCCTAAGTCCTTCATGGAGAAGTGCCTAGATAACTAAGTCTTTACTATGGAGAGCATTCCTACATCATTCCTAATGATCAGGATATCATCCATATATAATACCAAAAAGGTGATAGTGCTCTCACTTACTTTCCTGTAGACACAAGGCTCATCTTCGTTCTTAACGAAGTTATAAGATCTGATCACCTCATCAAATCTTATATTCTAACTTCGAGAAGGTTGCTTAGGTCCATATGCTTATAATAGCCTCCTCGTAGGTCTGAGGATCAATATCCTCAACATCCTCTCCTCTGATATATCCTACATATCTCTCAAGAGGATGGGATACAACCAGACCTACATAAAGTTAAAACTTATGTGCTAGGTACCTGAACACACTCTAGCTCTGGAATGGTGCTTGAGCTAGGTTCTCCAACCTCGCTCAACTCTATCATACTCCCACTGTCTCTAACAAGAATGTGTTCCTTCTCAAGGAACACTGCTCTCTTAACTATAAAGACCTTTTGGTCCTTAAGGTGATAGAAATAATACCCACAAGTTTTCTTGGGGTATCCCATGAACTTGCACCGTTCCATCTTGGATTCCAACTTGTCAGGGTTATGTCTCTTAAAGCGGGCAAGGTAGCCCCAAATCTTAATAATCTTAAGATCGAGCTTCTTCCCATTTCATATCTCATATGGAGTAGACATCACTGACTTAGTTGGAATTCTATTCAGAAGGTAAGCTGCGGTCTCTAGGGTATATCCCCAGAATGAGATGGGAAGGTTGGCGAAACACATCGTGGAATGTACCATGTCTAACAGTGTGTGATTCCTCCTTTCTGATACACCATTAAGATGTGGTGTATAAGGAGGTGTCCATTGGGATAACATCCCATGGTCTTTGAGGAACTGAGTGAACTCTGTACTCAAGTACTCACCTCCTCGATCTGATCAAAGGGTTTTAATACTCTTTCCTATCTGGTTCTACACTTTATTTTTATATTCCCTGAATTTCTTAAAAGCCTTAGACTTATACTTCATCAAGTACACATATCCGTATCTTGAGAAATCATCAATCAAAGTAATGAAGTAGGAGTAACCACCTATGACATGAGTCGACATGGGACTGCATACATCACTATGTATGAGTTCCAGTAACTCAGTGGCTCTCTCTCCAGTTCCTCTAAATGGAGAGTTGGTCATCTTTCCCCGAAGGCAAGGTTCCATGTCGCATATGACTCATAGTCGAATGGATCTAGATATCCATTCTTTAGTAACTTTTGAATCCTTCCCTCGTAGATGTGACCTAGCCTACAATGCCAAAGATATACATTGTTCACCTCTTCTGGTTTTCTCTTAGACTAACTTACACTCATGATATATAGAGCTGTATCTATCATAAATAAACCATTATGCAATGTTCCTCTCGTGATAATCTCATCATCTAATATTATTGAACAACTATTGTTCTCAAAAACTAATTTATATCCACTAATTATCAAATATGAAATGGAAATAATATTTTTAATAATAGAAGGAACATAATAGCATGCATCTAATGCAATAATAGCTCCACCAGGCAGATGTAAAAGGACCTTACCAACAGCCACTACAGTAACCTTTGCTCCATTGCCCATCTTAAGGTCCATCTCGCCTTTGTTCAATCTCCTAGGTCCTGCTAGAACCTACAATGAATTACAGATATGATAAGCACTCCCGGTATCTAACACCCATGTGTTATTATAAAATTCTAACAAATGGAGACTGATCATGAATGTACCTAAAGCTTCTTCAAGCTTCTGTTTCGCCCTCTTTATAAGGTACTCTTTGCAGTTCCTCTTCCATTGCCCATCTTTGCCGTAGTGGAAGCACTGGCCTTTGTCCTTTGTTGGGTCTTTCTTGGCAACCTTTGCCTTACCCATTTTGCCCATGCCCTTGTTAAGGGTCTTCTCAACCTTCCTTTTCTTTTTGGTCTCACTAGCATAGAGAACTGACTTCTCTTTCTTGATGGTGCTCTCTGCTTCTCTCAACATATTTAGGAGCTCTGGTAGGGTCACCTCAAGTTTGTTCATATTAAAATTCATTATGAACTGAGAAAAGGAATCTGGTAGGGACTGAAGTACAAGATCCATACACAGGTTATCCTCTAGGACTATCCCTAAACCTGTGAGTTTCTCGATCCACTCAATCAACTTAAGGACATGGTTCTGAACCGATGTCCCGTCAGCCATTCTTGTACGGAAAAAACTCTTTGATATCTCATATCGCTGAGTTCTTCCTTGTTCCTCAAACAGTTTGTGGAGATGCAAGAGTATGGAATTAGCATCCATATTTTTATGCTATCTCTGTAACTCAATAGTCATAGAGGCCAACATATAACACTAAGCAAAAGTAGAATCATCTATGTACTTCACATAACGAGCGATCTCATCCTCGTTTGCCCCTTCGTCGGGCGTAGGGATCATTGTATCAAGGACATACACGATTTTCTCCACTATGAGAATGATTCTCAGATTGTAAAGCCAATCTATATAATTTTGACCAGTGAGGCGGTTGGCATCAAGTATGCCATATAACGGATTTAAAAGTGATATTTTTCTAAAATTAAAGATGTAGCAGAAATAAATAACATCTAGACTTTATAAAAATTAAACAATTAAGATAAGGATTTCTATCTTAATGCATTCTTACTAATTTTTCGCGAGACATACAATACCCTCTCGTATGTGAATCGGAGACCCCCAGTAGATCTCTAGTGGGGATTGGGAGCCAATCGGCATCTTAACGTAATCTTGAGAGACTCGACCAATCACGTTAAGCCTGTAAAGGTAGGCAACTCTTGCTAATCACAACTCCTTATGATTCCCATCCTGTTCGGCCTTCGAACCATCATGGCCTTGAGGGACTCGACCAACCATGATGTTCAGTTAAGTCATCACCATCATTACAAGATGAGTCTGATTTGGTGATATACTCTCGAGGGACTCAATCAAGAATACCATATCCTCAGGTCACCGGTGACATCTCTACCTTATAGATAAGATAGCGAAATATGATATAAGTGAGTCTCGAGGAACTCGACCAACTCAACCTACACTAGGAATCGATTCCTACCTATAACAATGGAAGGCCACGTGGGTCAATCCAATTGCCTCATGTTTACTGACTTAATATTATTAATAGAAGGGATTTTTTATTTAGTCTCCTAACATAATGTGTCACACACATACATAGTTAATATATTTATCTACATCGCATGCAAATATATATACATATCTAGTAGGTTTATAACCAATCACACATCACATGAGCAATCACACTAGATGATCATGGACCATATTCTAATATGATCAGGCCCAAGCCAGTGGGCCTAATCACTCACATCAAAATCTATGTGTGCTTCGACGTATCTCCATGCTTTGTGATCGTCCATCTCATTTTGTCGGATCCGTTGGCATCTCATCGCATCTCTATGCATCGGATCATTCATCTCAGCCTTGTGGTCCCGATATCACTATGCCTCCTAATATAATTACAACATAATTACAAGCATATAGGCCTGATAATAAACGAGAAAAAATAAAGGCTCGTAGACCTCAATAATAATAATCACATGTACACACGTCACATTATAGGTCTATGATCATCTGTCTACATCATACATCATATGTATATGTTATTTTATAGGACTACTAGTTAAAAAATAATAGTTAATTAAAATATTTAATTAACATATTTATTTTTCTGAAATTAGGGACATAGAGGGAATTTTCTAAATTCTCAAGGGTATTTTGGTCGGTCAAAAGGGACAGAAATCAAAATTTTTGAAATTCCGAGGGGCAAAACTATCTTTTGCTCGAAAACTCTAACCCCTCTCCCTCTCTTACTGCGTCGCGGCTGTGGTCGCTGCCACCCTATTGGGGCGGGTGGGTGGCGGCATGGTGCCTGTCGTTCCTACAGGCATAGCGCCCGCAGGCATTGCCCCGCAGACGCAGTGCCTATCGGTGCCCTCGCCCTTGCGGGCACAACGCCCGTAAGTGGCGCCGACCTCTGTGGGCAAGCCGTCAGCACAGGCAGCCTACTTGCTACTTGCTTGCGACCCATAGCTCACGCCGTCCGGTTACTGTCGCTTTGCACGCACGAGCCATCACCACCGATTCTTTGCTGTCGGTAGCAAGGTTGCAAGCAGCCTTGCGGCCGTTGCACGAGCACAGCAAGGGCAGCAACATTTGCTGCCCTTCCTTGCCTTTTTGCGCCAACAATTTTGACATCAAAAGCAGATCCAAAGAACAATTCATGCAGTTTAAGATACAATCTTTGCACGAACAACCTGGCTCTGATACCACAACTGGGAAATCTATCTAAGGAGTGACATCACATGCATAGTGGAAGAACAAAAAGCAAAACCTCAGATTTCCCGTAGAAAGTTTCTGTCATTGTGCGAAGATCGATGCATCAAAACAAATCCACGAAAAACTACTTATGTAAAAGAAAATACCTAGGGAGATCGTATATCCCTGAATCCTTATAGATCTGTAGGAGAGGATGAAGGAGGTCAAGCATCCTCCTCTCTAGCGGTATCCACACAGCAGGGATTGTGACGATGCACTTCTCTAGGAGAGGAGAATAGAAGGTGGCTACCAAAAGAAACCCTCAGCCTATAAAGCTTTGGTTCCCTCCTATTTATAGAGGCCCCTTATCAACCCTAATGGATCTTGCCCTGTTGGGTATTGGATCTCCATCCAATTACCCAAGTCTCTTGGATTAGTGGGTCTCTACCCAATAATCTCTTATTAGCAATTATTGGATCTCATCTTAGGATCCAATAATTCAGTGACTTAATGGATATCCAATAAGATAGGGGGTTCAGCGGATATCTCATATCTGAACCTCTACTCATCGTAATACCTACCATATGTGTGTGGACCTCTAGGCCAAATATTGAGCTGGTCGTGAGTCATACTTATCAGAACTTCTTCTAACTTAGTGAATTATTATCTCTATAATAATTCACCCAACTCATCGACTACGGACGTATTAGGCCACTACACTGTAGCCCCTAGACGATACAGGAGAATCCAATCTGTTGGACCTATTTATCCTTAGTTACTATATATCTATAGTCTCTCTTCCAACTAATATTCCAGAGACTCTATACCGGGTATGGTGCTGTCAGGCCCACACGGTCTCTCCTCGAGTCTTGCTCTTGTCAAATTCTCCCGGAGAACTCTTTCTCTCTCAATCCGAAAAACCTTGGCCAAGGATTTGTTCGAGTAAGAATACATGAGATATTCCTCTCATGATACCGAGAGCGAATGATCCTCTATTGACACTTAATAGCCCTCGTAAGGTTGGCTACCACTCCCAACCAGTTGTACTAGATCTGAAACTTTCCAAACCTATAAGTCTGGTATCAAAGAGTGGAGTACTCATACAGGACATCCTTGGTGTCTCAAGTCTAAGGACCAGATACACTACTGGGACTACGGAATCACTGTCCGACATGAGGTATCAATAACCATCTAGCATTCCGTAGGTGGATCAATTAGTGAACTCATTCCCCAATGAGCACCTGCACTGTACCCTTAGTGTCCCTACACGAGTAGCTATGAGACCAGCTACCTCCATCATATGGATGAGTATACAGCATACCAGTCTATCTAGTTATCTTTATATCCTTCTCGAGTAACCTATGACCAGGATAATTTAGGGTCTGTGTTTAAAGGTGAATCGGTCTCATTATCGTGATCTCATCACGATCCGATTCCCATTGCATAGATCCAAGAACATCACAATATATGCAATATACAAGATAAAGTGATAAAACGCCCAATAATAAGCAAAGAGAAAAAGTGCATATCAAGTCACAAGTGCCATCACTCATGTGATTGGCTTGTAGGGCACATATGACTAGCAATCTCCCACTTGACCTAAAGCCAATCATCAACATGTCTGATCCCCATCAGACCTCTGTGACACTCAAAGACAATCTGAGTCAATGGCTTTGTCAATGGATCTGCAATGTTATCTTCAGATGGAACTCTTTCCATTACTACATCTTTTCGGCCACGATTTCTCTAATAAGCTAGAACCTTCTCAGAACACTTTTGATGAGACCCAGGTTCCCTTATTTAAGTAATCCCCCGTATTTGTCATAATTTAAGGGAATCGACTCCTCACTACTCTGGATGACTTCTAGATCTGTGATGAACTTCCTCATCCAGACTCCCTCCTTTGCTGCCTCTGCAGCAACAATGTAATCCGTCTTTGTGGTCAAGTCAACAGTAGTGTCTTGCTTGGAACTCTTCCAGCATACTACTCCATTCAGGGTGAACACATACCCTGAATTAGACTTGCTATCATTGATATCGGAATGGAAAGTCGAGTTCGTGTAGCCCTCAACCCTGGGGCTACTACCTCCATATACTAGTAAAAGATTCTTAGTCCTTCTCAAATACTTAAGGATACTTTTTACTACTTTCCAGTGCTCCAAGCCTGGATCTACCGGATATCTGCTCATGACACAGAGCATGCGCTATATCAGGCCTAGTACATAGCATAGCATATATGATAGATCCTATCACTAATGCATATGGTATCATATCCATGTGTGCCCTTTCTTTAGAAGTCTCTAGGGTCGTACTCCTAGAAAGTAATATTCCATGCCTCATTGGTATGAGACATCTCTTAAAATTTTTTATGCCAAACCTTTTGACAATGGTGTCTATGTACCTAGACTGGGACAAGCCAAGCATCCTCTTGGATCTATCTCTATAGATCCGTATCCCTAATATGCAAGATGCTTCCCCTAAGTCTTTCATGGAAAAGTGCCTAGATAACCAAGTCTTTACTATAGAGAGCATTCCTGTATCATTCCCAATGATTAGGATGTCATCCACATATAATACCAAAAAGGTGATAGTGCTCCCACTTACTTTTCTATGCACACAAGGCTCATCTTCGTTCTTAATGAGATCATAAGATCTGATCGCCTCATCAAATCTTATGTTCCAACTTTAGGAAGTTTGCTTCAATCCATAAATGGACGTAAGCAACCTGCACACCTTATCTGGGTTATCCCTGGACACGAATCCCTCAGGCTGTATCATATACACCTCCTCCTCGAGGTTACCATTGAGGAATGCAGTTTTGACGTCCATCTGCCAGATCTCATAATCATAGTGTGTTGCAATAGCCAATAGAATTCGAATGAATTTTAGCATGGCTACAGGTGAGAAAGTTTCATCATAGTCAATACCTTGCCTTTGACGATATCCCTTAGCCACTAGCCTTGCTTTATAGGTCTCTACCTTTTCATCTACTCCAATCTTATTTTTTAAGATCCACTTGCAGCCAATAGGTATAATACCCTCGGGTGCATTAACTAGGTTCCAAACCTTGTTGGAGTACATGGAATCCATTTCTGAATTCATGGCTTCTTATCATTTTCCGGAGTCTATGCTCATAATAGCCTCCTCGTAGGTCTGAGGATCAATATCCTCAACATTCTCTCTTCTAATATGTCCCACATATCTCTCAGGAGGATGGGATACTCTATCGGACCTACATAAAGTTGGAACTTGTGTGTTAGGTATCTGAACAGATTCTAGAATGGTGCTTGAGCTAGGTTCTCTAACCTCGCTCAACTCTATCATGCTCCCACTATCTCCACCAAGAATGTGTTCCTTCTCAAGGAACACTGCTCTTTTGGCTACAAAATCCTTTTGGTCCTCAAGGTGATAGAAATAATACCCACAAGTTTCCTTGGGGTATCCCACAAACTTGCACCATTCCATTCTGAATTCCAACTTGTCAGGGTTGTGTCTCTTAACGTAGGCAGGGCAGCCCCAAATCTTAACAATCTTAAGATCAGACATCTTCCCATTCCATATCTCATATGGAGTAGACATCACTGACTTGGTTGGAATTCTATTCAGAATGTAAGTTGTGGTCTCTAGGGCATATCCCCAGAATGAGATGGGTAGGTCGGCGAAACACATCATGAAATGCACCATGTCTAACAGTGTGCGATTCCTCCTTTCTGATACACCATAAGCTGTGGCATATTAGAAGTTGTCCATTGGGATAAGATCCCATAGTCTTTGAGGAACTAGGTGAACTCTGTACTCAAGTACTCACCTCCTCAATCTGATCGAAGGATTTTAATTCTATTTCCTGTTTGGTTCTCCACTTCATTTTTATATTCTCAGAATGAGATGGGTAGGTCGGCGAAACACATCATGAAATGCACCATGTCTAACAGTGTGCGATTCCTCCTTTCTGATACACCATAAGCTGTGGCATATTAGAAGTTGTCCATTGGGATAAGATCCCATAGTCTTTGAGGAACTAGGTGAACTCTGTACTCAAGTACTCACCTCCTCAATCTGATCGAAGGATTTTAATTCTATTTCCTGTTTGGTTCTCCACTTCATTTTTATATTCTCTGAATTTCTGAAAAGCTTCAGACTTGTACTTCATCAAGTACACATGTCCGTAACTTGAGAAATCATTAGTGAAAGTAATGAAGTAGGAGTAACCACCTATGGCATGAGTCAACATGGGACCACATACATCACCATGTATGAGTACTAGTAACTCAGTGGCTCTCTCTCTAGTTCCACTAAATAGAGAGTTGGTCATCTTTCCCCGAAGGCAAGGTTCACATGTCGCATATGACTCATACTCAAATGCATCTAGATAACCATTTTTTAGCAACTTTTGAATCCTTCTCTTGTGGATGTGACCTAGCCTACAATGCCAAAGATATGCATTGTTCACCTCTTCTCGTTTCCTCTTAGACTCACTTACACTCATGATATGTGGAGTTGTATCTAGCATAAATAAACCATTATGCAATGTTCCTCTCGTGATGATCTGATCATCTAATATTATTGAACAACTATTATTCTCAAAAATTAATTTATATCCACTAACTGTCAAACATGAAATGAAAATAATATTTTTGATAATAGAAGGAACATAATAGCATGCATCTAATGCAATAATAGCTCCACCAAGCAGATGTAAAGTGACCTTACCAATAGCCACTGTAGCAACCTTTGCTCTATTGCCCATCTTAAGGTCCATCTTACCTCTATTCAATCTCCTAGGTCCTGCCAGAACCTGCAACGAATTACAGATATGATAAGCACTCCCGGTATCCAATACCCATGTGTTATTATAAGATTATGACAAATGGAGACTGATCATGAATGTACTTGAAGCTTCTCCAAGCTTCTGTTTCGCCCTTTCTGCAAGGTACTCTTTGTAGTTCTTCTAGTGCCCATCTATGTTGTAGTGGAAGCACTAGTTTTTGTCCTTTATTGGGTCTTTCTTGGCAACCTTTGCCCTACCCATTTTGCCCTGGCCCTTGCCCTTCTTAAGGGTCCTCTCAGCCTTCCTTTTCTTTCTGGTCTCACCAGTATAGAGAACCGGCTTCTCTTTCTTGATAGTGCTCTCCGCTTCTCTCAACATATTGAGGAGCTCTAGGAGGATCACCTCAAGTTTGTTCATATTAAAATTTATTATGAACTGAGAAAAGGAATCTGGTAGGGACTGAAGCACAAGATCCATACACAGGTTATCTTCTAGGACCATTCCTAGACTTGTGAGTTTCTCGATCCACTCAATCATCTTAAGGACATGGTTCTGAACCGGTGTCCCCTTAGTCATCCTGGCATGGAAAAGACTCTTTGATATCTCATATCGCTGAGTTCTTCCTTGTTCCTCAAACAGTTTGTGGAGATGCAAGAGTATGGAATTAGCATCCATATTTTCATGCTATCTTTGTAACTCAGTAGTCATAGAGGCCAATATATAACACTGAGTAAGAGTAAAATCATCTATGTACTTCACATAACGAGCGATCTCATCCTCGCTTGCCCTGTCATCGGGTGTAGGGATCACTGCATCAAGGACATACACGATTTTCTCCGTCGTGAGAATAATTCTCAGATTGCGAAGCCAATCCATATAATTTGGGCCAGTGAGGTGGTTAGCATCAAGTATGCCACGTAAAGGATTTGAAAGCGATATTTTTTCTGAAATAAAAGATGTAGTAGAAATAAATAACATGCAGACTTTACAGAAATTTAAACAATTAAGATAAGGACTTCTATCTTAATGTATTCCCACTAATTTTTCGTGAGACACACAACACCCTCCGGTATGTGAATCAGAGACTCCTGGCGGATCTCTAGTGGGGATCAAGATCCAATCGACGTCTTAACGTAACCTCGAGGGACTCGACCAATCACGTTAAGCCCGTAAAGGTAGGCAAATCTTGCCAATCGCAACTCCTTGTGATTCCTGTCCTGTTCGGCCTCTGAACCACCATGGCCTCGAGGGACTCAACCAACCATGATGTTCGATTAAGTCATCACCATCGTTACAAGATGAGTCTGATTCGGTGATATACTCTCGAGAGACTCGACCAAGCATACCATGTCCTCAAGTCACTGGTGACATCTCTATGTCGTAGATAAGATAGCGAGATGCGATATAGGTGAGTCTCGAGGGACTCGACCAACTCAACTTATATCGAGAATCGGTTCCTACCTATAACGATGGAAGGCCACACGGGTCAATCTAATTGCCTCACATTTACCGACTTAATATTATTAATGGAGAGGATTTTTGATTTGGTCTCCTAACATAATGTGTCACACACATACGTATTTAATATATATATCTACATCGCATGCAAATATATATATACATATCAAGTAGGTGTATATCTAATCATACATCACATGAGCAATCACACCAGATGATCATGGACCACATCCTAATGTGATCAGGCCCGAGCCAGTGGGCTCAATCACTCACATCAAGATCTATGTGTACTTTGGTGCATCTCTATGCCTTGTGATCATCCATCTCGCTTCATCGAATCTGTCGGCATCTCAACGCATCTCCATATGTCGGATCGTCCGTCTCGACCTCGTGAGTCATGCTACCACTACGCCTCCTCATGTAATTACAACATAATTACAGGCATGCAGGCCCGACAATAAATGAGAAAAATAGAGCCTCACAGGCCCCAATAATAATAATCACATGTACACACATCACATCACAGGTCCATGATCATCTATCCACATCATACATCACATGTATATGCTATTTTATAGGACTATTAGATAAAAAAATAATAGTTAATTAAACTATTTAATTAACATATATTTTTCGGAAATCAAGGACATATAGGGAATTTTTTGAATTCCCAAGCGCATTCTGGTCATTCAGCCATAAGGGATAAAATTAGAATTTCGAAAATTCTTAGGGGTATTTTGGTCATTCTATCAAAAGGGGATAGAAATCAGAATTTCTAAAATTCCGAGGGGTAAAACTATCTTTTATCCAAAAAACCTAATACCTTTCCCTTCTGTAGAGTTACCGCCGTCGCCACCCTATCGGCGACGGCCACTACGGTCGAGCACACCGCCCCTGCTCGCAGGCGCAATGCTTGCAGGCGGTCTGTCCATCGACGGTGCTGCCCCTTGTGGGCGGTAGTGCCCCTTGCGGGTGCGCCCACACATGCGGGCTGGTCGCTCGCAGGCGGCGTTGCCCCTTGTGGGTGCAGCGCCTACTGGTGGCCCTACGCATGCGGGCGCTTCTGCCTGCGGTTGTAGCACCCACAAGCGACGCCGACTCCTGCTGGCCAACTACCACCTGCACGCAGGTCGTCGGCCACCGACTGCTACCTGTGCAGGCAACAAGGCTACAAGCAGCCTTGTGGTTGTTGCATGAGCGGGCAGCAACGATTTTGGCATCAAAACTAGATCCAAAACACAACACACACAATTTAAGATCCGATCTTCGCACGAACAACCTGGCTCTGATACCACTGTCGAGAAATTCGTCAAGGGAATGACATAACATGTGCAGCGGAAGAACAGAAAACAAAAAAACCCTAGATTTCTCGTAGAATGTTTTCATCGTCGTGCGAAGATCGGTGCGTCAAAACAAATCCACGAAAAAATACACGTGTAAAAGAAAGTACCTTGGAAGATTGTATATCCCAGAATCTTTACAGATCAATAGGAGAGGATGAAGGAGGTCAAGCGTCCTCCTCTCTAGTGGTATCAACATGACAAGGACTACGATGATGCACCTCTCTCTCTGGGGAGAGGAGAATAGGAGGTGGCTACCAAAAGAAACCCTCAGCCTATAGAGCTTTGGTTCCCTCCTATTTATAGAAGCCCCTAGAAAATCCTAATGGATCTTTTGCCCTATTGGGTATTGGATCTCCATCCAATTACCCAACCTCTTGGATTAGTGGGTCTCTACCCAATAATCTCTTATTAGCAATTATTAGATCTTATCTCAGGATCCAATAATTTAGGGGCTTAATGGATATCCAATAAGATAGGGGGTTCTGCAGATATCTCATATTCGAACCTCTATTCATCGCAATACCTACCATATGTGTGTGACCCTCTAGGCCCAATATCGACTGGCCATGAGTCATACTTGTTAGAACTCCTTCTGACTTAGTGAATTATTATCTCTATAATAATTTACCCAACTCATCAATGGCGGACGTACCATGCCACTACACCGCGGCCCTTAGATGATACAGGGGAATCCAGTCCTTTGGACCTATCTGTCCTTAGTTACCATGTATCTATAGTCCCTCATCCATCCAATATCCCAGAGACCCTATACTGGGCATGGTGCTGTCAGGCCCATACGGTCTCTCCTTGAGTCTTGCTCTTGTTGGATTCTCCCGGAGAACTCTTTCTCTCTCAATCCGAATAACCTTGGCTAAGGATTTATTCGAGCAAGAACACATGGGATATTCCTCTCATGATACCGAGAGCGGATGATCCTCTATTGACACTCAATAGCCCTCGTAAGGTTGGCTACCACTCCCAATAATCGGCTATACTAGATCTAAAACTTTCCAAACCTATAAGTCTGGTATCAAAGAGTGGAGTACTCATACAGGACATCCTTGGTGTCTCAAGTCTAAGGACCAGATACACTACTGGGACTACGGAATCATTGTCTGACATGATGTATCAATAACCAACCAGCATTCCGTAGGCGGATCAATTAGTGAACTCATTCCCCAATGAGCACCTGTACTGTACCCTTAGTGTCCCCACACGATTAGCTATGAGACCAACTACCTCCATCATATGGATGGGTATATAGCACACTAGTCTATCCGGTTATCTCGATGTCCTTCTCGAGTAACCTATGACCAGGATAATTGAGGGTGTGTGTTTAAAGGTGACTCGGTCTCATTATCGTGATCTCATCATGATTCGATTCCCATTTCACAGATCCAAAGATATTACAATATATGCAATACGCAAGATAAAGTGATAAAATGCCTAATAATAGGCAAAGAGAAAAAGTGTATATCAAGTCACAAGTGCCATCACTCATGTGATTGGCTTGCAGGGCACATATGACTAGCAACTACTAGACCCAATATTGTGTTTAGTATTAGACTTTGTACTAGATTTTAATTTAATCCCTAGCTATCTCACTTTAAAGCTGTTAAAAGAATTTTTAGATACCTAAAAGGAACTATTAATCTAGGATTATGATATCAAAAATTTAAAAACTTTGAATTAATTACTTGTATCGATGCTGATTTTGTTGGATATAGAATAGATAGAAAAAGAATGTCTAGAACATGTCACCTCTTAGGACTCGCACTTGTCTCTTGGTCTTCTAAGAAACAAAACTCAATTACATTATCTACAATCGAAGCTGAGAATATAGTAACAGATGCATATTGTGCATAAGTTATATGAATGAAAAATACTTTAGAAGATTATGAAATTCACTTGAAAAACATCCCTATAAAATGCGATAATACTAGTGCAATATGTTTAACAAAAAATCTTATTCAACACTCTAAAACTAAACATATTGATGTTATGCATCATTTCATTAGAGATTATGTTAATAAACATAATATATTTTAGAATTTATTGATACAAAACATCAATTAGCTAATATTTTTATAAACCCATTGAATAAGGAACAATTTGATTTTATAAGAAGAGAATTAGGCATGTTAAATCTTCCTAATGCATGAATTTCTCCTATCCATTTTTTTGGATTTCTCAGATTTTGTAACTTGAGTTTTCTTTTTAAATTGAGATCGTTTCCTATCATTCCTTCTCCTTGCAATTTACAATAAAAGAAATTTGGAATACTTGATCTTTTGTGTGATGATTATTTCCTATGAATCCTTCCTCTTTCTATTTATGAAAGTAGAGCCTTGATTCATAGACTTTCGACACTTATGACTTGATCCTTTTCTTTATGTGATGAATGAATTCCTCCCTTCTTATTCTTCTTATTTTTTATGACAAAGGGGAGAAAGAAACTTGCAAGCATCTCAAGAAAAACAAAAAAGCTAGCTTGCACATCTCAAGAGAACCAAAAGTGCGCATATATAAAGAGAAGTGCTAGCTTGCCCATTTCAAGAAACAAAAGTTTCTGCGCATATATAAAGAGAAGTGCTAGCTTGCCCATTTCAAGAAACAAAAGTTGCTATCTTGCATATCTTAAGAAACAAAAATTTTGCTTAACTTTACATCTCAAAAACTTGCTAGCTTGCATGTTTTAAAAGTGATGTAAAACTTACTAAAATACTAGCTTACATGGTTCAAATATTTGTTGAATGTTTCTCATTTTTGTTGATGACAAAGGGGCAGAAATGATGAATGTTTGATATCATGAAGTAATGAATAGTATCATGCCCAAAATTATTAAAATTTTTAATGTTTTAGCATCATGTATGTTATGCCCAAAATGATGCTAATTTTGATATCATGCATGAAGTGATGAATGGTTGAAAATTTTAATATTTTGATATCATGCCCAAAGTGATGTTGATTTGTTTTTGGCATGCATGAAGTGATGATGAGTTGAAATGTTTTGAAATTATTCATGTTATACTTTGATGATTTGAAACTATGATGATGCACAATGTATGAAATTTTGATATGACATATTGCATATGATCAATATGTTCAAAATTATTTCAATTTCAATTCGAAGGATATTATTCCTTTTGAATTCAAGTTTGCTTTATCTCGATATGGCATATAGATAGGGGGAGTTAAGGTTAACTCTATCATCAATTGGTTATCATCATAAAAAAAGAGAGAGATTATTGAATCTCAAATTTTGATGAAGAAATTAATTGATGAATTTATGATCTAATCTATATATTGAGAAAAGTGATGCAGGACTAACTACAATCATAAAAAAGTAAAACAATTAAAGAAGAATTGAACGTTGAGCTGGAGTCAAAGATCGAGCATCAGGCCAAAAGAATCAAGGGATATGCTGAATGTTCGGATGATGCAGCGAAAGCTCGCTAGGAGTTCGTCGGGAGTTTGAGAAAAGATCACCAAGAGTTTGTCGAAAGTTCACTGAAAGTTTGAATGAACAATTGACATACCGAACAATTAGGATTGCTTGTATTATAATTGTTTTGGCCTTAATTATCATAGTTAGAATTTTAATTTGAGTTAGTTTTGAGAGAAATCCTACTAACTTAATTAGGGGCCAGTTGGACCTAAACCAAGGTTGATTTGGGCTGATTAGATGGCCCATTCAATGACCTAGAGCCACGTCAAGTGTTGGCACCACTAGGGCTGGAGGTGAAAATGTTTAAGGCTCGAACTCCCAAGCTGAGTCTCGGAGGTGGTACCATCGGTAGTTAATGTTGTCAAGCGATGGTATCGCCCAAACTAGCGATGGTACAACCAAAGCTCAGTCTTTGAGACTCTATTAGGCAATAGTACTACTAAGACTAGCGGTAGTACCGCTAGTGTAGGGTGTGTTAGGCAGTAGTACCGCACAAAACTAGCAGTGGTACTTCCCAGAACTAGTGGTGGTACTGCCAATATCCCGAGAACCTAAGATGAGATCTTTTTTAGCTCTATTTTTGAAGCCATTTAGGGGCCTATAAATATCTCTCTCATCCTTGCTTAGCACACACATAAACTAGAACAAAAACTTATGAAAATGCTATTGTAATTCCTTGAGAGTTCCCCTCCTCTTCTCTAAGCGTGAACTCTGTTTAAGGGAGAGTTGAGAGAATTGTAAAGGTTATCTCCTAAACCTATGAAATGAAGAATAGAGCTATAAGAGAGTAGTTGATCTTCGCCCATTAAAAGAAGATAAATAGTGAAAGCCAATGACCTCAACAGAGGAGGAATCGGGAGTGGATATAGGTCACGACGACCAAAACACTATAAAATTGGTGTGTCTTCTCTTCTTTACTTTTTCCTTTATATTGCTTACTAATTTGGCTGCTCACTCCACTTCACACTTTCTCTAAGTTTAAATACATTCCTGATATGATTTTATCGAATGAAGTTTTCATATCACCGACGTGTTTACACTAATTCACCCCCCCTCCTCCCTCTTAGTGTCGATTTTAGTCCTAACAGATATTAGGCTTAGAGGGTCATACATATATGGTCGATGTGACATATAGAGGTTCGAATATGAGATATCTGCCAGAGTCCCTATCTTATTAGATATCCAATAAGCCCCTGAATTATTGGATCATATGGATGAGTTCCAATAAGAGCTAATAAGAGATTATTGAGTAAAGATCTACTAATCTAAAAGGCTTGGGTTGTTGGATGGAGATCCAGTACCCAATAGGACAAGATCCATTAAGGTTAAGTTGATATTGGACCTTTATAAATAGGAGGGAACCGAAGGCCCATTGGCTAAGGCTTTTTGGCTGCCACCTCCTATTCTCCACTCCTCCTCTCCTCCTCAACTAGTAGCCCTGGTTTGAGGCGTGTGGACAACAAAAAGGGTCAACCACTTCTTGATTGTATTGTGCGCATAACGAAAAGATTTAAATAGTGATTGAGGAGCGTCATCGCAGCCTCTGCCATGTGGATCACCCCTAGAGAGGAGGATGCTTAACCTCCTTCATCCTCTTCCATAGATCTATAAGAATTTACAGATATATGATCTCCCTATGTAATTATTTTATGCATAGTTTTTCGACTTCATGAGATATACCTTTTTCCTGCAAGAAATCTGAGATTTTTATTTCTATTTTTTCGCCATGCATGTGATGTCGCCTCAGATTTCCCAACATATATAACTTATGTTTGGCTTATTTTATATATTTAAGACATGCTAATTATTACCTTACACTTATCATTTGTTTATGACCAATAGTTGGCCTCATATCTTGATAATAATTAAATATTATATTTTAAAATTAAAATTTTATTGTACCTTGATATTTAGAGTTGAAATGACTAAATCATAATATTGATAAGATCAACCTAAATTCAAGACAAGCATTTAAAAGAATATATGCCCTTTTTATTCTGAATTTAAGTTTACCATCACTTTTATCAAGATGACATGTCAACAATGAGTCTTATTAAAACCCTATCATTAATTAACTGGCATCATCAAAAAGAAAAATATTATTGAGGACTATAAATTCCTCATTTCGGGAATAAGTACCTTAAAATTTTAGATGTATAAATTTTTATTCTATTTTCAAAGCATCTTAGGGTTATAAATATTTTGATCAGGTTTGGTTGATGGAGTATCCATTCATGAATTTATGAAGTATTGTAGATCTCTCTTAAAGCATCGTTTGGGTCTCTTCCTCCCTCTTGAGTTTAGCTATGATATTAAGTTGTATAAGGTGAAATTTCTCTTATAAAAAAAGTGAATGTAAAGATTCTCCCCTAAACTTGGTTTAAAACAGATTATAATAATAGTAGATGATTTTTATCCATTTGAAAGAAAATTGATAGTAAAAGTTGATGGCCTCAAGGGAAGAGGAATCGGGTGTGAACATAGGTCATGATAAATAAATCACTATGTACTAGTTTACATTCCTTCTATGGCTTATGATTTTGATAGGTAATTGCTTACTTATTATCACTCACTCTACTAGTAACTCGTACTCGTATTCAATTCTTGGATAATTATTTTTCATTGCATTTTTTCTTGATCGAATTTTAAAGTTGATTAAAATTTACTATAGTATTAATTCACCCCTCCCCCTTCTCTTAGTGTTATTAAGATCCTAACATTTAGTTCTTCTCTCTCTTTCCCAATAAGTGATATTAGACCCCAAAAGATTCGATGATTAGAGATTCAATCAACATGAATTATTTTGGGAGCATGAAGTAAAAGTTTCTTTATTCAAGAGGTAAAAACATGGATAAAATATTCACCAAAGGAATGATTAGTACGATTGATAAATATTTTAGGATTCCTAGAGCCAATGTCTTAGGAGAATAAGGAATCCTAATATGAGAAGTTCTCTTGAAGAAAGAAAATCTTGATAATTAAAGTTTGGTTCTTTTATAAATATCTCATGTATCTCTAGGTTTTGGTAGGGGGAGAGTATAATATGAGAAATACTTTTAGTGCTCTGAGATTTTCTTTAGGGTGTCTAGAGAGGATGCTCTCTAGGGTTTCTAAAGAGGGTGAGAGAAAGATATACATTTTTTAGTGTTTACATTAAATAGTGTGCAAGAAATTTATGCTTGAGTGGGGATAACTTAAAGTTCTTATAATTGCTATCATACGGTGAAGAATTTGGTTTTCCTATAGATATAGGCGGGAGTTATCAAAGCATATTAAATCTTACCATAGCTTTCTAGTATATTCTTAATTTTTGATCTTTGCTATTTGCTTTTATTTTTGGTTCTCCTCTCCCTTTCCCAACACTATCAATATGGGACTATCGAAAATATGCTTGCCAACTATTACCCAATTTGAGAGAATGGAGATCTATACATTTGCCTTGCCTTGTAAGTTCATCTTCTTAAATATTACCATTTATTGCATACATTTGCTTCATTAGCCTCAAATTTTAATGTAACTTATCATCTATTAAGAAAATCCTAGTGGATAGTGTATTATTGCACATATGATAGGTCTTACATTTGAATCCATGTTTGAGCATTTCATATGTTATGTAATGTAATGTAAATTTCTTATTAATAAAAAATTATCACTTGCTATAAACTCTACTCTCAAGAATCACACTCAAGATTCTTGTATAAAATGTGATCGATTGAAACTAGAATATTACATTGAAGATAACTTAGAAATAGTTTTCTTTATTGAAATAATGTCAACAACCCTATTAGTTGTTTATCAATATTAAGCACAATAGTGATATATGCTTCTTTGGCTTGACGTGGGGCAAATGCGTGTTGAATCTTAGATTTTGATAATGAAGTCAATTGATAGGTTAATTGATCTAATCCATATTATTGAGATAAGTGTGCAGGAGTAACTACGATAGCATGAAGACATAAAGCAAAATTATTAGAGTCAAGTACATTGAAAGTTTGAGAGTCCGTCGGAAGTCCGAAGGATCATCGGAAGTGCTGTCGGAACCAACCGAGAAAGAATCATGAACTTGCTGAAGGTTTCGAAAGTTCGCCAAAAAGAACGTCGGAGGTTCGCGGAGCTTACTGAGAAGGTTTGAAAGCTTACCAAAGATTCGTCGAACTCACCACAAAGTCTGGGAGCCTGTTGGGAGTTCACCGGAAGAAATCCGAGGGTGTGTCAGAAGTCCATCGAAAGTTCACCAGAAAGCTTGTCGAAAGAAGACTCAATGTTGCCAGTTGTTAATTTACTTAGAATTACATTTCAATTTTATAGTTAGCACATAATTAAGGTAAGAATTAGATGATAATCCTGATTAATCCTAGTAGGGGACAACTGGGCCTTATGTGGACTGAATTGGGCCGGATTCAGGGCCCATTTAGTAGTGCTAAACTAGGTCTAGCGATGACACTGCTAGACTAGGGCAATGGCACCACTAGACTAGGGAAGTGGCACCACCCCGGAAATAACTTCCTAGATGGTCTAGGCAGTGGAACCGCCCTAGGTCAGCGATGGTACCGTTGGCTGTTATTACTTGCCACTCGTGGTATCGCTTAATAAGCGATAGTACTGCCAGTCCATAGAGCCCGAGGACTCTGTTAGGCAATGATACCATCAGACTAGGTAGTGGTACCGCCTAGTACATTGACAAAATGAGGTCAACCGGTGGTGGTATCGCTAGTGCCAGGTGGTGGTACCGCCAGTACCCGAAAATTTGGGATGTGACTATTTTTTGCTCCATTTTTAAAAGCCAATTGAGTCTATAAATACCCCTCTTTTCTCTTCTGGTAATGCAACTTTTGAGAAGTTAAAAATCAAGTCAAAGCTATAGCAAATCTTGTTTCGATAGCTTAAGTATTCACCTCCCTCTTTCTCTTTATCAAAAATCTGTAAGAGTGTGAACCACTTGTAAAAGTTTGATAAAGAGTGGACGTAGGTCATTTGATCGAACCACTATACATTGTTGTGTACATTGGATGTGTGAGTTTTTAAATTTTTATATCTTACCTTTACTTAGCTGTAAATCATTCGATCTTCTTCTCCCTATTGTCAATTGCATTCACTCAAACCATTTTAGCTAAAACCTTTTTTGTCGAATTGAAATTTCTACACGAACCAACTATCTCTAAAATTGATTTCAAATTTACGAGTTTTAATCTGCTGCAATAATTCACCCCCCCCCCTCCCTCTTAGTGCCGTTCAGATCCTAACAATTGGTATCAGAGCTTAGTCACTCTTATCTAATTTAAAACCCAAGAGAGGTGGCTTATTCTAGTATGCAAGAGGGTCATTCCATTATATATCCGCCTATGTTTAATGGGTCGGATTATACCTATTACAAGACTCGTATGAAGATCTTTTTAATTTTCACAGATTTCAAGATTTGGAATATCGCTGAAAATGGATTTCAAAAATCTTCTCTTTCGATGAATAAATGGAATGAATCAGGGAAGAAGGTTTTCACTCTTAATGCAAAGGCTATGAATGCCTTATTTTGTGCACTTGATAAAAATGAGTTTAATCACGCTTCGATTTGTGAGTCTGCTTTTGATATTTGGTACACTCTTAAAATCACTTATGAAGGCACTAATCGAGTGAAAGAGTCCAAAATCAATCTTTTAATCCATTCTTTTGAATTGTTTCAAATAAAACCAAGTGAGTCCATCAAAGTCATGTACACCTATTTCATGGGTGTCGTTAATGGACTCAAAGTACTTGGTAAAAGGTTTTCTAATTTTAAACTTGTCACTAAAATTTTAAGATTCCTTCCAAAGAGTTGGGATCCGAAAGTTACGATCATTCAAGAGGCCAAGGACCTTAAAAATTTTTCTCTTGAAGAACTCATTGGGTCTTTGATGACCTATGAAATGATATGCTAAGCTCATGATGAGCTAGAGAACCTCCTTCCGAAGAACAGGAAGGATATGACATTAAGAATACAAGAAGACCACTTGAAGGAAGTTTCAAGTGATGAGGATCTTGATGATGAACTTGCACTCCTAACTTGGAAATTCAAAAAATTTATAAGAAAGAATAAATTTAAAAATGACACTAAAAATAAACTTGAACCAAAGAAGGACCAAGTCATATGTTACGAATGTAAAAAGCTGGGACACTTCAAAAGTGAATGCCCCCAAGCCAAGAAGCAGCTACCAAAGAGGAAGAAAGCTCTAAAGGCAACGTAGGATGACTCAAGTGGCTCCGAAGATAAAGAAGCAAGCAACAAAGAGGAGGCCAACTTCTAGGCTTTAGGAGAAGAGGTAAGTGAGTTATTTAATGAAGATTTATCTTTCGATGAACTTTCAATTGCTTTCTATAAATTGTTTGATGAATATAGAACTATTACTAAAAAGTTTAATTTATTAAAAAAGGAGCATGCTTTCTTACTAGATAAACTTGAAAGTCTTGAATATGATATTCCTTCTTTACCCTCATGCTCTAAGTGTGAATACTTAGAGGTAATTAAAAATAAAAACTTGCTACTTAAAGAGACCCTAAATAAGTTTAAGATCGGTAGCAAGAGCCTAGACATGATCCTTGCAAACAAGAGTCACATTGGAAATAGAAGTGGAATTGGATTTGTGAGTGGATCTCACCAAACTCAAACCACCTTCATTAAATGACCTACACTACATGTATCATCTCACTTGAAATGTAATTTTTATTGTAAATCCGGACATGTTGCTTACAAATGTCTGTATAAAAAACTTAGCCCACATTGGTGAAAGGATCAAAAGGCACTAAGAGGGGGGGGTGAATTAGTGCAGCGGATTAAACTCGTATTCTTGAAACCGATTTCGCAAAGAAACACAAGTTCGTAGGAAGATTTCGATTCGACGAAAGAGAACTTGAAATTAATTGCTTGTGAAAAGGAACTAACTATGAACTTGCAGCCAAGAAATGAAATGATTCAGAAATATAAACACTCACACATTTAAGGACACAATGATGTATAGTGGTTCGGTCAAATGACCTACATCCACTCTTGAAGCCTTTGCGATGAGGCTCCGCTCTTCCACTAGCAAGTCCTTTGAAGGGGAAGGATCAAACACCCCTTTTTACAACCCTTTACAAGATGTTCACACTTGTACAAGATCTCTCAAGAAGAAGAAGAAGGTGAACACTTAGCAAAGAAAACAACACTTTTCAAAACTCTTCAAAAGCTCAAGACTCAAACTTTTTCTTGCTCAAAAGGGTGTCCTTTCAGTTGAGAAAGGGGGGGTTTTTATAGATCCAAAGTGGATTCAAAATTGGGCTCCAAATTCCAAGTGAATTTGGAGTTCCCGCGTTTCTGGTGGTCAAGGCGGTGCCACCGCACATCGGGCGTGCCACACGCTGTGTCGGCGGTGCCACACTGTGTCGATCTTTGATCGACGTCTGAAGCGTGCCACCGCCCAGCTAAGGCGGTGCTACCGCTCGTCCGGTGACTAGCGGTGCCACCGCTTCAACCAGCGGTTCCACCGCCATCACAGTGTCATGGCGGTGCTACGCTTTGCACAAAGGTTCCACCGCTTTGTGTGTGTGTCGGCGGTGCTACGCTTCAGTGGCGGTTCCACCGCCCCAGCTTAGCGTTTCCACCGCCCGAGGCTTGGGCGGTTCCACTACTTGCCCCCATTCTGACAGAGTGAATGGGGCCTGTTTAGATCTCAACTTGACACAGAGTGGCCCGGTTGGCTCCTCTGAATTTTGGGCAGGATTTATTTCTTAAATCCTTGCTCTACTCATGTGCAAATTACGAACATAACTTAACGTGATTTGATCGGACACCCTTCAAGTCGACTTCCGGCGAGATTCCGCAGCCTCCGATGCTTCCCTCGGATTGCTACCAAAGTGGTCTCCCAATACTCCGGCGGGCTCAACTAGTCTTCGGCTGGTTTCCGAATCTTCCCGGAAGTTTCGCGAACCTTCGACGATCTTTGAAATGGACTTTTGAAAACTTCGACAAGTCCCTGATTTGATCTTGGATGGTTCCGGCAACTCTTCCGAAAATCTCTCGGACTTCCGATGAACTCTTGATCCCCCGACGGACTTGGCCTCGGTAAATCACGTTATGTTTTCTTTCCATCGTAGTTATTCCTGCACACTCATCTCAACAAAGAGATTAGTACAAATATTTCACCAATTGATTTCATCATCAAAATCCGAGATTTAACAATCTCCCCCTTTTTGATGATGATAATCAATTGGTGATGGAGTTATTCTTAACTCCCCCTATGTATATGCCATAAAGAAAAATTGCTTGAATTCAATTTTTGAATTCAACACAATTAATTTTAATTTCAAGATTTCAAAATAGATATCAAAGATATCAATTAAGTATACATAATAAAAAAAAATGATATCAAGAACCCAACTAAGTTTATGTTGGACAACGCATATCATATGGCAATACACATATCATTTCTCCCCCTTTGTCATCAACAAAAAGGAAACGATGGAATCATAACAATAAGGAGGGTCGGAAAACATCACAAATGTGGAAAAGAAAATCAGAAAATCGAAAACCATTCCACAGTGGCCGAAAAGATGTAAGATAACACAGCATGAAGTTAAGACAACATAGATGTCAACAAAAAGATGTCACGATGTAAGGAATACAACATAAATGTCAACATACAACACAAGTTTACATCGTTCAAAAAGAAAACACAACAAGCTACTCCTCAGGAGGAATGCCAAGATGCCTATACATGTGATCGATCTTTAAGTTCATCTTCCGCATTTCCTTCAAAATTTTAATTTGCTGTAGTTTTACTTCATTTAACTCTCTCATGATTGGATCAGTAGAAGATGGAGCAGAAAATGTCACTGATGTAGCTGCAACAAAAGGATTAGGAGGAGGAGATTCATTTCCCCTAAGGACTGGTGTTTCAGGATGGTCTACTTTGGGGAGGTATATCACATCTCCTAGGTTGCCTAACCCCTATTCCATGCTCGAAAGTACATCTAAGTCGTCTAAGTAGTTTAACGTCAATAATATTAAATCTTTCGACTTGTATTGCTTCTTCATCTGGTGGAATGCAGATGTTATGGGCATGCAATAGTCTAGTTATTAAACCTCCATATGGTAGCATTGATCCTTTAGAAAGGACCTCTATCATGTGCTGCCTGAGTAGGTAACCAAAACAGAAATGTTGTCTAGTCATGATCCAATATAAGGTACCTAATTCAGTGAAACTGATCTCATCATGATGAAACTGCTTAGGAATAACAATGCTTATTAGAATGTGATGCAAAATTTTAGAGTTAAAAGATAATAAATGTTCACAACTCTTGGGAATTATTCCTAAATTTGGGTTTGCAAACACAGCTTCTAAAGCTTGAGTGAGTGGCACCAATCGTGTCCATATCCCATTTTCCCGAAAATAACACCCTAGCTCTTTTCAACAATTCAATTAATGAGCATATAGTATTATCACATATTTGAATCTCATTACCTAGAAGATAAGTTGACAAGCCATCATCATTCACAGTTAAATTAGCATAGAACAACTTAACTAAACGTGGATAAATAGGTTCAATAATTTGCAGAATAGGTAAAGCCTCTAAGTCTGCAAACCACATGATAGGTTCTATGTTTCCTAATTGATTCAAATCAACATACTTTCCTTTATGAATGGGTGTAGAACCAAATTCAGAAAATCTAAGGGAGGCTTCTTGTGATTTAAACAAGGATTGGTCAAATGAATCTACCTCCATCCTTTTTCCTTTGTCTCTTGATGTTCTTCTAGGAGCCATTTCTATTCAGAATGATCAAAAATCAATTGAAGAAAGGAATGAAACTTCACAAGAAAAGGAAAGAGAAATAATTCTGTTTTTACTTTAGATTGGTTCTTTAAGATGTAGGAAACTTGAATCAAGATAAAATCTCCTCCTTAGGCTTCTAGATGGGAAGAAATGAACCAATTTGAAGTTTGGAAGAGTTTGGAAGAGTGAGGAGAGGCGGTTCACAGATTAGGGAGGCGGTTCTACCGGCCCTAACACACCTTATAGCAGGTGTTCAAGCGGTACTACGCTTGAAAGAAGCGTTCCACCGCCTGGGCTGATTACCCAGACGGTTCCACCGCTGAATGGTAGCATGCTACCGCCGGTAGCAAAAAAAACTAATTCGATTTCATGTTTTTCCCTTTTTTTTTTTTTTTTTTTTAAAGAAAAATCTCGAGAGATGGGATGAAGTCAAAAGGAATAAATCCATGGGAAAATCCGAATCAAATCGATGGAAATCATAGTTTAAACATAATTTCAAGAAAAGACATCATCAAAAAAACTTACTTACTTGGGCAGCTTTAGCATGCCTAATTCCCTTCTAATAAAATCAAATTGTTCCTCATTTAAAGGTTTCGTAAAAATGTCCGCTAATTGATGATTTGTATCAACAAAATCAAGAGTGACATTTCTACTACTTACATGATCACGTATAAAGTGATGCCTGATGTCAATGTGCTTAGTGCGAGAGTGTTGGATTGGATTTTTAGTTAGACAAATTGCACTCGTGTTATCACACTTTATAGGAATATTTTTTAAGTAGATTCCATAGTCCTCTAGTGTATTTTTCATCCGATAACTTGTGCACAAACATGCACTAGCAGCTATATATTCAAACTTTCTGTAGATAGTGCAACCGAATTTTGTTTCTTGGAAGTCCAAGAAACAAGTGCATGTCCTAGAAATTGGCATGTTCCGGATGTGCTTTTTCTATCTATTTTACATCCACCAAAATTCGCATCTGCATAAGCTTTCAAACTAAAATTTTCAGATTTTAGATACCATAATCCAAGATTAGGGGTCCCTTTAAGATATCTAAGAATCCTCTTGACAGCTTTCAAGTGAGATAGCTTGGGATTAGCTTGGAATCTTGCACATAGCCCTACACTGAACATGATGTCAGGTCTGGTTGCAATGAGATAAAGCAGGCTACCTATCATGCCCCTATAAGTTTTTTGATCAAAACTTTCTCCATTTTCATCCATATCTAATTTAGTGGAGGTGCTCATAGGAGTGCTAATTTCTTTTGATCCATCCATATTAAATCGTTTTAACAATTCCAATGTGTATTTTGATTGATTTAGAAATACACCATCACTTAGTTGCTTGATTTGAAGTCCTAAAAAGAAATTTAGTTCTCCCATTAGGCTCATCTCAAATTCATCACTCATATCCTTAGCAAATAATTCACATAGTGATTTATTACAAGATCCGAAAATAATATCATCAACATAAATTTGAACAATAAGAAAATTATTTTCAAAATGTTTAATAAACAATGTAGTATCAACCTTGCCTTTAGTGAAATTATTTGAAATCAAGAAGGAACTAAGCCTCTCATACCAAGCCCTAGGGGCTTGTTTAAGACCATATAAGGCCTTAGTTAGCTTAGACACATGGTTAGGAAATAGAGAGTTTTCGAATCCGGGTGGTTGTTCAACATAAACTTCTTCAGAAATAAAACCATTTAAGAATGCACTTTTGACATCCATTTGAAATAATTTAAAATCTTTACTACTAGCATAGGCAAGGAGCATCCTAATGGCTTCCAATCTTGCCACCGGAGCGAAGGTTTCTTCATAATCGATACCTTCTTCTTGGTTGAAACCTTTGGCCACTAGTCTAGCCTTGTTTCTAACCACGATACCGCATTCATCTTGCTTATTTCTAAAGACCCACTTAGTACCAATAACTAAGTGGTCATTAGGTCTAGGAACAAGCTTCCATACCTCATTCCTCTCAAATTGATTCAATTCTTCTTGCATTGCGATAACCCAAGAATCATCTTTTAGGGCATCAACAATGCATTTTGGTTCAACTTGAGAAAGAAAGGCAGCATGGGCACAAAAATTTTTGAAAGAAGAGCGAGTTTGAACCCCTTTCGATGCATCTCCTATAATTAACTCCTTGGGATGAGCATCTACATACTTCCATTCCTTTGGTAAGGAAGTTTGGGAAGAAGATACATCCAAGATGTTATTTTGAGGAGAGGGTTCATTCAAATTCAAATCATCAAGACCAAAATCATCATCAAAATCTTTTTTCTTAAATTTGGAAACTTCATTAAAAACCACATGAATAGATTCTTCTATAAGTAAGGTTCTCTTATTGAAAACACGAAAAGCCTTAGAAACGGAAGAATAACCAAGAAATATGCCTTCATTGGATTTTGCATCAAATTTTCCTAAGGCATCCTTTCCATTCAAAATAAAGCATTTGCAACCAAAAACTTTAAAGTAAGAAACATTGGGTTTTTTATCATTCCATAATTCATATGGAGTTTTGGATAGGGATGGTCTCACTAGAACTCTATTCATCACATAGCAAGCCGTATTCACGGCTTCATTAAAAATATTTTGGTAAATTATATTCATTTAACATGGTTCTAACCATTTCTTGCAAACTTCTATTTTTCTTTTCTACTACTCCATTTTGTTGTGGATTTCTTGAGTAGAGAAGTTGTGATTGTATCCGTTTGTTTCACAAAAATTTTGGAAGTCATGATTTTGAAATTCACCTCCATGATCACTTCGAATTGATGAGATCATAAAGCCTTTTTCATTTTGAGTGAGTTTACAAAATTTAAAGAAACATTTGAAGCAATCACTTTTATGAGCCAAAAAATAGGTCCAAGTGTATCTACTGTAGTCATCCACAATTACAAAGGCATATTTGCTACCTCCTAGGCTTGTTATGTCAATTGGTCCAAATAAGTCCAAGTGGATCAATTGCAATGGTCTAGTGGTGCTAATGTGATTTTTTGATTTGAAACTAGTCTTTATTTGTTTTCCTAGTTGACATGCATCACATACCTTATCCTTAACAAATTTCGTGTTTGGGATATCTCTTACTAAATCTCTAGATGAAATCTTAGAGATTAGTTTCATGCTTGCATGGCCTAGCCTCCTATGCCAAAGCCAAGCGTCATCATTCAAAACCGAAAAACACATTTCATTGCTTAATTTTTCAATATTTATGGTGTAGACATTGTTTTGTTTTAAAGCAATCATGGATATGTTGTTGTTGGGTTTTTCAATAATGCAAACATTGGATTCAAATCTAACAACATAACCTTTATCACATAGTTGACTAATACTTAAAAGATTATGTTTTAAACCATCAACTAGTAACACATCATCAATTGAAAAACTTGATTTGTTACCTATGGTTCCCTTGCCAATGATTTTACCCTTGTTGTTGTCTCCGAAAGTGACATATCCTTCTTCTTTGCTAGAGAGCATAGAGAAATGAGATGGATCTCCTGGTCATGTGCCTTGAGCATCCACTATCAAGATACCATTTCTTGCTCCTAACTTGTGAGTTTGTCTACAAAAGAGGATTGTTTTTAGGTACCCATTTGATTTTGGGTGCCTTACAAATTGATCTACTTATTTTGTAATTTATCATTGAATTGTTTATGGTTCCTTTAGGAACCCATATCAACTTTTGTGGACTAAATTTCTTGAATGGACATTTGTAGGTAACATGTCCCGTTTTGCAACAAAAATTACATTTCAAATGGGGTGATACATGCAATGTAGACCCTTTAACAAAGGTGGTGGGATTTTGGTGAGAACCTCTCACAAATCCGATACCACTTCTATTTCCGACATGACCTTTGTTAGCAAGAATCATGTCTAAGCCCTTGCTACCGACCTTAAACTTGTTTAGGGTCTCTTTGAGTAGCAAGTTCTCCCTTTTTGTTCCATCTAAGTCTTCACACTTAGAGCATGGGGGTAGAGAAGGGTTTTGAAGACTATTGAATTTACTTTGTAATAAAGCATGCTCTTTCTTAAGCAAATTGAACTTCTTACTAATAGTTCTACATTCATCAAACAACTCATGAAAAGCCATAGAAAGTTCATCGAAAGATAACTCTTCATTAAGTAACTCACTAACCTCTTCTCCAAATGCCATTAGAGCGAAGTTTGCCTCCTCTTTGTTGCTAGCCTTTTCAACCTCGGAGTCACTTGAATCATCCCACGTGGCCTTCAAGGCTTTTTTCTTCTTGAATTGCTTCTTCTTGGCTTGAGGGCATTCATTCTTGAAGTGTCCCGACTTCTTGCATTCATAGCAAATGACTTGGTCCTTTTTGTGTTCAAATTTGCTTTTGTGTCATTTTGAATTTGTTCTTTCTTATGAATTTCTTAAACTTTCGAGTTAGAAGTGCAATGTCATTGTCACTATCCTCATCACTTGATGTTCCTTTTAAGTGGTCTTCTTGTGTTCTAAGTGCCATATCCTTCCTGTTCTTTGGAAGGGGGTTCTCAAGCTCTTCATGAGCATGGCACGTCATCTCGTAAGTCATTAGAGATCCAATAAGTTCTTCAATGGGAAATACTTTAAGATCCTTGGCCTCTTGAATGGCAGTGACCTTTGGATCCCAACACTTTGGAAGGATCTTAAAATTTTAGTTACCAATTCAAAATTCGAAAAGCCTTTACCAAGAGCTTTAAGTCCATTGATGACATCCGTAGTAAGCGGGTGTACATGTCTCCAATGGACTCATTTGGTTTCATCCGAAAAAGTTCGTAGGAATGCACAAGAATGTTGATTTTGGACTCCTTCACTCGGCTAGTGCCTTCATGAGTGATTTCAAGAGTGCGCCAAATATCAAAGGTCGATTCACAAACGGAAACCCGATTAAACTCATTCTTATCAAGTGCACAAAATAAGGCATTCATAGCCTTTGCATTGAGAGCGAAAATCTTCCTCTCCGACTCATTCCATTCACTCATCGGAAGAGAAGATTTTGCGAAGCCATTTTCGATAATGTTCCAAAGTTCGAAGTCCATGGAGATAAGAAAAATCCTCATACGAGTCTTCCAATACGTATAATCCGACCCATTGAACATAGATGGACGAGTAATGGAGAGACCCTCTTGCATACCGGAGTAGGCCATCTCTCTTGGGTTTTAAACCAATATGAGAGCAAACCTTGCTCTGATACCAATTGAAAGGATCAAAAGGCACTAAGAGGGGGTGAATTAGTGCAGCGGATTAAACTCGTATTCTTGAAACCGATTTAAAGAAACACAAGTTCGTAGGAAGATTTCGATTCGACGAAAGAGAACTTGAAAGTAATTGCTTGTGAAAAGGAACTAACTATGAACTTGCAGCCAAGAAATGAAATGATTCAGAAATATAAACACTCACACATTTAAGGACACAATGATGTATAGTGGTTCGGTCAAATGACCTACATCCACTCTTGAAGCCTTTGCGATGAGGCTCCGCTCTTCCACTAGCAAGTCCTTTGAAGGGGAAGGATCAAACACCCCTTTACAACCCTTTACAAGATGTTCACACTTGTACAAGATCTCTCAAGAAGAAGAAGAAGGTGAACACTTAGCAAAGAAAACAACACTTTTCAAAACTCTTCAAAAGCTCAAGACTCAAACTTTTTCTTGCTCAAAAGGGTGTCCTTTCAGCTGAGAAAGGGGGTATTTATAGATCCAAAGTGGATTCAAAATTGGGCTCTAAATTCCAAGTGAATTTGGAGTTCCCGCGTTCACAGTGGTCAAGGCGGTGCCACACTGTCGAAGCGGTGCCACGCTGTGTCGATCTTTGATCGACGCGTCTGGCGGTGCCACCGCCCGAGCAGCGGTGCTGCTACCACTCTAGTCCGGTGGATCGAAGGCGGTGCCACCGCCCGGCCAGCGGTTCCACCGCCATCGATGTATCAAAGCGGTGCTACGCTTTGACAAAGCGTTCCACCGCTTTGTGTGTGTGTGGGCGGTGCTACCGCCCGTGTAGGCGGTTCCACCGCCTAGCTTGCGGTTCCACCGCCCCAGGCTGGGCGGTTCCACTGCTTGCCCCCATTCGGACAGAGCTGAATGGGGCCTGTTTAGATCTCAACTTGACACAGTAGTGGCCCGGTTGGCTCCTACTGAATTTTGGGCAGGATTTATTTCTTAAATCCTTGCTCTACTCATGTGCAAATTACGAACATAACTTAACGTGATTTGATCGGACACCCTTCAAGTCGACTTCCGGCGAGATTCCGGCAGGCCTCCGATGCTTCCCTCGGATTGCTACCAGTGGTCTCCCAGCATACTCCGGCGAGCTCAACTAGTCTTCGGCTGGTTTCCGAATCTTCCCGGAAGTTCCGCGAACCTTCGACGATCTTTGAAATGGACTTTTGAAAACTTCGACAAGTCCCTGATTTGATCTTGGATGGTTCCGGCAACTCTTCCGAAAATCTCTCGGACTTAGATGAACTCTTGAACCCCCGACGGACTTGGCCTCGGTAAATCACGTTATGTTTTCTTTCCATCGTAGTTATTCCTGCACACTCATCTCAACAAAGAGATTAGTACAAATATTTCACCAATTGATTTCATCATCAAAATCCGAGATTTAACAATTGGTTGATATGGGTTCCTAACGGAATGATTAGGAACTCGATGAATAATGACAAGTTTAGTAGATCAATTTTTGAGGCACCCAAGTTCAAATGGGTACCTAAAAATCATCTTCTTTTATAGACACATTTACCCACACATGATCGAAGATCCATCTTAATTCTCTAAGCTCACTAGCCAAGACGACAACAATAAGGGTAAAATCATTGACAAGGGAACTATAGGTAACAAATCAAGTTTTTCAATTGATAATGTATTATTAGTATATGGTTTAAGGCATAATCTTTTGAACATTAGTCAATTATATGATAATGGATATATTGTGAAATTTGAATCTAATGCTTGCATCATTGAAAAGTCACACAACACATCTATGATTGTACTAAAACAAAATAATATCTACACCATAAACATTGATGATCTTAGTAATGAAATATATTTTTCGGTCTTGAATGATGATGCTTGGCTTTAGCATAGGAGATTAGGTCATGCAAGTATAAAAATAATCATTCAAATCACATCTAAAGAACTTGTAAGAGGTATTCCCAATGTTAAGTTCATTAAAGACAAAGTATGTGATGCATGTCAACTAGGAAGCAAATAAAAATTAGCTTCAAACCAAAGAATCAAATAAGCACCTCTGTACCATTATAATTGATCCATATGGATTTATTTGGACCGATTGATACAACGAGTCTAGGAGGTAGCAAATATGTGTTTGTCATTGTAGATAACTATAATAGATATACTTGGACCTATTTCTTGGCTCACAAAAGTGATTGCTTTAAATATTTTTTTAAATTTTATAAACTTACTCAAAACAAAAAGGGTTTCATGATTTCATCAATTCGGAGTGATCATGGTGGTGAATTCTAAAACCATGACTTCCAAAATTTTTTTGAATCTAATGGATATAACCACAACTTCTCCACTCCAAGAAATCCTCAATAAAATGGAGTAGTAAAAAGAAAGAATAAAAATTTATAAGAAATGACAAGAACTATGTTAAATGAATATAGTTTACCCAAATACTTTTGAGCCGAAGCCATTAATACGGCTTGCTATATTATGAATAGGGTTCTAATAAGACCATCTCTATCCAAAACCCCTTATGAATTATGGAATAACAAAAAATCAAATGACTCTTTTTTAAAGTTTTTGGTTCCACATGCTTTATCTTGAATGAAAAAGATGCCTTAAGAAAATTCGATGCCAAATTGGATAAAGGCATCTTTCTTGGCTACTCTTCCGTTTCTAAAGTTTTTCATATTTTTAACAAAAGAACCTTGATTATAGAAGAGTCTATTCATGTAGTTTTTAATGAAGTTTCCGAATTTAAGAAAAAAGATTTTGATGATAATCTTGGTTTTGATGGTTTGAATTTAAATGAACCCTCTCCTTAAAATAGCAACTTAGATGCATCTTCTTCCCAAATTTCCTTACCTAAGGAATGGAAGTATGTAGATATCCATCCAAAGGAGCTAATTATATGAGACACATCAAAAGGGGTTCAAACTCATTCCTCTTTTAAGAATTTTTATGCCAATGCCACTTTTCTTTGTCAAACTGAACCTAAGTGCATTGACGAAGCCTTGAAAGATGATTCTTGGGTTATCACAATGCAAGAGGAATTCAACCAATTTGAGAGGAATGAGGTGTGGAAGCTTGTTCCTATACCAAGTGACCATTTAGTTATAGGTACTAAATGGGTATTTAGAAACAAGCACGATGAATTTGGTATCGTGGTTAGAAACAAGACTAGATTAGTAGCCAAAGGTTTTAACCAAGAAGAAGGTATCGATTACGAAGAGACCTTCACTGTTGTGGCAAAATTAGAAGCTATTAGGAAGCTCCTTATCTATGCTAGTAGTAATAATTTTAAGTTGTTTCAAATGGATGTCAAAAGTGCTTTCTTAAATGGTTTTATTTCCGAAGAAGTATTTGTTGAACAACCACCTGGTTTTAAAAACACTCTTTTTCCTAATTATGTGTTTAAAGTGACTAAGCTCTCTATGGGTTAAAACAAGCCCCAAGGGCTTAGTATGAGAAACTTGGCTCATTTCTACTTTCAAATAATTTTACTAAAGGCAAGGTTGATACTACATTGTTTGTTAAATATTTTAAAAATAATTTTTTTATTATTCAAATTTATGTTGATGACATTATTTTTGGTTCTACTAATGAATTATTATGTGAATCATTTGCCAAGTGTATGAGTCATGAATTTGAAATGAGTCTAATGGGTGAACTAACATTTTTTCTAGGATTGTAAATTAAACAACTTTGTGATGGTATATTTCTTAATCAATCAAAATATATATTAGAATTATTAAAATGATTTAATATGAAAGGTTTAAAAATTATAAATACTCCTATGAGTACTTCCCCTAAGTTAGACTTGGATGAAAATGGAGAAAATTTTGATCAAAAAACATATAGGGGAATGATAGGTAGCTTACTTTACCTCACTGCAACTAGACCAGATATCATGTTTAGTGCAGGACTTCGTACAATATTTCAAGCTAACCCTAAGTTGTCTCACTTTAAAGCTATTAAAAGAATCCTTAGATACCTTAAACGAACTCCTAGCCGAGGACTATGGTATCCAAAATTTGATTACTTTGATTTAAAAGCCTATGCGGATGCGGATTTTGATGGATGTAGAATAGATAGAAAAAGCACATCCGGAACATGCTAATTTTTAGGACATGCACTTGTTTCTTAGACTTCTAAGAAACAAAACTCGATTACACTATCTACGGTCAAAGCCGAATATATAGCCGCGAGTGCATATTGTATATAAGTTATTTGGATGAAAAATACTTTAGAAGACTATGGAATTCATTTAAAAAATATTTTCATAAAATATGACAACACAAGTGCTATTACCTAACCAAAAATCATATTCAAACACTCTAGAACGAAGCATATTGATATAAGGCATCACTTTATACGAAATCATGTCAATAATAATGATGTCATTCTAGAATTTATTGATATAAAACATCAATTAGCAGACATCTTCACAAAACCCTTAAATAAAGAACAATTTGACTTTAGTAGAAGAGAATTAGGCATATTAAATTGTCCTAATGCATGAAGATGTTATATTTTTTTTTTTTGAAATTTTTTAACTTCGATTTTTATAATCTCAACTTGATATTATCTTTTTAGATTTGTGATGATATTTTTAAAAAAATGAAGCTCTCATTTTTATCCTTTGATCATAATATTTTAATAAAGCTATCATTTTCGATCGTAATATTTTTAATCTTGATGAAGCCTTCATGATGTTGTAATATTTTGGATATTTTGGTATCATGATGTTGTTCTCCTCCTTCTTCGAATGATGGATCTCAATGATATAGTAAAATTGATTTTATACTCTCTCCACCTTCTTTAAGCATGACTAAAGAAATTTCATAACTTGTATTTCACATGAAGCTTAACATATGCATAAATTAATGTCATGAATTTTGCTTAAAAATTAAGCTCTTAAATGTTCATTTTAGATTTTTATTCTTGTGATAATATCTACAATTTGAGCTTTTAAGACTTAATATCTTTCACCTCATGTTTTCTATAAGAATGCCAAGTTGAATCTTTCTATGAAATTTTTGATGTTGATATGTTTTACTTCATAAATTCGTAAATGCCAAGTTGAAGCTTTATGAATTTTGACATCTCTTTCTCACAGATTTTACCTTAAAATTGATATGAGATGTTTGATGGCTTTAATGATCTATCCTTCCACTTTATAATTTTATTCTTGGATTTTCAAAATTTCATCTTAAGCCTTTCAAAATTGTATCTTTCATGTATGAATCTTTCATAGCTTGATAAATGATGCTTGATCATTTTTTGGATTTCATAAATATGAATTAAAATGATGATCAAAATATTTTTTGGATTTATCCGTCGAGAATGACATATTTTACATTATGATTCAACTCGATTTCTAAGCAAATATTAACCTCATGTATCATGTGTGTTTGATATGCTTGATAAATGACTACTCTTACATTCACCTCCTTTTTGTTGATGATAAAAGGGGAGAAGAATGTGCAAATAAATTGATAACAAGTGCAAATGACTTAATAAAATATCTTGCATACATCATATTGAGAAGAATATGATAAATAAATTAACAAATGACTTATATGTATTGTATCGTATCGCAATGACATATATGTTATGTATTGCAATATGAAAAATGTCTTATATGCTTTAAATTACAATATGATTGTCTTTGCCATGCTTTATAATAAAAAAATGGTTGATGTCTTTAAAAATATCGCAATAAAATTTGTATCGCATCGCAATGTATCATATGTATCGCCAATGCTTAACATGTAAACCTTTTTGAAAAATTATTATCATATCATGTTTAAAATTTGGTATCCTTTATTGATATAATAAGATATCATCTCATTTGATGATATATAAAAAATGATATCATGCCTTGCATTTGTACTCTTTATATCGATATCATTTGATCCATGTTGTATTTCAAATTATAATTGGTATCTCTAGTCAAAGTGATAAATGTTTATCATTCGACTTTAAATAGGTGTCATGCCTTGACATTGTGAAAAATATGAAGTTTCATATTTATGATGAAAAATCATGCTTGTTAAGCATGATGATAAGTTCAATGGATGAAACTTATTGGTTGCAGCTTGAATTCAAGGAGATTGAATTCAAGTGTTTTCTTTCTCATAATATGGCATATAGATAGGGGGAGTTAAAATTAACTCTGTCATTAATTAATTGTTATCATCAAAAAGGGGAAGACTATTGAATCTCAGATTTTGATGATAAAGTCAATTGATATGTTATTTGATCTAATCCATATTATTGAGATAAGTACGCACGAGTAACTATGATAGCATGAAGATATAAAGCAAAATTACCGTAGTCAAGTATGTTGGAAGTTCGAGAGTCCGTCGGAAGTCTGAAGGATCATCAAAAGTATTGTTAAAACCAACCAAGAAAGAATCGGAGACTTACCGAAGGTTTTGGAAGTTCACCAGAAAGAACATCGGAGATTCATAGAGCTTACCAAGAAGGTTCGAAAGCTTGCCAAAGATTCGTCGAACTCGCCACAAAGTCCAGGAGCCTGTTGGGAGTTCGCCGAAAGAAATCCAAGGGTGTGTCAGAAGTCCACCGGAAAGCTCATCGAAAGAAGACTCGACGTTGTAAGTTATTAATTTGCTTAGAATTATATTTTAATTTTATAGTTAGCACGTAATTAGGGTAAGGACTAGATGATAATCCTGATTAACCCTAGTAGGGGCCAACTGGGCCTTATGTGAACTTAATTGGATCGGATTCAGGGCCCATTCAATAGTGTTAAACTGGGTGTAGCGACGGCACCGCTAGACTGGGATGGTGGCACCACCCCGGGAACAACTTCCTAGATGGTCTAGGTGGTGGTACCGTTGACAGTTATTATCTGCCAATAGTGGTACTGCTTGATAGGCGATAGTACCATCAGTCCATAGAGCCCGAGGACTTTATCAAGTGATGGTACAATTAGACTGGGTGATGGTACCGCCCAATACACTGATAGAATGAGGTCAACCGGCGGTGGTACCGCTAGTACCCAGAAATTTGAGATATGACTCTTTTTGGCTCTATTTTTGAAAGTCAATTGAGTCTATAAATACCCCTCTTTTCTCTGCTGGTAATGCACCTTTTGAGAAGTTGAAAACTGAGTCAAAGCTATAGTAAATCTAGTTTCGATAGCTTAAGTGTTCAACTCTCTCTTTCTCTTTGTCAAAAATCTATAAGAGTGTGAACCACTTGTAAAAGTTTGTAAGAGGGGTGTTTGGTCCTTCCCCTTCAAAGAGATTTAATAGTGGAAGTTGGGAACCTTATCGGAGGAGGCTTTAGAAGTGGACGTAGGTCATTTGATCGAACCACTATACATCGCTATGTACTTTGGATATGTGATTTTTTAAATTTCTGTATCTTACATTTACTTAGCTATAAATTGTTTGGTCTTCTTCTCCCTACTCTCAATTGCATTCACTAAAACCATTTTAGCTAAAACCTCTTTCATCGAATCAAAATTTTTACACGAACCAACTATCTCTGAAATCGATTTTAAATTTACAAGTTTTAATCCGCTGTATTAATTCAACCCACCCCCCTCTTAGTGCCACTCAAATCCTAACAATGCATTCTCCTTCTTATGTGCATTGTGATATTTGAATTATATTAGGGTCCATAAGTATTTTAGGAGTCTTAATTAAATATAAACTTCTTTGTAGATTAAGATTTGAATTTAGTTAGAAACTCAAGTAGGAAGAGTATTTAAAGGATTAAGATTTATTCTTATAAATACACATTCAGTCTCAATATTTATGTAAGAGGGAGAGGCGAGTACTTCGAATGCTTTTGAGAGTTTTTCTCTAGTGAATCTAAAGGGGATTGAATGAAGAGTTTTTCAAGTTTATGTAAGATAGTATACAAGGGAGCCATGCTTGAGTAGAGATAACTCAAGAGTTTTATAATTCATTTTATATAGTGAAGAATTTAATTTTTTTAATGAATGTAAGTGAGAATTACTGAACCATGCCACATCTTGCATGAGCAATCTGATAAATTCCTTATTTATTAATATCTAAGTTTTCTTTTTTGGTTTCAAGTTTTTTTTCTCTCCCTCCCCAGCAAAGTAGTGTCACAGCCCAAAAGATTTAGTCATCAAAAATTCAATAAGGTTGTCATCGATTGTTTCTACTAGCTTTACTAAAAAATTTAGTCATCAAAAATTCAATAAGGTTGTCATCAAATGTGAATCGGTATTTGATAAATTTTCAAATGTGTTCTCAAATGCACCCTATATACTATTCTATCTTGTTAGGATCGGAGCGGCATTAAGAGGGGGAGGGGGTGAATTAGTGCAGTAGATTAAAACTTATAAACTTGAAACTGATTTTAAAGATAGTTCGTTCGTAAGTAAATTTCAATTTGATGAGAGAGATTTTAGCTAAAGTAGTTCGAGCGAATACAATTGAGAATAGGGAGAAGAAGACCGAACGATTTGCAATAAGTAAACGTAAGATGCAGAAATTTAGAACTCACACATCCAAAGTACGCAACGATGTATAATGGTTTGGTTAAATGACCTACGTCCACTTTCGAAGCCTTCTTCGATGAGACTCCCAACTTTCACTATCAAACTTCTTTGAAGAGGAAGGACCAAATACCCCTCTTCAACCTTTTACAAGTGATTCATACTCTTACAGATTTTTTTCACAAAGGGAAAGAGGGAGGTGAATACTTAGCTATCGAAAATAAGACTTTGCTATAGCTTTGACTCAATTTCTAACTTCTCAAAAAGATGTTTTCTTAGCTAAGAAAAGAGGGGTATTTATAGACTCAATTTGGTTTCAAAATTAGAGCCAAAACGAGTCACATTGCATGTTTCGAGTTACTAGCAATACCACCGCCTGGCACTAGCAATACCACCACTAGCGAATGGACCCTAACTTCAACCTAAATCCAAATAAGGCTCAACCTACTATTCCTAATCATATCTTAATTACATACACACCACCACGAGTCCTCGGGCTCAGGGTCCGACTGCAGTACCACCACTAGCAGCCTAAGTAATAACCGCCACTCCCATCCCAGACTTATGGTGAGTTTGATGAATCTTGGTACTACCACTAACCTAGGGCGGTACCACTCAATAATATGGATTAGATCAAATAACCCATTAATTGATTTTATCATCAAAATCCGAGATTCAACACATCTTTACATCACTAATAATATTATCAATAATATTATTAATAATGATTTTATTATGATTATTTGGAATAAATTAAAAAAATTATCTAGTTAAAAATATTAAAGTCTATAGTACCATTGTTGACTTGGGAGGAAGCGAGACTTAGCTACTACCTTAGTTGTGTAAAGACTTATTGCTTTATACATTGAAGGAAGATGAATGGACCCTAACTTCAACCTAAATCAGCCCAAATAAGGCTCAACTGGCCCCTATAAGGGTTAAACATGATTATTACCTAATCATTACCCTAATTACATACTAATTATAAAATTAAAATAAAATCCTAAGTAAATTAACAATCGACAAAGTCGAGCCTTCTTTTGGCGAGCTTTCCGATGGACTTTCGACGCACCCTCGAATTTCTTCCAACGGACTCCCAATAGGCTCCCAGACTTATGGTGAGTTTGATGAATCTTGAGCAAGCTTCCCATTGAGGAGATTATGACTGCCAAACTTTCTATCAATATCGGTGAGCTCCTTTTTTCATATCCTATAGAACCTCCGATGATCTTTTATCCTCACTATTATAATCATATAAATCAAGATAAGTGAACTTTGAAACCTTCGGCAAGTCCCCTCGTAAGCATTCTTTTCATGGTTGGTTTAATCCTAGGATCAACACTTAGATCTGCTATTTTCTCTGCGGACTTTCGGTGCCATTTGCGCGGAAGAGGAAAGATCTCTTTATCCTCCTCGTGGTCCAACGCTGCAATGTGGAGAACTCCTTCTCCTCTCTTCCTATCCTTTCACAGACTTTCTTGATGGCTCAACTAATCTCTCTATCGGTGTCTCTGAACAATTTCTTTTACGCAACCCTTAGGCGTCCCAATTTGCTTCTTTCGGTCTGGTTCCGTTGCTTCTAACATTTTAACTCTCCCGAGGTCTTTGCTTTAGGATAAGTTATTAGGTGGACTTCAAGGGCTCCCAAAGGTATCCTCCAAAATAACTTCTTTTCTATTGACTCCGTAATCCAATTAGTTTATCTTCAAGCCATCGTAGTTAATCCTGCACACTTATCTCAATAATATGGATTAGATCAAATAACCCATTAATTGATTTTATCATCAAAATCCGAGATTCAACACATCTTTACATCACTAATAATATTATCAATAATATTATTAATAATGATTTTATTATGATTATTTGGAATAAATTAAAAAAAATTATCTAGTTAAAAATTTAATTATGCAAAAAATGTAATTAACGTTATAAATGGATCAAGAATCATCAAAGTTATTCATTTGACACTTGTTGTTTCAAACGTTATAGAAACTAAGAATGGAGGAAGGTAGAGACTTAGTGGAGTATCTAAACATATTCAAAAAATATTAAATCAACTTAAGAAAGTTGGTGTAAAGATTGATGAAGAAGATAAGACTTATTGCTTTATACATTGTTCGTTGACTCCTATGACAAATTTGTGAAGATGATATTATGTGGGAAGGATATGGTAACTCCATGATCTATATGGGATTCAAATTCAATGATTTGTCAATTTAATACCACATCTTAGATGAAAGTTTTTAATAGAGGAGTTGCGCTTTTGCTACAATAAAACTTACAGAACTACAATAAAGAGTTCTCGAGAGACAATCACTTAGATTTCCTCGCATGAGAAACACAAATAAATTATGGCAAAACATTTGCTATTAGTTCTCCCTTTCCTTCCTCTTAGCAATATTTTAGGACCTTTAATAGGGGCTATGGTACGAGATAAATATGTCAAACTTGCTACACTAGTTCTATAATGGTTCTCTATTGTAGAATTCTATTGTATGTTGTGAGAAGGGGACCCCTTGCTTGTTGATCTTGGTTGTTGATAGAGATGGGCTACCGAGGCTTTATTCCTCTTCTTCTCTTCTTTTTTTCTGTTATTGCTCTTAGCTAAGAAGTTATCCTAGGTTAGTAGCAACTTGGATCTACATAAGAAACCATTGAAAGTTTAATGAAGTCATCGTCCATGGTTGCAGTCATGTTTGGCTGACTTTAATCATTCTTTAGTCACTTCTTCCATAAGAGTTCTGGGTGAACCTTCCAATTCTTTTATCTAGGGTGACCTGCAAATTTATAATAAATATAGAATAGATCACTTCATTTAGAGGAAGAAGTTTTACTATCCTAATATTCTCTTGGGCCTTTAGGTGGCTCCTTTTGTCTTTCTCGGTGACTTTCTAACTGTGAGTATGATTTTTCTTATCGATCACCATCACCATATTACTAGGATCTTTCCATGTAATTCTTTCTATGCAAATTTTCCATGTACAAACCATCACAATGTAATCATAAAATATATTGAGTTTACCATTACCAAAAGAAAGACAATTGAAATATCATATACTTTAAAGAGACTTAACTCTACATAAATTTATGTATGGAAGTTAGCAATGTCTCTCATCATCAATGAGTGACCATTGAGGGAGATTATGACTGCCACAGCTTATTATCAAAACTCAATCATGTATTATACACATATCAATATCGCTCTTGTTGTAAATAGTATCATTTCTTTTATCTTTTTTTCAGATATCCTATAGGACAGAATTCTTCTTATATGAGCCTTTTGAATCATGTCCTTGATGAGTTTTTATCATTGTTGGTCTAAAGATAGGCTTTCCACCATATAAGCATATGTGTTATTAATTTGAGTCACATAAGCATCACCTTATCCTCACTATTATAATCATATAAATCAAGATAAGTATCAAATTGATATATCCATTAGTGTAATACATCAATGTCGATCAAGCCATCATACGAGGGTATGTCGATCCGAGACTCAACTTCAAATGGTTGAGTTCTTACTATGATATTTTGCTTGGTAGCATCTTCTTCATGGTTGTGTATCTCGAAGAAAGATGACTCTCTCTCATTTGCTACGATATTCTTTGCTCAATTGTTCTTCACTATTGGGTTGACTTGAACTTGCATCCAATCCATCACAATCTTCATCAGCTGAGTTAATATCACCATCTTGACAGTAAGGTTAGCCAATATTGTTAAGGTGTTAGCTATCATTTCGTTGGTGGTTCTTCCTCCAAGTGAGAATGGCTAGAACTCTAACTTATGCTAGGGATCATTCCTTTGATATCCTCAATCCATTTGGGGTTCGAATTTAATGATCTATCAATCTAATGTTGGGCTGAGAGCCCAGTTCAGTCCATATGGGCTTTAGCAGCCCATAGCCCTCTTGTTAACCCTAAACCCTAACCTAAACCTAATTATATATAGGGGCTAATGGTGGCTGCGAATTAAAGTAGATCAAATATTACAGCAAAGGGTAGAATCTTCGCAGCGACATTAGGGATTCAAAGAGAGGAGAAAAGAGCAGAAAAACAAGAGAAAAAGAAAGGGAAGAAGACAAGGAAAACACATAAATTGTTCTCACTCATCCAAACAGTTTCTCATCTCAGATGTTAGATCAGATCTTCATGGTTGTGTATCTCGAAGAAAGATGAATTCTTCTGCGATTGCTTGAGGAGGTTTTGGATATTGTGCACAGTGACGTGATTCTTGTATCCCAGTTATTCTCTTGTGATTGTTGCTTGGGTTTTGGGCAAGAGATTCGAGAATTATACATTCATTATTTCTATAGTGGATTTTCTCTGGTTTGTCCCGTGGTTTTTACCCTTCATGTTGAAGGGGTTTTCCATATAAATCTTGGTATTCTATTTGGTTGTGATTTTTGTTTAATTCTGTTGTATGTTACAGCCTGCTAGTATTTGTTCATATACAAGAGTTATTGTTTGTTGCCTATCCTTTTTATATTTCCTCCATCATCTAATACCATCTCTTGGATAGAAGCTTTGGTGAAGTCATGCTTTTGTTGCAATAAGCATAACTTATAAAGAAAAATTTAATATACTCTTATTATAAATTTAAAATGCCTAAAATGGGAAACTAAAATAAAGAGATCTTGAGCAATGATTGCTTAAAAGTTCTCATGTGACAAGCATAGACAAGTCATAGCAGAATACTTATTATCAGTTATCCCTTTCTTTTCTGCTCTCACTAATCTGATAGCACCTTTGTTAGTTGCGACAAATAGGGTTTATTCTGTTCTAGTTGTTATCATGTCTTTGGATGTCGAGGATGAAGATGAAGCTGCTTATTCAATGATGGTTCTCTATCACAAGCTAAAAGAAGATGACTTCTTGCTTGCTGATCTCAGTTAGTACTCAAGAAGGATTATCGAGGCTTTCTTCCTTTTTTTGTTTTTTCTTTTTCTTCTATTGCTCTTGACTAGAAAGCTGTCCTTGGTTGACAGTAATTTAAAAAAGATCTCTATAGTAAGATGACTACAGGTAGGAAGAAGGGCTACTAAACTTGTAAACCCCTTTCTCTCTTCTCAACTTAAGGTTGCTGAGCAATCATGAGAGGGCACAACTTAGGTGGTTTCAAGGAAGTTACAATTCTTTAGTTTTGTAAGATTGAGAGTATCTATAGTTTTAGTTTGATTAGGAGTTCTCCTTAATTTTTTGTAATGGTAGGAGTCTTCTATTGGAGCTACATTCCTAGCCAGCTAGGATTGGGATTAGGCTAACTTGGGGATACTTTAGTTTGAGCTCTTTTTTTTCTTTTACAGCCGACATAGAGGGGAGTTTTAGCTAGTTCATAACTTTGAGAGTCCTAATATAACTAGGACTTTGAGCTGATTTGAATATGATCTTTGAGCTCAAGATTAAGTTTGGTCAGAGTTTGGTTTCATCAGATCGAATTAGAGTCCGACTAGAACTCTAGTTGGATCAAATTAGAGTTTGACTTAGAACTCTGCTATATCATTTTTGAATAGTACCCTACAACCTTGAGTTTTTTTTTTTTTTGTTGTTGTGGAGAATTGCATGTGACTACGTGGTTGTATCCCTTACATGTTGCTTTTCTTACTCATTTAGACCTTCATGATACTGTAACAACTTAATGCATCGCATTAACTTCAATTAGAATTATAATTTCTAAATCTTTGTTTCTTTTTTAGGCTATATCTCCATCCTTTTAAAGTTTAACAATAACATTTTAGCGAATGGAGGATCTACAAACATATCAATTTCAAACTTAGTATTATGATATTTCTAAATTAAGTACCTTATACCTTAAATAGGTTATAACTCAGTATATAAATAATAATTTATAGCAAAATTTTAGTAGAATCTTTTCTTAATATGATTATATCCAACTTGAAAATTTACCTGAATTTAATTACTAATTTACCAATAATCAAATGAGCTAGTTGCTACCATCAAACAATTATATGATCCATCAAAATAATCTTGCTTCACTACTAATGTTGACCAAATCATTTTATATTATCATGATATTTTATTAAAACTGAAGAGATATATAAAACTAAATATATATAAAATTTTAAGTCAAAACAAAATCAATTGAAGGCCAAACTAGTATCCAAATTTCACTATTATCACCTATTCTGTTGTATTGTAAATGGATTATGATTATCTAAACTTCTAAATCTCATATCTTGATGTACATATAGTATTCACTCAATTCCAAACCTTTTATATGTATATATATACATATATATATATACATATACATGTATATATATGCACATATATATACATGTATATATATATATATATATATATATATATACATGTATATATATATACATATATATATGCATATATACATGTATATATACATATATACATATATATGTATATATATAATATTTTCCATTAGATGGGTCCATATAGTTAGCTACTCTAATTATAATATTTTTTACAGTATGATATAATATTTTTAATAATATTAGAAAGCATTACATCATAATATTAATATTATACTCTAATATTTTTATACTGCAGTATAGTATTTTTTAAAATATTATTAAAATAATTATAACATGATGTAAAAATACTATAAACTTAGTGTTTTATATTTTTTTAAAAAAAACCATGTTATAATTTTTATGCTACATTATATTTTTTTAATGTTAATAAAAATACCGTAACATAATATAAAAATATTATAATTAGATCGGTTCACCCTAGGAATCGATTCATAGGAAAAAAAAGGAGAAAAAAAGATTAAAAAAAGGTATTTTGGGTATTAGGTAGAAAAATCTCTTTCTTTTTTAAATTTGCCCAACAATATATATGTTGACAAGAAAATATAGAAACATATCAAAGGACCTCTCGCGCAAATAATTAAGCGGAAAGCATCCCCAGCCGTTTTAAATGCTTTTCCATTATTTAGTGGAATGTTGGATGATGGATTGATGCTTCTCTGTTCTTGTCAGGATCATCACCGTTGGACTTTTGTCTCCTCCGTGGACCCGTCTAATATTCCATTTCTCTTGCACTGAAATTTCTGACTGGTTTACCAAAAGCATGTTATGTTTTTGCCTAATTGTGGTGCAAGAGTTATTTTTATTGTTTGCTAAGTTTGAGGACCTCATTAATTTCGAAGCATATTTTGTGGTGTTCTTAATATTTAATTTCCACGAATCATGACAGAAATAGCAACAGTGCCTTCCTATGATCAAGATTTGATAAAAAGAATTATTAGATGTGAAAATTTGAATGAAGGTTTTTTATTTTTAAAAAAATATTTAGAATAATAATGCATAGTCTGAAGCCTGGAACATAAAGAATAATCCATCTAAACAATTATATATGAAATTATCCTTTCATGTATTTTAGAAAAAAACAAATACTTGAAGAAAATAGTGATCTTATTAAATTAAGATTAGAATCCTACATTTATATATATTAGTGTTATGCAGCAAACTTAATATTAATTGACCCAAACACTCAAGTTTACTATATTATGCATCAAAATCAATATATGTAAGTTGAATCTTTTAACCCTTCTAGACGTGGGATTATTCTCTTCATATCATACGTATGGATATTTTTAATAATTAATTAAAAATTTTATAATATATAAAAAAGATTTAGTGATGATAAATAAAAGTTTTTCATCAATATTATTATATTATCTCCCGTGCTGTTTTTTTTTTTTGAATGATTTATTGAAACCATCATCATTTTTTCCCACGACAAAACATATATATATATATACATATATATATATATATATATTTACATCACCATCATCTTGTTGACTTTTGATGACTTTGAATAGCCAACAGAAGCTCGACCTTGGATGGTTGTCAAGAAAACGAAAGGCGTCAACGAATCGTAGCTGTCAATCTCTGCGTCGAGTCGTCGCGATAATTTTGTCTACTTTTATTCTCTTGGGGAGATGGTGGCCAATTTGACTAAAGCTGCGGAACAGCATATGAGCCATCAGCAGTGCAGTCCGTTCCTCCAATGCAAAATGTCCACATTCAACGAGGCATCTCCAGCTGAGTGCCTCATCTAAAAAGTATAAAGGCACAGAACGCAAGATTAAAATAGTAAGGAGATCTTGTAAAGCTGCAGACCAAACGGTGCCACCATCTGCTGCTCCAGAAGAGAGGAAAGTTGCGACTTTTTTTATTCTTCGAACAAGTGAATGCTTATGACAAAATATGTCGACACCTTGGTCTCCTCTCATCAACATTTTTTGTTCTTTAATCTTATCTAGGGGCCCAGATGGTGCAGATTAATGAACTTTATTGAAGCTCATAAAAAGCGAGATCGGGCTGGGAAGGAATGCATTTGAGGAATCGAGTAGTTTCTGTACAAAGCTGATTTGGCCTAAAGCTTGTTTAGTCGCATGACAAAAGGAAGATTTCAATTGTTGCTCGAGCTGCAGGAAATATATGTTATTTTTAACTGGTAAATTGGTAGATGCAAGAATTAAACAAGCACTATCAAGACATTGAATACAAAAGGTTTTCTGAAAGAGCAGTTCCACCTCTTAGGTGAAGTCCAGAAGAAAGTTACAAACTCTTCAAAAACTGAAAGGTCTTTTCTATTATTTTGATAGTAGATGGTGAGTCAACACATCCAAATCCCCCGCAGAGAGAGAAAAAGATAGGTATATCTGTCACTTAAACAAGTGGCGGAATTGCATTCTCTCCCCCTTTTTTATTTTTATTTTTATTTTTTGGGAGAGCATCATATCTTACACAGAGCTACTGATGTCATCTCAAACTCACGTCAGTCCCAAGCAGCATCTAAGTTCTGCATCTTTGTTTCTTGTTTAGAAAGGATTGTTGTAAACAATTCCAGTTTTGCTAAAGATTATTTTTCCTGTTTGATTTTCCATGTAGCTTAAATTTTAAAAATTTATAAATCAGTATCTCAGTTCTGCATCATTTATTTCAAAGAATTAGAAGGGAGCAAAAAACTCAAAAACAAGAAGAAAACATGCAGAGATCAATAAATAAGAAATATAAATAAAATCAACATAAAATTAAACATAATTCGATAACTCTCATTTACATTCATGGTGAGAAAAGAAAAGCTCAAAAGCAAGGAGAAACCATATAGAGATTAATAAATAAGAAATATAACATAAAGTCGATGTAAGATTTAAAGTAGTTTAGTAACTTCCATCTACATTCATGAGGAAAACTAAATTATTCAAGATCAATTATAACTTCTTTAAGTTATTTTACTCAAGCATTATATACTCTCGCGAAGAACTCAACTTTCTCTAGATTTACCTGAAAGAAACACTTAGGAGCACCCAAAGGTTTTTACTCTCTTTCACACTAAAATCTTGAAGCTCAAAGTATATTTATAGGAATAAATCTTAATTTTTTTAATAACTCTTCATGCTTAAATCCATAATTTAATCTAAAGCCTAATTCACTAAGAAATTAAATTAAAATAGATTATTTCCAAATAGTTAAAAACTCCTAAGACACTTATCCATCCTAACAATCTCTATGTATCTTTTTACTTTATGTCTTCTATAAAAATTAAATAATTAGCTTAAAGAATATACCACAACTATACAAACCGAATCATGGTCCAACACCTAATTCTAATAAATCCACCAATACATCCTATATAGCTAAAGCTAAATTATAGTGCTACTTAATTTCGAAGAGAGACCTCATGTTGGGAAACCTGGGGTACCATCACATGTATAGCAGAAGAATAAAAAATAAAATCTTAAGTTTTTTCATAAAAAAAGTTTCTTGTCGTTGTGTGAATATTGGTGCATGAAAAATCATAAAACTGAAAACTGTGCATATATAAAAGATGTTGAATCTCGAATTTTTATGATGAAACCAATTGATAGTGATTATGATCTAACTGTATTTTGAGTGATGCAAGATTACTTTCGATCATGATTAGATAATTGAAGTAGGAAGAATTGATGTTGGACTGGAGGAGAACATATCAGAAGATTGGATGTCGAGACGGAGGATCGATCAACGTATCGACAGAAGGCTTCGAACAAAAGATTCAGGCATTAGGCCAAAAAGAGTAGAGTTATGCCAAGGAGATTGGAGTTACAGAGGACAACTGTCGATTGGGCAATAGGTCGCAAGAGAGGATGATGTGCCAAAGAATCGGACAAAGCGCTGATGGACCAATGACATGCTGGATAATAAATGGATCTAAAGCTTTGTAATAATTATCTAGATTGAAGTAAGATTAGGTCTAATTAGGTTAGAATTGGGTTAACTCAATTAGAGACTAATTGGGCCCAAATTAGGGCTATGTTGGGTCAAGTGAAAGGCCCAAACAATAATTTGGTGCCATGTTAGGTAGTGGCACCGCCAGGGTTGGTGGTGGAACCACCTGAAGGCTCAGCCTCTAAGACTAAGTCTGAGTGATAGGTACTGCCTAATGTCAAACTACCTGGGTGGTGGTACCGCCCAATGTTAGAGTCAATTAGCGGTGGTACTGCCAGCACCTTGAAAACCAGATTGATTCAAATTTGGGCTTTAAATTTGAATCTCCTTGAGGCCTATAAATACTCCTCTCATCCATGGTTAGAATACACACCAACTAAGAAAGGAAAGAGGAAAAAACTCTGTTGTAATCTTGTCAAAATTCCTCCCCTCTAGTTTAGTATTGGTTAAGTCTAAGAGAGGGGTGAGGGGGCTTGTAAGAGGTTAACTCTTGAACCTGTTAAAGGGAGTAGAGAGTTGTAAGGGTGGTTGGTCTTCACCAATTGAAGGAAGACCGATGGTGAAAGCTGGTGGCCTCGACGAAGGTGAAATCGGGAGTAGATGTAGGTCGGACGACTGAATCACTATAAAATTGGTGTATCTCTCTATCTATTCTGCTATTTATTGTTTTATGCTCCTCATCACTGTCCTCTTTCACTTATGAATCTTTTAAGTTAAAGCACAATTGAAATCAATTTTCATCGATAAGGCTTTCATCGTACAAAGTTTTCTAAAATCATATAAATTGAATATTTTTAACCGCTGCACTAATTCACACACCCCCCTCCTCTTAGTGTCGTTCTTGATCCTAACAATTGATATCGGAGTCTCGGTATTTCTTATTTGGACTAACACATAATAGAAATAGCTCTTTTTGATTTTCAAGAGGGTTTTTCTATCGTTCATCCTTCCATGTTTAATGGCACGGACTACACTTATTGAAAAACTCAAATAAGAGTTTTCTTGTTTTCTTTGAATCTTGATTTATGGAACATCATCGAAAATAACTTTCAAAGGTCTTCCAAACCAATGAATGATTAGAATAATTTGGAAAAGAAGACTTTTTTTTTAATGCAAAGGCTATGAATGTCTTATTTTATGCCTTGGATAAAACTGAATTTAATCATGTTTCTATTTGTGAAATGGCTTATGACATTTAGCACACACTTGAAATCACACACAAAAGCACTAGTAGAGTTAAGGATTCTAAGATAAATTTTTTGATGTACGATTTTGAACTTTTTTGAATGGCACCAATTGAAACTATTGGTGACATATATACCCATTTAACGGATGTTGTCAATAGTTTGAAAAGTTTTAATAAATCTTTTTCAAAATTTGAACTTGTAAATAAGATTTTAAGATCCCTTCCAAAAAGTTAGGATCCGAAAGTAACTACTATTCAAAAAGCAAAAGATTTAAATAATTTTTCATTGGAAGAACACATTGGATTTTTAATAATCTATGAAATGACACTTATCGAATATGACGAACTTGAGAACCACCTTCCAAAGAATAGGAAGGATTTGAGATTTCGAACTATAGAAGACCACTTGAGCAAAAGCTTAAGTAATGATGACCTTGAACTCATAACAATAAAATTTAAAAAATTTATAAAACAAGAATTAAAGAATAAAAATAAACTCAAAAAGAAGAAGAGGCCACAAAAGAAGAAGAAAGAACTCCAAGAAGAATCAAGTGCATCCAAAGGAGAGATGGCAAATTGTGCTTTGACGGCTTTTGACAATAAGGTAAGTAACTCACCCAAAATGTTTTTACATTATTATGAAATTACTTGATCTTTTTATGAGTTGCTTAATTTAGAAAATAAAAATTTTTTCAAAAATATATCATGCTTTTCTTTCTAGTGATTTTTGAAAATTAAAATCATGAATTATAATTGGATGATTTGTGATAATGTTTGTACATCTAACTAGATTAATTCCATGAATATTTATCTTGATGATTTTAAAGATGTAATGAAAATGTTTGATAATTTGAAATCTTATGTTTTGAAATAATATGTTATATTTTTTGTCTTGATGACGAAACTTGTGTTTCGGTTTTAACCATGATGCACATCTTTTATACGAAAAACATGAGCATGCTTGTATGAAAACAATCAACTTAAAATGAAATACATAAAAAGGGATTGCATTTTCCATCCATAGCTTATTGATTTTTCGATAAAAGATTAATGAATCTATGCATATTATGAATCTTTTGAAAGTGATTTTGATGATTTGTCAAATTGAATGTTTTCACAATAAATGTTTGTATCATGCTTGATTTTATGATTTGAAATCTTGTATTTTGGATTAATATATTTTAATAATTTTTATGATGAAACTTGTAAATCATTGATATATGTTTCTATTTGAATTGGTATAAAAAGACAGGCATACTTATACGAAATGAATCACTTGAATTAAAACATGTAAAAAGAAAATATATTTTATATCTTATTTAGATTAATGAATCCATTTTATGAATCTTGTGAATCTCTAGAAAGTGATTTTGATGATTTGTAAAATTGAATGAGTTAAAAATTATGATGAATGTTTTGAATCATATTTGATAATTTTTATATTTTAAAACTATGTATGATGAGTAATGATGGTTTGAATGCATGAATCGATAATTTTTTGATCACTTTATTTGATACTCGAAATTTCTTTTTTATGTGATCTTGATGAGATGTGGTATGCTTGAATCAAGAGTTTTTCTCGTATGTTTCTATTTCTCATTTACAAAAAAGGAGAACTGTCTAAATGTATCATAAATTTTTCATAATCATAACTTAAATTTCTTACGATTCATGATGAATTTAGAGATATTATGCATAAATCCTAATCTCTTCTTTATTTTCCTAAGATTTTTTACTATTTACAAAAGAAGAGACAAATCAAAATAAATCATGATTTGATTTCTCATAATAATTGATATTGATATCTTTTATATCATGATACTTTTGTATTGATTGTATACTTTTTGTCATGATTTGTAAATTGATGTAAAAATTTTACAATGTTGTATTCTTCACTTCCTTTTGACAATGACAAAGGGGAAGAAAAGTTTGCTAGCTTGGCATATCGCAAAGAAAACAAATAGCTAGCCTACAAAAGAAGAAGAAAACTTGCTAGCTTAAACATTGAGAAGCAAAAATTGTTATCTCAAGAGAGGCAAAAATTTTACTCAACTTCACTTTTTGAAAAAATTGCTAACTTGTAAATCTCAAGCAAAATCGCTAGCTTACACTTCTCAAAAGAAAAGAAAGAACTTGCCATTTTGAACATCACCAAGAAGTGCAAACTTATATAAGAAGCAAGTGATAAATTGCTATGCTTGCACATCCTTAAAACTTGCTATGATTGAATGTTAGAAAGTGATGAATTGCTAGCTTGTATATTGTAAAATTTGCACATCTTCAAACACTTGCTAGATACAACTTTTTATTTTTGTTAATGATAAACGGGGAGAAGTATATTAATGATTTCATGCATTGAATGATGAATTGAAATTTTTGATTTTGCATGGTTTATCCAAAATTTTTGAATTTTGAATTTTCTATCAATATTGGCATATTGATAGGGGGAGTTAAGGATAACTCCGTTATCAATTAGTTGTCTTTATAAAAAAGGATGAGATTGTTAAATCTCATATTTTGATGATGAAACCAATTGATAGTGATTATGATCTAACTGTGTTTTGAGTGATGCATGACTACTTTCGATCAGGATTAGACAATTAAAATAGGAAGAATCGATATTGTGTCGAAGGAGAACATGTTAGAAGATTGGGCATCGAGATGGAGGATCGGTCGACATATCGGTAGTAGGCTTCGACAAAGGATTCGGGCATCGGGCCAAAAAGAGTGAAGTTGTGCGAAGGAGATTAGAGTTACGGAGGACAACTATCGATTAGGGAATAGGCCGTAAGAGAGGATGATGTGTCAAAGAATCGGACAAAGCCCTGATAGACCAATGACATGTCGGACAACGAATGGATCCAAAGTTTTGTAATAATTATCTAGATCGAAGTAGGATTAGGTCTAATTGGGTTGAATTGGGCCAACTCAATTAGGGACCAACTGGGCCCCAATCAGGATTATATTGGGCCAAGTGAAAAGCTCAAACAATAACCTGGTGCAACGTCAAGCAGTGGCACCGCTAGTGTTGGTGGTGGATCTGCTAGAACGCTCAGCCTCTGAGGCTGAGTCTGGGCAATGGTAATACCCAATGTCAGGCAGCTTGGGCGATGGTACCGCCAGCACTCTGAAAACCAAGTGATTCAAATTTGGGCCCCTTGAGGCCTATAAATACCCCTCTCATCCATGGTTAGAATATACACTAACTAAAAAAGAAAAGAAGGAAAAACTCTGTTATAATCTTGTCAAAATTTCTCCCCTCTAGTTTAGTATTGGTTAAGTCTAAGAGAGGGGTGAGAGGGCTTATACGAGGTTAACTTCTGAACCTGTTAAAAGGAGTAGAGAGCTATAAGGGTGGTTGGTCTTTACCAATTGAAGGAAGACCGATAGGTAAAGCCAATGGCCTCGACGAAGGAGGAATCGAGAGTGGACATAAGTCGGACGATCGAATCATTATAAAATTAATGTGTCTCTCTATCTATTATGCTCCTCATCACTGCCCTCTTTCACTTACGGATCTTTTTAAGTTAAAATGCAATTGAAATCGATTTTCATCGATAATGCTTTCATTATACAAAGTTTTTTGAAATCATATAAATCGAACGTTTTTAACTGCTGCACTAATTCACCCCCTCTCTTAATGTCGTTTTTGATCATAACAAAAGATGTATTATTTATGGAGATCGTATATCCCTAAAAATCTATAGATCTAAGGGAGAGGATGAAGAAGGTTAAATGTCCTCCTCTCTAGCGGTGATCCACACTGCAAAGGCTACGAAGATGCTCCTCAAATCACTATACAATTCTCTTTTCTACATGCACCACGCGATCAAGAAGGGGACGACTCTTCTTGTTGTCCACACACCCCAAACTGGGGCTATCGGATGAGGAGAGAGGGAGAGAGGAGTATAGGAGGTAGTGACAAAAAAAGGTCTAGCCTATGACCGTTTAGTTCCTTGCTATTTATAGAGGATCCTATAAACTTATCATAGTGGATCCTGCCTTATTGGGTACTGGATCTCCATCCAGCTACCCAAGCCTCTTGAATTAGTGGATCTCTACCCAATAATTTCTTTTTGGCTCTTAGTGGATCTCATCCATAGGATCCAATAATTCAAGGGCTTATTGGATATCCAATAAGATAGAGACTCCAATAGATATCTCATATCCAAACCTCTACTCATCATAATACCTACCATATGCATGTGACCCTCTAGGCTCAATATTGAGCTAGCCATGAGTTATATCTGTCAGAACTCTTTCTTACTCAGTGAATTATTATCTCCATAATAATTCACTCAACTCATCAACTATGGATATACTAGACCACTACGCCATAGTTCCCAAATGATACAAGAAAATATAATCCCTTGAACTTGTCTATTCTTAATTACTATATATTTATAGTCTCTCATCTATCTAATATCTTAAAGACCGTACGTATACTAGGCATGGTGCTGTTAGGCCCATATGGAATCTACTCGAGTCTTGCTCTAATTGGAATCTTTCGGAGAACTCTTTCTCTCTCAATCCGAATGATCCTAGATAAGGATTTGCTTGAGCAAAAACATTCCTCTCATAACACCGAAAGAGAATGATCCTATATCGATACTTAATTGCCCTTGTAAGGTTGGTTGTCACTCCCGATGATCGGTTATGCCAGATCTGAAACTTCTAGACCTATAAGTCCAGTATCAAATAGTGGAGTACTTATATACGATATCTTTGGTGTTTTAAGTCTAAGGACCAAATACACAATTGGGACGATAAAATCGCTATCTGACAATGAGATATTATCAACCATCCAACATTCTGTGAGCGGATCAATAAGTGAACTCATTCTCCAATAAGCACCTACATTGTATCTCTAGTATCTCCACACGAGTAGCTATGAGACCAGTTGCCTCCATGATATGAACATGTATACAATACGCTAGTCTATCTAGTTATCTCGATGTCCCTCTTAAGTAACTTATGACCGGGATTATTTAAGGTTTGTATTTAAAATTGAATCGATCTTATTATTATAATCTCATTACGATTCGATTCCCATTGCATAGATCCATGGACATCACAATATATGCAATAAGCAATATAAAATGAGAAAAATATCAAATAAATAATAAGAAAAAAGAGTGTGTATCATGTCACACATGTCATCACTTATATGATTGGCTTGTAGAGCACCTATAACTGGCACCTCCATCTTATCGTCGTACTATTAATAGAATATTTTCTCTCACAACCGTCTATATCCTAAAAATTATGAATATCACTCCTTATTTTCTGCATAATGGATGTGCTTGTTATAGGTACCCTACAAGCTAATCACGTGAGTGATGGCACTTGTAACATGCTGCGTCAATCTCTTTGCTTATGATTATTGGTATTTTCTCAGATTATCTGGATGTATATTATGATATCATTGGATCTGTGCAATGGGAATCAGATCGTGATGAGATCACAATAATGAGACTAATTCACCTTTAAACACAAATCCTAAATAATCCTAATCATAGGTTACTTGAGAGGGATATCGAGATAACCGGACAGACTAGTGTGCTGTATACCTATCCATATGATGGAGATGGCTAGTCTCATAATTACTTGTGTGAGGATACTAAGGATATATTGCAAGTGCTCATTGGAGAATGAGTTCACTGATTAATCTGCTTTTGGAATGTTGGATGGTTATTGATGCTGGGAAATCCATCAAGGGGGGAGCGACATCACATGCACAGCGGAAGAACAAAAAATAAAACACCCCAGATTTCTCGTAGAAAGTTTCTATCATCGTGCGAAGATCGGTGCGTCAAAAATAAATCCGCGAAAACTACATGTGTAAAAGAAGATACCTAGGGAGATCGTATATCCCTGAATTCCTATAGATCTGTGGGAGAGGATGAAGGAAGTCAAGTGTCATCCTCTCTAGCGGTATCCACACAGCAGGGATTACGACGATGCTCCTCTCTCTCTGGGGGGAGGAGAACAGGAGGTGGCTACCAAAAGAAACCCCCAGCCTATAGAGCTTTGGTCCCCTCCTATTTATAGAGGCCCCCCTGAAAAACCCTAATGGATCTTTTGCCCTATTGGGTATTGGATCTCCATCGAATTACCCAAGACTCTTGGATTAGTGGGCCTCTACCCAATAATCTCTTATTAGCAATTATTGGATCTCATCTCAAGATCCAATAATTCAGGGGCTTAATGGATATCCAATAAGATAGGGGGTTCAGTGGATATCTCATATCCGAACCTCTACTCGTCGCAATACCTACCATATGTGTGTGACCCTCTAGGCCCAATATCGAGCTGACCGTGAGTCATACTTGTCAGAACTCCTTCTGATTTAGTGAATTATTATCTCTATAATAATTCACCCAACTCATCGACCGCGAATGTACTAGGCCACTATGCCACAGCCTCCAGACGATACAGGGGAATCCAATCCTTTAGATCTATCTGTCCTTAGTTACCATGTATCTATAGTCTCTCATCCATCTAATATCCCAGAGACCCTATACCAGGCATGGTGCTGTTAGGCCCATACGGTCTCTCCTCGAGTCTTGCTCTTGTCGGATTCTCCCGGAGAACTCTTTCTCTCTCAATTCGAATAACCTTGGCCAAGGATTTGTTCGAGCAAGAACACTACTGGGACTCATACATGACATCCTTGGTGTCTCAAGTCTAAGGACCAGATACACTACTGGGACTACGTTGTCTAACGTGAGGTATCAATAACCATCCAGCATTCCGTAGGCGGATCAATCAGTGAACTCATTCTCCAATGAGTACCTGCACTGTACCCTTAGTGTCCCCACACGAGTAGCTATGAGACCAGCTACCTCCATCATATGAACGGGTATACAGCACACTAGTCTATCCGGTTATCTCGATGTCCTTCTCGAATAACCTATGACCAAGATAATTTAGGGTCTGTGTTTAAAGGTGAATTGGTCTCATTATCGTAATCTCATCACGATCCAATTCCCATTGCATAGATCCAAGGACATCACAATATACATCTAGATAATATGAGATAATGCCAATAATCATAAGCAAAGAGATTGACGCAGCGTGTTACAGGTGCAATCACTCATGTGATTGGCTCGTAGGGCACCTATAACTAGCAATTGATACCTCACGTTTGACAACGATTCCATAGTCCCAGTAGTATATATGTTCCTTAGACTTTAGACACCAAGGATATCCTGTATGAGTACTCTACTCTTTGATATCGAACTTATAGTTTTGAAAGTTCCAGATCTAGTAAAGCCGATTATTGGGAGTGGTAGCCAACCTTACAAGAGCTATTGAGTGTCAATAGAGGATCATCCACTGTCGGTATCATAAGAGAAATATCCCATGTGTTCTTACTCAAGCAAATCCCTAGCCAGAGTCATTTGAATTAAGCAAGAAAGAGTTCTCCGGGAGAATCCGATTAGAGCAAGACTCGATTGGAAACCATATGGGCCTGACAACACCATCCCCGATATATGATCTCTGGGATATTAGATGGATGAGGGACTATAGGTACATGGTAACTAAGGGCATATAGGTCCAAAGGATTAGATTTTTCTGTATCATTTGGGGACTATGGCGTAGTGGCCTAGTACGTCCGTAGTCGATGAGTCGAGTGAATTATTATGGAGATAATAATTCACTAAGTCAGAAGGAGTTCTAATAGGTATGACTCACGGCCAGCTTGATATTAGGCCTAGAGGGTCACACACATATGGTAGGTGTTGCGACGAGTAGAGGTTCGTATATGAGATATCCACTAGAGCCCCTATCATATTAGATATCCAATAAGCCCTTATATTATTGGATCCCATGGATGAGATCCAATAAGAGCTAGATTATTGGGTAGAGACCCATCAATCTAAGAGGCTTGAGTAATTGGATGGAGATCCAATACCCAATAGGGCAGGATCCATTAGGGTTTACAAGGGGCCTCTATAAATAAGAGGGAACCAAAGGTTCATAGGTTGGGGTTTTTGGTAGCCACCTCCTTTTCTCCTGTTCCCAAGAGAGGAGTATCGTTGCAGTCGCTACTATGTGGATACCACTAGAGAGGAGGACACTTGACCTCCTTCATCCTCCCTCATGGATCTTCAAGGACTCGGGGATATACAATCTCCCTAGGTACTTTCTTTTTACACATACAGTTTTTAGATTCGCGAATTTATTTTTCACGTACCGATTTTCGCACGACGATGGAACCTTTCATAAAAATCTAAGATTTTTGTTTCTATTCTTTTGTTGTGCATGAGATGTCACCCTTTGGATTTTCCAACAGTGGTATCAGAGCTAGGTTGTTCGTGCAAAGATCGGATTTGAAATGCGTGTGATGTGTTTTGGATGCACTTTTGACATCAAAATCGTTGACGTAACAATAGAAAAGGGCAGCAATTGTTGCTACCCTCGTAGGCGGTCAGAGGCTGGCATTTGTGCTTGCAACGGCTCTGTGCCTGCATGCTGGCACTATGCCCGCGTGCAAGCAACCGCACTGCTTGCAACCCCTGCGAGTAGCACGCCCATAAGCGAGCCGCCCATAGTCGTGCCGGGAAGAGTGCCCACAAGGGCTGCGGGCGACCTCCGCCATAGGCACACCGCATGTAGGGATGCCCGCCAGCAAGGGATAGCGTCGCTTGCGGATAGATCGCCTATGGCGCTGCACCTGCAGGCAGGTGCGACGGCCCCGTGGGCTATGGCCATCGCCGGTAGGGTGGCGACAACCATAACGCTGCAAAGTAGGGAGAGGGAATTAGGATTTCTAGCAAAAGATAGTTTTGCCCCTCTGAATTTTTAAAATTCTAATTTTATCCTTTTGGCCGAATAACCAAAATGCCCTTCAGAATTTAAAAAATTCCCTATATATCCTTATTTTTAGAAAAAAATTTAGTTAATTAAAATATTTAATTAACTATTATTATTTATCTAGTAGTCTTATATAATAATATATACTTGTGTAATGTATGATGTGGACAGATGATCATGGACCATGTGATGTGATATATGTGTATGATGCGATCATTATTATTGAAGACTGCGAGCCTCTATTTTTTTCATTTATTGTCGAGCTTGCGTGCTTGTAATTATATTATAATTATATGAGGAGGTGCATCGGGAGCATGGAAGTGATAGTGGGACCCACAAGGCCGAGATGGATGATCCGACGCATGGAGATGCGTTGAGATACCGACGAAACAAACGAAATGAGATGGATGATCACAGGGCATGAAGATGCGTCGATGCACACATAAATCTTTATATGAGTGATTAGGCCCACTAGCTCGAGCTTGATCACATTAGGATATGGTCCATGATCATCTGGTGTGATTACTCATGTGATGTGTGATTGCTTATACACCTACTAGATATATATACATATATTTACATGTGATGTAGATATACATTAAATATGTATGTGTGTGACATATCATATTAGGAGACTAAATTAAAAAAAATCCCCTCTCAATAATATTAAGTCGGTAAATGTGAGGTAATTAGATTGACCCATGTGGCCTTCCATCGCTATAGATAGGAACCGATTCTTGGTATAAGTTGAGTTGGTCAAGTCCCTCGAGACTCACCTATATCACGATTCGCTATCTTATCTACAACATAAAGATGTCACTGGTGAACTGAGGACATGGTATGCTTGGTCGAGTCCCTCAAGGGTATATCATTGAATTAGACTCATCTTGTAACGATGGTGATGACTTAACTGAACATCAAAATTGGTTGAGTCCCTCGAGGCCACGGTGGTTCGGAGGCCGAATAGGACGAGAATCATAAGGAGTTATGATTGGCAAGAGTTGCCTACCTTTTGGGGTTAGTGTGATTGGTTGAGTCCCTTGAGGTTACACTAAGATGTTGATTAGATCTCAATCCCCAGTAGAAGTTTGTCGGAGACTTCCATTTCACGTGCTAAGAGTATCGCGTGACTCGTTAGAAAAATAATAGAAGTACATCAAGATAGAAGTCCATATTTTAATTATTTATATTTCTACAAAATATATATGTTATTTATTTATACTATATCTCTATTTTTTTTAAAATATCACTATTAGACTCTCTACACAGCATACTTGATGCCAACCACTTCATTGGTCAAAACTATGCGAACTAACTCCATAACATGAGAATAGTTCTCATAATAGAGAAAATTATATATGTTCTTGAAATAGTGATGTTTATGCCCAAGGAAGAGGCAAGTGAGGATGAGATCGCTCGCTACGTGAAGTACACAGATGACTCCACTCTTGTTCAGTATTACATGTTGGGTTCCATGACTCCCGAGTTATAGAGACAATATAAAAAGATGGATGTCAAGTCCATACTCCCGCATCTCCATAAATTGTATGAGGAATAGAGAAGAACTCAACGATATGAGGTATCGAAGAGTCTCTTCCACAGTAGGATGACTGAGGGGACACTAGTTCAGAACTATATCCTTAAGATGACTAAATGGATAGAGAAACTCACAAATCTAGGAATGGTCCTAGAGGATAGCTTATGTGTAGATCTGTGTTTCAGTCCCTTTTAGATTTATTTTCATAATTTCTATGCTGGTAAGACTAGAAAGAAAAGGAAGACAGATAAGTCCCATAAGAAATGTAAGGGCAAGGGTAGACTAGGTAAAGCAAAGGTTGCTAAGAAGACTCGAAAAAGGACAAAAGCCAATGCTTCTACTATGGCAAAGATGGGCACTAAAAGAGGAACTACAGAGAGTACATTGCAGAGAAGGCGAAATAGAAGCTTAGAGAAGCTTCAGATATGCATTCATGATTAGTCTCTATCTATCAGACTCAGATGATAACACATAGGTATTGGATACCAATAGTGTTTATCATATCTGTAATTCGTTGTAGGTTCTGGCAAGACCTAAGAAATTGATAAGAGGCAAGATGGACCTCAAGATAGGCAATAGAGCAAGGGTCATTATTGTTGCTATTAGCGAGGTCACCCTACATTTGCTTGTTGGAGCTACTATTGCATTAGATGCATCTTATTTTATTTCTCTATCATCAAAAATATTATTTGTATTTTATGTTTAACATTGAATGGTTATAAAGTAGTTTTTTAGAATAATAGTTGTTCAACTATTGAGAATGATAAGATCATCATGAGAGGAACATTGCATAATGATTTGATTATACTAGAAACTACTCCATATATCATGAGTGTGAGTGAGTCTAGGAGGAAGTGAGATGAGGTGAATAGTGCATACCTATGGCATTGTAACTAGGTTATATCCATGAGGGAAGGATTCAAAAGTTACTGACAGATGGATACCTGGATCCATTTGACTATGAGTCATATGTAACTTACAAACTTTGCTTTCATGAAAAGATGACCAACTCTCCATTTAGCGGAACTAGAGAAAGAGCCACTGAGTTATTGGTACTAATATATAGTGATGTATATGGTCCCATGTCAACTCAAGCCATCAGTGGTTATTCTTACTTTATTATTTTCACTGATGATTTCTCTAGATATGGACATGTGTACTTGATGAAGTACAAGTCCGAAGCTTTCGAGAAATTCAGAGAGTATAAGAATGAAGTAGAGGTTTAAACTGGAAAGAGTATCAAGACTCTTTGATCATATCGAGGAGGTGAGTACTTGAATACAGAGTTCACCCAATTCCTCAAGGACTAGGGGATTTTGTCCCAATGGACACCTCCTTATACACCCTAGCTCAATGGTGTATCCGAAAGGAGGAATCACACATTATTAGACATGGTATAGTCTATGATGAGTTTTGCTGACCTATTCATCTCATTTTGGGGATATGCCCTAGAGTCTATAACTTACCTTCTGAATAGAGTTCTAACTAAGTCGGTAGTGTCTACACTATATGAGATATGAAAAGGAAAGCTAGATCTTAAGGTTGTTAAGATTTGGGATTGTCCTGCCCACGTTAAATGACATAAACCCGATAAGTTAGAATACAGAATGGAACGATACAAGTTCGTAGGATACCCCAAGGAAACTTGTGAGTATTATTTCTATCACCCTAAGGACCAAAAGGCCTTTATAGCCAAGAGAGTAGTGTTCCTTGAGAAGGAACACATTCTTGGTGGAGACTATGGGAGCATGATAGAGTTGAGTGAGGTTGGAGAACTCAGCTCAAGCACCATTCTATAACTAGAATCTGTTTAGGTACCTAGCATACAAGTTCTAACTTTACGTAGGTACGATAGAGTATCCCATCCTCCTAAAAGTATATGAGATATATCAAAGGAGTGAGTATTGAGGATATTGATCTCAGACCTACGAGGAGCCTATTACGAGTATAGACTCCAGGAAGTGACAAAAAGCTATAAATCAAAGATAGATTCTATATACTCCAACTAAGTTTGGAACCTAGTTGATGCACCCGAGGGTGTCGTACCCATTGGTTACAAGTGGATCTTCAAGAAGAAGATCGGAGTAAATGGAAAGGTAGAGACCTATAAAACAAGGCTAGTGGCTAGGGGTTCTCATCAAAGCCAAGGTGTTGACTATGTTGAAACCTTCTCACCTATAGTCATGCTAAAATCCATCCAAATTCTATTGTCTATTGTAGCACACCTTAAATATGAGATTTGGTAGATGGACATAAAAATTATGTTCGTTAACGATAACCTCGAGGAGGAGGTGTATATGATATAGCCTAAGAGATTCATATTCAAGGATAGTCTAGATAAGGTGTGTAGGTTGCTTAGGTCCATCTATGGACTGAAACAAACTTTCTAAAGTTAGAACATAAGATTTGATAAGGCGATCAGATCTTATGAGTTCGTTAAGAACAAAGATGAGCCTTGTATATATAGGAAGGTAAGTGAGAGCGCTATCACCTTTTTGGTGCTATATGTGGATGACATCTTGATCATTGAGAATGATGTAGAAATGCTCTCCACGCTAAAGGCTTGGCTATCTAAACACTTCTCCATGAAGGACTTAGAGGAAGCATCCTACTTATTGTGGATTCATATCTATAGGGATAGATCCAAGTAGATGTTTAGCTTGTCCCAATCCAAGTACATAGACACCATTGTCAAAAAGGTTTAACATGAAAATTTTCAAGAGAGGTCTCATATCGATGAGACATAGGCTATCACTTTCTGGAAGTCTATCCCCGAAGACTCCTTAAAAAATGGGCACACATGGATAAAATACCATATACCTTAGCGATAGATCTATCATGTATGCTATGCTATGTACTAGGTCTGGTATAGCATATGCTCTGAGTTTCACGAGTAGGTATCAAGTGAATCCAGGCTTGGAGCACTAGAAAGTAATAAAGTGTATTCTTAGGTATTTGAGAAGGACTAAGGATCTTTTACTAGTTTATGGAGAAAGTAACCTTAGGATTCAGGGCTACACGGACTCGAGCTTTCAGTCCGATGTTAATGATAACAAGTCTAATTCAGGGTATGTGTTCACCCTAAATAGAGTAGTATGTTGGAAGAGTTCCAAGCAAGATACTACTACTAAATCGACTACAGAGGTAGAGTACATTACTGTAGTAGAGGCAGTAAAGGAGGGAGTCTGGATGAAGCAGTTCATCACAGATTTGGGAGTCATATCGAGTAGCGAGGAGTTGAATCCCTTATATTATGATAAATACGGGGCAATTACTCAAATAAGGAAACCCAGATCTCATTAGAAGTGTTCTGAAGAGGTTGTAGCTTATTAGAGAGATCGTGGCCCAAAGAGATGTAGTAGTGGAAAGAGTTCCATCCGAAGATAACATTGTAGATCCACTAACAAAGCCATTGACTCAGATTGTCTTTGAGCATTACAGAGGTTTGATGGGGATTAGACACATAGGTGATTGACTTTAGGTCAAGTGGGAGATTGCTAGTTATAAGTGTCCTATAAGTCAATTACGTGAGTGATGACATAAATAACATGCTACAACAATCTCTTTGCTTATGATTATTAACATTTTCTCACATTATCTAGATGTATATTGTGATATCCTTGGATCTGTACAATGGGAATTGGATCATGATGAGATCACGATAATGAAACCGATTCACCTTTAAACATAGACCCTAAATAATCCCAGTCATAGGTTACTCAAGAAGGACATCGAGATAACTGAATAGACTAGTGTGCTATATTTCCATCCATATGATGGAGGTGGCTAGTCTCATAGCTACTTGTGTGGGAACACTAAAGATACAGTGCAGGTGCTCATTGGAGAATGAGTTCACTGATTGATCCACTTACGGAATGTTGGATGGTTATTGATACCTCATGTCAGATAGCGATTTCATAGTCCCAATAGTGTATTTGGTCCTTAGACTTGAGACACCAAGAATGTCCTATATGAGTACTCCACTCTTTGATACCGAACTTATAGGTTTAAAAGTTTCAAATCTAGTATAGCCAATTATTGGGAGTGACAGCTAACTTTACGAGGGCTATTGAGTTTCAATAAAGGATCATCCACTCTTGGTATCATGAGAGGAATATTTTATGTATTTTTGCTCAAGCAAATCCCTAGCTAGGGTCATTCGGATTGAGAGAGAAAGAGTTCTTTGCGAGAATCCATCAGAGTAAGACTCGATTAGAAATCGTATGGGCCTAACAGCACCATGCTTGATATACGATCTCTAAGATATTAGATAGACGAGGGACTATAGGTACATAGTAACTGAAGGCATATAGATCTAAAGGATTGAATTTTCCTGTATTGTCTGGGGACTATGGCGTAGTGGCCTAGTACGTCCGTAGTCGATGAGTTGAGTGAATTATTATGGAGATAATAATTCACTAAATCAGAAGAAGTTATGATAGGTATGACTCACGGCCAGCTTGATATTAGGCCTAGAGGGTCACACACATATGGTAGGTATTGTGATAAGTAGAGGTTTGGATATGAGATATCCGTCGAAGCTCCTATCTTATTGGATATTCAATAAGCCCCTATATTATTAGATCCCACAGATGAGATCTAATAAGAGCTAAATTGTTAGGTAGAGACCTAGTAATCTAAGAGGCTTGGGTAATTGGATGGATATCTAATACCCAATAGGGTAAGATCCATTAGGGTTTACAAGGGGTCTCTATAAATAGGAGGGAACCCAAAGTCCATAGGTTGAGGTTTTTGGTAGCCACCTCTTGTTCTCCTCTCCCCAATAGAGGAGCATCATTGTAGTTGTTGTCATGTAGATATCGCTAGAGAGGAGGATGCTTGACCTCCTTTATCCTCCTCCATGGATCTGTAGGAACTCAGGGATATACAATGTCCCTAGGTACTTTCTTTTTACACACGCAGTTTTCAGATTTGCAGATTTATTTTTCATGCACCGATCTTTGCATGATGATGAAATATTTCATGAAAATCTAGGATTTTTATTTTTTGTTCTTCCATTGCGCATGAGATGTCGCCCCCTGGATTTCCCAACAGAATGAAGCTCGTTATTGTATGAACCTATCATCCCTACATATATAACCTTTTTATAGCCCTTTGAGGTTTTTACTATAATTCCTTCTAAATGGTATAACCCTTGATGTAATTTTCCTTTCATCAAGGTCATCCAACCCCAAGTAAGCTTTTAAATTTCTTCTTCCAACCTTATAGTCATAATTTTGAAAATTTAAAAGACTCAATGAAATTAGATTCTTTCATATTTTTAGAACATAAGTCACATCCTCCAAAGTATGTACCGCATCATCAACCATTTTGACCGACTATTAAATCATCACCCAAATTCAATTTACTATTCATCTTCTCATTCCATAAATTAAAATAATCCTTCCAAGCATAAACATGAGTAACAAAAGAAGAATCTAAAAAATTGAGTCTTTAAAAAAGATTTATTATTAACTTTGAAGATAGTAAGGATATTTTCATTATCATTCATCCAAAAATAATACTCATCGGGCTCTTCTTTCTAATTTTTTAAATATTTTTTCTTGATATATTTGTCTATTTGCATTTATAGCATTGAACATTGTCCAAAGACCTAACTCTTAATGTCAACCTACCATGTTGAGATCCACCCCTTTTTAAAAAATCATCCTCATTAACTTTTATCTTGAGCAGCTAATGCCTCACCATCTATGTACTCAAATTTACCTTTTTTTCCTAGTAATATTAAATACTAAAACTTTATCAACTTATTTTAAAGTTATTATATCATTCCCACACAATATTATTTCTACAAAGTTGTCATAAGAGTTAGCGAACAATGCAAGAAGCAATAGCATGTTAGCTTCTTTATCAATGTTCATATCAACTTTCTTCAATTGATTCAATATTTCTTTAAATATGTTCAATTGCTCTACCAAGTCTATCTCTTCCTTCATCCTTAACATGTACAACTTTCTCTCTAAATATAACTTATTAGTTAATCCTCTAGCTAGATAGAGAATTCTAACTTATCTTAAATAATAAGTGTGGAGTGATCATTAATAACATTATTGATGATATGATTAGCAATATAAAAAAGAATAATATTATACATTTTGTCTCAAGCTCCTCTTAATTTTTATTACTCATCTTTTTTAGTTTATCTGTTTGTCCATTCAATGTTCTTGCTAGGTCTTGCTGAATACGAAGATCATTCACCCTCCTTTGTTATAATGTGAAACAGTTTCTTCTATCAAATTTCTTCATAGAACAATAATAATTGATGACATCGTTAATGAATCTTTGATCATTAGATCTTTTGGACTTCAATATCACTTGTTAGAGAGAGAGAGAGAGAAATGCTCAAAATCAAAGAGAACACACCCAAAGATCAACAAATGAGGAATAATATCATAAAGCCAATATAAGATTTATTGTAATATGACAACTCCCATCTATATTTATAGAGAAAATTAAAATTTTTAATATATAAAATTAATTATCTCCATTCAGGCATGATTCCCCTTATACATCCTCTTATATAAACCTAAAGAACTCTTCTCTTAAACCCTCTAGATTTACCAAAGAAAATCTCTTGGAAGTACTTAAAATGTATTATATATCTCTCTCTTACTAAAACCTTGAGTCTCAATGTATATTTATAGGAATAAATCCTAATTTTGTAAAGACTCTTCCTATATGAATTCCTAATTAATCCAAATCCTGATCTACCAAGAAGTTTGAATTTAATTAGAACTCTCAAATAATTTAAGCCACATAAAATACTTGCCAATTCTAGCCATAATTAATTTAAATTTCACTAAATATTATTTTTCCTATTTGATTTGTTAGTAGCTTTAACTTTAACAAGATGGAAATCATGGATGGAAGGTTTGTTGGTTCTTTAGCATGTACACACAAGATTGATACCATTAGATTTGTAAACTTAGGAAATGGAGTTCTACTTGTGATTTGGCCACAATGAAGGATCTAATGTAAAGGCTTTTGAGAAGTTAAATAAGAGTTAATTAATCTTGGACATTCCTAACCATCACTCTGCTATCATATTAAGCTCAACACCACCATCATAGTTAAGGAAATCAAAAATTATGTCAAGGCCACATCAAATCATGTTGGTTTTTTTTTTAAAATTTATGAGATGACGGAGATGTGAAATAACGAAGGATCTTACAAGTATAAATAACTCTATCTAAAATAGTAGGATCGGAGAAATAGTAGTCCAAGTTTCTCTTGTACTCTATAACTGAAGTTTAGATAACTTGATGTATAGAATTAACTCTTCAAATCTCTTCTCTCTAATAACTTTACAAGACACATTGAGTATTGAGTAGAACAATTGTTGATCTTTGGCCTTTACAGAACATATTTCAAGATTGGTCTTGCTAACCTTTCTTTGGTTGTCTTTAGAATTCTATGGAGGGACAAGTACTTGAGAGTTTTATATCTATTTCAAAATATTGTCAGTTTAATGTTACTTGTGTCATCATTGATCTTTGTGTTAATTTTTCTTGATTTAATCAATTTAATAGTTTTCTAAACTTTTGTTTCAAAGCATGGTAAGAGAAACAAGATTAATAAATCAAAACAAGAGAAGCTTCATACTTTAAGAAACAAAACTTATGTTAAGTTTATTGGCGAGAAGGTAAACCATTTATTATTAAGTATTTTGTCAAATATTTTCTTACTTTTTTAATCAAATATTTTAGATTCATGGATGTTAATATCATTCATGAAAACTGTTCAGATCTAGAGCAGCACTAAGAGGGGGTGGTGGGGGTTGAATTAGTGCAGTGGTTAAGAACAAAAAAATTTTATGATTTAAACAAGTTCATAAACTTCGTACGTTAAAAACTTTGTTTCAATGAAATCCGATTTCGATTGTGCATAAACTTAAAATGATTTGTAAGAAGGAGATGAAGAAGTGGAGTAGCAAGTAAATAAGGTTTACTAAAATATAAAGAACAATAGTAAATGCAAACCAGGATTTTTATACTGGTTCGATCATACGACCTACATCTACTCTTGATTCCTCTCCTCTTGAGGCCATCAGCTTTTCACTTGTCCTCCTTCCAACGGGCGAGGACTAACTCCCTTACAGCTCTCTCCTTTTGACGGGCTTAGGAGGTAACCCTTACTAGCACTTCACTTCTCTCTTTCGGTAGAATATAAATGAGAACAAGAGGAGAGATGTTTAGAAGGATTTCTACAATGTTTTGTTCCTTTCAAAATCTCTGTGCTTGTGTTTTTAACCCAGGAATAGGAGGGGTTTTTATAGGCTCCAATTTGATTCAAACTTAGAGCCAACCTCCTTCCCATCTCGAGTTTATTGGGTACTAGTGGTACTATCGCTTGTCACTAGCAGTACTACTGTCAGTTTGACCCTGACACTAGTGGTACCACCGCTTGATACATTGACATGGTCAGTATACTGGGTAGTACCACCGCCCAAGTACTCTATCATTGGGTGGTACCACAGCCCAGTACAACTTGGGGAGCTGGACTTAGATAGTGCCATCGCTAGACAAGTCCAGCACTCTTGGTTGGATCTTAAACTCGGCCCAAACCAATCCAATACCGGGCCCAATTGGCCCCTACTAGGGTTATAAGATTAACACTTAATCCTAACCCTAATTATATGCTAAATATAAAATTAAAAATATTTTCTAAGCTAAGTACAAAATCTAAAACATCAAGTCTTCCTCTGGTGAGCTTTCGGCAAACTTCTGACAGTCTTCCGATGAATCCTCTGACACCATTCTGTAGACTCCCGACAAGCTCCTAGACTTCATGACGATCTTGGTGAGTTCCGACGAGCTTCTTCGACAAGCACCAATCTTTCTTGATGAGCTCCGCGAACTTCCGATGAACCTTTTAGCGAACTTCTGAAAACACTTTGGCAAGCTCCCTACTCATTCTCGGCCAGTTCTGGTAGCACTCCCGATGAATCTTCGAACTTCTATCGAACTCTCAAACTCCCAACGACTTGATCATACTTGACTCTAGCACTTTATTTCACTTTATATCTTCACCATTATCATAGTTAATTCTGTATACATAAAACCTTAACTCTACTTCGATCTAGTCAGTTACACGAATCAACCTCCTGTTGCCCAGCACATCATTGGTTGGCGCTTTGTCTAGTTCTTCGGTGCACCATCCTCTCTTGTTGCCTATTACCCAATCGACGATTGACCTTCGCAACCCCAATCTCCTTGGCACAACACCACTCTTCTTGGCCCGATGTCCGATGTCCAAAGCCTTCTGCCGATTGTTGACTGGACCTCTGGCTCGACATCTAATATCCTAACATGATTTCCTCCGGTGCAACATTGATTCATCCTGTGTCAATTGTCTAATCCTGATCGATAGTAGACCTGCATCACTCAAAATGCACTTAGACAACTAAACACAATCAATTAGTTTTATTATCAAAATCCAAGATTCAATAATCTCTCCCATTTTTATGATGACAACTAATTGATGACGGATTTAACTTTAACTCCCGAAGTTTAACTTCCCCTTATCAATATGTCATATTGATAGAACACTTGGATTATCCCAAATCCAAGCAACACGTATCAAAATCATGTCAACAAAAATATCATGCAAATATTTATAAAATATTCAATCAACATTACATTACATAAACTCATCAATCTATTTCTCCCCCTTTGTCATCAACAAAAAGGAGAAGTTGCATCATAGCTAGTTTAAGAGATATGCAAGTTTTACAATCATTCTAGCTATCAAGATATATAACATTCAATCATAGCAAGTTCAAGCATGGCAATGGCAATTTTTACTTGCTCCTTGAGATGTGCAAGTTTGCACTTTGTTTCTCATGATATGCAAGATAGCACTTTTGCTTCCTCTTAGAAGTATGCAATCACTATAAATATGCAAGTCAAATTTTCATTGTAACATACAAGCATAAAAACATAACAAGTGTAAAATTACAAATTTTCTAAGTTTGCATTTTTGCTTCTATTGAGACAGCAAGTTCTTTTGAGCTAGCAAATTTTTTCATTGAAGTGTGTAAGCTAGTAAAAACTTTCGCCCCCTTTGCTTTTGTCAAAAAGAAGTGGAGGAGTATGCATAGTCTTTTACATTACTACTTTGATCATGATAAAATAATAAATTTGTATCATGAATTTTTATCAAGTCATGAATACAAGGGAGTCATAAATAAATCATGAGGAAAATTGATGATAAGCAAGCAAGCAATAATGATAAGCAAGCTAGCATACTTTGCGATACACAAGCTAGCTTCCTTTCAATTTTTCTCTTTTGCAACTAAGTTTTACCTTTGCAAGCTATCAACTTTTTGGTTGCAATGAGCTAGTAATTTTTGTAAAATTTACAATATTTTAAAACATGCAAGCTCATGAGTTAAAAAAAATAATGCAACTTTGTAATTTCTTTTTTCTCATTTTGAGAAATGCAAGTTTTGCCTTTTTGCAAGTTCTAGCTAGCTATGTTTGCTTTCATTTGTAATATGCAAGCTAGCAAACCCTTTTCCCCCTTTGTTAATGTCAAAAAGAAAGAAGGACATGGTTTTCTTCCTTTTTACATCATTTAGAAGATAGTGTCAATCAATATCACATGATGCATACATGGCCAAGAAATCTTGTCATTTCTATATCATGAAAGATATGATATCAAGGCTTATGATTCATTAGAAAATATATAGTATAAAGAGCAACTTAATTCATGCATAGAAATTCTCATCAAGATCACATTTCATAAGAAATTCCAAGTATCAAATATCGAGATATCAAGACTTGGATTGTTTTCTTCCTTTTTACAATAACTTTTCACATCATTTAAATTTGCATCAATCTTCAATTCATGACAATTAATATAAAAGAATTATGATAAAAACATATTAATATCAAAGATCAAGTCATGATTCATTTGATAGTAAAAGGAACAACTTGATTTATGTATGATAGAACTAAATTCATCATGAATCATAAAAATAATTTCAAGTATCACTTATCGATATATCAAGACATGGATTGTTTTCCTCTTTAGTAAATGAAAAAAGAAGCAATCATAGAGGAAAGTATTTTAATTTGCATAAAAAATATCTCAAGTCAAGAATTCAAGAGAGTTCATGATTTGCTTGAAACAAAAATCTCATTCAAACCAATTTGACAACTTGAAACCCATAATCAAATCAAAATCATTTTCGAGATTCAAAATGCTAGCAATTTGCATTAATCATGACATGTGATACATCAAAAGTTTACATCAATATTTCAATCATCAAGTCATGAAGCACACTTTCTTAAGTTGAGTATTGAAAAGTCAATAGAAAACAATTTATGATTCATTTGCATTTTTCTTCAATAACATGGGAGAATCATAAAAGAGTTTAGAGTAAGAGATCTTGAAAACCTCAAGTTATCAAGATCATGATGTAGATAAGACTCATTCTAGCTCAATTCATTAACTCCGAACTCATAAACAAATCATCAAATCACTTACATAATTTACGAGATTCATAAGATATCATGAAATCATTAATCACGATAGGATGAGAAAAGTATTTTCTTTTTAAGTGATTCTTTTAACATATCATCAAAATCTCATTCATAATTCAAGTGATAAACATGGTATCATAAATGAATTTATTACTTGTCCTTTATTGAAAAATTAAAAACTTTAGAGAAAGGGAGATGTTCAAGAAACATGTATTTCTCTTTTAGTGATTTGCATTGATTTCATATAAACATGCCTTTGTCTTTTTTATGCCAAATCAAATAGAGGTAACAACATTCAAAACTGAAAGACAAACTTCGTGATAAAAATCGTCAAGACAAAATATAACACATTATTTCAAAACACAAGATTCAATTTATGATAATGTGTTTCATTTTATAATCAAGCCTTTGTCTTTAATAAAACAAGTATTAACATTTAAGAGTGAAAAGGAAAATTTCGTAAAACAAAACATCAAGTATGATTCCACAACTTTCAAGCATGATTACATCCTTTTAATATTGAGATATTCATTATTTTTATCTTATTCAAAATTATCATCTTTCATTCGAAAATTTTATTAAGATCACATAGATTGATTACATGTAAGCATACTCAAGTCCTTTTTGTATTGAAGGATATATATCAAGTTCAAAAACTGAAACACAAGTTTCATTAAAAATGACACATCATCTAAAAATTTCATCATAAAACCATTAAGGCCAATAAAACATATCAATTATATGTCATCTTCAATTTATCATGATGATATATTCTCCTTTTTTTGTGTTTTATTTCATGCAATCATGTTCAAATTTTTTATATGAAGACCATCATCGTATAAATTTGAAATACAAATTTTGTCATCAAAATCATCAAAACCAAACATATCAAACATGAAACATCATGATAGTGCATTTTTCATTTTTATGTGTTTCACTTTAAGTTGATTGATCTCATATAAGCATGTTCACATTTTTATGTAAAAACCAAAAACCAATGCAAAACCATCAAGATACACATACATTTTCATTTATATCATTATCAATCATGATTTTTTAAAACATCATCAAAATCATTTTAATTCTAAAGCTCTTTCTTTCATTGTTGTTAGCTATAACAAGATGTTTACCATCTTACATGATTCTAGCTTAGTGTTAAAAAAAAATTAGGAGTCATGCTCAAATTTTTTGTTAAAATCATGCATCATTTTATAAATTGAAAAAACAAGTTTTGTCATCACAATATGACACCTTATTACTTCAAAAACTCATACATGATATAAAATCATCAAGCATCATGTTTAGAATCGAAGAGCAATATAAAACATCAAGATACATACTCATGGATTAATCCTATTAGGTGTACAAACATTATCACAAATCATACAATCATCATTCATATTAAAAATTACTAGAAAGAAAAGCATGATCTAATTTTTTAAAATAATTTTTTTTATTTTCTACTAACTAAATCAAGCAACTTATGAAAAGATCATGTAATTTCAAAATAACATAACAATATTTCAGGTGAGTTACTTACCTTGTAGTTGAAACCAGTCAAAGCCCAATTCATCGTTTCGTCACTTAATTCATTCTTAGGTGTCTTCCTTTTCTTTGGCCTCTTGCTCCATTCAAGTTTATTTTTTATTTTAGATTTTTGTTTAATGAACTTATTAAAATTTATTAAAAGTTCAAAGTTCTCAACATTGTCTTCATCACTTGAGTCATCACTCAAGTGGTATTCTCTTGTTCGAAGTATCAAATCCTTCTTGTTCTTTGGAAGGTGGTTCTCATGTTCATCAAGTTCACAGGTCATTTCATAGGTCATTAAAGACCCAATTAGTTTTTCAATAGGAAAATCATTTAAATTTTTAGCTTCTTGTATAACAGTTACTTTAGAATCCTAATTTTTTAGAAGAGAACGTAAAATCTTGTTAATGAGTTTAAAATTTGAAAAACATTTACCAAGTGCCCTTAGAGTATTGATAACATCCGAGAAATGAGAGAACATGTTATTGATAGTCTCCCTTTATTCCATTCGAAAAAGCTCAAAATCATGCATTAAAATATTAACTTTCGAGTCTTTGACTCTACTTGTTCCTTCGTGTGTGACTTCAAGTGTGTACCAAATATTGAAAGCTAGTTCGTATGTTGAAATTTGATTAAACTTAGTTTTATCTAGAGCGTAAATTAAGACATTCATAGCCTTTGCATTTAATGAAAAGATTTTCTCTCTAAATCCGACCATTAGTTCATCGGTTTAGAGGAAGGTTGAAAGCTATTTTCAATAATATTCTACAAATTCAAATCTAAAGAAATCAAGAAAACTCCCATTCGAGTTTTCCAATAAGTGTAGTCCGATCCGTTAAACAACGGATGACGAACAATTGGAAAACCCTCTTGAAAGCTGTGAAGAGCCATTTCTAATGAGTGTGAATTTGAAAGAGAAATAACGAGGCTTTGATACCAATTGTTGAGATCTAGAGCGGCACTAAGAGGGGTGGTGAATTAGTGTAGTGGTTAAGAATGAAAAATTTCTGCGATTTAAACAAGTTTGAAAACTTTGTTTCGATAAAATCCGATTTTGATTGTGTATAAACTTAAAATGATTTGAAAGAAGGAGATAAGGAAGTGGAGTAGCAAGTAAATAGGGTTTGCTGAAATATAAAAAACAATAGTAAATGCAAACCAAGATTTTTATAGTGGTTTGGTCATACGACCTATGTCCACTCTCGATTTCTCTCCTCTTGAGGCTATCGGCTTTTTACTAGTTGTCCTCCTTCCAACGGGCAAGGACTAACTCCCTTATACCTCTCTTCTTTTGACGGGTTTAGGAGGTAACCCTTACAAGCACTTCACTTCTCTTTTTCGGTGGAATACAAATGAGAACAAGAGGAGGAATGTTTAGAAGGATTTCTATAATGTTTTGTTCCTTTCAAAATCTCTACACTTGTGTCTTCAACCTAGAGATAGGAGGGGTTTTTATAGGCTCCAATCTGATTCAAACTTGGAGCCAAAAATCTTCCCATCCTAGGTTTACCGGGTACTAGTAGTACCACCGCATGTCACTAGCGATACCACCACTTGTCACTAGTGATGCCACCGCCAGTTTGACCTTGACACTATGGTACTACTACTAGTCTAGTGATACCACCGCTTGACACACTGACATAGTTAGTGTACTAGGTGGTACTACCGCCTAATACAACCTAGGGAGCTAGACCTGGGTAGTGCCAACGCTAAACAGGTCCAACACTCCTTGTTGGGCCTTAAACCCAGCCCAAACCAGTACAATACTGGGTCCAATTGGCTCCTACCAGGATTATAGGATTAACACTTAATCTTAACCATAATTATATGTTAACTATAAAATTAAAGATATTTTCTAAGCTAATTACAAAATCTAAAACATCAAGTCTTCCTCCAGCGAGCTTTCGGTGAACTTCCGGCGGTCTTCCGATGAATCCTCGAACACCATTCTGTGGACTTCCGGCAAGCTCCTGGACTTCACGATGATCTTGGCGAGTTCTGACGAGCTTCTTCGGTAAGCTCTGATCTTTCTCGATGAGCTCCGCGAACTTCCGACGAACCTTCCGATGAACTTCTTAAAACCCTTTGGCAAGCTCCCTACTCATTCTCGGCCAGTTCTGACAGCACTCCCGATGAATCTTCAGACTTTCATCGAACTCTTGAACTCCCAACGACTCGATCATACTTGACTTCGGTATTTATTTCACTTTATGTCTTCATCGTTATCAAAGTTAATCCTACACATATAAAACTTCAACTCTACTTCGATCTAGTTAGTTACATGAATCAACCTCCTATTGCCTGGCACGTCATTGGTCGACACTTCGTCTAGTTCTTCGGTGCACCATCCTCTCTTGCGGCTTGTTGCCCAATCAGTAGTTGACCTCTGCAACCCCAATCTCTTTGGCACAATATCACTCTTCTTGGCTTGATGCTCGATGTCCAAAGCCTTCTACCGATTATCGACCGGACCTCCGGCTCGACGTCCAATATCCTGTCATGATTTTCTCTAACACAATGCTGATTCATCTTGTGTCAATTGTCTAATCATGATCGATGGTAGACTTGCATCACTTAAAATATAATTAGACAACTAAACACAATCAATTAGCTGTATATGCTATTTTCATCATTAATTATTAAATTAAAAAAAAGATAAGAAGCCAACAGATGAGGTCGTGAGAAAAATAAATATGCAACACCCAAAGCTTTTTTCTATAGTTGATGTTTACTAAATTTTTATTTATTAAGGAATAAATACTGATTTTGTTTGATTTATGGGAAGAAATGAGACCTTAGGCATAATATCTTAAACTTATTTTAAATAATGTTCCTTTAAATGAAGACATTATTTATCAGGAATCAAACCAGACAAATCAAGATGAGTGCGACGTTATGGTAAAAGTTTACACTATTATCCATAAAAAACATAAATATTGTGTGATATGTGATGTGCTTTCTTATTAACATTCATATCAACATAAAAAAAACTGAGTTTAATATTATTTAATTATAATTACTTGCAAGTGTTATACATGGAGAGGAGCAAATGACGAAGTATTTTGAGTCGTTTTGAAGAACTTAAGTTATGACCAACTTAGATGAAATTTATTTTTCTCTTCGTTTTGGAATGTGTTTTTGAAGTACTTGCATATTAAACATTATATTTTTTAGTGTGATTGATTTAGTTAATGAAAGAATGTGATAGTCTTTTTTAAAACTATTGTGAGCCGTGGAATGGTAATTATAGATAAATCATCTTATATATTGTGGTGGTTGTCTATTAATGTGACTATCCTAAGGTAAAGATCTACATTTTTTTTTATAAAATCATTTATAACTATAATTGGTTCATATATTTTTGCAGCTGTTGTTTGCAAGTTTAAAATTGCAAGTACAAGACACCATCGCTGCAGATTGTTGAATCTAGGCCAAAATTGTTTAATATTATATTTGTTGCCTGTAGGATAAAATTATTCATTACTACGATATGATTTGTAGGGTAAAAATATTATTGTTGCAGTTATTAATCTAAGGATAAAAAGTCTAATACTGTGATTATTCCCTACAATGTAAAAGATATATTACTGTGGTTTTATAATCATAATAATATGTGAACTTTTACTTGCGATCGGTATCACCACCGGCATATATTATCCCGATGAAATATATTATAATAGTTACTAACCGTAGGTATAAATATTGTTGTGGTTAGAAATCAGAGAATTATATAACTAAAATCCATAAGAAGATATATCTCGTTGTAAGGCCAGAATAGAAGAACAAACCGTGATAGAGATAAAAAGATCTTATCAAACAACTTAAAATAATTTCCCACCTGCGTAATAGATATCACGCCTACTTACATGTATAGCATGATACTTTAAACTAGGATTATATTACCTTATTTATTATATTCATATTTATTTATTTTATTTAGACTTTATCACCACATCTAATAAAACTCAATCGCACCTACATTGTAAAAGATAACCATAAAAATCATTCTTACACTATTATTATATAGAAAATATTTATATTACATATATTTCTATGCTGCTAAGAAAATCTTTATCTCATCTGTAAATGCATCATTATCAGATCCAAAATCTGTAATCATAACGATATACAATAAGAATTAAACTCGTATTCTCCTTTTTTATAATCTCTCATTGATTAGTCCATATGACTAAAGAAATATAAAATAAGATAAATAAACTCTGAACTATGTTACGTATTTGTGTATCTAATTCTTTGCATAATATATGTATAGTCCCTAGGAGGTCCTTTTTTTATAGTTGTGAGCACCAGGTTTAGAATAATTAATTATGAGAGTCTTTCCTATCAAAATCATCTCCTAAAGAATTCTACCATGATTAGAATTTTTTTTAATTGGTCGATAACTATAATCATAATCTAATCATATCTATAATATATCTAATCTAATTAAATAGGACCATATAATCTAACATTGTCCTACTTAGCTCATTAATTAGTAAAATATAAAAGGGTTCAAAATAAAAAAATGTAAAATAAAATTTATTTAAAAATAATTTTATCCAATTGAATTTTAAATTTTAAAAATTATTTATATACGCATGAATTAAAAAAATACTAAGTCCAATATATATAATAATACTACATTAAGTCTGACTAACAATGTGAGTCATATCAGTTATATATCATCAATATCATACTTCGTTCTATGTATCATAACACTATTAGCCCTTCCTAATATAGTCCAAAATGACTCTTATAATTTATCTTATCAAGACAATCCTATTATCACATTCAACCATAATATATACATACATAAATATGAACATGATAGCAAAAATAAATAATTTTAAGTATATAAGTAAGAATATCAATTATAATACCCATTCAAATATGTATCATCAAATCTTTTATGCATTTTTCATAAACCAATCATAAGAACATGTTCTTTCAAATAGTTTAGGTTGCAAGTCCAAGTGAATGGATTAACAATTAGTATAGTAAAACTTAAGTTATTAATTAATATTAGTTGTTTCTAGACTCATTTCTCTAACCATCAAATACTTTAATCATAAAACTTAAGTTATTAATTAATATTAGTTGTTTCTAGACTCATTTCTGTAACCATCAAATACTTTAATCATAATGCATAGAGCTATAATAGTACTTATCATTAATAGAGAAGAAAGCTACTACGATATGTCACAAATAATTTTAGTGACTTATCAATTGAGTCTAACTATATACCAAGTCCTTACATAAAATTTTATAGTTATAAAGTTTTATTAGTGGCTTCAAAGTATGCCACAAAATTAGCTTCTATTAATAATAATATATTATTTTATATTTTTTTTATAAATTATCTCTCTAATTAATATAGATATAAATCATAAAGTGAACTTTCTATTATTGAGATAATTTACAGAATCAACACTTAAAAATATCAATATTTTAAGCTGATCTAATTTCATATATATGTCCATATAATCCTTTGTTTCTTCTAGATATTTTATTATTTTCTTTGTAATCTTTTAGTAATTTCATTCTTAGGTAACTCTAGTATCTATCTAATATTTCAATTACAAAACTAATATATGATCTGACATAAGTATATAATAGACTTTCAATTGTCTATACATAAAGAATATTTTTCTTTATCTGATTCTTTTCCAAGTTATTTTTAAAAATACTTATTTTAATTAAATTTTTACTTTTAACATCTATTGAATAAAGCTGTATACTAAATCTCTCCAAGACTCAATTAATATATTCTTTCTAAGACAATTCTAATAAACCAAGATGTTTATTAAAATTCTTATTAAGAAATTTCTTGGTTCAATATAATAAACCAAGATCACTACTAGTAAGCAAAATATTATCTATATATAAAACCAATATAATGACTTGTTTCCATTGATCTTTAAATATAAATACTGATCAATAGTATTTTTAAATATAAAGGAAGTAATGATATCAAGAAACTTTATATACCATTGTTTAAAAGCTTATTTAAAGTCATAAATATATTTCTTAACTTTGTATATCAAATTTTATTTTTTTCATTTTCTCACCTAAACGTTTAGGTTAATATATATCAATCTAGATCCCCAATTAGAAAAATTATTTTCATATCATTATGATATGACTCAAAATCATAATGAGTCACTAATGTCTTGATGATTCTTTAACAAGTTTATTTTAAAAAAAATAGAGAATAAGTCTCATTATGATCAATGCATTCTTTATAAGTAAAACCTTTGATTGCAAGTTTGATTATTATATCATTTGATATTATCATTTGAGTGATGTTTATATAATAGACTCTTTGATAGTTATTGGGTAATTTGATGAGTTCTTAAACAACATTCTAGTTATTGATTTTAATTCTTTTTCTATTGCATCATATCACTCTTTAGAATCACTATTTTTAATAATTTATGAAAATAATAAGAGATCCTTTTGATTATTATATTATAATCTGATTCTTGTAGATATACCATATAATAATAAAAAAATTATAAGTCTCCTTTTCCTTTAAGATATTTTTAAAATTATCAATTATGGTTGTTTTACAAGATTATTAGTAGTGATATCAATACTATGTGGGAGTTCACTGATGTTATTTTATTATTTATCTCTATCAAATCATTTAATGATTTGAGTAACAATAATCTCTCAAATGATAAACGAGTGCCAATCTATATCTCTTCAATATCAAGATTTAATTTTAAGATTTTCATTCTCACTGATTTACTATTTTTTATGAATTATCATATTCAACTATCCTCGTACTATGATTAGGGAAATAAAATATGTACTTTTTTAAATTTTTTTAAATAGATAATAAAATATTAAAACATAGTCATTGAATCTAATTTTTTTTCATGTGAATTGAAGACCCTTATATCTGTAGGATACCGTTAAATATGTAAATATTTTAAGTTGGGTTACCTATCAGTCCATTTCTCAAAAGAAGTTGATGAAATTAACTTACTAGGAACCCTATTCAAGTTATGCATACCATTCTTAGAGCATCTTCTTATGATAATTTAAGTACAAAATAATGAGCCATCATGCTTATGCTAATCATAGGTGCCATGCTAGCCAATCACATGAGTGATGGCACATGTAACATGATATACACTTATTTTACTTATTATTTATTTGATATTTTTCTCATTTTATATTGTGATATCCACTATGGATCTGTGCAATGGGAATTGGATCATGATAAGATCACAATAATGAGACCAATTCACCTTTAAACACATACCCTAAATAATCCTGATCATAGGTTACTCGAGAGGGACATTAAGATAACCGAACAAACTGATAAGCTATATACCCGTCCATATAATGGAGGTGGTTGGTCTCATAGTTGCTCGTGTGGGGATACTAGTGACACAGTGCAGGTGCTCATTGGAGAATAAGTTCATTGATTGATCCGCTTACGGAATACTAGATGGTTGATGATACCTTATTGTCAAATAATGATTTTGTCATCCCAATGGTGTACTTAGTCCTTAGACTTGAGACACTAAGGATGTCTTGTATGATTACTTCACTCTTTGATACTAGACTTATAGGTTTAGAAGTTTCAGATCTAGCATAATCGATCATCGAGAGTGACAGCCAATCTTGTGAGAGCTTTTGAGTATCGATAGAGGATCATTTACTCTCGGTGTTATAAGAAGAATATCCCATATGTTCTCGATCAAACAAATCCCTGGCTAGAGTCATTCAGATTGAGAGAAAAAGAGTTCTCCAAGAGAATCTGATTAGAGTGAGACTCAAATAGGTTACTGGAACTCATACATAGTGATGTATGCGATCCCATATAGACTCATGCCATAGGTGGTTACTCCTACTTCATTACTTTCACTGATGAGAGCCTTTATTTTTCTCAAGATACGGACATGTGTACTTGATGAAGTACAAGTCTAAGGCTTTTGAGAAATTTAGGAAATATAAAAATAAAGTGAAAAACCAGACAGAAAAGAGTATTAAAACCCTTCGATCAAATCGAGGAGGTGAGTACTTAAGTACAGAGTTCACCTAGTTCCTCAAAGACCATGGAATTTTATCCCAATGGACACCTCCTTATACACCATAGCTTAATGGTGTATCAAAAAGGAGGAATCGCACACTGTTAGACATGGTGTGTTCCATGATGTGTTTCGCCGACCTACCCATCTTATTTTGGGGATATGCCCTAGAGATCACAGCTTACCTTCTGAACAGAATTCCAACTAAGTCAGTGATGTCTACTCCATATGAGATATGGAATGAAAAGAAGCCCGATCTTAAGGTTATTAAGATTTGGGGTTGCCCTACCCAAGTCAAGAGACATAACCCCGACAAGTTAGAATCTAGGATAGAACGGTGTAAGTTCGTGGGATATCCCAAGGAAACTTGTGGGTATTATTTCTATCACTCTAAGGACCAAAAGGTCTTTGTAGCCAAGAGAGTAGTTTTCCTTGAAAAAGAACACATTCTTGGTGGAGACAGTGGGAGCATGATAGAGTTGAGTGAGGTTTGAGAACCTAGCTCAAGCACCATTACGCAGTAAGAATCTGTTCAGATACCTAGCACACAAGTTACAACTTTACATAGGTTCGGTAGAGTATCTCATCTTCCTAAGAGATATGTGGGACATATCAGAGGAGAGGATGCTGAGGATATTGATCCTCAAATCTGCGAGGAGGCTATTATGAGCATAGACTCTAGGAAATGGCAAGAAGCCATGAATTTAGAAATGGATTCCATATACTCCAACAAGGTTTGGAACCTAGTTAATGTACTCGAGGGTATTGTACCCATTGGCTGCAAGTGGATCTTCAAAAATAAGATTGGAGTAGATGAAAAGGTAGAGACCTATAAAGCAAGGCTAGTGGCTAAGGGGTATCGTCAAAGACAAGGTATTGACTATGACAAAACTTTTTACCTATAGCCCTACTAAAATCCATTCGAATTCTATTAGCTATTGCAGCACACTATGATTATGAGATCTGGCGGATGGATGTTAAAATCACATTCCTCAATAGCAACCTCAAGGAGGAGGTGTATATGATACAGCTTAAGGGATTCGTGTCCAGGGATATCCTAGATAAGGTGTGCAGGTTGCTTAAGTCCATTTATGGACTGAAGCAAGCTTTCCGAAGTTGGAATATAAGATTTGATGAGGCGATCAGATCTTATGACTTCGTTAAGAACGAAGATGAGCCTTGTGTGTACAGGAAAATAAGTGGGAGTACTATCACCTTTTTGGTATTATATATGGATGACATCTTGATCATTGGGAATGATGTAGGAATACTCTCCATAGTAAAGACTTAGTTATCTAGGAACTTCTCTATAAAGGACTTAGGGGAAGCATCTTGGATATTGGGGATACAGATCTACAGAGATAGATCTAAAAGGATGCTTGGCTTGTCCCAGTCCAGGTACATAGACACCATTGTCAAAAGGTTTGGCATCAAAAATTTCAAGCGAGGTCTCATACCAATAAGACATGGAGTATTACTTTCTAGGAGTATATCCCCAAAGACTCCTAAAGAAAGGGCACGCATGGATATGATACTATATGCCTTAGCAATAGGATCTATTTTGCATACTATGCTATGTACTAGGCCTGATATAGCACATGCTTTGAGTGTCACGAGTAGATATCAGGCAAATCCAGGTTTGGAGCACTGGAAAGCAGTAAAATGTATCCTCAAGTACTTGAGAAAGACTAAGGATCTTTTACTGACTGATGGAGGTAGTAGCCTCAGGGTTGAGGGCTACACGGACTCGAGCTTCTAGTCTGATGTCGATGATAGCAAGTCTAATTCAGGGTATGTGTTTACCCTAAATGAAGGAGTAGTATGCTGGAAGAGTTCTAAGCAAAACACTATTGTTGACTCGACTACAGAGGTGGAATACATTACTATGACAAAGGCAGCAAAAGAGAGAATCTTGATGAAGAAATTCATCACAAATCTAGAAGTCATCTCGAGTAACGAGGAGTTGATTCCCTTAAATTACAATAACTACAAGGTGATTACTCAAATAAGAGAACCCGGGTCTCGTTAGAAGTGTATTGAGGAGGTTCTAGCTTATTAGAGAGATCGTGATCCGAAAAGATGTAGTAGTAGAAAGAGTTCCATCTGAAGATAAAATTGTAGATCCACTGACAAAGCCATTGACTCAGCCATTGACTCAAATAGTATTTGAGCGTCACAGAAATCTGATGGGGATCAGACATGTTGGTGATTAGCTTTAGGTCAAGTTGGAGATTACTAGTCATATGTGCCCTGCAAGCCAATCACATGAGTGATGGCACTTGTGACTTGATATGCACTTTTTCTCTTTGCTTATTATTAGACATTTTATCACTTTATCTTGTGTGTTGCATATATTGTGATGTCCTTGGATCTGTGCAATGGGAATGGGATTATGATGAGATCACGATAATGAGACTGATTCACCTTTAAACACAAACCCTAAATTATCCTGGTCATAGGTTACTCTAGAGGGACATCGAGATAACCGGATAGACTAGTGTTCTGTATACCCGTCTATATGATGGAGGTGACTGGTCTCATAGCTACTCGTGTGGGGACACTAAGGGTACAGTGCAGGTACTCATTAGGGAATGAGTTCATTGATTGATTTGCCTATGGAATGCTGGATGGTTATTGATATCTCATGTCAGACAGCGATTCCGTAGTCTCAATAGTGTATCTGGTCCTTAGACTTGAGATACCAAGGATGTCTTATATGAGTACTCCACTCTTTGATACCAGACTTATAGGTTTGGAAAGTTTCAGATCTAGTACAACTGGTTGGGAGTGGTAGCCAACCTTACGAGGGCTATTAAGTGTCAATAGAGGATCATTCGCTCTCGGTATCATGAGAGGAATATCCCAAGTATTCTTGCTCGAACAAATTCTTAGCCAAGGTTATTTGGATTGAGAGAGAAAGAATTCTCTGAGAGAATCTGACAAGAGCAAGACTCGAGGAGAGACCGTATGGGCCTGACAGTACCATGCCCAGTATAGGGTCTCTGGGATATTAGTTGGATGAGAGACTATAGATACATGGTAATTGAGAACAGATAGGTCCAAAGGATTGGTTTCCCCTATATCATTTGGGGGTTGTGGCGTGGTGGCCTAGTACGTCTGTAGTTGATGAGTTTGGTGAATTATTATAGAGATAATAATTTACTAAGTCAAGAGTTCTGACAAGTATGACTCACGGCCAGCTCGATATTGGGCCTAGAGGGTCACACACATATGGTAGGTGTTGCGACGGGTAGAGGTTCGGATATGAGATATCCGCTAGAGCCCCTAACTTATTGGATATCCATTATGCCCCTAAATTATTGGATCCCTAGATGAGATCCAATAATTACTAATACAAGATTATTTGGTAGAGACCTACTAATCCCAAAGGCTTGGGTAATTGGATGGAGATCTAATACCCAACAGGGTAAGATTCATTAGGGTTTACAAGAGGCCTCTATAAATAGGAGGGAACCAAAGCTCTATAGGCTGAGGGTTTCTTTTGGTACCCACCTTCTGTTCTCCTCTCCCTAGAGAGGAGCATCGTCGCAGTCTCTATCGTGTGGATACTGCTAGAGAAGAGGATGCTTGACCTCCTTTATCTTTCCTATAGATTTGTAGGGATTCAGGGATATACGATTTCCTTAGGTATTTTCTTTTACACATATAGTTTTCGTAGATTTGTTTTGACGCACCGATCTTCGCACTACAATAGAACCTTTTTATGGGAAATTTGAGGTGTTTTTTTTTTTGTTCTTCTGATGTGCATGAGATGTTGCTCCCTAGAAGGATTTCCCAACAGAAATCATATAGACCTGACAACATCATGCTCGATATACGATCTCTGGGATATTAGATAGATGATGGACTATAGGTGCATGATAACTAAGGATAGATAGGTTCAAAGGATTGGATTCCCCTATATCATTTAGGGACTGCGACGTAGTGGCCTAGTACGTCTATAGTCGATGAGTTAAATGAATTATTATAGAGATACTAATTCATTGTACCAGAAGGAGTTTTGATAGTTATGACTCACGGTCAGCTCGATATTGGGCTTAGAGGGTCACACACATTTGGTAGGTTTTGCGATGAGTAGAGGTTCAAATATGAGATATTCGTTGGAGCCTCTATCTTATTGGATATCCAATAAGCTCCAGAATTAGTGGATCCTATGGATGAGATCCAATAAGAAATAATAAAAGATTATTGGGTAAAGACCCACTAATCTAAGAGGCTTGGGTAGTTGGATGAAGATTTAGTACCCAATAGGGTAGGATCTATTAGGGTTAAGTTGATAGGGGGCCTCTATAAATAGGAGGAAACCAAAGGTCCATAGGCTAGGTTCCTTTTGGTGACACCACTTATTCTCTTCTCCCCCTCTCCTCCTCAGCCAATAACCTCTATTTGGGGCATGTGGATAGCAAGAAGGGCTAGTTCCTTCTTGATTGCATGGTGCACGTAGCGAGAAGATTTGAGCAGTGATTTGAAGAGTGTCTTCGCAGCCCTTACCGTATGGATCACTACTAGAGAGAAAGATGCTTGACCTCCTTCATCCTCTTCCATAGATCTGTTGAAATATAGGGATATACAATCTTCCTAAATAACATAATTTTTTTCTACGCATAGTTTTTCGGTTTCATGGGTTTTTGTGCACCAATCTTCGCATGACGACAAGAAACATTTTCTTGTGGGAAATTTAAAATTTTTATTTTTATTCTTCTATTGTGCATATGTGACACCCTAGATTTTCCAACAGTGATATTAGAGCTAGGTTGCTTGTACAAAAGATTGGTTTTTAAATTATGTGTGTTATATACAATCGTGTATAATTATTTTTTACGCAATTACTATAATTTTTTGTCATAGTTTACAGATTAAGGTTGCTTGCAGCCTTGGCCGAGAGCCCTAAAAAAGGCTCTCGACCTGGCCACCTACAATATAGTGAGAACAGCCATACTGCTCTTAGCTAGAGCAGGGTAGAGTGCCTACAGCCAAGGATTCCTGGTTGTAAGGGCACCTTAGGCAGCTAGGGTTTCTTAGCCACCCAAGAGCCCCTCTTGGCCGCATGAGGCAAGGTGGCAGTTAGGGTTTCCTAGCCGTCCATGCTCACCCTATAGCTAGGGTTTCTTGGCTATAGAGGCAACCTTGGGGGTCAAAGATCCTTATCCGCCTAAGGCAGTCCTACGACCAGGGTTTCCTAGTCACATGGGGTACCCTAGGATAGGGTACCCTAAAGGGCTATAGAATGATTAATTAAAAAATTTAATTAATTATTATTATTATTATTATCTAGTAGTCCTATATGATGATGTATACATATGATGTATGGTATGGATAGATGATCATGGATCATGTAATATGATGTATATATATATATTATGATTATTATTATTATTGGGACCTATGAGTCTCTATTTTTCTTATTTATTGTCAGGCCTGTATGCTTATAATTATGTTGTAATTACATGATGAGACAGTGGGAGTGTGGAAGTGATAGCGGGACTCATGAGGTCAAGATGGACGATCACAATACATGGAGATACACTGAGATGCTGATGAAATCGATGAGGACGAGATGGATGATCATAGGGCATGGAGATGCATCGTTATACACACATATCTTAATGAGAGTGATTAGGCCCACTGGCTAAGGCTTGATCACATTAGGATGTAGTCCATGATCATCTGGTGTGATTGCTTATATAATATATGATTACTTATATACCTACTAGATATGCATATAAATTTGTATGCGATGTAAATATATATTAAATATGCATGTGTGTGACACATCATAGGAGATCGAATAAAAAAAAATTTTCCTCTCTCAATAATATTAAGTTAGTAAATGTGAGATAATTAAATTGACCCATTGGCCTTTTATCATTATATGTAAGAATGAATTTTTGAAGTAGGTTGAGTTGGTCAAGTCCCTCGAGGCTTACCTATATCGTGATTCGATATTTTGCCTATGATATAAAGATGTCACTAGTGACCTAAGGACGTAGTATGGTGTTGGAAAATCCAAGGGCGACATCACATACGTAGTAGAAGAATAAAAACAAAAATCCTAGATTTACATGGAAAGATTTTGTCGTTATGCGAAAATCAGTGTGTAGAAGAAAATCCGTAAATCCAAAAACTACGTATGTAGAAAAGATAGTACCTAGGGAGATCGTATATCCCTAAGATTCCTACAAGTCCATGGGATGGATGAAAGAGATCAAGCGTCCTCCTCTATAGTGGTAATCCACACAATAGGAGTTGCGACGATGCTCCTCTCTAGGGAGAGGAGAATAGAAGGTGGCTACCAAGAAGACCCCAGCCTATGGACCTTTGGTTCCCTCCTATTTATAAAGGCCCCCTGTAAATCCTAATGGATCCTGCCCTATTAGGTATTGATTCTCCATTTAATTACCCAAGCTTCTTAGATTAATGGGGCTCTACCCAATAATCTAGCTCTTATTGGATCTCATCCATGGGATCCAATAATTTAAGGTTTTATTGGATATCCAATAATTTAAGGTCTTATTGGATATCCAATAAGATAGGGGCTCCGATGGATATTTTATATCCGAATCTTTACTCGTCGCAACACCTATCATATATGTGTGACCCTCTAGGCCTAATATCAAGCTAGCCATGAGTCATACATGTCAGAACTCCTTCTGACTCAATGAATCACTATCTCCATAATAATTCACTTGACTAATCGACTGCAGACGTACTAGGACACTACACCGTAGTCACCAGATGATACAGGGGAATCCAATCCTTTAGACCTATCTATCCTTAGTTACCATGTACCTATATTCCCTCATCCATCTAATATCCCAAAGACTATATATCGGGTATGGTACTGTCAGGCCCAAACGATTTCCAATTGAGCCGCGCTCTAATCAGATTCTCCAAGAGAACTCTTTCTCTCTCAATCCGAATGACCTTGGCCAAGGATTTACTTGAGCAAGGACATAGGATATTCCTCTTATGATACTGAGTATGGATGATTCTCCATTGACACTCAATTACCTTCGTAAGGTTGTCTACCATTCCCGAGAACCAATTATATCAGATCTGGAACTTTCCAAACTTGTAAGTCTGGCATCAAAGAATAGAGTATTCATATAAGGCATCTTTGGTGTCTCAAGTCTAAGGACCAGATACACTACTAGGACTATGAAATTATTATTTGACATCAGATATCAATAACCATCCTGCATTCTATAAGCAGATCAATCAATGAACTTATTTTCTAATGAGCACCTGTACTGTATCCTTAGTATCTCCACACGAGTAGCTATGAGATAAGCCACCTCTATTATATGGATGGGTATATAGCATATCAGTCTGTCCGATTATCTTGATCTCCCTCTTAAGTAACCTATGACAAGGATTATTTAGGGTTTGTGTTTAAAGATGAATCAGTCTCATTACCGTGATCTCATCATGATCCGATTCCGATTGCATAAATCCAAGGGCATCACAATATACATATAGATAATATGAGAAAATATCAATAATCATAAGTAAAGTGATTAATGCAGCGTGTTACAAGTGCCATCACTCACATGATTGGCTTGTAGGGCACCTATAACTAGCAATCTCCCACTTGACCTAAAGCCAATCATTTACGTGTTTGATCCTCATCAAACCTTTGTGATGCTCAAAGATAATCTGAGTCAATGGCTTTGTCAGTGAATCAATAATGTTATTTTCAGATGGAACTCTTTCCACCGCTACATCTCTTTGGGCCACGATCTCTCTAATAAGTTGGTACCTCCTTAGAACACTTCTGATGAGACCTAGGTTTCCTTATTTGAGAAATCACCTCGTAATTATCGTAATATAAGAGAATCAGCTCCTCATTGCTCGGCACGACTTCTAAATCTGTGATGAATTTCTTCATCCAAACTCCCTCCTCTGTTGCCTCTGTCATAGTAATATACTCCGCATTTGTGGTCGAGTTAATAATAGTATCTTTCTTGAAACTCTTCCAGTATACTGCTCCTCTATTCAGGGTGAACACATACCCTGAATTAGACTTGTCATCATCAACATAAGACTGGAAGCTCGAGTCCGTATAGCCCTCAACCCTGAGGATACTTTCTCCATATACCAGTAAAAGATCCTTAGTCCTTCTGAAGTATTTAAGGATACACTTTATTGCTTTCTAGTGCTCCAAGCCTGGATTCGCCTGATACCTACTTGTGACACTCAGAGCATACAGTATAGCATACATGATAGACCCTATCACTTAGGCATAAGGTATCCTATCCATGTGTGCCTTTTCTTTAGGATTCTTTGGGGACATACTCCTAGAAATTGATAGCTTGTCTCATCGTATGAGATCTCTCTTAGAATCTTTCATACCAAATATTTTGACAATGGTGTCTATGTACCTGGACTAGAACAAGCTAAGCATCCTTTTAGATCTATCTCTATAGATCTGAATCCCTAATATATAGGATGCTTCCCCTAAGTCCTTCATAGAGAAGTGTCTAGATAGCTAAGCCTTTAATATGAAGAGCATTTCTACATCAATCCCAATGATTAGGATGTTATCCACATATAATACCAATAAGGTGTTAGTGCTTCCACTTACCTTCCTATACACACAAAGCTCATACTTTAAAAGTGAGAAAACGCTGTTCAAATCACTTTAGAAATCCCTCCTCTAGTTCTCATTTGTATTCCATCGAAAGAGAGGAGTGAAGTGCATATAAGGATTACCTCCTAAGCCCGTCAAAAGGAGAGAGCACTATAAAGGAGCTGATCTTCACCTGTTGGAAGGAAGGTAGCTAGTGGAAAGTTGGTTGTCTCAAGTGAAGAGGAATCAAGAGTGGACATAGGTCGGATGACCGAACCACTATAAAAACGGTTTGCGTTTACGTATTATCTTTTATATTTCTATAAATCATCTTTTCTTCATTGTTCAACTTACTCATCACTGCCCTTCTTCCTCTCTAAACCCCCCTATCTTAAGCACATTCTGATATGCTTCAATTGAAATTGAGTTTTAGTCGAAATGATGTTTTCAATGTATGAAGTTTCCGATATAGTTTTTTAAAATAAGAAAATTTATTATTTTTAACCACTGCACTAATTCAACCCCCCTCTTAGTGCTGCTCTAGATCTCAACAATTGGTATTAGAGCCTCATTGTTTCTCTTTCGGATTCACACCCGTGAGAAATGGCTCTTCATAGCTTTCAAGAGGTTTATCGATCGTTCGTCCTCCATTCTTTAATGGGTCGGACTACACTTATTGGAAAACTTAAATGAGGGTTTTCTTGCTTTCTATGAATTTGGATTTATGGAACATCATTGAAAATAGATTTCAACTTCCCTCTAAACCGATGAACGAATGGTCGGATTTAGAGAGAAAATCTTTTCCTTTAAATGCAAAGGCTATGAATGCCTTATTTTGCGCTTTAGACAAAACCAAATTTAATCATGTTTTTTCTTGTGAATTAGCCTTCGATATTTGGCACATACTTAAAATCATGCATGAGGGCACTAGTAGAGTTAAAGACTCAAAAGTAAACCTCTTAATGTATGATTTTGAGCTTTTCCAAATGGCACCAAGTGAAACTATCGGCAACATGTACACCCGTTTCATAGATGTCATCAATAGTTTAAAAAGTCTTGGTAAATGTTTTTCAAATTTTGAACTCACTAATAAGATCTTTAGATCCCTTCCAAAAAGATGGGATCCTAAAGTAACGACGATATAAGAAATTAAATATCTAAATGATTTTCCATTGGAAGAACTAATCGGGTCATTAATGACCTATAAGATGACATTCTTGGAACACAATGAACATGATAAACACATGAACTACCTTTCAAAGAACAGGATTTGGAATTTCGAACTATGGAATTCCACTTGAGAGAAAGCTCAAGTGATGAGGATGGTGATGATGAGAACTTTGAACTTTTGACAATGAACTTCAAAAAATTTATAAAACAAAAATTAAAGAACAAAAATGAACTTGAACATAAGAAGAGGCCAAAGAAGAAGGCCCCCAATGATGAATCAAGAATAATCGAAGGCAAAATGGCAAATTTCGCTTTGACGGACTTCGACTACAAGGTAAGTAACTCACCCAAAATATTGTTACGTTGTTTTAAAATTATATGATCTTTTTATGAGTTGCTTGATTTAGTTAGTAGAAAATAAAAAAAAATTATTTTAAAAAATTATATCATGCTTTTCTTTCTAGTAATTTTTGAAAATTAAAAAAATGAATGATGATTGTATGATTTGTGATAATATTTGTACACCTAATAGGATTAATCCATGTGTATGTAACTTGATGTTTATTATTACTCTTCGATTCTAAACATGATGCTTGACGATTTTATATCATGCATGAGTTTTTGAAGTAATAAGATGTCATATTGTGATGATGAAACTTGTTTTTTGAATTTATAAAATGATGTATGATTTTAGCAAAAATTTAAGCATGACTCTTTGTTAGCACTAAGCTAGAATCATGTAAGAAAGAAAAAATCTTGTTAGAACTAATGAAAATGAAAGAAAGAATATTAGAATAAAATTTTTGGGGATGTTTTATGGTATCATGCTTGATGATGCATGAGGATTTGAAATAATAACTTGAAATCTCACATTTTGAAACAATGTGTTTGTCTTGATGATCTTGATGATGAAATCATTTCTAAATACAGTGATGATTTCAATTTAAAATAAGATATATTATTTTTGACACAAAAATCAATTATCATGATAATCACATATTTCATGATAATGCTTGTACACTAAACATGATTAAAAAATAGAAGCAAGCATATTGATGGTTTCGTTTTCAACGTAAGGCATGGCTTTTTATATGAAAATTTGAACATACTCATATGTGATCAATCACATGAAATAAATCACATAAAAATGGGAAAATGTGCTATCATGATGTTTTATGTATTTGGTCTTGATGGTTTTGATGATGAAATCACCTTTTCGGTTTTAAACTTGACACACATCTTTTATTAAAAAAGGACTTGAGCATGCTTACTTGTAATCAATCTACATTGTTCTAAATAAAATTTCTGAATGAAAAATTTTGATAATAATATCCAATTTGCATGATGATACATGACTTTTGAATAACAATCTTGAACATACCTTATAAAATCATACTTGATGATGAAAATGTTAAATGTATGTATATGATTTCGGTTATTAACTTGATGCTTGACTCTCATATGAAAGATTTGAACATTTCTATGTGAGAGCAATGTGCATGAATTGAAACACATAAAAAGAGGAATGTTTTTGTGAAAATTCTCTATCTTTAAAGTTTTCCAAATTTGTCAAATTGAATAAGATAAAAATGATTAATATATTGATATTAATAGGATGTTATCATGCTTGAAAGTTGTGGAATCATGCTTGATGATTTGTTTTATGAAATTTATCTTTTCACTCTTGAATGTTAATACTTGTTTTTATTAAAGGCAAAAGCTTGATTATAAAATGAAACACATTATCATAAATTGAATCTTATGTTTTGAAATAATGTGTTACATTTTTGTCTTGACAATTTTTATAATAAAGTTTGTCTTTCAGTTTTGAATGTTGTTATTTCTATTTGATTTGGCATATAAAGACAAATACATACTTAGACGAAATGAATTAGTTAAAAAAAAAAAGCTTTTCCTATCTTATCAAGATTAAAGAATTTAATTTTTGTATTTTTTTAATCTCGTGAATGATTTTGATGATTCGTTTTGTAAAATTGAATGAGCTAAAAATGATGAATATCTTAACAATGAAAGCTTGTATAATTCTTAATGAATTCACATTTTAAAGCTATGCATGATGAATCATATGTCTTGGACTAATATGTTATATATGTTTTTGGTCTAAATCATTTTTATGATGTTTTTACCTTTATATCTTGAACTTTTATGCTTGTCTCTATTTAACTTTAAAAGACAAAGACATTCTTATATGAAATTAATCAAAAAAAGGGGAAAATGCATGATTCTTAAAATTTTACTATCTCTAAAAGTTTTTTGATTTTTTCATGAAAGACAAGTGATAAATTTATTTATGATACTTCGTAAATCAATTGAATTATGAATGAGATTTTGATAATGTGGTAATAACCTTATTCATGATATGAATCTGAAAAATGATAATTTGATTATGAGTTTTGAGTTGACAAATTGACTTGAATGAGATTTTGTTTCAACCAAATTATGAACTTTCTTTTGACTTCTTGACTTGAGAAATTTCAAGAAACGTGATTATTACTTGATATTTGATACTTGAAATTTCTTATGAAATGTGATCTTATTGAGATTTCTTATGCATGAAACAAATTGTTCTCTTTGCTATTTGCTACCAAATTTATCATGATTGATATCATTGCTATTATACCTTCTATGATTCATATTGTAGAGAAAGAATTTATAAATCATGATGCAGTGAGATTTCTTATGAAATAATCAAGTGCTCATGTGATTCTTTGCTAAAGAAAATATTCACAATTCATGATCTTGATAATTACAACTTGAATTCTTTTTTAATCAGGATCCTTTTTAAGAGAATTTTTATCTATATCATGATCTTTCTGTCTTATACTTAAATAGAAAACCTTCTAAATGAATCATGATCTTTACACTTAATGATTCGTTAAGAATTCTTCACGTTACTTGTTGGAAAGGAGAGTTATTGAAATGATTCATGGACTTCTTGGATTTATAACTTTTGGTAATCACGAATTGATCCTTGTCGATTTCTCATTGATATCCTTCATGAACTGATTTCTTTGTATTTTTGCCTTGAATGCATCATGTGTTGATTGAAAGATTTATTGTAAACTCTTATTGATGCAAATTTATAATTGATGTAAAAGTCTATATCATTGGGTGCTTCTTTTTTTTTGACATTAACAAAGGGGGAGAAGGGTTTGTTAGCTTGCACATTACAAATGAAAACAAACATAGCTAGCTAGAACTTGCAAAAAGGCAAAACTTGTACTTATCAAAATGAGAAGAAAGAAATTGCAAAGTTATATTATTTTTTTTAACTCATGAGCTTGCATGTTTAAAATGTTGTATATTTTACAAAAATTACTAGCTTATTGCAAACAAAAAGTTGATGGCTTGTAAAGACAAAATTTAGTTGCAAAAAAGAAAAATTGAAAAGGAGCTAGCTTCCATATCGCAAAGTATGCTAGCTTGCTTATCATCAATTTTTCTCATATCATGATTTATTTATGACTCCCTTGAATTCATGACTTGATGAAAATTCATGATGCAAATTTATTACTTTTTCATGATCAAAGCAGTGATGTAAAATACTATTCGTACTCCTCCACTTCTTTTTGACAAAAACAAAGGGAGAGAAAGTTTTTACTAGCTTGCACACTTCAATGAAAAAATTTGTTAGCTCAAAAAAACTTGCTATCTTAATAGAAGCAAAAATCGTAAAACTTAGAATATTTACAATCCTATACTTGCTATGCTTCTATGCTTGTATGTTGTAATGAAAATTTAGCTTGCTTGTTTAAAGTGATGGAATCTTTACATAAATTGCATGTATATCACAAAGGAAGCAAAGAAGTGCAACTTGCACATCTCAAGGAGCAAGTAAAAATTGTCATGATTAAACTTAAACACTTGCTATGATTGAATGTTGTATATCTTGATAGCTAGTATGATTGTAAAACTTATATATCCTTAATACTAGCTATAATGTAACTTCTCCTTTTTGTTGATGATAAAGGAGAAGTAGATTGATGATTTCATGCAACATATAATGTATTGAATATTTTTATATTTGGATGATTTTTTAATAACATATGATGAATGTTACTTGGATTTGGTATAACCCAAGGGTCCTATCAATATGGCATATTGATAGGAGGAGTTTGGTAAAACTCCGGGAGTTAAGGTTAACTCCGTCATTAATTAGTTGTCATCATCAAAAAAGGAGAGATTGTTGAATCTCAAATTTTGATGATGAAACTAATTGATTATGTTTTGGTAATCTAACTACGTTTTGAGTCATGTAGGTATACTCTCAATCAGGATTAGACAATTGATGTAGGAAGAATTAATGTTGTGCTGAAGAAAATCATGTCAGGAGATTGGACATCGAGCAGGAGGTCTGGTCGATGATCGATAGAAGGCATCGAACAAAGAAATCGGGCATCAAGCCAAGAGGAGCGGAGTTATGCCAAGGAAATCGGGGCTACAGAGGTCAACTATTGATTGGGCAACAAGTCGCAAGAGAGGATAATGTGTTGAAGTGTCGGATGAAGCATTAATGGACCAAGGACGTGCTAGGAAACTAATTACGATTCACATTGTAATAATTATCTAGATCAGAGTAGAATTAGCTTAATTGGGTTGTAATTAGGCCAACCCATTTAGGGGCCAACTAGGTCTGCATTGGGGCTATGTTGGGCTGAATGAAAAGCCCAAATAGTCCCCAAGTGCCACGTCAGGCGGTGGCATCGCCAAAAGGCTCAATCTACCAGATTGAGTTTGGGCGATGGTACCGCCCATTGTTAGAGCACTTGGGTAGTGGTACCACCCAGTACACTGATTATGGTAGTGTGTTAAGCGATAGTATCGTCAGACTAGATGATGATACCGCCTAGTGTCAGGGTTAAATTGGCGGTGGTATCGCTAGTGACAGGCGGTGGTACCGCCAATACCCAATAAACCCAGGATGGGAAGGTTTTTGGCTCCAAGTTTGAATTAGATTAGAGCCTATAAAAACTCCTCCTATCCTTGGGTTGAACACACAAGCACAAATACTTTAAAAGTGAGAAAACACTGTTCAAATCACTTTAGAAATCCCTCCTCTTGTTCTCTTTTATATTCCACCGAAAGAGAGGACTGAAGTGCTTGTAAGAGCTACCTCCTAAGTTCGTCAAAAGGAGAAAGCATTGTAAGGGTGCTTGTCTTCACCCGTTGGAAGGAAGGCAGCTAGTGGAAAGCTAGTTATCTCAAGCGAAGAGGAATCGAGAGTGGACGTAGGTTGAATGACTGAACCACTATAAAAACGGTTTGCATTTACGTATTGTCCTTTATTTTTCTATAAACCATCTTTTTTTCGCTACTCAACTTACTCATCACTACCCTTCTTCCTCTCTAAACACCCTATAGTTTAAGCACTTTCAAATATACTTCAATTGAAATTGAGTTTTAGTCGAAACGAAGTTTTCAATGTATTTTTGAAATAGTTTTTTAAAACACTGAAATTTATCATTCTTAACTACTGCACTAATTCACCCCTCCTCTTAGTACCACTCTAGATCCCAATAATATGTCCCATATATCTCTTAGGAGGATGGGATACTCTATCGAACCTACATAAAGTCAAAACTTGTGTGCTAGGTACCTGAACAGACTCTGGCTGTGGAATGATGCTTGAGCTAGGTTCTCCAACCTCGCTTAACTCTATCACGCTTCCACTATCTCTACCGTGAATGTATTCCTTCTTAAGGAACACTACTCTCTTGGTTACAAAGACTTTTTGGTTCTTGTGGTGATAGAAATAATACCTACAAGTTTCCTTGGGGTATCCCATGAACTTGCACCATTCCGTTCTTGATTCCAACTTGTTAGGCTTGTGTCTCTTAATATGGGTAAGATAGCTCCAAATCTTAATAACCTTAAGATTAGGCTTCCCTTTTCATATCTCATATGGTGTAGATACTATCGACTTAGTTAGAAATCTGTTCAGAAAGTAAACTACGGACTCTAGGATGTATCCCCAGAATGAGACGGGTAGGTTGGCCAAACTCATTAAGGACTACACCATGTCTAATAGTATGTGAGTCATCCTTTCGGATACACCATTGAGCTAGGGTATATAAGGAGGTGTCCATTAAGACTGAATCCCATGGTCCTTGAGAAATTGGGTGAACTCTGTACTCAAGTACTCATCTCCTCGATCTGATCAAAGGGTCTTGATACTCTTTCCAGTCCGAACCTCTACTTCATTCTCATACTCCCTAAATTTCTCAAAGGCTTTAGACTTTTACTTCATCAAGTACACATGTCTATACCTAGAGAAATCATTAATGAAAATAATAAAGTAGGAATAACTACTAATGGCCTGAGTTGACATGGGACCACATACATCACTATGTATGAGTTCCAATAACTTAGTGGCTCTCTCTCCAGTTTCACTAAATGGAGAGTTGGTCATCTTTTCATGAAGGCAAGGTTCGCAAGTCGCATATGACTCATAGTCAAATGGACCTAGGTATCTATCTATCAGTAACTTTTGAATCCTTCCCTCATGTGTATAACCTAGCCTACAATGCTATAGGTATACACTGTTCACCTCATCTCGTTTCCTCTTGGACACACTTACATTCATGATATATGGAGTAGTGTCTAGCATAATCAAATAATTATGCAATGTTCCTCTCGTGATGATCTCATTATCCTTAATAATTGAACAACTATTGTTCTAAAAAACTATTGTATAACCATTTAACGTCAAACATGAAATGAAAATAATATCTTTGATAATAGAGGGACAAAATAACATGCATCTAATGCAATAGTAAATCCACCAGGGAGATGTAGGGTGGTCTCACTAATAATAACAATAGCAACTCTTGCTCCATTGCCCATCTTGAGGTTCATCTTGCCTCTTATCAATCTCCTAGGTCTTGTTAGAATCTGCAATAAATTATAGATATGATAAACACTATCGGTATCCAATATTCATGTATTATCATATGAATCTGACAAATAAAGACTAATCATGGATGCATATCTAAAGCTTCTCTAAGCTTACATTTCACCTTCTTTGCAATGTACTCTATGCAGTTCCTCTTCTAGTACCCATTTTTGCTATAATGGAAGCACTAGCTTTTGTCCTTTATCGGGTTCTTGATAGTAATCTTTGGTTTACCCAGTTTGCCCTTCCCCTTACTCTTCTTAAGGGATTTCTCTGTATTCCTTTTCTTTTTGGTCTTACTAGCAAAGAGAACTATGAAAAAGAATCTAGTAGGGATTGAAGTACAAAATTTTTACACAAGTTATCCTCTAGGACCATTCCTAGACTTGTGAGTTTCTCTATCCATTTAATCATCTTAAGGACATGATTCTGAACTAGTGTCCCCTTAGTCATCCTGCTATGGAAGAGACTCTTCGATATCTCATATCATTGAGTTCTTTCTTGTTCCTCAAATAATTTACAGAGATGTAGGAGTATGGATCTACCATCCATATTTTTATGTTGTCGATGTAACTCGAGAGTCATGAAGCCTAACATATAATACTAAACAACAGTAGAGTCATCCACGTACTTCACATAGGGAGCAATCTCATCCTAGCTTGCCCCTTCCTTGGGCATAGGCATCACTATATCAAGGACATATGCGATTTTCTCCATCATGAGAATGATTCTTAGGTTGCGGAGCCAATCCGTATAATTTGGACCAATGAGGAGGTTGGCATCAAGTATGTCATATAGAGAGTCTAATAGCGACATTTTCTAAAAAATAAAGATGCAGCAAAAATAAATAATATGTAGATTTTATAGAAATATAAATAATCAAAATATGGACTTCTATCTTGACATACTCCCACTATTTTTCTAATGAGTCATGCGACACCCTCAACACGTGAAACGGATGTCTACGGCAGACTTTTAGTGGGGATCGAGATCCAATCAGCCTCTTAATGTAACCTCGAGAAACTCAACCAATCACACTAAGCCCAAAAGGTAGGCAACTCTTATCGATCATAACTCTTTGTGATTCCCATCCTATTCGGCCTCCGAACCACCATGGCCCCGAGGGACTCGACCAATCATGATGTTCGGTTAAGTCATCACCATTGTTATAAGATGAGTTTGATTCGATGATATACCCTCGAGAGACTCGACCAAGCATACCATGTTCTCAGGTCACTAGTGACATCTCTATGTCATAGATAAGATAGCAAATCATGATATAGGTGAGTCTCGAGGGACTCAACCAACTCAACCTACATCGGGAATCGGTTCCTACCTATAACGATGGAAGGCCACATGGGTCAATCTAATTGCCTCACGTTTCCTGACTTAATATTATTGAGAGAGGATTTTTTAATTTGGTCTTCTATTATGATGTGTCACATACATACATATTTAATATAAATCTATATCGCATGCAATATATATATATATATATATATATAACCAATCACACATCACATGAGCAATCACACCAGATGATCATGGACCACATCCTAATGTGATCAAGCCCGAGCCAATGAGCCCAATCACTCACATTAAGATGTATGTGTTCATTGGCGCATCTCCATGACTTGTGATTGTCTATCTCGCCTCGTCGGTTCCATCGGCATCACAGCGCATCTCTATATGTCGGATCATCCGTCTCGGCCTCGTGGGTCCTACTATCGCTTCCATGCTCTCGCTGTGCTTACTCGTATAATTACGATATAATTACAAGCACGCAGGGCCAACAATAAACGAGAAAAAATAGAAGCTCGCAAGCCCTAATAATAATAATGATCATCTCATACACATACATTACATCACACGGTCCATGATCATCTATCCACATCATACATCATATGTATATGTTATTATATAGGACTATTAGATAAATAATAATAGTTAATTAAATATTTTATTAACTAATATTTTTTTGAAATCAGGGACATAAAGAGAATTTTTTTGAATTAAATGGGTATTTTGGTAATTTGAGCAAAAGAATAAAATTAGAATTTTTGAAATTCTTAAGGGCAAAATTATCTTTTAGTTGAAAACCCTAATCCCTCCCTCCTTTGCTATGTTGTGGCTGCCGCCACCTTATTGGCGGTGGCCATTACCCATGGGCGTGCCGCCCTTGCTCATGAGCGACACCACCACAATGGGCGGCGCCACCACAACGGGTGCTTATGCTTGCGGGAGGTGCCGCCGTAATGGTTTTGTGCCCCTACGGGTGCTTCTGCCCGTAGGCAGTGCTGCTGTAGCCGGTGAGTGCATGGCAACGCCCTCAGTGGGCCGGCACCCCCACTGCAGGCGGCACTACACCCCGTTGGCGCTGGCACTACCCTCCCTTGCGGGCAGGCCGCCAGCAAGCATCGCCCCTTATAGGCATGCCACTTACGCAAGCAACCTACAGCCGTTGCTTGCTTGTAGCCCCTAGTCCAACTTCATGTAGGTCATCGGCAGCGGCCAAGGCTGCAAGCAGCCTTTGGCCATTCTATGAGGGCAGCAAACCGTTCTTCGATGGTAGCAAGAGTTGTTGTCGCTTTCTTGTTATTGTGTCAATAATTTTGACATCAAAAGTTATTCTATATCACAACACATGCAGTTTAGAATATGATCTTTGCACGAACAACCTAGCTTTGATACCACCATTGGGAAATCCAAGGGCGACATCACATGTATAGCGGAAGAACAAAATAAAAAATCCTAGATTTTCATGAAAAGGTTTCATTATCGTGCGAAGATCGATGTGTAAAAGGAAATCTGCAAATAAAAAAACTACGTTTGTAGGAAAGATAGTACCTAGGGAGATCGTATATCCCTGAGATTCTTGTAGATCTATGGGGTGGATGAAGGAGGTCAAGCATCCTCCTCTCTAGTGGTGATCCACAAGGTAGGAGTTGCGATAATGCTCCTCTTTGGAGAGAGGAGAATAGAAGGTGGCTACCAAGAAGACCCCAGCCTATGGACCTTTGGTTCCCTTTTATTTATAGAGGTCCCCTTTAAACCCTAATAGATCTTGCCTTATTGGGTATTGGATCTCCATCCAATTATCCAAGCCTCTTAGATTAATGGGTCTCTATCCAATAATCTAGCTCTTATTGGATCTCATCCATATGATCTAATAATTCTAAGGCTTATTGGATATCCAATAAGATAGGGGTTCCAGTAGATATCTCATATCCGAACCTCTACTCGTCGCAACACCTACCATATGTGTGTGACCCTCTAGTCCCAATATCGAGTTGGTTGTGAGTCATACCTGCTAGAACTCCTTCTGACTCAGTGAATCATTATCTACATAATAATTCACTCGACTTATCGACTGCAGACGTACTACGCCACTACGCCATAGTCACTAGATAATATTGGGGAATCCAATCCTTTAGACCTATCTATCCTCAATTACTATGTACCTATAGTCCCTCATCCATCTAATATCCTAGAGATCATATATCGACCATGGTACTATCAAGCCTATATGGTTTCCAATCAAGTCTCGCTCTAATCGGATTCTCACAAAGACCTCTTTCTCTCTTAATCCAAATGATCCTAGCTAGGGATTTGCCTAAGCAAGAACACATAAGATATTTGTCTCATGATATCGAGAGTGAATAATCCTCTATTGACACTCAATTACCCTCATAAAGTTGGCTACCATTCCCAAGAATCGATTATACCAGATTTGGAACTTTCCAAACTTATAAGTCTGGCGTCAAAGAATGAAGTACTTATACAAGGCATCTTTGGTATCTCAAGTTTAAGGACCAGATACACTACTAGGACTATGGAATCGTTATTTGACGTCAGGTATCAATAACCATCCGACATTCCATAAGCAGATCAATCAGTGAACTCATTCTCCAATGAGCACATGTCTTGTATCCTTAGTGTCCCCACACAAGTAGCTATGAGACTAGTCACCTCCTTCATATAGATAAGTATGCAGCATACTAGTCTATCCGGTTATCTAGATATCCCTCTCGAGTAACCTATGACGAGGATTATTTAGGGTCTGTGTTTATAGGTGAATCAGTCTCATTATTGTGATCTCATCACGATTCGATTCCCATTGCACAAATCCAAGGACATCACAATATACATATAGATAATGTGAGAAAATACCAGTAATCATAAGCAATGAGATTGATGCAGTGTGTTACAGGTGCCATCACTCTCGTGATTGACTTGTAGGGCAACTATAACTATAATATGCTTGGCTGAGTCTCTCGAGGATATATCATCGAATTAGACTCATCTTGTAACAATGGTGATGACTTAACCGAACATCATAGTTGGTCAAGTCTCTTGAGGCCATGGTGGTTTAGAGGTCGAATAGGATGAGAATCATAAAGAGTTGTGATTGGCAAGAGTTGCCAACCTTTTCGGGGTTAGCATGATTGGTCGCGTCTCTCGAGGTTATATTAAGATGCCGATTAGATCTCGATCTCCATTAGAGATCCACCAAGAGATCTTTGATTTATACACCGGAGGCAATTGTGTGTTTCGTGAGAAAATAATAGGAGTAGATTAAGAAAAAAGTCCTTATTTTAGTTGTTTATTTTTTTATAAAATCTACATGTTATTTATTTTTGCTACATCTTTATTTTTAGAAAATATCACTTTCAAATCTCTTACGTAGCATACTTAATATACACTGCCTTACTAGTCCAAATTATATGGATTGGCTCTACAACCTGAGAATCGTTTTCACGACGGAGAAAATCGCATATGTCCTTGATGTTGAATCTTGAATTTTGATGATAAAACCAATTTATAGGGTTTGCGATCTAATATGCATTTTAAGTAATGCAAGACTAGCTTCGATCATGGAGAGATGATCCAAGCAGAAGGAATCGGGCATTGGGCTGGAGTGGAATATGTAAAAAGATTGGACGTCGAGCTAGAGGATCAATCAACATATCGGCAGAAGGCTTCATGCCATAAGTTCAGGCATTAGGCCAAGAAGAGCAGACATTGTGTCAAGGAGATCGGAGTTGCGGAGGTTAATATGTCGATTAGGCAATAGGCCATAAGAGAGGATAATGCACCGAAGGATTAGATGAAGCACCGATGAACTAATGACATGCTGGATAATATATGATTCTTGCTTTGTAATAATTATCTAGATTAAAGTAGTTTTAATTTGTACTTGGGTTAGAATTAGACCAATTCAATTAGGAGTCTATTGGGCCTAAGTTAGGGCTACGTTGGGCCAAGAGAAAGGCTCAATCAGTGACCCAAAAGGTAAGTCAAGCGGTGGCATCGCCAGAACAGGCGATGGAACCGCCGATGGCTCAATCTTTGAGACAGTCTCCAAGACTATGTCAGGTGATAGTACCACCAAACTGGATGGTGGTACCGCCCAATGTTAGATTGTGTGGTGGTACCGCCTAACACAAGCGGTGGTTCCACCAGTACCTTAAAATCTTATAGTGTTTTAAATTTTGGCTTCAAGTTTGAATCTATTTAGAGCCTATAAATACCCCTCTTATCCCTGCTCAGAATACACAAGAACTAAGAATAAAAAGAGGAAAAATGCTATTATAATTGTGTGAAAATTCCTTGCCTCTAGCTCTAAGTTTTGGTTAAGTTTAAGAGAGAGGTGAGTGGGAGTTGTAAAGATTATCTCCTAAACCAGTGAAAAGAAGAAAGGACTATAAGAGAGTAGTTGGTCTTCACCCATTGAAGGAAGACCATTAGTGGATGCTGGTGGCCTCGACGAAGGAGAAATTGGGAGTGGACGTAGGTCGGACGATTGAACCACTATAAATTGGTATACACTTTCTTTTTGCTTTTTGTTATCATTGCTATCACTTTCTGAGTTATTTGCTTATCACACTTACTTAAAGTCAAGCACACTTTCGATATCATTTTCGATATGGTTCCATCGAAAGAATTTTTCTAAATCAAACATTTTTATTGATAGCATTAATTCACCCCCCCCCTCTTAGTGCCAAATGTTGGGATATCCAAGGGGGGCCGACATCTCATGCGCAGTGGAAGAACAGAAAATAAAACCTCCTAGATTTTCACAAAAGGTTCTATTATCGTGCAAAGATCGGTGCGTCAAAAACGAATCCGTAAATCTGAAAACTACGTGTAAGAAGAATGATAGTACCTAGAGAGATCTTATATCCCTGAGTTTCTATAGATTCATGGGGAGGATGAAGGAGGTTAAGCATCCTCCTCTCTAGTAGTATCCACATGGTAAGGACTACAATGATGCTCCTCTTTGGGGAGAGGAGAATAGAAGGTGGCTACCAAGAAAAACACTAGCCTATGGGCCTTTGGTTCCCTCCTATTTATGGAGGCCCCCTGTATACCCTAATGGATCCTGTCCTATTGGGTATTGAATCTCTATCCAATTACCCAAGCCTCTTAGATTAATGGGTCTCTACCTAATAATCTAGCTCTTATTGGATCTCATCCATGAGATCTAATAATGTAGGGGCTTATTGGATATCCAATAAAATAAGGGCTCTGACGGATATCGCATATCCGAACCTCTACTCATCGTAACATCTACCATATGTATGTGACCCTCTAGGCCCAATATCGAGCTGGCCATGAGTTATACAAGTCAGAACTCCTTCTGACTCGATGAATTATTATCTCTATAATAATTCACTTGACTCATTGATTGCGAATGTACTAGACCGCTATGCCATAGTTGTCATGCCCCCCTGAAATTATCGTATTCAGGAGGTGTGATCCTATCTTAAAATTCATAATATTAAAAATTTTAGCAACAAACCAATCCCAGGATCCACATCGATATTTGAGGACACTAACGATCATTCAAGTTGTATATCACATCCACAACTCATAATTCATAAACCCTGTGCAATTTAATAATTCATATACCACATCACTCCAAGATTCATGAAATCCAAAGCCAACTCAAACTAAACAATATCCACATCATAAAATCCATAAGTGATGGAATCCATATAATTACAAAACTAACATTTACCACAAGTTCATATCATCATACCATTTAAACTTCACATTTCAAGTTCTAACATGAGAGGTCCTCTAACCTTTACATAACATATAAGTTCAGGTTCACCATCGACATTTCACTAAACACAAAATATACTTATACAACAAAAACATATCAACCACTAAAGATCAACCCAAAATCTTCTAGCTTTCCCTTCCTCAGCCCAATTTAAACATCCCAGAGTCTGATAAGCTAACCTAATAATATTATATAACAACGGGGTGAGCATAACAAGTTCAGCAAGTGACTAACATATCCATAGGGAAGGAGAATAGCTTTCAATAAGCTTGATATCAAAATGCAAGGCCAGATACAGGGAAACATATATATCATCATATCAGAATCACGAATGTCCTCTTATTCAACTTATTTAATTCATAACAAATAGAGTAAGGAATAATTAGAGCATATCAGACGATGATAATGGTAAGTTGGAGCATATCCAATGACACATAGGACAATACGAAACATATCAATGGTGCATGGGTGATCTCTCAGAACATATCAGAATAACAAACAAATAACAGAAGTTCAAATGTCAAATCTGATCATTCACTTTCGTATCATCCAAAGCGCACATATAAACACAAACAATGCTTTGGATATCATATCAAAAATACAGAGGGTGCAGTGGGATCTCAAATAATATCTCCCATGTCTGGAAGAGTCATCATCCACGTCTGGATGAAGCCGAATAGGGGGCCGGCAGAGCATCGCAGGCTCTATGCATAAATACCCTTTACCATTTCTAGCAAAGGTCCAAATAATCCCTTTACCATTTCTGGCAAAGGTCCAAATAATCTCACAGACACCAGAGTATAAAAGGACAGGTATGAACAATAATTTGACACATATCGGAAGCACATGTGGAACAATAAAACGTACATGCGCCTTTACGAAATAGTACGATGCAAGCATATTCTTTCACAATGCATTCAAATTTGAAATGAACATAATGACATGTGTATACAAGGGTTTGAAACAATGGTATAAAGCTCAACTAAATGAAGGACTTTAGCTGAATTCAGTTTTCAACAAAAAGTACAAAACAAGAATAGGCAAACTTGACAAAAATCTAGTTCTGGCAGAATTCGAAAGGTATAATTCTTGAGTTGTTTGAATAACCAAATGTGCTCCAATTCACTCTAAATTAGTGTCATTTGAAAGATATAATAATCTAGATTCGGATTAATAAAGTTGGTATGAATTAGAGGTCTCCATAGGAAGTTACAAGTAATTTAGTGACAGCAGGTCAGAAAACATCATCTCTGTTTTATAGAATGTATAGGGTCGACTAAAACAAATATTTCAGTTGGTATCTGTACCCCAAATATTTCGAATAAGATAGCATGGAAATCTTTATTAGTCTACTTTCTAATAAGGTTAATTTTATAACCATTGGATTTGTTCACAGTGAGTTACAAGTGATAGAATGCCCAGAGGTCAGAACTCGGAATCTCTATTTGATAGATTCTATAGGGTCAATTCAAATAAAAGTTCAGATAGGCAATTGAACTCCAAATCCATACATCTTGGTCTCAAAATAAAGATATACTAGTATACTTTCGGATGAATTTAATTTTACTTAAATACGAATTCAGTACAGAGAGTTATAGACATGATAAGGTAGAAAGGACAGAATCTGGAAAAGAAATCTAGATTCACTGTTTGATACATAAATTGCAGAAATATCATTATAAAACTTCAAACTTCTAAAATTTTCAGGATTAAGATGAGAACAAGGAACAAACTAACTGTAGGAAGGGGTTAGAACACTTGCCTTTGATCAATTTTGATCCCAATGAAAAGTATTGAGCCCAAGAACCCTAAATCCCCAATTCTCCTCTTTTTCTTCTTATTTTCTTCTCTCTTTCTCTCCCTTTCTTCTCCACGTATGCTGCCTTCTCAGTTTCCTTAGGAATGAAGGTAGAGAGTCTTAAATGGTGGGATTTGTTATTTTATGCATTTTGCAATTTAGTCCTTGTGTTACATATTTTTACAATTAAGTCCTCCGAATTTTACAAATAGGTCCTCAGAATTTTACAAACAGATCCTCACATCTTATAAATAGGTTTTCAGTTTCATTCAAATTCATCTATCAAATTTAAAATGGATAGTAACTTTGCTATTAAACTCTTATACGAAAATTTAGAAACAAGGAATGCGAGGGATGTTACAGTAGTCCTCAGACGATACAAGGGAATCCAATCCTTTGGACCTATCTGCCCTCAGTTACCATATACCTATAGTCCCTCATCTATCTAATATCCCAAAGATCATATATCGAGCATGGTGCTGTCAGGCCCATACAGTTTCCACTTGAGTCTCACTCTAATCGGATTCTCTTGAAGAACTCTTTCTCTCTCAATCCTAATGACCCTAGCCAAGGATTTGCCTAAGTAATAACACATGGGATATTCCTCTCGTGATATCGAGAGTAGATGATCCTCTATTGACACTCAATAGACCTTATAAGGTTGGCTGCCACTCCTAATAACCAACTATACTAGATCTAAAACTTCCCAACCTATAAGTCTAGTATCAAAGAGTGGAGTACTCATACAGGACTTCCTTGGTGTCTTAAGTCTAAGGACCTGATATACCATTGGGACTATAGAATCGTCGTCTGACGTGAGGTATCAATAACCATCTAGTATTCTGTAAGCCGATCAATCAGTGAACTCATTCTCGAATGAGCACTTGCACTATACCCTTAGTGTCTCCACACGAGTAGCTATGAGACCAGCCACCTCCATTATATAGATGGGTATATAGTATATCAATTTGTCCGGTTATCTCGATGTCCCTCTCGAGTAACCTATGATCGAAATTTTTTAGGGTTTGTGTTTAAATATGAATCAATCTCATTATCATAATCTCATCACATTCTGATTCCCATTGCACAGATCTAAAGACATCATAATATACATCTAGATAATGTGAGAAAATGCCAATAATCATAAACAAAGAGATTAATGCAGCGTGTTATAGGTGCCATCACTTATGTGATTGGCTTGTAGGGCACCTATAACTAGCAATCTCCCACTTGACCTAAAGCCAATCACCTATATGTTTGATCCCCATCAGACCTCTGTGGCACTCAAAGACAATCTGAGTAAATGGCTTTGTCAAAGGATCTGCAATGTTATCTTCGGATGAAACTCTTTTCACTAGTACATCTCTTTAGGCCACAATCTCTCTAATAAGTTGGAACCTCAGAACACTTCTGATGAGACCCAAGTTCCTTTATTTGAGTAATTGCCCCATAGTTATCACAATATAAGGGAATTAGCTCCTCGTTGCTTGGCATGACTCTCAAATTTGTGATGAACTACTTCATCCTGACTCCCTCCTTTACTTCCTCTATCACAGTAATGTATTTCGCCTCTTTGTGGTTGAGTCAACAGTAGTGTTTTGCTTGGAACACTTCCAGTACTGCTCCTCCATTCAGAGTAAATACATACCCTGAATTAGACTTGACATTATCGACATCGGACTAGAAGCTCGAGTCCCTGTAGCCCTCAATCTTGATGCTACTTTCTCCATATACCAATAAAGGTCCTTAGTCCTTCTCAAGTACTTAAGGATATATTTTATTACTTTTTTAGTACTCCAAGCCTAGATCTGCTTGATACATGTTTGTGATATTTAGAGCATACACTATATCAGGCTTGGTATATAGCATAGCATACATGATAGACCATATCGCTAAGGCATAGGGTATCCTATCGATGTGTGCCCTTTCTGGGAGCCTTTGGGGATATACTCCTAGAAAGTGATAACCTATGTCTCATCGGTTTGAGACATCTCTTGGAATTTTTCATATCAAACCTTTTGACAATGGTGTCTATGTACTTCGATTGGGACAAGCTAAGCATCTACTTAGATCTATCTCTATAGATCTGAATCCCTAATAAGTAAGATGCTTCCCCTAAGTCCTTCATGGAGAAGTGTTTAGATAGCCAAGCTTTAATCATGGAGAACATTCCTACATCATTCTCAATGATTAGGATGTCATCCATATACAACATCAAAAAGGTGATAGTGCTCCCACTTACCTTCCTATACATACAAGGCTCATCTTCGTTCTTAACAAAATCATAAGATCTGATTGCCTCATCAAATCTTATGTTCCAACTTCAGGAAGCTAGCTTCAGTCCATAGATGGACCTAAGTAAACTGCATACCTTATCTGGACTGTCCTTGGATACAAATCTCTCAAGTTGTATCATATACACCTTCTCCTCGAGGTTACCATTAAGGAACACAATTTTCATGTCCATCTCCCAGATCTCATAATCAAGGTGTGCTCCAATAGCCAATAGAATTTGGATGAATTTTAGCATGGCTACCGGTGAGAAAGTTTCGTCATAGTCAACACCTTACCTTTGACGATACCCCTTAGCCACTAGTCTTGCTTTATAGGTCTCTACCTTTTCATCTACTTCGATCTTCTTCTTGGAGATCTACTTGTAGCCATTGGGTACGATACCCTCGGGTGCATCAACTAGGTTCTAAACCTTGTTAGAGTACATAGAATCCATCTTTGAATTCATGGCTTCTTGCAACTTCTCGGAGTCTATACTCATAATAGGCTCCTCGTAGGTTTGAGAATCAATATCCTCAACATATGCTCCTCCGATATGTCCCACATATTCTTAGGAGGATAGGATACTCTACCGCACCTACATAAAGTTGGAACTTGTGTGCTAGGTACCTAAACAGACTCTGGCTATGGAATGGTGCTTGAGCTAGGTTCTCCAATCTTACTCAGCTCTATTATACTCCTATTGTCTCCACCAAGAATGTGTTTATTCTCAAGGAATACTACTCTCTTAGTGATAAAGATAGGGTGATAGAAATAATACCTATAAGTTTTCTTGGGGTATCTCACGAACTTGCATCATTCCATCTTGGATTCCAACTTATTGGGTTTGTGTCTCTTAACGTGGGCAGGGTAGCCCCAAATCATAATAATCGTAAGATCGGGCTTCCCTTTCCATATCTCATATGATGTAGACACTACCAACTTAGTTGGAACTCTATTCAAAAGGTAAGCTACAAACTCTAGGGTATATCCCTAGAATGAGATGGGTAGTTGACGAAACACATTATGGACTGCACCATGTCTAATAATGTGTGATTTCTCCTTTCGAATACACCATTGAGCTAGGGTGTATAAGGAGGTGTCTATTGGGATAGAATCCCCTCGTCCTTGAGGAATTGGGTAAACTTTGTACTCAAGTACTTACCTCCTCAATCTGATCGAAGAGTCTTGATACTCTTTCCAATCTAAACCTCTACTTCATTCTTATACTCCCTGAATTTCTCAAAGGCTTCGGACTTGTACTTCATCAAGTACATGTGTCCATACCTAGAGAAATCATTAGTGAAAATAATGAAGTAAAAATAACCACTGATAACCTGAGTTGACATGGGACCACATACATCACTATGTATAAGTACTAACAACACAATGACTCTCTCTCCAGTTCCACTAAATGGAGAGTTGTTCATCTTTATATGAAAGTAAGGTTCAGAAGTTGCATATGACTCATAATCATATGGATCTAGGTATCCATCTATCGATAACTTTTGAATCCTTCTCTCATTGATATGACCTTGTTGAATCTCATATTTTGATGATGAAGTCAATTAATGGGTTATTTGATTTAATCCATATTATTGAGATAAGTGTGTAGGATTAACTATGATAGCTTGAAGATATAAAGCAAATTACCAAAGTCAAGTTATTGGGAGTTCGAGAGTCCACAGAAGTCAGAAGGATCGTCGGAAGTACTACCAGAACCAACCGAGAAAGATTCAGGGACTTGCTAAAGTTTTCAAAAGTTTGCCGAAAAGATCATCGGAGGTTCGCAAAGATCATCGAGAAGGTTCGAAAGCTTGCCCAAGATTCGTCAAACTCGCCACAAGTCCGGGAGCCTACTAGGAGTCTGTCGGAAGAAATCCGAGGGTGCATCGGAAGTCCGTCGGAAGATCGTTGGAAGCTCACCGGAAGATAGCTCGATGCTACTAGTTTAGTCTTTGCTTAGAATTATGTCTAGATTTCATAGTTAGTATATAATTAGGGTAAGGATTAGGTAATAATCTTGTTTAACCCTTGTAGAGGCCCACTGGACCTTATTTGGGCTGATTTGGGTTGAAGTCAGGGCCTATTCAGCTTTGCTGGAACAGTCTGGCAGTGGCACCGCCCTAGGATCGAGCTTTCAGGTGTTCTGGGTTGTGGTACCACCCTTGGTCAGCGGTGGTACCACTGACTTTAATACTTGGTAGGCAGTGGTATTGCCCCAAGTCAGCAGTAGTACCCATTAGCAATTATTACCTACCAACGGTGGTACCGCTTGGCAAGTGGCGGTATCGCTAGACCACAAAGTCCGAGGACTCTGTCAAGCGGTGGTACCGCCAGTACCTAAAAATCTGGGATGTGACTCTTTTTTGCTCTAGTTTTTAAAGCCAATTGAGTCTATAAATACCCCTCTTTTCTCAACTGAGATAACAATCTTTTGCGAAGTTGAAAACTAAGTCAAAGCTTTAGCAAAGTCTTGTTTCAATAGCTTAAGTGTTCACCTCCCTCTTTCTTTATGAAAAAATCTGTAAGAGAGTGAACTACTTGTAAAAGTTATAAGAGGGATATTTGGTCCTTCCCCCTTCAAGAGATTTAATAGTGGAAGTTGGAAGCCTCATCAAAGCAAGCTTCAGTAGTGGACGTAGGTCACTTTGTTCGAACCACTATACATCACTACGTACCTTGTTTGTGTGAGTGTTTATATATTCTACATCATTACTTAGCTATAAATCACTCTGTTCTCTTCTCCCTAATCTCAATCGCATTCACTCAAACTATTTTAGCTAAATCCTTTTTCATCAGATCAAAATTTCCATATGAATCAACTATCTCCGAAATAAGTTTCAAGTTTATGAGTTTTAATCCATTGCACAAATTCACCCTCCCCCCCTCTTAGTGCTGCTCAGATCCTAACAATTGGTATCAGAGCTTGGTCACTCTCATTTGGTTTAAAACCCAAGAGAGATGGCTTACTCCGGCATGCAAGAGGGTCATTCAATTACACGTCCACCCATGTTAGTGGATCGGATTTCACGTATTGGAAGACTCGTATAAGGATCTTTCTTATTTTTATGGACTTCGAACTTTGGAATATCATTGAAAATGGATTTCAAAAATCTTCTCTTCCGATGAGCGAATGTAATGAATCAGAGACGAAGGTTTTTGCTTTAAATGCAATGGCTATGAATGCCTTATTTTGTGCACTTGATAAAAATAAATTTAATCGCGTCTCGATTTATGAATTGACTTTTGATATTTGGCATACTCTTGAGATCACTCATGAAGGCACTAACCGAGTGAAAGAGTCCAAAATTGACATTCTTGTGCATTCTTACGAACTTTTTCGAATGAAACCAAGTGAGTCCATCGGAGACATGTACACCCACTTCACAGATGTCATCAATGGACTCAAAGCACTTGGTAAAGGTTTTTCTAATTTTGAACTTGTAACTAAAATTTTAAGAGCCCTTCTAAAGAGTTGGGATCCAAAAGTTACGGCTATTCAAGAGGCCAAGGACCTTAAAACTTTTCCTCTCGAAGAACTCATTGGGTCTCTAATGACCTATGAAATGACATGCCATGCTCATGAAGAGCTCGAGAACTCCCTTCCAAAGAACAGGAAGGATATGGCATTAAGAACACAAGAAGACCGCTTGAAAGGAACATCAAGTGATGAGGACAG